>CM062205.1:23292500-23892500 GCA_031216445.1 Lateolabrax maculatus
CACACACACACACACACAAACACATACACACACACACACACACGTGTAGAGCAGCTGAAATTTGCAGTTTAATTGAAGTGGACGTCCTCAGAAGTTAAACAGAACAATCCACAACAGAGTCAGAGCCACAGCATCTGTCTCCTGTGTTTATGGTAAACAAAGGTTACACTGAACACAGCATTAAACACACACACACACACACACACACACTTCGCTCTCCCACTTACAAACAGATGTGCTCAGGATGAGTCACACACACTGAGAGCTAATTCTCTCCTACATTTACCAGAACTGCTGTGTGTTGGATGTGTTGAAGACATATTACATTACAATGCTGCTGCTGCTGGTTTCAGTCTGTGCAAGCAAACCAGTTTAACCTTCTCTTCTACACATTTTATTAATATGCAGATATCTTTCCAGTGGCAATACAATTTAACTGGAAAAGGCTTCTGAATTAAGCTACGTATGAGACAGAGTGATCCAGTTACCTGCAAAACATTTACTACTAACATTTTACAGCTGGGTAGCAGTAAAGAAGCATTTTACAGATGAGAAAAATATTGTTGTGCGACTCTGCAGCTGTTTGTGATGATGCAAAGTGTCTAAATGTACTGCTTGCTATAGAGTTAACTATTGATTGTCTATTATAAACAGTAGGGAGTATATAAATGATTGAAAGAGAGCCTGAGTCTTTACTTTTGTCAATCCAGTTTTCAGTTTACAGCCACTTTAGTTTCATTCTTCTTTATGGTATCTCTTCTTTTCCTGATTTGTAATCACTATTATTGAATTTGTTGTATTTTAGCCAATATGTGAGGTTCTTCTGCTCCATCGCAGAGGGAAATATTCAACTTTTTACTTCACTACATGTATGTGACGGCTTTAATTATTTTATAAATTAAGATTTTTGCACACAAAACATATGAAAAGCTTATAAAACATAATGTTTTGTTATGAATTAAACTAGCCAACAGTTTATACAAGTACAGCTCAAACGAGTCGATTAATCAAGAACATTTACTGTCAACTATTCTGATTATCTTAAGTCATTTTCATTGTTCCAGCTTCTCAAATGTGAGGATTTGTTGCTTTTAATTTAAATTAAATTTTTTACAAACAAAACAATCAGTGATTAATGGAGAAAATAATAAGCAGATTAATCCATAAAGAAAATAATCATTAGTTGCAGCCCAATTCAAAATAGTTCAAAACAACAAACTTTAACTTAAGTAACATTTTCAATGCAGCACTTCTAAGTGTAACAGAGTATTTTTACAATGTGAAATTAGTACTTCAGTAAAGGGTCTTAAACCTTTATGGGAAGTGTGTTTAGCTCGGCCATAGTTGTGCAACAGCCTGCATACTATAGTGAAAAAAACACTCCCACTCTTATAGAGGCATGTGACTCTGATAACGGAGGAATCTCTGTCATCACAGATGCTTTACAACATTGATCACCTGAAATCAGATTTTTATTGGAAGGCCAATCATCACCTGATATACTGGCAAAATGACACTTTAGTTTATGTTGGCGCTTGTACAGTATATGTCACTTTATCCACCAGAAGGTTGCAAAAGACGATGTGTTGTGTCTTGTCTTGTGTTACCATGGTTGTACAGAGACATAGAAAAACATGGAGCATGCAAACACATACTTCCCAGAGGAACACATCAACTATACGGTAAACATTTATTTTGCATCTGCATATCATTTTCAGAAGTGTTTTTCTTTGCTGACAGTAAAATGCAGAACAGATACTGTAGCTCTGATATCTTTTTAATGCTAACAAGCATCTAGAGAGCACTAGTTTGTCAGCTGCAGGCCTGTAGTACCCGCAGGGGGTCCCGTGTACGTGAGATAAAATAAGATACGATGAGATACGATTAACTTTATTGATCCCTGAAGGAAAATTCTGTCATTGCAGCAGCAGACAATAGACAAGCAGATTGTACAACTGAGAACAGAAAGGTAATAAGAACTGAAATATAAAACCTAATAACCCCTGATAATAATATTTATAATGAGAGTGTCTCTGTGATGCTAATATTATGTTTGTCCCCAATGAGTAAAATGGGATTTGTTCGATGATTGCAATCAACCGATTGGCATATACCTATTCAGAATGAACAAATAAACACTTACAGATAGAAACATGTAGTCTTAACAAACACAACATGGTGAAAAACATTAGGTATTAACTGCACTCTGCCACCATAAGCAAGCACAACACTGTCTGGAGCTGCTGGAGTCAACTAACAGTATCTGCTGTGGAAGCTGAGGGCGGCCATGACAGTTAATTTGTAGGCCTGACATCAAAAGAAGAAGGGAAGAAAATGATGAAAAATGATATCAAACTTGTGATAATGACTCATTTTCCTTGAAAAACTAGTGATGGTTGTATCTGTAATCCTGATATCATGTCTAAGCCTACTTACCTCATGCATTTATTGGGCTGCATGTTTTCTACAGAGATGCCTCAGGCTGTCAGGACCAACATATGTTATTCTGAGATAATAACTATTTCAGGGAAAGGACCTTCAAAATAAAACATTTGTGATGTTGAGACAATGAGATAATTCATCTAGATCATGAGAATCTTAAAAAAAACAAAAAAACAAACAAACTAAAAAACAAAAACAACCAACCACAGGCCGACATTTTGACAAATCCACTATAAAATCAGTAATGGCTTTACCACCATGAATTATGTTTTTTATTTGTTGTTATTTATTTGAGTTGAAGCTACGTAGGTGTGAATGTGCTCAGCAGTTCCACCACTGGGACACATGAGCATCAGAGGTCAATTAACCCAAATAGAAGTAACATCAAATATTGAAGCCATCCAGATAATTTGATTATTTTCATATTAAACCTCATGTTTCTTTAATACATCTTTATTGGCAGTTTGACCCACTAAGCCTGATTCCCTCTGAGATATCTGCTGCACTGTGATTGGCTAAAAAAAAAAATGTTATCAGTGACTTAGCAGGGTGTTTCCATTGTGTCCATTCAGCCCAGTGTTGCAGATCCCTGTCTACATATGAAGCATGTTTATCTGTAGCAGAGGTCAGAGGTCAGCCAGGCCTGCTCAGCCAGTCACTCTGCCTTCTCCCGCCTCCTTTTGTCTCCTCCGGGGACCTCTGCTGTTAAACTGACACATCTGTCGGGCCCCCGGCCGGGCCTCCTCTTTATCAGAGCAGAAGGCAGGAGAGGAGGAGGAGGAGGAGGAGGAGGAAGAGGAAGAATAGAGCTCGTGCCTCCACACAAGACTCCTGACACACACTCCATCTGGCCCGTGCCTCAACAGATGCTCCTGACAGAGACCTCCTACGCACACACACACACACACACACACACACACAAACACATTTTGGATAGAGACCTCCTACACACACACATATACGTGGAAACACACAGGTAGCTCACACACACGTACTGTATATACAAGCAGGTACACACATCCTAAAACACACACAGGCATTTGCAGGTGCACACACACACACACACACACACACACACCAACACACACACACACACACACACACACACACACACACTCCTTGTGCCCGCAGGTTTGTCCTTTACATACCTCATAAGTCAATCAATCCCTCCCACTCAGCCAAGAAAAGCAATTAAAGCAATTCACAGTCGGATCCCCTTCCTCCTCCACCTCTCGCCAGAACACCATTACCTCCCCCCACCCGTCGCCTCCCTCCCCTGCCCTCCCTTCATTT
Source organism: Lateolabrax maculatus (assembly GCA_031216445.1). Taxonomy (NCBI): domain Eukaryota; kingdom Metazoa; phylum Chordata; class Actinopteri; order Acropomatiformes; family Lateolabracidae; genus Lateolabrax; species Lateolabrax maculatus. The sequence continues at coordinate 23,296,236 of CM062205.1, forward strand.
CGTCGCCTCCCCCAGATCGCAGACATTATTAGAAACCAACAAAAGGCTGCTATGCAAAGCCAGGGCCTCTTAGCCGTGTCTGGTTATTGTGGCCACACACTTTTCCACCACATTCCTGCATACTTGAAGGCACATGTGCTCACACTCACAATCCCTGCAGAGATACTGACATTAAAAAAAAAAAAAAAAAATCCCTCACAGACATTAGGATTAATAGGTTCAGACAGGGATCTGAAATCTCTTTTAACTTGAGGTGGATAATTTTCTGACAATCTGAACAGTAATTAACACCTGACATCAAGTCTAAACCATATAAACAGGTGATTTGAATAGTATTTTTTCATCTTCATCTCTTTCATCCTCAATTAAATGTAATATATCTCATTGTGACTAAAAGAGCAACAAACATGGAGAGCCAGCAAGAGAACAAATGAAGAGGTTGCATGCCTCCACTATAAAATGCATGGAGCTGAATTTTTGGAGTGTGTTATTAAAAAATATGTGAATTTCTAACTTTATTTTGATTTCAAAATAGTAGGTAAAAGCTGCAATAATGAAAAATTTTATAATAACAGTAGGTCAAAAGGAGTTGGTGGGGACCAAACTAGAGCTAAAAGGAGAGTCCGCTGGCCAGAAACAAACTCTAAATGAATGCTAATGTTGCTCTGTGTCTGTTTTCTAACACATCAGTCAGTGTTGTGTTTGCAGTTTGTTTTACTCCTCCCAAGTAGCCAAAAAAGGAAATTGATTTCGATTTAAAAATTCAGTAACGCAACAATACTGGTGAGATGGATTTAAAAGAACCATTTGCAGCCCAGAAACTGTAAATCAACTTTTGTTTTATAATTACCTTGAGAGACTCTTCATAATCTAAGAAGCAGTTAATTTGCATTTTTTCCTTCATATAAAGCATCTTCTGTTTAGTGTATAAATTATGGTGGTTTATACACTAATTGTGGTTCTTGCAGCAGTAAACATCCATTTTTGGGAGCAATTTGGGTTTAAACTGACCTGCCCCTTTAAAATGTTTTAAAATATATATTTTTTTAATGAAAACCAACCAGATCAAACGTTCACTTTCTGTACCTGCAGTGGTTCACGTGAAGTAAATTGTCTGTGAATGTGCTAGAAAAGCAAAATGGACAGTTGTTGAGAGGTCTCCATTTTGATTTATTGTGCCCATGTGTGGAACGTATGTGCAGCGGTCGTCCGTTTTTACCTTTATCTTACAAATGCATTTGTACTGAAAGTTGCTTCTAGAGGCCATGCTGCGCCTCACAAAACCAAAACAAATTTAAATCCAGTGAGTGCACAAACAACAGAAATTGCAGTCGAAACCAGCATTAGTCTAACTACATGTTCTTAGCTTGTTGCTAGGATACAACAGGCCGTTTTTCATTCACTGTAATAAAGTAATGCACGATAATTTGTTTAGAACCCACATAAACACAGGACTTTCTCCCAGGAGGTTCATGTCCCATGCGGGTCAACGTTGAGTGTTTTAAGGACGTAGTTATTTTAACCCAAACCTAACGAAACTGCAACTCACAATGTCCTTTTCCTTTACTATGAAACGTTCACTGAGCTTTATTTTGAAAGTGTAACCTGACGTTGCACTGATCGCACGTGTTGCTGGACATAAGTCGGATTACACACGAAAAATTGTGCATAACTTTTCGTAAGATATCGTACAAACAGTTATCTGAGGATACGTTGGAAAACAAAAACAGTGCTTGCTCCACTTGCTCTTGAAGAGGCGAATGAGCTTGGAGCTTGTCTGAAATAAAAAGGATGTGGGGACATGATGTTCTCTTGGGGAGAACAGAGAACAGCACTGAGACATTTATCATCTCATCCAGCAGACATTTATCATCTCGTCAAAGACTTTACCCACATACTGTAGCAGCCACTCTGAGGTCTATTTCTGCCTGGTATAGTGAAGCAGTACAGCTTGTGAAACTGAGGATGGTGACAGTGATTTAATGTGCAGCACAGCTGAAGTTGAGTGCAAACAGAGGCCGCTGGAGGAGTCCAAAACGTGAATATTGAGCAGGGAAAATTCACCCAGTACATCAAAAAAACATTTTTAAAAAGCCTAAAAGAGTGAAGTCCTGTGTGGCTGTCACCTTAAGAGTTCAATTCCCTGGGTAGCATTCAGTTTTGTATTAATGTTGCAAGGATTCATGTCCCACTGGGTGTAACCATGCTGAAAATACATGCACTAATAGTCTTGTAAAGAGGCTTAAAGGAGGAACAGCATGTTAGTGAAGAGCTGATGTTATTTAATGTCTGTGTGGGAGAGAAATGTAGGAACAAAGAAAAGCCTGATTTATAGCAAGAGAATATCACAACTGTGGCTCTTTTTTTTTCCCCCTCTCCTCCTCGCTGTGGCTCAATTAGCATGCTGCAGCAGGGTGAGAGCGAGGCCGGTACACGCTGAGCATCTAAATGTAGGAAATGGAAGCTTTAGAAGTTTTAATGGAGTGAGTGTGTTTGTGTGTGAGCGGGAGCTTAGTGGGTGGGGGTGTGGATGTGGAGATGGGCGATAATGCTGAGTCATATTGTACCGAGTCGTTCTGACCCAGTTCTCACTCACATCCTATTTGCCATCACAATTTATTCATTCGACACGGCGCTGGTACTTTCTCAGAGATGCAGCTCTTAATAATGCATGTCGACCTAAAGTGGAATTGGAGGAGCGGAGCCCAAAAAGGCTGAGATATATTGAAAACACATCCATTTCTGTGTTTTTCTGCACTTGACGTGCACTTTTAATAAAAATCACAGAACACCGTGTCAGTCTGGGGAAATGTTTTATTCTGTAACGTGTAAGGTCGGAGTCTGATTGTTTCAAGTGTCACGGATTTGCAGTGGTGTGACAACGAGGCCTAACAGCAGAGCGGGAGGTAGACTTTTGAGCCCGAGAAGAGGAAAAGGCCATGTTGTTACTTATATCACAAGAGCTTATCCTCTGCACGGTGGCCATTTTGGGACGTCTCAGACTTAACTTGTCAGGCTTCAGCTCTGCACTAAAGACTTGCCTCAACTTTATTTAGTGTAACTGTGCATTGCCACCATTTCTAAGTACTGCAACCCTTAGTTGTTATATCCGTTAATAATAAAATTAACAATTTTCAGTCAACATTATGACGATATCTACACTATTTACATTAATACTACTACTAGGCAGGCTGTTAACTGTAATAAATGCAGTTTTTCTAACGCTGGTTACTTAATGTGTCTTTTAATGTTGCCTCTGTAGGTGTCTTGTAAGTGATCTGCGAGGGCAGCTTGTCCACTCTGGACATTTAACTAGATTTGTTTTAGACTTTTTAAACAGGGTCGACCTGATCATGATACTGAGTGTCGCTGTTCCGTAACCCCCAGGCGCCTTTTCTGGCCGTCTCTTTGTGGTTATAACAAGAAGCGTAAATGACGTGTGGCAGCCGAAGGAGGACAGGTTGTCCAAGTTCAGTGAAGTCGGGCAGCCGCGAGTTGGATGAGCAAAACAACCTAAAATAACCCCAAAATACCCCACAATTAAAAGTTATTAAAATAACATAGTTTTACTTAAAAATTCAGCTCTTTCTTTATTTGCCTCTCTTTTCCTTATCTGATGCTTTTCTAACAAGAATATTTATTTTCACCGTTTGGTGACCCTTGAACTCCTCATCAGAGGCTGCTTATTCTGTTGATGATCTGGGAATCAGATCTTATTCAGTTTTTTCTCAGGCGCTCCGGGTAAAGTGTCAGCTAAATGGCTACAGGGGGATGAACAGGGGAAGAATTGGGATATTTCTGAGTCTCCCACGCCCCCCTTATCTCTACATCACAATGAAGGAAATCAAGCTGACGCATAAAGAGGCTTCTGAGGAAACAAGACAGGCACATCACACTGTTGCTTTGTTCATGCAGGTCTGGAAAGTATGTGAAATCATGATGATAACTTCAGGGATGTGAAAACTTGGCGTTTCACAATCGAGTCAATATCCCATAAATGCAGACGATTCTGCAGACTAACCAGGCTCTTAAACTCCAGTTATCTGATGTAAGTGTGGAAAATGTGTGAAAAATTAAATAGATATGAATTTTTTAATAGAAACTCCGGAGGAACTCTGATCTTTCTGGATCTTGGAGGCTCCATGGAGAGCAGTGCATCTGTCCGATGGCGGTGTTGCTCCAAGGCTGACCTCGCTGTGGAGTCGGCAGGATATCAGCGGTCACATGGGAGGTTGGCGTGGACGTCTGTCATATCACTACGATTGCTTTGTTACTACTTACAGAAAGTCACCACAAACATTTTTCTTCATTTCTGAAGTGACAAGATAGAATTAATTGAATTAAAGAATAAGATATTTGTGACCTGGACCCTATGGGGTGACAATGTCGGTCAGTCAGTCACAATAACTGTTAGATGACTTGCCATGACATTTTGTACAGACATTCATGGTGCCCAGAGGATGAATCCTGATAACTTTGGTGATCCACTGACTTTTCACTGAGTGCCATCATGAGTTAAACATTTTTGGCTTTTAGTGAAATATTTCGACAACTGTCGTGTCAATGGTTTGCCATGAAATTCAAAATACTCGAAATCCCCAGAGGATAAACCTAACAACTATATAGAGCCACTGGCAGGTTGATATTTGTGGTTTGGAGTGTCTCAACATGTATTAAAAGGATTGTCATGAAAGTTGGAGAAGACATTCAACGTTCTCCTCAGGATGAATTCTTATAACTTTGCTGATACCTGAACTTTTCATCTTGTGCCACAATCAAGTCAAATTTCTCCAATACTTGGTTTAATACCTGCCAAACTAAAGATGTTCCCATTAGTCCTCACGTGTAATTTGTGTTTGGTGCTAATGAGAAAATGTTATATACTGTTAAATACAAAATCTAAAATATTTGCACACAAAAGAATTGAAGAAAAGAAAAAACTGTGCAAGGTGATCAACCATCAAACTAAAGTACAATCTGGGGTGGACTTAATTATAAAGAATATCCTGTAACTTAAGAAACTGGTGGCTCTGATCACTGCACACAGCTCATTTGAGTCCATCAGTAGCTCTCTTTACTTTCAAAACGGCCCTGGAGCAACACTTTGAATATCTTACCTGCCCACTTTGGATAACAGCGGCAGCCAAATGCTTTAAATGTAAATGTGGCTCCAAAGTGTTTTTTTTTCTACTCCCTCCAGTGTATTTTTATTCATCACCTCCCAGCTGTCTCCTCCAGGCTGGTGGGACTCCTCAGAGGAATTAACCAAGTACCTTGTAGTTTTAGTGCCTTGGGGAACAAGAGGTTTGCTTATAATGGAGGCCTTCGGGAGCTTTGCTCAATAACATATTGTGCAATGTTTACTTTGTGTTGCAGAAGTAATGCTGACTACCCACACAGCTACACATTAGACATCTTTTAAACTGTGAGGAGTTTAAAGAGGCTCTGGAAAGATCGAGCAGGGTCATAAATTTGGTGTCATGTCATTTATGTTACTTCAAGAGCACTTTTAGAACTTTTAAATGTCAATATTTTGATGTGGTTTACAAAGGAAGAGAAAGCTAACATTAGTCCTCAGCCTCAAAATATCACACTCTTTTACTTCCTTGTTGCTGTAATTGTCTATGGGACTTTTTTTTTAGGTAGCCTACCTCTTAAAAGAAATCAGCCCCAAAAAGGCCAAATCTATCAGATATGGTTCACTGGAAAAGGAAATGAGTGTTGGGCATTACAGGTTGTTGTTTGATCCCATGTGATGTGTCATAGTTGAAGACGATATTATGTTTCGGACGCTCCACACGGTCATGAGAAACTGAACATTGTTTGTGGTTCAGCATCTCTCCAGGCCTCAACATCTCTCAACATGCAATCTGTCGCTCCTTACATCACGTGGATGATGACGTCTGATTTGCATTTACACCTCGTTATCGGGATTCTGCATATACATCGTAGGCGGAGCTGGCGGACAAGGTGTGCAAGGCGAGGGTAACGTGACAGACGGAAACAGTTGAAGGCATCTGAAGGCTGCTACCTAACGTGACATACATGTAGGGTAGTCAGCTAGTTTGGCTTTTTGACAGTCCGTCTGAGAGAGCAGGAAGAGGGTGGATTTATTTTCTTAAGAATGTGGCCAAACTGTATAAAAGTCAGAAACATCTGACTGAAATCCACCTCCAGATGTGGTCTGGCTGATCCGATCACCTTCCAACTGCACTGTGTTTTCATTTACAGCCGCGTTCACGTGAGTTTCCTTATCCAGATAAGATTTGCATGTTAATAAAAGGTGTAAATGGGGTCATAGAGACTATCTGGAAAGACATAAACGTTGTATATTGATCAAACCTGTGCAGCTGTAGTTAAAATCGCACAGACTTCTATGGATTTTCCCTTCACTACTGCTTTAAGCTCTGTGTTTGTGTGATGTGAAGCTCATAACTTTACTAACCATTGAGTTGTATCAAAGCAGAACAGAAATCTTCCTTAACTCATCCTCTTCTTTCTTCTTTCTCTCCTGGATGGCTGCAGTGGATTTAACCTCTGAGATCAATGGGAGATCACAGCATTCAGTGGGATTCCCCTGGTCAGTGTGTTTCCTGAGGAGAGCAGGTGCTCTTTACGTTTCTGCTCTTTACATCTTAAAGCCGACTCTTATCTGCCTCGCGGCTTTAACGCCTGATCAAACGGGAACATTTCTGTCTTAATGTTTCTTGGGGGGGATTTTTTTTGTATTGCAAAGCAGATCAAAGTGCAGCCTCTTTGTACAAATCCTGCCACACAAATGTAGTTGGACGCATTGATTACTAAAAGTTGTTGCAGGCAGCCCCCTCAGGTTCAGCCAATCAGCATTAAGCTCTGGATCTGACCTGTCAGCATACGCTCAGTGGAGGCGTCGGACATTTGATCCGCCTCCATGGCAACGAAAGATTCAGACGTATTTAGGCATGTTGGGTGGATTTGGGATACTCCTGTGTGTGTGTGTGTGTGTGTGTACTGTATGTGCGTTTTTGTTGTGTGAATGTGTGTGGGGGGGTCTGGGTTTAAGTGCTCTGTTGTGCTTCTCACAATGGGTCATAAATTCATGAGACGCCCCCTCAGGCCTCGCTCATGACGGCACACTTGGTACACACACACACACACACACACACACACACTCAGTTTTTTGTATATGCCCACGCACCCGCCCATGCACACACATGACCTCAGAAAGAAAGAGTTCATGCTGCACATGTCTGTTTGTCGGATGTGGTGAATACATGTGTGTTTGTGTGTTTGTATGACCCCAGCATACACCCTTCAAACACACACACACACACACACACTCTCTTTGGCCTCCCATAACCCCAGCTAGTCTCACTGACACACACACACACACACACACAAAAGCCAACCACCCCACAAAGCTGCGAGGGCTTTGTGTGTTTTTCCTGCGTCCTGTTTGGGTCAGTAGATCCCAACAGAACTCTTGTTGAAGGTTCAACTCTTTTCTTTTGATTTCACAGCAATGCGTTTGAGTCATTTATTTTCAGACCTCATTTGCCAGGTGGTTAATTGAGCATGCACGCTCTACTGCTGCGTTTTTATACAGTTCGATTGAGTCAAACTAAGGCTGTCAGTATGAGTTTAATTGCTAAAATTTCAAAGTACTACAATAAAATCCCAAATTTCCATCCTGAGTGGTTCAGAGTCGCTCAGTCGGCTGGTTGGTAAAAACTGAAATATCTCAAACAACCACTGGATGGACTGACATGAATTTAGGTTCAGATATTCATGTTCCCTTCAGAATAACTTGTAAGACTTTGGTGATCTTTTACCTTTTCATGTAACATGTCCAGTACAAAACTAATGACATTCCCATCAGCCTCAGTTGTACTTTGTGTTTAATCTTAATTAGCAACTGTCAGCACGTTAACATCCTAAACTAAGATGATAAACATGGTGAAAATGTATAGCTGCTAAACATCAGCATGTTGTCATGGTGACGTAGATAATGATTCTAATAATATTAAACTTTAATTATATAGGGCTTTTCTTAACGGTATTACAAAGTGCTTCACAGACAGATAAAGATACTATAAAACAATAATAAAAATATAAATAAATAAAAATAAATAAATAAGATTCACACAGAGATAAAAGCTTTTTTTTAATAAAGAATGTTTTAAGAAGAGTTTTAAAAGTAGTGATAGATGTAGTAAACCTAATCTCAGCAGGTAAGTCATTACAGAGTATGGGGGCACCGGACTGCCAAAGCTTTACAGCCGCCCGTCACCAGTCGAGCTCTGTGAACGAGCCACTAGTAGACGATCTAAGAGAACGTCCAGGCTCAGAAGGGGTTAGTAGATCTTTGCTATACTTAAGGGCTTGGTCATCTAAAGCCTTAAAGGTTAACAACAATCAATTTGAAAAGTAACAGGAAGCCAATGCAAGGAGACCAGAATTTGAGTTATATGATCTTGTTTTCTTGAACTGGTGCATAAATGAACAACCTTCTTTACTTGGTCATCAACACAAAGGCCAGAATCGAATAAAAACACCTACATTTTCAATGTTATGTAATATGGCTCCAAAACTGCAGACGATCTGACTCTAAGACTGTAGATGCTGTTGATAAAATATATTAAGAAATAGAAAGTAGAAATAAGGAAAACAGAAATGTATATGTATTGAATATGATGGAGTATCACTATTGCTTTAAACATATAAACACATCACAATATTTCTTTTCTCCAGTGAACATGTTGTGTTTTTTTGAGTATGTTTTCCTTTCTTCACACATAAATGTATGCATACACAGCACACATAATACTGTACATATGCATACATTTTCTCCATCATTCTCTTTTCTTTCTCATCATTCACTCTCTCTCTCTCTCTCTCTCTCTCTCACACACACACACACACACGTGTGAAGAGTTACTCATTTCGCACTGAAGGGTACTCATAAATACTACATCAGAAATACCCCACGTACACGTGTTGCCTATAAATATGCAGAGCGTCGCTGCAGGGGAATACGCAGGGTCACAGTGCAATTGATAGTGTGGGATAGATAAGAGTGTGTGTATACGTGTGTGTGTGTGTGTTTGTAGTGATGTACACGTTGGTGAACTATGAAGTTTCATCTTGTGGGATCGCCATGAGGCAAACAATCTCTACCACTATAAACACAACATACACTGTGCATACTGTAGTTCAGTACAGTCTGTAGACTCAGTAATTTTTTATTTTCGTGAAAAGATCTTATCATGTTGATCATTCTAAGTGACCCTATGAATTATCATTGAGGGTTCGCACATAATTTTACTGTTAAAATGTTTCTAAATTTACATTCAGCACGTTAGTGAGTGGAATAATGCCGACCATACAAGATTGTTTGATGCTCTGTTTTTCAGAATATTCCCTTATCAGTTTCAACATAAGACTGTCTGATCATTTCTTTGCCAATACATTTCATTAATACTTATTTTTAAGCATTTCAGCTTGAAAAGTAAGCTACAATTGGATCTATTGGTAATTATAGCACCATAATGACAGCATTTCTTGGCAGAGGTCTTTGCAGGTCTGCTCGGTTCCTAGTATCGGAAACCTGACCCTACTGTATGGGGTACAGGTTATGGACGTCTTGGTTCAGGTTTCCACATGTCCTATAAGATTAAGTCCTAAATATTTTGACCCATGACGACCCCTGTTTACAGTGAGACTTCAGTATTTAATTACAACAGTTGTGGGATTAATGAAGTTCGGGCATTAGACACACAACAGTCTCCAGAACTATAGAAATCTAGAAACAGGGGTTACCACGTCCTGCTCAGATCCATATTTATGTCACGTGATGACACCTGAGGGGGTTGAAAGCTCTGGAATAAGTGAGGGAGCCTTGAGTTTAGAAGATTTAATCACATATATGTGTTCCCAAGCTCAAGAATAAGAGCTTAAACCCTAATTTATGAGGATGAAACCCTGGTATCGGCCTTCAGAAGCCTGTTATCGGCCAAACATTTCGGCGTTCATTAGCCCACATGTGCATATTTCTCCATACTTTGGATCTCAACGGTTGTGGGTGATTATGCGGCCGTGTTGCGAACCCGCCGCAGGTTTGCCTTTGTTAGCCGTCAGTCCTCTGGGGGTTAATGACCTAGAATCCGTCATCTTCTAATCCTCGTCGAGATGAAAAGAGACATTGTTTACATACATCTGCCTTCAAAGGGGAAGGCGCCCAAATTAGAAGCAGCAAGTCAAACAGTATGCAGATGAGGCAGCTGAATGGGGTGAATAGACGGCTCCCGACTGGAGGCACGCACGCCTTCGCTCTCCTCGCCAGTCGTGTCCTGTGGGAGGAGGGAGGAGGGGGGAGGGGGAGGTAGGGTGCAGAGGCAGGTGCTGCACCCCCCCCTGCAGAGCTCCTACATTGTGGTTCCCTCTTAAAAAGGACAGCTGTTGTGTCTCGCACCCCCTCCAGTGTTGGCTGTCGTGTGTGTCGGCATGCGTGTGTCTGGATGTTTATCAGAGTGTTTTATAAAGTTCATGTTTGGTTTCGACGGGCTGTTAAAGAACTGAGGTGCGGTCGTTCTTCGCCTTCAGCTGTTCTGGATCTCTCGTCCGGAATAATTGCTAATTTTCTCTCTTCTCACGTCCCGTTTTCTGTCTCTCTCCACACTTCCATCTGTGTTCACTCATTTAACCACTCCCTTGATCCTTTTCCTGACCTCCATGATTTTTTAGCCTTTTCTTTACCATCCTTCAACTGTTTTTGCATTGCAAATCCAGTTTTTCTCAGGCAGAGGTGCTCAGGAGCCATAAGTTATGTCAATGCATGAGTTAAACTGCACATTTAGACTGAAGCCAGTGATAAAAAAATTATAATGCATTGCTAATCAAGCCAATCCAATGAAACCAGGCTCTCATTCTTTGCGGTTAAGGTACAGTGGGTTAATTGCAACTAGAAACGAGAGTAAATGTGTAAAACCAAAGCTTTAAAGCAAAAAGAGGCTCAAACACTTCCTGGAGTTGCAGAGTTGATGATCATTTTCTGTGGGTGTGTCACAGTCAGCAACCCCTTTCACATTATGCAATCATTTGATCCATTGTTAATACAAAACACTATTGATTAGTCCAACTTAAATAGTCAATCTGTCTCTACCTTCACTCCCCCCCCCAAAAAACCTCATTATACCTCCCCCTGTCTACTTTGTCCTATCTCCCCTTCTCCTGTTCCCTTTTTAAAAAGCTTTAGGGGTAACAAGCGTGTCCGAGGTTAAAGCGAGCCCCCGGTGGGCCGCTGGTCTGCCCTTTTGTCTCATCCCAGAGCCCAGATGCCTCCGTTCGCCCCTCCGGTTTGTCGGAATGACCACATCGGCATCAGTGGAATGGCACCAGGAATTCCTTTGTGTTCGCCCGTTTAGCCTCCCCCATGCTGGCATGCCGTCCTCACCCCTCCACCCCGCTAATTCAATCAGCTGAGGGAAGAAAAACACACTTCATTGTTTGTCCCAAATCTGAACCAGCAGCTGACGGAGGTAATAGTTACACGTCTGTGGGAATGTGTGTGTGTGAAAAGAATTGTTTTAATTTACCTTACATATTGGACAGAAGTTATTGTGCCAACATGCACTGTTAGTGCAAAATGGATTAAGTTAGGAGAAGCACAAACTACATGTGGTGCATGGACACAAGTAAGAATCAATATAAAAAAAACTCCTCTAATGATAAATTATCTTATTAAAAGAAATAAAAAAAGGTGCCAGTAAGGCCCGAGGGAGGGCCCCTTTATTGCCCACTTCTTCTTCACGACCCCTTATAATGTAGATTTTACGCTGTGTGACAATAAACCAGTGTGTCTGTTTACAGATAGCGGTTCAATAATGGGGATTTGAAACCCTTAGTCTTGGTATACCAAGGGGGAATTTATTACATAATTTGATTAAGACAGTATTAGATGTCAATTGCCATTACCTTCATGGTTCACTACACTATTATGACTCTGTTAAATTAACAGCTATAACAAAACTTTTTTACAGTCAGTCCAAGAGTGAGCTAAAAGGCTGTAATGTAAAAAGTACACATACATACAACAGGCAATTATTATATTGTAATACAAAAAAAATCACTTGACCACAACATCCAGTTCCCTGCAGGACAGCATCATTGTGTTGAGTGTTTAGACGAATGCTGTCAAAACACCACCCACCTCATGGCCACACGACCACGCCAGCCTTCATCCGCCGCAGTCCCTCATGATCGGCTCTGACAAGCTCGTGGTTAATGTGTAAGCGAGCTAATAACGCAACAATGGCTTAAATAACATACAGCCAGACAACAGAGCTCAACTACAAACTAAGAAGTGTGTGTATCTGAGCGAATGGTCTTTTCTTTCTTCTTTTTTTTGTGATGAATTGATTTGCACCAGACGTCAGCCCTCACCATGTGAAGCGATGAATGGGTGATTAATGTGGCAGTGATACGCAGCAAATCAATTTCTGGTGACCCCCCTTGTAGCGGTGACCCAGAAGGCAAGGCGCGTGGGAGTGTGCGTTGGACGGGGTGAGGGGGAGGCCAGGGACCCACAGGGAGCTGCACCTGCACTGTAGTGCGATTAACATTTATTGTTTTTATTGATTGAGCAGGAGGAGGTGCTGGTTCAGGGCCTGTTTTAGTTACAAACACTCTGCTCTCAGTACATAGTGCAACATACAGAATGACCCATATAAACCTTCTCCATCTCACACTCTTGCTGGATCAATCCTGAATCCATCACCCATTATTATCCAGTGGTCGCTGCACCAAACCGATCCTTTTGTGAATTACCAGCATTGGCTATTTGTTCAAATGCTGCAGCAAAGGCTGAAGCAGCATGTTGTTACGTCCCTGCCAGACCTCTGAGGGAGGAGGCTGCGGTGGCTGGTCTGCTGCACAACATGTTCTTACTTTGTCACTGGAGACTGAGGTTTCTGTCCGTCTTCTAGTCAGTGTTGGGTTTTTTTAACCATGAAGGCAGTCTTTCTCTAACCTGAACCGCGTACTTTCAGTTGCTTACAATCAGCTGGTGCTGAACATCAGAGGTGGCAGGTCAGAAAACAAGTCAGACGAGTTGGTTTAGGAGCAGTCGGCGCTGCCAAATTACTTAATTTGTTGTTGTCCTTGTGCATTTTACAGGCGATTCACCTCAAATTTTTCTATAAATTAAGAAGATGTGTTAGTCATTTACCTTGCAGTTTATTTTAATGATTTCCTTTTTTTCCCTTTTTTACTTTCACCCCCACATTTTAACTCAAATATCTGTATTTTCTACTCCTTACACTTTGAAAACAGGCTCGTCACTTTAGTTTTAATACATTTGAGGGGAGATATCGATTATTTTTGTTTTGATCATTGCGTCTTGCTTCCCAACATCAAGACTGAGTTCAACCTAAATGGACGGGACAGTAACACGTAGAAAAGACGATTCCTTGGTGTATCCATCAGTGCAGATCACGGAGAAAAGCCGTCTAGTGAACTACTATTATATAATACTTTGAGTACAGTCAGTAGTTTTTCACTTTTACTTGAGTAACAAAGTTGAATCAGTACTTCTCTTGTGTGTACTTTTGCCACCTCTGTCATTTTAGCTGAGGAGGATTATTACATCAATGTTTTCATGAACCAGTTTTTCTAACAGTACAGTTTGGCTGCTGTGAGATGAGAATCTCATATTTTGAGGTTCGGAAATAAGAATAAGCAGAGGTGAGAACAAACTGTATTTTACCTGTATAGCAGTTTATTTTAGGAGAACAACATAGACATGTTTTTTAGCCCAAAATAAACAACAACTTTTCCTTCTTTCCAAACAAATTCAGATTCGAGAAATGGGATTCAGCAGAGTCCACAAAGGGACACTGAAGCATTTATCTCCCCCCTCCACCCACCCCCTCATTAACTACCATCAAGGTGCCCTTGAGCAAGGTGCTTAACCCCCCACTGCTGCAGTGCATCTGCTCAGTGGTCAACAGCACACGGCTTTTGGCTGCACTGGGCAGATCCCAGATGAAGGCGTTTGTGTAGAAATGACTCTAATGAGCAACAACATCAGAGGAATCATTCACAGCTACAGGCTGTAAATGAGCCCATGAACTGTACAAACTATAGGAAAAAACAGATACAGTGCACAGCCATTTTACTCTCAGTTAGACTCATGGGAAGTTATGTATTAATGTATTAGGCGACCGTGGCCAGGAACTCAGGTTAGCCTTTTTATTTATTTACATTTTTTAAAATGTTATTCTGTTTTTTCTTCCTTTTCTACCCTCTTTCTCATTTACCTTCTTTGACATACCTGCATATAAACACAATGACACCATCACATACAGTATAATGACACATGCTCTCACACAAACATATACACTTACGAAGCATACTTGTATCATTAAAGGAATAGACGGAAGTTTCTGGGACATACACCTATCTGCTTTCTTTCCAAGAGTTAGATGAGAACATTGATCAGAAACACAACATTACATTATCGTTCATTTGAAGTCAAGTTTGTGTCCACCTGATGTATTTAAGTCCAATATTCCCTCTCTTTTAGCTCTGTCTTTGGTCTCCACCACCTCCTGAGGGAAATGTCTGGCTGTTTAGCAGCTAAACGCTCCACTATGTTCACCAGCTCTTCGCTAACTGTGTCTGTCTACATTTTCATGCTGAGCAGTGAGTTTATCAGATTTTTACTTTTTACTGAGAACAGCTTCCTGCTATAAACAGTGTTGATGAGAGTGGTGAGACTGAACCATAGACTGTATGTAAAGATGGACGATGCGTCTCCACTTCCTCCCGCTGTACAAAAATGAAGGCAGAATATTCTGGACACGAGCATCGCCATCTCGCTCTGGTGACACATCAGGAACCAGATTCTGTGCAGCAGTGATCGGCGGCTGATGAGCACAGTTTACTGCAGAGCAAGACATCACACCACCTTTTTATAACATCAAATAACTAATAAAACCAAACTTAGCAGAACACTTGAACGCACATCAACGTGATAACAACTACCTAAAATGACAGAAACCATCTTTGGGAAATGCACTTTTTAGTTTGGCCATGTCACATCCGCTAATAAGCGATATGGATGTTTTGGCCTCACTTTTGGGGAGCTGTCATGCCGTCCACCTTTATATACAGTCTATGGACTAAACCAAAAAAGCACATTTAAATCAAAAATATGAGTTTATGACTATTCTCATCACAAAAAGACACATTACACCTGTTTGATTATGTTGAATGTCACATTACACCAGCTATCGCCTGATATGAAGCCATTTCACTGTAAAACTGAGACAATGAATCATCACCTTTGACAGTGTCTTTACATTGCAGCCTATTTTTAGGACCTCCAGTTGACACGACGAGTCCGTTCTGTGCTCCTTTGTTAGCACTGGTCACTGTAATACTCTCCCTTTCCTGTCAAGACTTGGACTCAAACACTTCCTCCCCGTGTCCTCTCTTTCCACTCTGCTGCTCCTGCTGACACAAACCAAGAGAAATCTCCACCCCGGGAGACGATTAATGGGCTTCAGGTGCTGTTCTCTGCCTCTCTTTGTCTCCCCTTTTGCCTCATGACCAGAACTCCGCCCCGCCTGCTCTCCCCACGGTTTACATCATGGACACGAGCCGGTTTATCTGAATCACCTCATTTTTCAAGGTCAGTAAATGTAAAACAGTTCACCTGTGAACATTTCTTACTGGAGACAAACTGCAGCATGAATCTGTGCCGCCTGAGTTCAGCCCTGACAAACGATGAGGAGATAATCTGACGTGAATCTGCAGATTTAAATCACTCGTACGTGCCACTAATCTGTTCGTGTGAGTCCTTATTGAACTTTCTTGTTTGACTTCAGAATTATGAAGCCTTAATCTGGTTACTTCACTTGTTTTTTTAAGGTTTTAGGCACAGTTATTTTGGAATGATGACTTATACAATCTGCCTCAGAATCTAAGTCATGGACCACTCAGACTGCTCAGTTTTTCTCTTATGAAAACCTTTTTACTTTATGGTGAAACATTTTGTGAATGAAACGCACCCACAAGTGGCACAAAACAGGTAACCTTTTATAGCATCGATGCCAATTATCGAACCTCACAAACCCGCCCGACGCCTTTACAGGGTACTTTCAGATGCTGCAGTTTTGGATGAGTTTAAACACCTATATGACCCCATATTTTGTTCCCAATTCTAGAGTTTAAGGCTTCTGGTTTTGAAAACAACTCTACATTTTATCTAATTGTACTGGCAGATAGACACTTTAATGAGTCAATGACAGACAAAAATGATGATGGAGATTTTGGCAGTGAAGGGTGTTAAGGATGCAAAGGAGAACCCTTCCTCTCTCTCTTCCTCCTTCACCTCTACCTCTGTCTCATGAGCTCTTTGGTTTAATATCTTTCTATTCACCAGCCAATCTCCCTCTTCTTCCCCTCACTCTGTCTCTCTCTCTCTCTCCCCTCCTGCTGTCCTCCATCATAAATTCAGGAAGATTAATATTTCATCTGCCACTTCACAGCGCTCCCCGGCAGCGTCGGGGAAGAGGAGGAAGCGGGGGTTACCTCATTAGTCACGTGGTCTGGTGTGCAGACCCAGCCATCGCTCACGTGTTTTATTATGCTAAATGCGAAATTATGCCAGGACATTCTGCTCTCTCATTATGATCTGGACGATTTTAGAGCCGTGGACTGGATTATGGTTTGGTGTTTTTCTGTTCCAGTCGGATGGAGGTTCCTGCGCAGAAAGTAAAAAAGGTTCAAGATGATAAAAATGATTTCTTCACTAAACTTTTTCCTGCAAATGTGTTCAGACAAACAAACGCAGATGCTTCCGGGTATACTGCATAGTACAGTTAAGCATTAACATCCTCTCATGTTGTGTGACATAAAATGCTGAGAAGGCCCAGATCTGAGCCCTGCTGGGCACCTGTGGGAGACTTTGGCCCGATGGTGTTTGTGTTGGTGCAAAATTGTCACAATCTGTGGATTCACAAATCTTTGGGTTTTGGTGTCCTGGTGTGGTCCACGCTGGCTCAGTAGTCAAGTTTCAGTCCAAATGTAGCACATATCTTAACCGTATTTCCAGAAAATCTGGAAAACAAAATCATTCTGCAGTCAGACACCGTGAATCATTGCAGAAAAAGAAGCTGCAACAAAATTACGTAATTAAAAGAGCTCCAGTCAAACCTCAAAGAAAACCTTAAAATGTGTTGGAAATATGGTCTGTTAGTCAATCAACCACTTTAGTCCGGTTCCCAGATGATGAATCCTGATAAGTATAAAGATCCCCTGCCACCAGCAGGTTGACATTTGTGGTTTTGAGTGAAGCTATTGGATGGATTGCCATGACGTTTGGAAAACACCTTCGTGGTTTGATGATCCCACTCACTTCTTCTCTTGCATCATCATCAGGTAAAATTTTTACACGTTCCAGTACTTTGGTTTATGACCAAATCCCTGCAAAATGAATGAGCCATCAACCTCAGCTCGCCTCACAGAGCTGCTGGCGTGGCTGTAAACTCAGACTCATCTACTATGTGTGGACTCGGAGTCTTTTCCTTTTAATGATATCCTTACTCCACATACTCAACTCCTCAGATGATGAAATGATCCTGTAGATTGTGAGTCTTGGTTAACTTCATATCTTCTGTTTTTTTATTGTGTTTAGTCTTGCACCAAAACTATGACCTGAAAGAGCCTAAAAAGCTCATTAGAGCTCCTTGTGGAGCTTTTGTCACTGTTACACTAAAACTAAGGATTAGTGGAGTTTTAACGACAACTTGAACCTTCGGCTCAAGTAAGAAGAGACCAGGTTACAGACTGGACTTCCGGGTATTGGGGCTTTTGTTTCTAATGGCAGTTATTACAGAAATGGCCTCGGCTGCTCACACGTGAGGAGCCGAGGAAGAGCGGATTATTCTGTGTAATTACGTTAACCGGGAACATGAGAGTGAGGTGTTATGTTGAAGATGGAGACACAAGGAGGAGGAGGAGGAGGAGGAGAGAGTGTGAAAGGCTACATTAAGGTTTTTTTGTATCCCGCAGAATGAATCAGAGAATCAATCTCTCCTCTTTCAGACAACAACAATGGAGGAAAGAGTCACTTGGAGTGCCCTCCGATGGGCCGAGAGTCAATTCCACACTGATATTATTTAATGATAATGTAAGCCTGTAATTACATTTTCAGCTCTGTCTAAATATTAACACACATAATGTTTTGTTACTATGGAAACGTGGATTCCAGGAGGCACAGTAACAGCTATATCAAAGTATTTATGTTTTTATTTTTTAATGATAGCACAGCGGCCTTATAATTAGCGAGCAGAGATAAACAGCTCACTTCACAGGGTTATGTTTTTGTATTTCAGAGGACGGAAAAAAATTTAATGAAAAAAATCTAGTCTATGGGCCACATTCAGGGGAAACTGGATACATGGAGTTCTTATTAAAATTTAATATTACTCCAAACCATACAGAATATATGAGATAGTTTGAGTTTAGTTTATTGTAATATAAAGTCACACAGATTCATTTGTATTTATTTATTCATGATTTTACTTATGATACGGGTTAAATTGTCATAAATGCTTGCCGAGGCTGAAACATTTTACGTTCACTGAGTGAACGGTGGTGCAGGTGAGTTCATGTAGGTGGGATTTGATCCCTGATCCAGTTGTGGTCCCTGACATGGACCGAAAGTCAACAATATAATCAGCAGGAGCAGCAGTTGTGGTACTATTATGGCAGTAGTTGTTATGTTGCAGTAGAGTAAATTGCTTGACCTCTTTTGGATTTCTTTTGTTCCATGTTGTGTCATAATCTTTAGGTATTCTGTCCATTTATACTGGAATCAGCCTATAAAATACATTTCATGCGTAAGTATTTAACTGTAGAATATCCTAGTTTTATTTAGAGAGAGTTGATACTATTACACATCTGCAAACTTGGGGGGGGGGGGGGGGGGGGGGGGTAGGTTGGCAGGTTGGCATCCTGCTAAGGGCCCTAAGAGGCCTGGGTGGGCCCTGCAGTAAAAGCAGCAGGGGGAGTATTTGTAATTGTAGTTGTGTACTTGTGGTTTTAGCACCTGTAGCAGGTGTAACAGTATAAAAGCACACTGGAGAATTTGTGTCCGAGATGCCTTATTTCATATTCATGAGCCTTTTCAGGGTTCAGCTCATGACACAAAACCCTGAAGACATGTCATTTTATGAGAAGATTTGCATCAGGCCAAACTGACCAGAACAAATATCCCCAATCAAAAAGTATTTTTTAACCACCTTGTCCTTAAATGACTGACTAACTGAACAGTGACAAATTGCACTGAATCATATCAGCAAAAGGGAAATCTAATCCATTATTTATGAATGATAAATCCTCTGTGGGTCTCTGTGAGGGAAGCAGGGAGCCGGTTGACCTGGACAACCACGCAGCAAAAGACAGTAGATGGTCAGTCAGCGTCACCCAGTGGTGGAAAGACAAGCTGCACACCCGTCTGTTTTCTTTGCCTCCTTCCCACTTTCCAACCAATTCATCTCGATTTAAAATACGGTTTATTTCGCATGAATGTGTGACAGCCGTTGTTGCCAATAAAAAATAATATATTTTCTCTTTGTCTCCCACTCTCTCTCTTTTCCTCACCTTCTCTTAAACTCCTTCCACTGTTTCTTCAGCTCCCCTTTGTCGTTTGATTGTCTTTCTCTCATCTCTCTTTCTCTCCCTTCAACCTTTTCCCTTCATGTAATCGTCCCCCTTTCTTTTTCCCTTCTCTTTCACTTTACCTCTCCCTCCTCCACCACTTCAGTTTTTCTTTCTTTCTCGTTGCTTTGTTTGTTTGTGCTTTCTCTTCTCACTTGCTTTCTTGTTCTTCTCTTTTTGTCCCTCACTTTTAGTTTTTTCAGCCTCTTCCTCTTTGTTCCTCATCACCCGTACTCCCTCCGCCCACAGCATCTCCCCCTTTCTTTCTGTACTTGACCTTCCCAGCTTCCTCATCTTCCTCCTCCTCCTGCTCTTCCTCCTCTCTCGGTGTGTATATATATCAGGAGCACTCAAGCACCTCCTCAGGCTGCAGAAAGACCAATTAATTAAAAACACTAATAACCCTTTCTCTACTGGGAGAGAGAGAATTTTCCTCCTCATACATTATTAATGTGGCTCTGTATGATCATTTACAGGTAGTGTGTGTAAATGTGTGTGTGTCAGTCTTAGCTTAACAAGAGCTGCTTTGAACAGGTGTGTGTGTGTGTGTGTGTGTGTGTGTGTGTGTGATTTCACTCTGCGGTGCTCATTAAGAGCTGACCAGCTGAGAGTGAGTAAGTGAGTGAGACTGTGTGGGTGTGTAAGTGGAGTTCATGTCATTTGCATGGTAAGAGCAGGCCAAAGTGTGTGTGTGTGTGTGTGTGTGTGTGTGTGTGTGTGTGTGTATGGTAGCTCATTTGTAGCTCTTGTTAAGTGGCGGCTGAGTGGACCCCGGGGCCACTCGGTGAGGAGGAAATTAAGTTAACAGGTTAATGAAAAGGTTTTCTGATCCTGATCTGTTCCCTGCAGTTTTTCGTCGATTGTTTTGATGCATTGTTTGAAAGAGAAAAAAAAAGAGAACGTGATACAAAAGAGCACATGCAAGATCTAAACTGTGTCAATCAAGACAACCAAAATAACTCCACATAACCTTATTTTTCTACACATTGAATAAAATGAATCACAAAAACATGCTGATTATTTTCTCTGCAACACTTTCTGGCATGACCAGCATTACAAGGAAACATGTAGATTAACTAACTTTAAGAATGATTGAGGCTTTGGAACAGCTCAAACCAGTCATTCATGGTGCGGTCTGTTTATGCACATTTCTCTGCAGGTATACAGGCTGCAACAAATGATTACTTTCATTATCAACCTGCAGGGAATCTCAAGATGTCATCTTCCATTGGCTTGCTTTGTCCAAACACCAGGCCAAACCCCAAAGATATTAGTGTTAAAATGATAGAAAGGGCTTCAGGATGCAAATACCAGTCTCTGGTGTCAAAGTCCTGTCAAAAGCTACTTTATTGCTAGAATTGATAGTGTAGCATGTTACAATATGGTATTGTATAGAATAATGTATAGAATAATAATATATATATATATATATATATATATATATATTATATATATTTTATATATAATATATATATATATGATCAGCCTTAGCTGATACAATCTATTAAAATGTTGCCCCAACCATTAGGATAGGCTCAAGATCTCCAATAGTTTCCCTCCTTTTGAAAGTTGGAAATTTGACTCCAGTCCACTTTGGTAGCTAAAGATGGCCTGTAGTGTAGAAATGTAGCTCAAATTTGTATAAATTGTTGGGGAATATGAGAGTTATTGGACACATGTTGAGGACAAAGGATGAAGTGATGATGAATTCCTACAAAAGCAACTATAGGGGAAAAAGTCTTGATAAACCCTATCAGTCTGAAATAATGTATAAGTAACACAATAATACATAAAAGGAATGTTGTACCATATTAACCCAAAAATGCAATGTGCTCTTGTATGTGTTAGATTGGCCTCTTTTGTTGTCTTATGTAAATCTATGGGCTGCT
The DNA here is from genome assembly GCA_031216445.1 of Lateolabrax maculatus. Taxonomy (NCBI): domain Eukaryota; kingdom Metazoa; phylum Chordata; class Actinopteri; order Acropomatiformes; family Lateolabracidae; genus Lateolabrax; species Lateolabrax maculatus. Next base: position 23,317,829 of record CM062205.1, read on the forward strand.
GTAGACTCTCATTCTCACTGAAAGACATTTTAACATGAAAAAGTCTCCAATAACCACATGGTGCACATACAAAGCTTTGGTACTTTGCTCTCCTAATCAATTTATCTTGTGCCAAAAAAAATGTGTCACAATAATCAACCTGTAGGAGAGACCAAAAAGTTCCCAACAGAGCAGAAATAACAGGCGGAGCAACGGAGGAAAGACAGGTGAACTTCAAAGTCAGACTCCTCAAATTAAACTGAAAAACCGAGAGGAGAGCTGCAGTTGAGATGAGTCTTGTTATCTCTCTCTAAACAGAAAGACTTAAACTAAGTTCATCATATATTACTTAACTCCACAACAGAGTTGGTCAGTACAGCAGATAATATCTACTGTGTTTAAACAAGCAGCATTAACACAAACGTGAGCTGTGCTCAGACAGGGTGTGCTGCTTTTGTTATTAAAAATGAAACTCGTCAGATGAAACTTTGTGCATTGTAGTTATATGGTGCAAAATGACAACATAATTGTAGTTTGATATTTTTAAACAAATAATCAATAATTTTGTAATTATAGTTTCTTCACACTTTGACTTTTGCTGTCTGAAGATCAGTTTCTGTGCTCCATCTGTCTGGATGTGTTCAGTCACCACACCATGTGGACACAACTTCTGTAAAAACTGCATCGCTGAACATTGGGATATTAACGTCCTTTGCGATTGTCCCATGCATACTATTTAGTTGAGTTACCCTGTGTTGTGTTGCATAATTTTGATTTAACTTCTCATTTAAACATTTCAAAGAGTGTAAAATGTCAAACATAACATGCATACTTGCAGTATCAGAGCAACAACCATATACATCTGTCTGTGCATATGTGGTGAACGTGTGCTTTGCCTCTTGATGTCTGTTCTACACTGTGGTTCTGTCATTACTTGTGTGTTTGTACAACAGAAAATATTTGAGTGGGAAAAGTTGGATTATTGCGCCACCGTGTGGTTGTTCAAACTAATGAGGAAAATTAGTGTTTATACTGAAATAAACAAAAATTTTGTAAGACCGTTTTTACTTAATTTTTTCAATTTTTGTTTTTTTTGTCAAACAACAAAAGAGACAACAAACAACCAAATTCACTCTGTCAGAGCAAAAAGAAAGATAATTAAATAATTGAGTAAATGTATGCTCTATTGGCTGCTGTAGACTCTCATTGCAGGGTATTAAAAGTAATCCAATTAGAAAGTCTCCAATGACCACATGATGCACATACAAAGCATTGGTACTTTGCTCCCCTAATAAATATATCTCGTGCCAAAAGTATGTCACTATAATCAACCTGTAGGAGGGAACAGGAAGTCCAAACAGAGCTGAAACAAGGTGGAGCAACAGTGGAGAGTCAGATGAGCTCTGACGTCCAACCCCTGAAATGAAACTTAAAGTTTTCTAAACAGAGAGAAGAGCTGCAGCTGAGACGAGTCTTGTTGTTTCCCTCTAAACACCGAGACTTAAACTAAGTTCATCACGTCTTTCTCAACTCACAACAGAGTCTCTGCCAAACACTGGTGAGTACAGCAGATAATATCTACTGTGTTTAAACCAGCAGCATTAACACATACGTGAGCTGTGCTCAGACAGGGTGTGCCACTACTGTCTTTTAAAAATGACATTTCTTAAAGGGAACTGTACACTTGTGTACATTGTAGCTATATATTACAAAAATACATCCTAACAGTCTAGTAATCATCGTTTGTCATTTTTAAACAATCAATAATTCTGTAATTATAGTTTGGCTTCTTCGCACTTTGACTTTTATTCTCAGTGAACATGTCTGCTGCCAGGAGTTTGCTGTCTGAAGATCAGTTTCTGTGCTCCATCTGTCTGGATGTGTTCACTGACCCAGTCACCACACCATGTGGACACAACTTCTGTAAAAACTGCATCACCACAAACTGGGATATTAACGTCCGTTGCATGTGTCCCATGTGTAAAAAGATTTACTACACAAGACCTGTGCTTCAGGTCAATACTTTTGTCTCTGAGATGGTTGCGCACTTTAGACAGTCATCTCAGCAGAGAGCCAGCAGCAGCAGCTCACAGCAACATGTTGCCAAACCAGGAGAAGTTCCCTGTGACGCCTGCACTGGAACCAAACTGAAGGCCTTGAAGTCCTGCCTGGTGTGTCTGGTCTCCTACTGTGAGACTCACCTGGAGCCTCACCTGACAGCGTCAGGCCTGAGAAGGCATCAGCTGATCGACCCTGTGGACAACCTGGAAGGCAGGATGTGTACGAAGCACGATAAACTGCTAGAGCTGTTCTGTAAGACCGACCAGACCTGTGTCTGCATGCTCTGCACTATTTTAGACCACAAGGCACATGAAGTTATTCCTCTTAAAGACGAATGTGAAGGAAAAAAGGCCGAGCTCGGTAAGACAGAGGTTAAACTTAAGCAGATGATCCGAGAGAGACGACTGAAGATTAAAGAGCTAAAACATTCAGTGAACGTCAGCAAGGAAAATTCAGACAGAGAGAGAGCAGAGGGTGTTCATATCTTCACAAAGATGAAGGAGGTTATTGAGAAATACCAGGTCGAAGTCATCAAGACAATTACAGAGAGGCACAGAATGATACAGAAACAGGCTGATGGCTTCATCAAAGAGCTGAAACAGGAGATCTCTGAGCTGGTGAAGAGAAGTGCGCAGCTGGATCAGCTCTCAAACTCAGAAGACCACCTCCACCTCATCCAGAACTTACCGTCCCTGAATACTGTTCCACCCACCAAGCCCTGGACAGGAGTCAGAGTCCGCCCTCCGTCATACGAGGCACATGTGAGGATAGGTGTCATTCAGTTACTGGGGGTGCTGCAGAAGCTGTACATGAAGGCTGAGCTAAAGAAGGTCCAGCAGTCTGCAGTGGATGTGACACTTGATCCTGAAACAGCAAATCCCCGACTCATCCTGTCTGACGATGGGAAACAAGTACATCATGGTTACGCAGAGGGAAATCTACTGGATAACCCAGAGAGATTTTCTACTGCTCTCTGTGTTTTAGGGAAGCAGATTGTTTCTCCAGTTAGATTTTACTTTGAGGTTCAGGTTAAAGGGAAGACTAACTGGGTTTTAGGAGTTGCCAGAGAGTCAATCAACAGAAAGGGGGTGATCGGTATTGGCCCTAAGAATGGTTACTGGACTTTAAGTTTGAGGAATGAAAAGGAGTATTGTGCCCTTACTGACACAGTCGCTGATCTCTCTCTGAGGTCAAAGCCTGAGAAGGTGGGAGTGCTTGCACAATATGAGCAGGGTCTGGTCTCCTTTTATGATGTTGATGCTGCCACTCACATCTACACCTTTACTGACTGCTCCTTCACTGGGAAACTCCTGCCAGTCTTCAGTCCCGGTCTTGATGATGGTGGTAAAAACTCGGCCCCTCTGATCATCTGTCCTGTCGTACCTACTCAGTAGAATAAACATTTGATTTCCTAGAAAAACACTTTTATAATGTAGCAAATCTCCATATTATTATTTTATACATTAATGTACAGTGTGTACTTGTTTTCTTCAGATTCAAACATAACAGAATCAAATAAACGCAGGCTGAGCTTGGGTATTTTGCTTATGTTTATTTAGCTGAGTTACCCTGTGTTGTGTTGCATAATTTAGATTTAACTTCTCATTTAAACATTTCAAAGAGTGTAAAATGTCAAACATAACATGCATACTTGCAGTATCAGAGCAACAACCATATACATCTGTCTGTGCATATGTGGTACAGGGGTCTAACCCCATTGTTTTGTGTTGGTTTATTATTATTCTTTTATTATTTATTATTCTTAAGCCACAGCTTAAATTGCCGTCAGCTGGAATGAGCTCGAAACATGAAACTTGGCACAGTAACGTATGTTTGTACAATAGAAAATATTTGATTGGGAAATGTGGGAATATTGCGTCTCCGGGCAGTTGTTCAAACTAATGAGAACAAATATTGTTGATACTGTGTTCATACTAAATAAATACTTACATTTTTTTCTATTTTTTTCTTTTAATCAATCAACAAAACTGACAACAACAGACTTCACACAGTCATAGAAAAAACACATACAAAAACTAAACTAAAGAGCAATCGTCCTATCATACCAATCATACTATTCAACAGAATCTGTCTATCTATCTATCTGTCTGTCTGTCTGTCTGTCTGTCTGTCTGTCTATCTTTCTGTCTATCTGTCTGTCTGTAGTCTCTTCCCCACTTTTCCTGAGTTTCCTTAAATGAGACAACAGCACCCCTCTGGGATGTAACGGCTGGTAACTGTCAGCAAACCTATGTGGTCAAACATGCCATTGCAACCTGCATCTTTTTATAAAAAAAGTACTAAAATGCTGTCATAGTGAAACTGCTGAGAAACTGAAAATGGACAGGTCTCTGACAAAGAAATTCTGAAATCAATGCAGATTAAACACTTTTTATGGACAAATTTAATGAGGCCACCTCTTCAATTCAGTATCTTCAAGTGTATGGCCGAAGAGTAGAAGGATGCAGCTCTGTCAGTAACATCACTTTACTTAGAGAGTCAGGATTTTAACTAGAATTTGATTTACATTTTTTTTGTTTTGACTTATTGAGTCAAAGTTATGAAGTAGTAGAAAATGAGATGAAAAGCGATTATGACTTCTAAAGTCAAAGTGTAAATGTAATGTAAATAAAGAGTATGATTGAGTTTATTTAATACAGACAAACACATGAGCTGTGGCTGGTGGGTGAATTTTAGTTTCCCACTTTTTACCATAACTTCACGTTAACCTGAAAGTCGCTATTGTGATATGGAACGTTAGATAATGTTATTGTAAAGTTAACGGTATAGTACAGCCAGGGACCAGCAAATATACCACTAATAATCAGAATAATAGCCAAATCAGAATAAAAATGCTTCATGTGACCACCTCAATCGGAAGAGACTGGCCCGATCCAAAGTCATTTTCAATCGGGTTGAGAGGGGTGGTGTAAACCTTTAATAATCCATTCAATAGGACATTATGAGCGCCTATTCCTTTCTCTCCGGTTGGAATAACATGGGAAGTACCAGTTAGTCACATGCTCGTAACAGCATGTATCTCTATTCTACGTTATTCCTTGTAATGTTAAAGGGGCTGGTGAATTTTTAATAGATGAGCTGTGGCTGGTGGGTGCCTGTTACTTTCCCACCTTTTACTGTAACTTAACTTTAACCTGAAAGGCGCTATTGATATATGTACCTTAAGTCCAAAATGGCGTAGCTCAGCTGCTGCACACTGATGTTGCAGTGTAATGCCAGATCAGCTTTTACTTCTTATCAATGTTAGTTCTTTGGTGAAGTGAAGGTAACTCGAAGATTGCCAATCCTTTATCAATACACCTGTTCAACAAGCAAAAATATGTGAAAAGTGATATTTCAATCTGCTCTGTCCACTGTCTCTGATCTACCACCTAGGGACTGAGGACAGGATGAAGGACTGATACAGAGGACTGATGTGCTCTACTTTCTTTCTAAACTTCGCTCAGTATTGTGATGTAAGGAATATTATTTATTTTACTGACATTTTAGATTTGATTCCAGCTAAATATTATTGAGTTTATTTAGTGACTGCTGTTGTAAACATTACTGTTGCTGCACTAGAAACCACATTTAGTCCCATTTAAAATATTAAATTCTAATCCTGTTCTGAATTTATTGTTTTTTTAAAAAAATATATATTTTTAAAAAAGTAATTATTTGGTAATGAAAAGAACCGATAACGTCTTTTGGCTGTTTGTTGTAAAAAAGGTGTCTACCTCTTTGAATTACTCTACAAATAAATAACCCCAATCATTGTAATCATACACAAGGTACTGTAGATACAGGAAATACAAAAAAGCTATAACTTGATATTCAATTTATTTTTTCAATTTTATTAATAGAAAAAAAATTGGGAAATCTTATGTGAGAGGATTACCCCTCCGAAGAACTTGTAGTAAACCCGTGCAAACACAAGGAGAGCATGAAATCTCCCCACAGGTAGAGCTGGACTTAACCCAGGACCTTCTGTGAGGGATGCACAGATCACATGATGTTGTCATGAGGGGGAGGCAAGAGTCGGGGGGCGCCATGGGAGGGGGTCGGTGGTTTTGTGGGGTGGGGGAAGGCAGGAGTGGCGGGGATCGAAGGGGGTTACGAGGGGAGTAAGCTCCAGGGGTATAACAAGGGTACAGGGTTGTGGTTTGGTTGGTGGGTGCACCAGGGGAGGGGGATGGTGGTGTTCACTAGGGGGGTTGAACAACGGACTGAGGGGAGTAAGTGCCAGGGGTACAGCAAGGTGATGGGGTTGTGGTCTGGTGGGTCGATGCAGCAGGGTAGGTTGGGGGCTGTCGAAGGGGTACACTGGGTTGGGTGGGTGGTTGGGTGGGAGGCGTCACCAGAGGAGGCGGGGGGACGGTGGGTCATAGGGGGGACACCAGATGTGCTAGGTTGAGCACTTGTCATGCCATCCGCACAGGAATGCATGGGTGGCACGATGTAGTGATCTGTGAAGCCTGGTGCCCACCCCTCATCCATGTAAAGGGAAGGTGCTGTCTCTATGACCTCCTGGGCAGGTTGGGCAATCCGCAGGACTTTTTTGTTGATCCATGATCTTATCCTCTGCTTTGCCGGTTTTGTTGCCTTTTGAAGCAGCCGTGTAGATTCATTTAGTTCTGTTTTTAATGTCTGCACTTCAAGAACCTTTTCATTAAGTAATTTAATGTAAAAGCTTCTACTCTGGTTCGAGTGCTTATCGCTTTTCTCTGGCTGCTCCGGCACATTTTCCGGAGTCTGCTGGGTCCTTAGAGAACAGCAGCAGAAACGCTCTTGTATTTCCTTCTTTTCCCTCTTCATAGCAGCTATCTCCAGATAATTGTGTACAATTACTTGTTTTTTTTCATTGACAATATCCTCTAATTGAGACAGCTTTGTGGTGAGGTCCTTCTGCTCCAGTGCCAGACTCTTCTCGACCTCAGCTTGGACCTGTGTTTTAGTGGACTCAAGCTGATCTGTGAGTTCATTATTTCTTTTTGTGTTCTTGCACTCTTCCTCACAGTCAATTAGCTTCTGTTGGAGTTCTGCCTGAATCTTTTCATGTTTTGTGTTGTTAGTTTTCAACAGTGCCTGGAGAGCATCGATTTCAGTCACCAGATAACTTGTTAACTTCTTGTAACATGACATTACGTTTTCCAAATGCTCTTCTGTGTGTTTTTTGAGTTCCTTAATGATCCATTCTCTTTCCCGCTGTTGGGATTTTTCTGCTGACTTCTGTCTGTTAATTTTAGACAAAAGTTCCTCTCGCCAGTAATCGTCCTTTTCAAGAAGTTCCTTCTTGAACCTTTCATTCTCCTGCCGGAGGAATTCTTCTATCTCATTTTGTCTCTCCATTTTACCAGGTACTTTGCTGCTACACACTGTAGATCACAGGTTTATTGTGTTGGAGTGAATGATATTTTCCGACCCGGTCTAATATATACCCAGACTACAGGAAGTGACATCATCACATTCCTGCCTTCGATCACTTCGAGGGGGCGTCGTAACTCAGGCCCCGCCCACAAGCAGACAAACCAGCCAATGAAAACAAAGTGTGTGTGTGTGTGTGTGTGTGTGTGTGTTCACCAGCTACAACATTAAAATACTGTTTTCATAGTAATACATCAGAACTTTAATATATGGAAGCCTATAGGGGACTATAATAAAATGATCATTTTAACTTTTACTGTTATTTAAGTAAACATTCAAATGAAAATGTAATAATCTGATTAGCATTTTTCACATTTTCACATAACTTGTGTCGGGGCTCTTTATGTCATGTCTCGCCCTGCCTCCTAAGTTATGTTTTTATTTGTTTTACATCAGTCATTTATTGTTTCCTGGTTTATTTTGTGGTACTCACCTCTTCTCTCATTTGAGACTCTTCACTTCCTGCCCTTGTGTGTTTCCCCGCCCTGATTAGTGTCACCTGCTATGGATTACGTTCACCTGTCTCTCATCGTCTTCCCCTCCATAGTGTGTTTAGCCAGTTAGTCTTTGTTCCTTGTGTCAAGCTTTGCTGCATTTATTTTTCGTGTTTGTGTTTCTGGTTTATGATCTTCGATAGTGTTTCCTAATTAAGTCTTTTTCCCTGCTTCCTTCTGGATTTGTTTGTTGTCTCTGGACTGCCTACCTGTGTACCGAGCCTGTTTCCGAATAGTAAAGACTTTTCTATTCAAGACCCTGCTGTTTCTGACTCGGCATTTAAGTCTGTTTACCTGTGTTCCCCAGTCATCACATTTTGATCTTATTAGAACGAATGAAGATGAATCATTAGCCTTCAAGGCTATTTTGTGTAGACCAAGCATATAGATAGGACTGCACAATTCATGCATTTAATACATGCAATGATACCTTTTGATGAGAACGGATGGCCACAAAGTAATTGCAACACAGATAATCTGGGGCCTTTTTTGCATCTTGGGGCTCTGGAGCAGTTGCTGAATGTAATCCAGCCTTGGCCAGAACTGATTAGGAAAGATTTAATTTAGTTTTAGTTTTTTTTTTTTTTAAACCCCCACTACTCAAATGTCTTTAGGAAAGAGAGACAGACTCATATACAGTAACTATATGACATGTTTCAAAAGAATACGTATTTTCCTGACGGATGCATTATTAGGCTACTTTCCCCCCTCTTCACTCATCTTTTTGCTCTTTGGAGAAAGGAAGTGGTCGGTTAATCTTGAATATCCCCTCCAAGACTCCAAACTGTGATTCAAGAGGACATTGAGGGGCCCTGAAGGAGGCCTTCCTCATCTCGTCTCCCCTTCTGAGTCACACTAATCCAATATGACTGCTTATTAGATAATTCAAGCGTCTGCCACCCTGTCTGCGGCCCACTAATGCATTACCAATACCTGCCTTAACTGTTTGGATGAAAGAGCACTTTTGTGACAAGACAGGAAATAGGAGAGATTATGGGCTTCTACACAGCAGGTCAGGAGCTGCAGAAGAGGGGGGAGGAGAAGAAGAAGTTTCCTGGAATAAGATGTTGTGAGGATGAAGATCAGAGTTGCATGATGGCTGAGAGTTTTTAAGTGAAGCCGAGCGTCTGTAGCAGCCGTACATCTGTCAGAAATGTGTTACCGAAGCTTCGTGTGCTTCAGAGGCCGGGAGAAGATTTCATATTTCATGACAGGATGAGATTCAGTGATCTGTTGTTCTCTTTTGTGCTCTTCATATTCTTTACTAATCCAGGAAGTGCTTTTGAGTGTGCATCCTCTCTCTCCTGCACTGCCTCTTAAGGTTTGATTGATATGTGGTTTTAACCCCTTGATATACAGTTTATTTATCATATAATTGGAATATGATGACTGATGCATTAACATGTATGCAGCATTTTAATATTGTCATGGTGGAGATACATTTTGACAAATGTATTTACTGTTGGAGATTTCAGTCTATAACAATGCATCATACTTTCTGAGCTGATCATATGTTTTACATGTTACATTTTTTTGAAAAGTCCACTATGGTACTATGTAAGTAAAGATTTATAATTATTATTATTATGATTATTATTTGTAGTAGTAGTAATGTGCCAGCAGGTGGCACTCTTGTCAAGGCAAAGGTTATCAGGTCACATGGAGCTGATTTGTGTTACTTTATTCAGCCTGTGTGAATCCATCCATTGCATTAACACACCCACACACACACACACACACACCCACATACACACACACACACACACACACCCACACACACACACACACACCGCTTGCTTGTTGTCAGGTATCAGGTGTCAAACTACCAACCACACACACTTGAGGGAGTGTCACCACAACACCTGAGAGGCTGAGAAACCCCCTCGGAGCTCAGAGAGGAGAACAGGTCAGACGCTGCTGCGCTGTGAATATAATAAACTAAAGTTGTTAGACCATTTTTGAAACACAGTCACAGAAAAGTCCAACCTGAATGAGTAACTATTTCAGAGAGGAGTAGAATTAAACATACAAAGATATATTTTTGAGATTTTTTTCCCCAACACATTTTGAAGCAATTTCCTTAGATTTTAGAATCATTTTGTGTGATTCAGTTTTCAGTCAGTGTTAGCGGTACTGGGATGTTGTCCCCTTTCTATTTTCTATATAGTTGACAGATTCAAGGGATCAGCAAAGAACCTGAAAGGCTTCTTTCTTCTGCTGTTTGGTGCACAATTTTACCTGAAAGTATGTAGAAGTGTATATATAATATAATATATACTTTAATTTAATTTATGATTAAATGTATTATATAAACTAAGTTACTAACATGGATTATTTAAGTGACTGATTAATTAATTTGTGGTTTCAGTCTCCTGCAGTTCACTGTACTTTATTTTGAAATTCCATTTGTTATTGATGTGTTTGTGTGTGTGTGTGTGTGTGTGTGTGTGTGTGCAGTATACGCTCAGGTGCATGAGAGCATCTTGTTGGTATGACTTAGAGTGAGTGTATACTGTATAATATCATTCACCTGACTACTGTTGACCACCACCTGAAAAGCTGAATTTCTGTTACTCTGAGAAAACAGGACGGCAGAGTTCATCTCACCTCTCAGGCCTACCTGCTGTCGCCGGGCGAACGCTACAGCGAACTGATTGGCTATCAGCCTCCGGCTCCATTGTTGCGGCCACGCTGCTGTTGTCTCATACCTCAACAGCTGTAATGAGAGAGGGGAGGCAGGGAGGAAGGGGCGGGGGGGATGTGGGGGAGGCCTTTTTTCCCCTCCTGTACGGAAGCTGTTGAACTTAATGTTTAATAAGCCACTGGACACAGAAGGAAACCTGATCCTCTCCGGAGAGGGCGGCGTGTGTGTGTGTTTGTGTTTGTGCGCTTGTGTGTGTGCCCTCTCCGTGCATTTGTTGTGTGAGTATCCAAGCGTGCTGCATTATTCTCTGGTCAATGTGTGAATCAGATGCACTGTGTTGATTGGGCTCTGTTGTAACCGACTCTTCATTCAACTCAAGGCCGGCTTGTATTTCTCCTCAGAGCCCAGTTTCTGATAAAACAGAAGACACCTTCTTCTTTTTGTCTTTTTAAGCTCAATTGATAGCTCAGTATTTTTATCAACACTGAATCAAATGACTGTATAATTGGAAGCCTCCTAAGCTTGTTGTTTTAGTTTTATAGCACATATAGACCCCATTTGCACCTGTTACTAACATGCAGTCTACGTCTGGATCTTACCTGGATATGCAAAAAATGCAAAAAAGACAGGTGTAAATGCAGAACACATCTGGAGGTGGTCTGACTTGCATATACAGTATACGACATCTGTACACTGTGACTATGTTCTTAAAGAAGAAAGTGTCTCGTATCAGGATAAAATCCAATTGAGATTTAATAATTTACATTTACATTTAGCCACATTTAAAGTCTCCGTTTGCCAGATCACAAATCTGATTGCATCCTAGTTCTCCCAGGGAACATGCAAATCAGGTTGATGAATGAAAAATGAATAATAATGCTGCTGAAAGATGTTAGTCATAATTACTGTAAAGGTAATATATATCAGGGCTGTGTGTCTGTCTGCTTGTTGGGGTTCTTTTGCCCCCTAGTGGCCAAAAAACAGATTGTTGCAGCTTTAAGGTCACGTGGTTTTATATGCAAGAATTGATACACATCCTCTTGTAGGTTTTGAAAGAAAACATTTTTCCAAGTAACCAATGAGTCCTTGAGTGGATGATAAAAATAAATGTAATGTGAAGTGGACCCTTCATTACCTAGAATGAAAAGACCAACAGGAATACAGAGCATGTTACTCCGCCTAACTTTTTTATTGTTTATTAAGAGCTGACTTATGTCCTGTTGGGGAAAAAAGTGAATGTTCTTTTCCAGGAAGTGCAGGTTGACTCATCGTGTTTATTGTTTTCCCATTCATCACAGCCCCTCGGTACCTTTTACTTTATAGTTCATTGAAACTTCTTTAATTGTTCCATCCTTAACAGTGGAACAAACCTGTCACTCTGCTTGAAAGACATTTGCTTCCCCTCTCCCATCCGTAGTTGCAATCCTTCTCAAATGAATCATATCCGCTCATTTACATCCATCTCCACCTCCTTTTATTTGTTTGCATTAAAAATGATGGCTTACAAGTCTTTATTGGCTTTAGTAAGTTCCTCAGCCTTCTTTAGCTTCAGCATAATGGATAAATGTAACACCATACTGCTGTTTGATACATACAGTCCCTATAATCTATCCATAATCCTTATTCAGGAATATATTATGTAGCATGGTATACTTTGCACTGCACCTGTTTTAGTCCACATTAAAATAATACTTTTTTGCTATTTTGACATCCATGTGTGTAGTTTGGGACAAAATATTAATAATAAACTATAAAAGGCAAAGAACCTAGAGTCCATTGTTGACCATGGAAACAGTAGCTTTTTCTGAGCCTCTCAGTCACACTTCATGGTCTTCATCAGCAGATTTAGTGCACTCAGTTGTCATCACATGCCCTAAATGTGGAACATGACAACAGGTGGTTGTATATGGACTTGTCCATCTCTGTCTCTGTTCAGGGAGGGTCTCTGGTGTCCAATCTTTATCACTATGCTGACTCAGACAAATGGTAATTAAATGCGCATTGCTTGTGTTGAAAACGTCACATCCTTAAAGGTTCCCTGTGGAGGTTTTGACCTCTAGTAGCGCTTTGGAGATGTTTTTCTATGAGGTGATGGTACCACGCCAAGATATGCAGCAAGGCAGAGAAGAAGAAAAAGACTTGTAGCAAGTAAATAAAACACGATTTAAAATACATGCATACGTGCAAAAAGCATTCCACAAATTAGTTAGAGGATAGACAAACATCGTTTGTTATTTGTGTACAAGAAAACTCACACTTTATTAGTTGTATTAATTCTCCAGAATATTTGCTGATTAATATTTCTGCATGAAAACAACCAAAGTCCCATCTACAGAAAGTTAAACTTCATTAATAGATTATTCAAGGATTAAAACGTCCCAGTCACAGCTATACTGTTTGATTGACAGGTGATCTCTGGGCAGTGCAGCACAGAAACAACACTGCACCAAAGGTGGAAACTAATCGAAAAGAGAGACATCATTGAGTTAAAGGGCTACAGAAAATGTAGTGAAAGTGAGTGTACAAGCGAGCTGCAGAACGGATAATCATGACACTAAACCGCCTGAGAAGTATCATGTGGAAAGTAGTTTAGGATTAGGCTACATGGGTTTGGTTTAAAAAAGGACAAATTATTTAGTAGCCCTACCAGATAATAATGTCCTGATCCTGTCAGTGGATACCTGGATAAATGACACATTATGAATTGCAAACTTGCCTCTGTGACATTTGTCCGCTCATATACTGTTAAGTCAGATACATTTATTGAAACACAAGGTCAAACGACAGCAGATACTTCACATACAGTCTGAACTCGCAGTTCAAAACTCAGCCAGCCAGCAGATCACACACATCGCTCTCCCTCCACAGCTGTGTGCACCCGAGCAGCTGGACGCACACTGAGGCTACAGTTGTAGGCACCAGCCAGTTAAGCGTTCACATCCACCACATGGTGTTTGACTGGCGGTAATAATACGGCTTTTACTCATCAACGGTCACACTGAATGGCCATTCTGCTGTGGTCACGTGCCCTCTGTTGGCTGAAGCCGCTGGCCTGCCTCCTGTCCCGGGACTCGGATAGAGTTACGGGGCAGCTAAAGCCTCTGATCTATTATTCATCTACTCATGTCAGATATTACAGGGGAACAGGGTGACGTGGGGAGGGGGTGGCATGCACTGCTGCACCACAAGGGTCAGGAAGTGGACACAAGCAGACTGGCAAGTGAGCAGGCTGGCAACCAGAGAGACCAACAGGCAGCCAGGCAGGGACTGTAGGGCTCTGTCCCTCACGATGCATCTGCCACAGTGTCCCCAAAAACACTGTCCTCCCTCTGCTACAAACGTCCCATCTGTTTCCCTGTTGTTGCTTTCAGTCCAGACTTCAAGAGTGGCTGTAAACTTCACTGAAGGTTCGTTAAAAACCTAATCCCTGAGGCCTACATAACCAGAACTTTAACATATCTGAGAGGTCCTGCAGGTCAACTCGAACGGGGCGAGAACGACATTATCATTATCATCGTATTGGCATCACAGCATTTAGCTGTGGAATCGAGACCTCGGGACTTCGGTCCAATAACAAGCCGGCGCCGTGCACCAACCACACGCCCCCCTGTGTTACCAGTGAGACCTGGAATTAGCCGAGCGCCCGTTGCTGGTGCGATCCATTATTCTGTACGCACAACATGTGGAGGAGGGGAAAAAAGACGGTTCTTAACAGGGTGAAAAAAAAAGGTAAAACCTGACCCTGTCCCTGCAAACAAAGCCTAGGGGTATGTGAGGGGTATGGGAGCAATAATAGCCCTGCCTAAAAATAAAAGGGGCAAAATGACAGTGGAGGATACCGTTACAAAGAGCTCCAGTGGACAAATAGGAGGGCCAGCGCTTTGAAGAGTTTCTCACAAAAGGCGGACCACACACTCCCCCCCCGCCACCACCACCTCCGCCGCCCGCTCTGCTCTCCCTCCGATCAGGTTCCCATTATCGGCGAGGCCACACGGTGGAGAGGGCAGGAGGGGTTTGAAATGCCTGTCAGGAGCCGCTCGTCTGTGTCCGGCCTCCACGGCTCATGTGAGGCGCGAAGGCAGCGGGACGGCACGCACACACACACACACACACAGGCAGACGAACACACAAACACGTATGCATGCCCAGTATTACTTTATAGTAGTTTACTTGGAGGAATTTTGCTAACAATATGAATTCCCCAATCCATTCTAATTATTTAGTCTAGTGTTTCTTTTAAAGGTGCTTAAGCATTTATTTTAATGTTAAAATAAGGGTTAAATAGCTCTACATTCTGACAGTCATTACTGAAATAGAGTCTTTGATCAGTAATAAAGTATAAATAAAATAAAATTGCAGCTTCATAGTTTGGGTGATTGACAATTCAAATAATTTGCTCACAAGTTGCCATTAGTTGTTACTTATTGGCTTTAAAAACACTATGAACAATTCCCAGTTTCTCTTCTAGCCTGTAGGACACTAGTTAATATTTTCAGATACTATATTAATATTACCATACAGGTGTAATGTATCGTTAAGGAATAAGGAATCCTGCTGACTTTGGTGATCCCCTGATGTTCCCTCTAACGCCACCATGAGGTTGACATTAGTGGTTTGGACATAGATGTCTCAACAACTATTGGATGGATTGTAGTGAGATTTGGTACTGAACAGTCACGTTCCCTTCAGGATGATTTAATATAACTTTGGTGATCCCGACTTCTCTTGCACCATCATCTGTTCATTATGACTAAACACTTGAAATATTATCCCTGCTTCACTGGATATGTGGAAACTTTGACCTGCTGATGGCTCTTGCTGCTGATGGGAAAGTCGGGGAATCAACAGAGTCAGTAGGCTTTCTACTTCTGTGGACCATGAATGTTTGTACAACATTTCTTGCAATCCATCCAACGGGTATGTAAATATTTCTGTCTGAACAAAGGGGTGGACCGACCGATCAAAACTGCAATCTCTAAAGCCACGCTGCATCAAAATGCCCTTATTTGGAGGACTGTTTCATCCTTTCCATCCTTGTGGGCACTTTGGTCCTCATAAGTACAATCTGTCACCTGGCAGGTTCTGAGCAATTTCACACTGAAAATAAAACCTTCTTGTTCTCTGTTAAGAGTTCTGTCAGGCTAAATTAACTGCAAGTGACCCAAGTCTCAGAGCAGCTGCAGAATATTTACAGTTAGATTCATTATGTAGCTTAAAACCAGATGGGTGGGAATGTACAGTGTTTAAGGCGAGTTGTCACTCACAGGAAGGTAAACTGAACGAACTGAAACAATATTTTCCTGTGATTGAACACTTCACTGCTCATTGTATTCTCTAATGTGGTAAACCACACCCATTTAGCAATTCATAGGCTTAAATAAACCATCAAATGTTTTTCATTCTCAAAGACGGAGTGAATGACAGAGTGGTTGACTAACTGCAGTGACTGACGCCCAGTTACAGGTGTGTGTGTGTGTGTGTGTGTGTGTGTGTGTGTGTGTATGTCAGGGGGCCCGAGCGTTGAACTGGGTCCACATGTCCAGGCATGTCTCCCGCTCTCTGTGTCCCACAGTTGGCCTCTGTAATTAGGACCTGAGAGGGTAATGGCCCTGTGCTCGACCGTCCAACACTCCCACCATCACGCCGACATGAGGAGGATAAAGTTGCCTCCAGATGCTGATGGAGTCCAGTTGCACAATAAGCGATAGTAAAAACATCACGATCAACAAGTGGTAGTCTTCAGGTTGCATGTTTTGTTTTGGTGACACCATGTGACATAAATGGAGGGTGGCGACGGGAACTTCGCTTACAACTGCAGATGTTGCTAATGGTCCTTTTAAATGAGGTTGTATTTACAGGAACAGTCCGTCTGAACGACCAACAGATGTGTTACACAACAAGTTCACGAGTTATGTTGTTTTTGAGGATTTTAAAATGCCAGCCTTTTCTCCTTCAGTCATTTCAGTTTGTTCGGTTCAAAAACAGTAGCATTTTTTTTATAAAGGCAACAAGTCTGCCTTGTCTTGGCATCCGTGCATATCGCCTGTTCACCTCCCATGTCAGATTTCATCCTCACAAGTTCCATTTGAAAGCAGCATTATAAGAATACCTTTGGATGGTATACAGTGGGTACGGAAAGTATTCAGACCCCTTTAAATTTTTCACTCTTTGTTTCATTGCAGCCATTTGCTAAAATCAAAAAAGTTAATTTTATTTCTCATTAATGTACACTCAGCACCCCATCTTGACAGAAAAAAACAGAAATGTAGAAATTTTTGCAAATTTATTAAAAAAGAAAAACTGAAATATCACATGGTCATAAGTATTCAGACCCTTTGCTGTGACACTCATATTTAACTCACATGCTGTCCATTTCTTCTGATCCTCCTTGAGATGGTTCTACTCCTTCATTGGAGTCCAGCTGTGTTTAATTAAACTGATTGGACTTGATTAGGAAGGCACACACCTGTCTATATAAGACCTTACAGCTTACAGTGCATGTCAGAGCAAATGAGAATCATGAGGTCGAAGGAACTGCCCAAGGAGCTCAGAGACAGAACTGTGGCAAGGCACAGATCTGGCCAAGGTTACAAAAGAATTTCTACAGCACTCAAGGTTCCTAAGAGCACAGTGGCCTCCATAATCCTTAAATGGAAGAAGTTTGGGACGACCAGAACTCTTCCTAGACCTGGCCGTCCAGCCAAACTGAGCAATCGTGGGAGAAGAGCCTTGGTGAGAGAGGTAAAGAAGAACCCAAAGATCACTGTGGCTGAGCTCCAGAGATGCAGTAGGGAGATGGGAGAAAGTTCCACAAAGTCAACTATCACTGCAGCCCTCCACCAGTCGGGGCTTTATGGCAGAGTGGCCCGACGGAAGCCTCTCCTCAGTGCAAGACATATGAAAGCCCGCATAGTTTGCCAAAAAACACATGAAGGACTCCCAGACTATGAGAAATAAAATTCTCTGTTCTGATGAGACGAAGATTTAACTTTTTGGCGTTAATTCTAAGCGGTATGTGTGGAGAAAACCAGGCACTGCTCATCACCTGCCCAATACAATCCCAACAGTGAAACATGGTGGTGGCAGCATCATGCTATGGGGGTGTTTTTCAGCTACAGGGACAGGACGACTGGTTGCAATTGAAGGAAAGATGAATGCGGCCAAGTACAGAGATATGCTGGAAGAAAACCTCTTCCAGAGTGCTCAGGACCTCAGACTGGGCCGAAGGTTCACCTTCCAACAAGACAATGACCCTAAGCACACCGCTAAAATAACAAAGAAGTGGCTTCGGAACAACTCTGACCATTCTTGACTGGTCCAGCCAGAGCCCTGACCTAAACCCAATTGAGGATCTCTGGAGAGACCTGAAAATGGCTGTCCACCAACGTTCAAGATCCAACCTGACGGAACTGGAGAGGATCTGCAAGGAAGAATGGCAGAGGATCCTCAGATCCAGGTGTGAAAAACTTGTTGCATCATTCCCAAGAAGACTCATGGCTGTACTAGCTCAAAAGGTGCTTCTACTCAATACTGAGCAAAGGGTCTGAATACTTATGACCATGTGATATTTCAGTTTTTCTTTTTTAATAAATTTGCAAAAATTTCCATGTTTCTGTTTTTTTTCTGTCAAGATGGGGTGCTGAGTGTACATTAATGAGAAATAAAATGAACTTTTTTGATTTTAGCAAATGGCTGCAATGAAACAAAGAGTGAAAAATTTAAAGGGGTCTGAATACTTTCCGTACCCACTGTAAGATCTTGATCATGATTAAATCCTTGATCTTATTTATTATGACCCATTAGATGTTTACATTGCTGCTATTCATAAGAAAAATGGTAATTAAAATAACGTAACATATGACATGAATCCAGGTGAAGAGGTCGTTGATGGTGGTTTACTATACTGAGCTTCAGCAGATCACATCACAGTGTGACTGTGAAGTTCAGATAGCGTCAAGCTGGTGCTGAGACGCACTCCAATCGTGGGCCAGTGAAGAAATCCACTATAGCTATGATTTTACATGACAGTGATGCATAGTATGACTGTCCTGCATCGGACCTACAAAATGTCAAAAAAGTAGAGTTTAGTTTCATCGTTGGGGCAAAACCTTGTGTCTCTTTTCCTGAAGTAAAATGAGAAAAGAAGTACAAGTGCACAAGTTACCAGACATACCAACATATATGACATCAGTCATCGAGTGCACTGGTTGGATTCCGGTTGCCGACACCAGCCCAAAGCTGGCCTGAGTGCTGCTAACTTTAAGGGAATATCAGCCCAAAATTGGCCAAACCCTCAAAACCCCAACAAATCCGGCAGCCATAAATGGGCCCAAGATGGCTCACATTTTGTCCTCAATGGGTCAACATGTGCCGACACTCTACCGCAATCAGCCTGACTTGGCTGGAAACCTGAGAATTCCCTCTTTTAACTTTTTTGTTTCGCATTTAGGTTTTCCTTCTTCCCCATTCTCATTTGCCCTCTGTTCTTTCTCTATTTCCGTCACTCCTTTTCTAAAAGGAAACCTCTCAAAAAAGATAAAAGGTAAAAATAACTTCTACTTAAAACAACAACACAGACACAACACTCAGCATTTGAGAAAAATGTGTGGGAGCTGAAGGTCAAAAAGCTAAAACTGTGACTGTGTTCATGGGTGTGTGCATGTGTGTTTATCGCTGGTCAGAATCTCAAGAGGGAGCGGCAGCATTGTTAATACATGGTCATTTTGTGTTGCATTGAGTGACAGACGGGCTGGAAATGGACGTTCCCGTCTTTCTTAGGAAGGTGGCAGCGGGCCGCACTCGGGTGGGTTTAGCTCCAGGAAATGACACTTTCTCCCGCAAGATCTCAATCTGGTGCAGCGCGCTGCCAGGCACAACAATGCGGCGTTGAAAATGGGAGTGGGCCGCGTTATCCTCCCCCAGCCGGCCCGGTTCCGAAGCCCAAGGAGTGGTCCGGCTGGCGGGCCTGATAAGCACCTGCCACGAGAGGGTGAGGTGGAGAACGGAGCGCCGCGGTACGATCTGTTCTGATTAACACCCTGAATAACCCGTTATGATGTCAACTACCACCAAATTCTCCTGGGATGAAGTTACCTACAGTAAAAAAAAGAAAAAGGACTTAAGAGGTGAAAAGAGGTGACTCATTTAGGGTGCGGTCTGGAGCAGCTACTCCAAAAAGACAGTAACGCATCCAGGAAGACCAAGTCAAGACTGTGAAGGGGTGATTAGGCAACCAAAAGTAGGTCACAGGTGTGTAACTTTATATATGATATGAGTATCTTTATTAATCCTGCCATAGAGAAAAATTATGCTTTTACAGTGAAACACGTGTGAGGAGGAATTAACAAATATATAGTAAAATGCTGCATCCATGCTCATTCAAATTCAAGGTCCACTAAGTGTTTCTTTTTTCTTTTTCTGGGCATGCCTGCTGTCTATATCACAACCTAATGGGGATTCAAAGTCTATACAATAGGTTGGTATAGACCTTTATGTGGGGGTCCCCTCCCTCTGTAGAGATATATTAATGGGCTTCTGTGACTAATGGATGTAGTGGGATCTAATTTAAAGGAGGGAGGGTATCAAATCCACGCGTGCACAAAGACATTAAAGGAAGTCCTCCGGGAGACCGCAGAGTTTTGATCCCTGCCGCCCCTCATGGGACGCCTAGCCGCTCATTATGTCGGATAAAAACCAAGAGAAAAAAGAAGAAAATACAGTATGCTGTGCTTTTAATGCCCCTGTAATTTATCGAACGATACACAACGTTTGGAGCCTAGATCGTCATCAAGGATCATGTCTCAGACAGGAAGTGTAGTGGGTTTGTGTGTGTGTGTTTCACTTGGTTTTTGATGTGTGGTTGGTAGATTATGCCCCTCAAAGAGAGGAGAGCTTAAGAGTAATCAGTTAGGAAAACTATGGTGCCATGTTGGGCTTGTTTTTGTCTCATTTCACCAGCTCAGCCGGATTCTGGTGATACACATAGTTTGATTTTGTCAAACAAATTGATTGTTTGTGGATGTTGTAATGAAAATCTAACAATTTGTTTGACAAAACTGTCTTTTTTTTGTTGTTGTTGCTGTTTTTGCATTAAACACCTGGCAGTTTTGGAAATGTTCAGAACTTATGTGTGACAAAATAATGTAAATTCAAAGGTCCAGGTAGCTTTTTCAGAGCTTTCAACCATGTCCACCTTGAGTTGTGGTCAACAGATACAGCTGATATCCTCAGTGTAATCACTGTCATCAACATTTTATATATTTAACATTCGATATGTTTAATAATTTTTACTGAAGTACGGCTCTGAGGTACCAAAATGTGGTACCAATTGATTTAACGTGGATCGGTCGGTACCCTAAAGTAGTGAGTTGGTGACACTAACAGTTGTAGTGCAACAATTACAACAGTTGTGAGTCTCTGTCATTGTCGCTGGTTGATGTTAAATGCAGGCTGGGCTACTTTTTTTGTATACCATCAAACTCAGTTCCTAGAGTATCCTTGTTAAAATGGCATTTTAAAAAGTGCTTTGATTAGTAGAAAATGTGTTTACATGTTGGATATAAAAGCACTGATGAATTCCAGCATTAAAATTAGGCAGAATGGCTCCAGAGCAATTGCAGTTATACAGTTACTGTATAAAGTTTATTACATTTAATCATTCCCAGATAACATGATTAAATTTGCCCTTTAAAAAATATATTAATGATTATTCCTTTGCTCCAGTATTGGCTGAGGTTTCACATGCACAGGTTTCATCTGAATACACATTTCATATGTGCACTGATTTTTAATCAGTGCAAATATGTTAATGTTTCATTTTTGAGTTGTGTCTGTATTTGTACTCAATAATGCTCAGAAAATACAACCTTCGGTGTGAAAAATTGCACGACTCCTTCACTTTTGATATTTTGACTTATTTATTTCTTCCTTGTGTAACTTCTCAAAGTATTAAATTATAGAATTCTGGATACACCATTTTCCCCTGACAGGGAAACTAAACTCTACTTTCTTCACAGTGAGCCCCATACAGAGCTAATGTATGGTGTGTCATGTCATGTTAAATCAGAAGGGGCGAGGGTAGAAATCTTACACCATCTTTGACTTTTCACGTCTCTCGGTTGGAATAAATAACGTTTTTGGTGACTTTGTTTTAATTCCACCTTAAATGAAAACTGTGATTGATAACTACTTGGGTCTTATGTTCATAGCTCCAGCTGTTGGGTCTATCAGTTATGATAACATATAGATAATAGATAGATAATAGATAACTCTATAAATAAAATAACTGCTGAGATCTCCACATTGCTAAGAATATGTCCGCAGGTAACATCGCTAATAAACGCTCCTGCAACTTTGTTCTCTTCTCCAAATAAGTTTGACTCACCTGGAGATTTGGTTATAACTGGTCTGATCCTTCGACTAGTGTGTTGTTTTAAAACCCAAGTTGCATTAAAACATAGTCTTTCTTTAAAAGTTGCTTGTAAGGTGCCCTCACCCCCCATTTGACATTCTTCATGTATCTGTGTTTCTTTGCATGTGAGTGCCTGTGTTTTGTGATACACGGCGTGGTGTTTAGTGTGGTGGTTTGTGGCGTAGAGCAGTTATGGCTTTATGGTTTAATTGCTCCTCTGCCCTGCTGCTGCTGCTGCTGCCGACAGCGACGCGCCCAGCCCTTCCCTCTGCACGTCGCAGTAGGATATTTTCACAGGAGGTGGGCACCTGCCTCAGCTTCCTCACTGATTGTTTCCAGGACCGGGGGCCTCTATGGTCCTGACATTTTTTGCACTGAGGTAACGTTTCCTTGCATTATGGTCGCAGAATAGCTCCCCTTGTCCATTGTGCTGCACGTTAAAACTCCTTATGGATTCGTGAACAGTGATGGGGGAAAGTGGAGGGAGGGAAGGAGGGAGATTCCGGGGAATTCCAGCGGCATTCCTATCAGATTGCCTTCCTCACTCTTTTCTTTTTTCTTTCAGCATAATCAGTGCACCTCTGTGGTGTCAAGGCCATGTCAGAGCTCTGTTGCTCTGTATACATATTATTGACAATAACTTATTAACTTAACTTTGTTGTCTGATGAGCTAAATAAAGAAGTGAAAAAAAATGAATTCTTGAATATTATAACTATAAAGCTAAATCTTTAAACAGCAGACTGCAAAATAGGTAAATGCCTCACCCTTGTGGAACATTTTCTTTCAAATTAAATTTAATAATTTAAGTGGGTGCAGTGCTGAAAAGGCCTTAGGAAAGGAGTCCTTAGACGAACAAGGATACTTTCCCATCCCAAACACACTTAAAGTGCAAGCCTTAAACACTTTGCCACTGAAAGTATTTTGAGGGAGTCATGCAGTTATGAGAGTACCTGCTGCATCACGTTTCACAGTGATTAGACCAAAAATTCTCCAACAAAGTGCCCACAAATAATGCTGCTTCTCCGCTGGAGATCCTATTATCCAGAGAAGAAAAGAGACAAAAGACAAAAGGCAAATAAACAAAATCACAGTTTGAAAAGGCTTCTTATCTGTGTTGACGGTAAACAGAGAACAGAGAGTGTGTGGTGAGAGAGGAACAGCGATGGAGGGTCAGCGTGAGTGCTGTTGGTCCGATGATGGAGCAGCTCCGAGAGGCTCGCTGTGTTTACCCCGTGCTGCTTGGTTTGACTAGAAAGCCTCAAAGCCAAATCCACCTGTCTGTCGCTGCTTTCTGATCATCCAACCATCCACCCATTTACTGATTCATCAGTCACTGACAAATTACTCAGAGCCCTTATGTAAGCAAGAATACCACAATTTAAAAATACTCCAATACAAGTAAGTGAGTAAGTGTTGCATTCAAACTTTTACTTAAAGTATTACCAGCAAATTGTAACATAGATATATATCTAAAGTATAGGTGCTCATTATCCAGAGAGAGTGCAATGCACTGCAGCTTAAGAAGTATGAAGACAACAGCTTCACCACTGTGACAACATATGGGCCGCATAAAGAAACGCACTTCAAATACAGAAACTGCTTCACAGAACAAAACAGAGCTGTGTACAACACAACAGAAGCTTCTTCGTAACACTAAAAACACTAAAAAAGGCAAATTGTAGGATTGTAGCCAATATCTTCAGTTATATAAGAATCATGCAGTCACAATGTAATAAAAAAATATTGTTATCTATTTTTCCAATATTGCATGCCCAGTAATGTGACATAAACTGCAATTAAATACCAAAAGATACCCGATATACCCTGAGATACACTGATATTCCTTCTCTTCAGCAGGTGTGATTTGTGCAGTTTTTAAGCTGTTTTAAGTCACTTCTTAATTTCAAATCCAGAAAGATCTGACATTTTAGGCCTTAAACAACCATAACTATTTTAAACTACTTTAAAGGATCACACCAGATAACTTGTAATACACAGCGCACCTCCTAGACTACCTGCTGATTGCTCCCAGACCCTTTGTGAATGATAGAGAAAAGCTAACGAAAGAAATAAAAAGCTGGAAAGACAAACGTCGGATCAGGTCCAAGTTCAGGAGGAAGGTTGGACAGAGGGGAAACGTCAAGTGTTTTAAGGGAGAAAGCTTCAGGTCTTTTCCCTTAGCATCTATGTTGTTTATCACTGCAGTCTTAAATCATCTTGGCACTTGACATCTTGTTAGAGTGCTTCTCTAATTAGCCCTGCATGTTACCTGGCAGCACCAAAAGCCATGACTCAGGAGTGAAGAATGGTGCATGCAATGATCTTATTTCATGTGAGCATAAACACTGCAAGTTGGATATGTCTTTTTGTGCGGTATCTGTTTGTTTGCGTCCCTTCTACATCTGTATTGTATGTGTTTGTGTGCGTTCGGGTGCTCCAGAGAGCTCGCAGGAACATTTTCCCACTGCTCCGTGGAGCCGCCGTTCTGTTGTCGCAAACCCGCAGCCGAGCTGGTCATTGTATTTGTGTCCTGTGTATCACTTCCTGCGTCAGATTGTGGATTGTTAGTGAAACAATGGTGTGTTTCGCCTTGAAAGGACACCTCAATCATTTACCACTAGGCTGTAAATGCAGACGTATACAGCGCTGTTGCCCTGGGACAATATGTATTTTCCCCCCTGTGCTGTCACTTGATTGCAGCCTGAGCCGACAGTCGACGCAATGTATCATAATCTAGATATGAGCATAGCCCTGATTTTTTCATTTAAATACAATACAATGAACTGCAACTGGCATTCACAGTGCTCCCCATCAAGCAACAGGGCGCCAAGTTTCTAAACCCCTCCCATTTCTGTTGATAAAAGACAGAAAAAGAGCAAAAAAGAAAGATCTTCTCACAGATACTGCGGGCAAAAACATACATTTCTAGTGAAAAGAGAAGATTAATGTCCTCTGTTGGCGTTACAAAACAGCCTCATTATAAAAGAGGCTTCTTCCTATGAATTCAGCCAGTCACCTACTGTACTTAACCAGAAATATTCGTGTGAGCCAAGGCAAACATGCCCACCTCCACAAATATGCAGTCAAGCACACACATGTTGCTCCTGGTTGTAGCTGTGGTGATGGTGGTGTGAGTGAAACCTCTCCCGCATCCCAGCTCACATCCCACCTAAGGATGTTGTGCAAAAAAAAAAAAGAAAGAGGAAAAAAAAAAGAAAGAAGAGAAATCAAAGCAAAATGTAGGTCAGTGCAAATCTTTGTCAGGATGACTAACATGTTTAGACCAAATGGCATTCTTCAGGTCAGGAAGTCGGTCTTTATTAGGCTCTGACATGTTGCTTCTTTCTGCTGTTGCACGACAGCAGTCATCTCAGCGATGGACAGTACAGTGACTATATTTAGTATTTTAGTGTTTTAGTTGAGTATTTTCTTTTTGGAAACTATGTCTTTTACATTTATGTCATGGCTCACTTTGCAGATTCAGATTTTTACATCCAACAAAAGATGAGCTCATTAAATATTGGTAATGTCAGGTTAAAGTCTCATTTTAGATTCATGACAAAATGATTTTGACATTGTGTAAACTGCAGTGACCAGTGTTTTGTTGTGCATGTGGGGACATAAAATCCATGTTATCTTAATTCTTCAGGTATTTTTTTGTAAAAATCAAAATAAGCTGAAAACAAGGAGCGAAGGAGATATATTTTAAACTGATTCTACTGATTCTAAAATCAATTTTTACTGAATCACATTTAAACTGGCCTCAGATAATTTAAGTTAAGTTTGGTTCCAGCAGAGCGGTCTCAGTCCTTTTTTGTTTTTTATGCAGTATTCACCTGTGAAGTTACCCACAGCCATGCTGAAATCTTCATTCACACTCACTCACCATGGCGGCGAGTGGATAACATTCAGAGAAAGTGGTTTCACAGCAGAGAGCCATCAGATGAGCAACACAAAGGCAGATAAAACACAAGTCTCAGATCTGAGTCAGATATGGATGATGCGTGCCATCCATTGGGATGTGGATAAAGCAGAGACCTTTATTTTGAAGGGTACATGTTATGTATCATGTCTTTGTGTTCAGCGTTGTGTCTCCGCTGAGATCCCAGCAGACTCCGGATCTGTCCGCCCTCCTCTGTTGAACCTTTGACCCGTCACGACACCTGAACCTGCTTTGAAAACTGACAAGAGACGTTTATTTTCCCCTCAGTTCTTGCTTGTACTTGTCTTTGTCTTTAGCACGTTCATGTGTACAGTTATGCACTCACTGTAAAACGCTTGTGATTAGACAGATTTTTAGCTCATAAACATTTGATCCACATCCGCACTGATCTGAGGACTTCTCAGGTGTGCAGGATGCGGGGGGGGGGGGGTCTTTACCTTTTCTAAAGCTGTCACAGAGTTCACAGAAAGACACTCGGCGCAGGTATTAATTTGCAGTGATTACCTCTAGCTTCACAGGACCTGCAGCACCTCCAGCCAGCAATCTCAGACAGGGGCCTAATTGACACTGTCTGTGGCGGGGGGGTTGTTGTAGTTTTGTTCCTTCCTTTTGAGAGGCTCCCCGCCCGGCAGAGCTTAATGAGATGTTTACATGGAGCTGGGTGTGGGAACCCGGGGCCCATATGCTGCTGTGTAAGATGACAGGGACCTGCTTTGTGTTTTTGTCCTTGTTAAGAGGTTTTAGTGCTGAAATCAGAGCCCACGGCCTCCACCGAGCTGCAGCGAGGTGAGAGACACTCGGCATAACATCTGCTATCAGTCAAAGTAGTAGAAGAAAAGGTGTCCCTTTGTGAAAATCCAGTTAAAGACCACATGAAAGACAGATTTAGATCTTAACATATACATGCTTTATTTATCTTTTTAATGAATTCTAGAGTTGCAGCTTCCCCTCTTACTGTTTACTTAGGCTGAATATCATACTTTTTAAATTGCAGTTCCAACACAGTATGTGTATTTCAGACTGATGGCAAGTGATACTTTGAATACCTTACTGAGGAATATAAACCTGCCTTTTTTACAAAAGTCCTTTCATTTTAAGAAAACATGTCAAACTTCTCAGCACATCAATGCAGGCTGCTCAATTGAAACTTTGCTAAAGTAAAATACAGCCTCAACTTTGCAAACTTATGATCTGGAAATGGAAAAGTTTGATCACAGGTTAAGTAGACAAAGGTAAGAATCTGATGAACCACTTGACGTCAAATTGCAACCCTTCGTTGAACCAAAAGGTCTCATGTTTGTGTGACCCACCCATCCACCATGACCTTATACCACATCACCTGACTTTACATCTTTCTCCTTAGCCACGTCCTCCTGCACCCCCCAGTGCAACCCAGGACATTTCCAAGACAGATGGGACATGCAAGGGCCGGGTGGCTCGTTCGATCCCTGCTTAGTTTCTTAGCGAAAGTGACAAATCGAATGCAGTTTTATGTTGAGAATTTTCCCACTTTGTTGTTGCTACTTTTGAGTTTTTTGTTGCTCTTCTTTTACTGGTCCAGGCTGAACATTATCAGAACAAGTGGGATAAGAAACAGAGACTCAGACAGACAAACAGGTGTAAAAGTTTCAGTCCTCCTGCTTGCTGCTTGGTGATAAAGGCAGTAAACCATTAGGGCTCCAGTGTTATCAGACACACACCTTTGGATTAAGAGCGGCTGCACCTGCTGCTGCTGCTCACACGCTGACCTCGGCTCAGAGGAACCGAATCCGCCCGCCGACGAGCACCTGCTCACCTGCCACCTGCTCCGTGTGGGCGTGTGTGTCGGCGTCTGTGTCGGCGTGTGTGTCGGCGTGTGGGCGTAGGTTGGGCGTGGGCCGGTCAGAGTGCTGGGTTTGTGTCATTGTGTGATGGTATGTTGGGAGTGAGTGTGAACATGTGTCGGGGGGGGGGTTGAGGTTAAATAATTGTGGTTTTCAGTCTGAAGAGCTGTCAGAATTCTGCATAGTGAAGCTGTTCACTCGAAAAACCACAGACACGCACGCCTACATTCATTTACATTCTGATTTGATCGGTTTAGGCTCTGATTAAAATATTATCTCAAACCACGCCTGCAACAAGTGTAAAGTCATAAATTCTTCAGTCTGCTGAACATTTCCTGAGAAACACAATTCCTGTGAAAATATGTGTGTCTGTGAGGAGCAAAAGGAGGGTTAAGTGGTGAATAATGCTTCATCTGAAATGTCTGTTTCAACAGTTCACTCATAAGGTAGAGATAAGAGTGTGTGTGTGTGTGTGTGAGTCCCCGTCGGTATGTGCAGAGGCCCCCGGTCTGTCAGCGAGCTGTCAGGTGATCAAATGCTGTTTCCTCTGGAGGTGTGAGCCTTTAAAGCGGAGGTGTGAGGAGGTGCAGACTGAGGTCAAACAGGGTTTCTCCTTTCTTTACCCCGTCTACCTTCAGCAGAGGGGATTGCCTGCTGAAGCTTGACCCCCGTCCTCTCAGGATATATATACGCTCTTAGCATCATCAATTTATTACACTCCAGTTGGCATGAACTATTACCTGTAGGCCATGACTGTGTAAATCACAGGGAAAACAGCCCACCTGAGTCAGTATTCATGAAGAAAGTGACACCAAACCTCAATCTGATTTTACACCCCCGCTGTGCCACCGGTTACTCTTGACTACGGATCCTAAACACAGAGAAAGTGTCTTTGTGTTACTGTTACCAGTGATACAATATTAATTAATACGTAATTCAAAAAGAAATGTGTGCGTTTGGCATCTGTGAACAGGAAGATGCACCGCTGTACTTTTTCCCATCAAAGACACCTATTAATGCTCCACAATTGTTGCCAAATCCTGCCCACTGTGCCATGAGTAATTTTGCCCTTTACAGCATTTTCACTGTGAGCTGCATGCGTCAAATGACATGATGCTACATGATACAGCCCGCGTGCCCCCCCCTTTATGATTCAACGGTCGTAATCCCGGCAGAATCGAAGTCTAATATTGAGGTTCTTGTTGTCTGCCGATAAAGTTGCTGCTTTTTGTTACGTTGTGGTATCATTTTGTTAGATCACTTAATTTTAAATGTAAGAGTTTGTTACGGAACTTAAAAATACGCACTGCGACAGAAATTCTGTTAACTACTATATAAAACTATTGTGTGTGCTATGATAGAAGGAGAGTAGTGTGACGTTTGAGGAGACTCTGCAGATAAACAATACGTATGCACATTTGTAAGATTTTTCTCCAAAGCACAAGCAGAAATGAATAAGGTACTTTTTACTTTGGTGTTTGCTCCTTCCAGTGCAGCTGAAGTCTCCGTTAAGAAACAGTAAATTCACAATTTTCTCTTCATCCATCAGGCATCTTTTAAAACAATGTTCAACCACCATCTCAGTGTCTCTGTCCTCTTTTTAACTGCGTCAAACCGCATTCATGTGCACATACTTCTGAGGATTGACAGGCCGCTGATGATCGTTTAAAGCCGACTATGTTTGCTTCCTGTCTGATTTCCTAGTTGGATTTTCTGACTATGGCTCAGCAGCTAAGCACATAAATGCACCACAGACAGAGATGCAGAGCAGACAGTGCTGCCTCGTCCGACAACATTCAAGATTTTGGCGCTGATCCGCATCTGAGTGTCAGTCTGGGACGCTCATCCCAGACTGATAACTTACTCGACGCAGCCCGAGGACTCCTGGTATGAGAAAACCTGCCTGCTTCTCCAAACAGCTCCCAGCTACTATTTGACCCAGACCTTCACCCCACCCTGCGATGAGCAACACTGATCCGTCAGAGGGATAGTCGCTGCTTTGGGAATCAGGCACCGCAAGTTTAAATCCCTGCTGGGAACTTGTGAGTGAATCAGTAACTCTCTCCACTCCCTGAACGACATCATCACCCACTTCACATGGCCTTCATCACAGTGTGTGAATGTGTGTAATCCTCATTTTTTCTCCCCCCTCCAAAAATGACCCCCTCCCGAGCTGCTCCTGTAAACAGGAATGCGTTTTCATTCAAGTTGCTGGGTTATACAAGGATTGAAAAACGAAGACAATCATCCATTCTGAGCAAATGATCCCCCAATGTCGTATTGTAGTTGAAAGACCACACAGGCAAGCTGCAACAGGACTGTCTAAAGTTTACTCTTTTGTCAGATAAGAGCTCTACTCAGTTCTGTTTGCATTCTTCAGGATGGGACTTGTAAACGTTTCTATGGCAGCTCTCTCAGCCCTCGGCCTGTTTGTGTGCCATTGCACTCGACATTGTGTGCAGAAGCTGCGGCTGAAGGTGAAAGCGGTTGTGTTTTTTGTGCATATCGCTTCCTGAAAACACATTAGTCTTTGATTTTCAACAAGATCCTTGAAAAACAGTAGCTCCTGAGTCATAAAGAAAGAGAAGAGAAAGAGAAAGAGGTCATATAGTAGAAACAGGGGTTTCACCAAGACGGAAGAGCAAAGACGTGACGACTGATTAGAAAAGAAAACTAATACTCAGTGTTAGAAAGTGATTTTGAGCTATATGTTTCATTGTGTATATATGAGATTCTGTAATATTGGCAGATATATTTGAGGAAGTAAAAAAGAGATGTAGAGCATAACAAAGGGAAGTCAAAGAAACTCATCTCCTCTGGCTTTTTACTTTTCCACGGCTGGTCTGACACACATCAACAGTCAGTCAGGTGTTTCACCATTTTGAAACCATTCAGTTGGCTAGATTTTGGTGGTATTCTGTGATATTCCACTTGTCATGCAGTAAGATTAAACAGTAGCCAGGTTTCCACCCCAGTGTAACGCAAATTTTAACCGAATTACGAGAACATCGGCAAAAGGAAAATGCGAATGAATGCTTGTTTCCATCCATTACTGTTACCGTTACTTCCGATTATTAGGAGCTGGTTCATCGAGATAAGCAGTAGGTGGTGCCAGATCTACAGTCGGAAAACCATTATACCATCACAGAAGAAGAGGGCGCAACGAGGTTGACGTGAGTAAAAAAGCGCCAGTCACACCTTAAACAGTGAAAAACAATGTAGGAAACTCAATGGAAATACGACATTTCTGTCACACCAGATCTGTGTGGAGCGACGAGGAGACTGTAGCCATGTTTTGACCTTTACCGAAATATTTCTGAATGGGCCTTTACCGTTTCCATTGACCTTTTCTGATGCAAAGTGTATTTATGGAAACCGTAAAGGCCCATTCAGAAATATTTTTGACCACATAAATTACAGCCAATATTTAATTGAATAATATGAAGACACAGTAGATCAAAGCAGTTTTGTTTTGTCTTTGTGAATGCAACTTTATTATTACTTTATTATTAATGTAGACAAACCTAACATACAAAAATACACTTTTTCTCCCCCGTACAAGCCATGAAGGGACAAGAAAACAATGCATCAACAAACAGCCACAATACTACACATCACTGACCTGTAGTCGAGCTCGAGCATTAGAAAACACAATTTGACCGTGGTGTCGTTATTGGCATATGGATCTCAGATTGCATATTTAATTCAGGGATGTATAAAGCATGAAAACCTGCTCAGCTTCGACCTCTCAACCTGAGTTACGAAATGAATCCCTTCACACGTGTGAATTGGTGCCGTCAGATCCAAAAAATGGAGCAATAAAAAGTGAAAGGGAGTCAGAAATCACTGACTCCTCCTGTGCAGGTAGGCACATGCTGGGCTGTACTCACCTGCAGGGCTGACTCAGGACTTCTAACAATGACAGAGGGATAAGTCTGAATATTTCATGTCCACTCAAATTGTAAAATACAGTCATCAGAGGCACAATTACTTTAATCACCAGGTGTAATTGATGTGCAGGAATTTGTATCAGTGGGATCGGTGCAGAGACATACCTGAGCTTGTAAAGGAGTGCAGGACATGCACGCTATGTAAGACGCCAACAGTGTCAATCAATAGACAGTAGAAAGTGCATGTAAATGTGTAGACAGCAAGCTTTGGGACAAAGACAAACACCCTCAGATATATATAAATGAGACACATTTATAGTCTCAATCCATCATTTTTTAAATAATTAATAAATCCTAATAATATTGTTAAAAAACGACATTTCATATGCTTGGAGAAAAGTCTGGTGGGTGGCAGCGGGGGTTTTATTTGACATGGCTCGCTGTTCGTAAACAGCAGTATCATATCTGCACTGTAGGACATATCAGATCATTGTGTGCAGCCTTCAGCAGGGCTCTTGTTTAGTCTTTGTTCCGCATTAGAGGCCCCAGCAATGTGAGATGGGATCTCCTGCTGGATTTCTTAATCCTTCGAACATTCAGCTGCCGAATATGAAAACAGGGTTGTTGTTTGTTTCGAACAGCGCACAATAATTGTTTAAAGGCCATATTCCAAATATAGATCCGATGATTTCACTTTAACTGCTCTTGTTTTCTCTTAAAACTAAATTGGTGCCTTATCTAACAAAGCCACAGACACTGGCTTCAGTGGTAAACACAAGCACACTGCATGGCTCTACGCCACTCGGTCTGGGGTTCGGTTGGTCCGGCACTTTGTTCCAAACTGAAATGTCTCAACAATCGTTAAATCGATAACATTTTGTACAGACCTTCATGGTCCCCAGAGGATGAATTCTACTGACTTAAGTGATCCCTGACTTTTTAGCCTAACACCATCAGCAGCTCAAAGTTTTCAATTATCCTGGTAAATATATCAACATCTACAGGATGCATTGGCACACTATTTGGCGCAGACATTCATGGTCCCCAGAGGATAAATTCTGCTGACTTTGGTAGTGTTTCCCATATCACCTCACCTTTGAGTCAAATAACTCAATGACTATTGGATGGATTGGCATGAAATTTGGGGGTATGGTAGAGAATGCCAGGGAGATTTTTAAAATACTGTTAAATGATATTACTTTTGGCAGAAAGAAACCAACTTTCTGTCACCTCCAACTTTCTAATTAAACACAAAGTTGGCTGTCAATATGTCTGATTACACAATACAGGCATTGTCAGTGACACACTGTATCCATGTAAGAAAGAAGGAAAGAACAAGCAAATGAAAAGAAAGGAAAGACAGAGTGATGTGAGTGATTATCTGCTATTTTATGAGCTCAACTCATGTTAAAAAAAAATTATAAAACAAATATTAGTCTGCAAAACCGATATTTGTTCTGCAAAGTTACTGCAAATGTCAGTGGAATAAATGGTGCAATACTCATCATCTGGAAAATAGTCTCCCAAAAGGGAAATACTTAAAATATATCTCAAAATTAGTGCAGTGCTCATACAGTTAGACCTGCCTTCATACAAAGCATATGCAGGTGGGCCTAACATTGTGAAGTGACCATTGATCCTCTGCTACAATCAGTCCAGTAGTTTTATGCAGCTTATTAACCTCATTACTTCCCCAGTTTATCTGTCTGAGCGGAGTTTCCCCTACTTCCTTATCGCAGCCGATAAGAGCCGTCGTAAAGAGATGAACACAAGACATTTGTGTCTGTGTGCAGGCAGTGAATGAGTCATATGTGCACAAACATGTGCAGATGACAAAATGCGGGTGTGTGTTTGTGTGTGTTTGTGTGTCTGCACCTGCTTCCCTGGAAGGAAACATCTGCTGCATGGTGTCAGAGGCCACCTGTCTGACTCCGTCCTGCAGGAACACAGCAGCCGCTGACCAACCAGCCTGCAGAACTGATCTACTGTCTGCACGATCTGAAGCTGCAGCAGGAAGATCTGTGTGAGGAGGAACAGCTGTCCCATTAGACCGTCCCATGGCCCGCCATCTGAGACGGTTCGCCGTGTTTGCCCAGTGTGTCGCATAATGGAGCAACAGGAAATCTTCTCTGCGAGCTGGAAGTAACAGATTGACAGGGTTTTCATGCCTGCTGCCACGCTTGAAATTGAAATTGAAACGGTCTGAAACATGCCAAAATTGCCATTACTTGACAAAAAGAAGATTGATACTGGACAATTATGCAAAACGTTTGTGATTAACTTATTTGAACACTCAGTTCTATTTCATGGCATGTATAGGAATGGCTGTATCAGTCTGTCGGTCCACCGCTTTGGTCCAAACTGAAATATCTCGGCAGATACCAGATGCATTGGCACAAAATTTTCTACATACATTCAAAGTGCCCGGAGGGTGAATCCTGCTGACTTTGGCGATCCCCTGACTTTCCCTGTAGCGCCACCATGAGGTTAACATTTCTGGTTTTGAATGAAATGTTTGGTTCAGATATTCCTGTTTCCCTCAGGGTGAATTGTAAAACTTTGGTAATCCTTTGACTTTTTCATCCAGAGCCATCATCAGATCAAAATTTCACATTGTCCAATGTTTTGGTTTATGACTAAATACCTGCACAACTAAAGACTCTGCTGTACTTTTATTTTACTGCTAATTGGCTGATTTTAGCATGCTAAACTTAGATGGTGAACACCAGCGTGTTTCCATTGTTCCTCACAGCATGGCTGTAGATGGGCATATGATCATCATTTCTTCATAAACTGACTTCTTGGGGATTGTGATTGTTATCAAATTCAGGAGGGTATTACCACATTACCCCAAAGAGTGTAAATAAAAGAAAGGCTCCAGGCCCTGGGTGCACAAAGCACCATTGTGCTGAGCAGCTTACAGGTGTCTTCCACATATTTCCAAATTTCTGCCCTTTCCAGGAACGCTGCCGTAATTTGGATTTCCCAATGTGGTATCAATTCCAAAAAATACAACTCCATAAACGAGTGGAAGGCTGGTTACCCTGTACGTCAGGCAGATGAAGGTGCTGAGCCTGATCCAAACCTTGTCTTCTCAAACCCATGCAAACTTTTGTTTTCAGACATTTTCTCTGTTTCTTACAACTTGGACATTTATGCATCTCATTAATCAGTCTTTTTAGGTTATGAATGAGGAGGGCGGAGGGTTACCGCTTGTGTTTTGTGTTCTTTACTTTTCATTATGTGCACTGACAGCTGCAGAGGCACTAAAGAAGGCAGGTACCTTGTTCAAGTATGTGGTGTTGGCTTTGAGGCTCAGTGGCAGTTTTTATGGGAGTAACAAACACTGACAGACATAGAGAGCAGTTAGTATCAATTGCTGAGTACAAATATTTGTGTTAAGTGTTTTAATCCGTTGAGGTGGTGTCTGAACGCAGAATAATATGTCATTATCTTATTTGAGTCTTTCACTCTTTTCTTTTATCTGCTGGTTTCATGGCTCATAATGCAGCTGAGAACGTAGATCGTTGACTGCTCGTACTCGTAAATCTTTCTTATGGAAGACACTTTGAAACCAAACACAGGTGTAATTAACAACGTTAATAAAGGCTGCATTCCATTTAGGTGTCCCAGCTCGAGGGTCTTGCTATTGTGCATACTGAGTAACTTATATAACTGACGGGACACCTAAATGGAGCAGAGCCATTATTAATGTTTCCATCAAAATACCCACAGACAGTCAGTTGTCCCTTCTGCTGTCCATCTACTTAATGCGTTACTGTATTAACATCTTACTGGAGGACCACATACATGTTTACAGATTTCCTGTCTTGTGTTTTGTGTCTTTACCCTACAGGTGTATGTGTGATAATCCAGCTGTCAAACACAATTATGTTTCTTACAAGGTGTCCGTCTTCTAGTGCACTTTGAGTGCTTTGGATCAAAATATCCACCAAATGGCATTATATGTAGCTGCAGTAGCCCCTAAATCCTTCAGTCAAACAGGAAGAAACACTGTGGGAAAGTACTCCATGCACATTTTGACTTCAAGAAAAGTAAAGTTTTAGCAGTCAAATGTGCTCACGGATCAAAGTAAGTTACAAGTACCTATAATAGAAATCATACCTTCACTTCTTCATGCTTTGAGATCAGTTGGAAAAGGAGGGAAAGAAAGAAAAGATAGATAGAGAGACTACATATTTAGTGTGATTAAAAAGTACAGAAACAATACAAAATGTCTCCTGTGAAAAGGAGAGGAGTAAAGTGAGAAGCTGCAGTATTTGGCTGGTGTGGGCGGCCGGTAGAGGGCGCTGACAGCCATGTTTCCTCTGCCTGCAGGTCACTGAGGCGCAGCTCAGGTGTCCCTCACTAAACACATCATGTTCTGCATGTTCTGCACTCTGCATGTTTCTACTCACTATTTATGGCTCAGATTTATAGCCTTAACTGTTTTTGCTTTGATATGTTAATATGAATCTTCTGAATTGCAATTCCGCACGAAACTTGCCACAGAAACATATTTTGACTTGGATTTACTCGGAAAAAAAACTCCTATTTCAGCATAGAGGGGCACATTTGTTCAATAAAATACCATTTTACGGTGTGAGTGTAGTCAAAAAACACAAATACGAGGTCCTGGGTGAGCGAACTTCCATAATAAATCCATCAGCGGTCCTCCCCTTACTCCTTCTCCCGCCCCTCCCCGCGATTGGCTCTCACCTGAAAAACGTTCCTCCCAGGCGGCCTGTGATTGGCCCACGCAGCTGTCCGTCACGGGGGGAGCGCCCGGCTCCGGCTGCGGGAAACAGAGACGCGCCGCTGCTCCCCTTCTCCGCTGTTTAGTGCGTCGAGCGGCGGAGGGAAGTGGAGTTCGCGCGTCTTGTTGTGCGTCCGTGGACCAAACAGCAGCAGCAGCGGTGCGCTTCGCCGCCTCCAGAGCCGCAGGCATCCCGGGGAGCAGCCACGCCGTGCATGCCTCGGACACCAGGAGGAGGAGGATACTGCTTTCCTCGTTATCATTTTTGACTAATTGAGACATACGTATTTTATATTTTATTTCCCTAATGGTCACCAACACCGAGCAGCCGGAGACATGTGGAATAATCTGGGGAAACTGCACCGCTTCTCACTAGTGTGTCTTCTCCTGACGCTGCGGGCTGAGGTGAGAACTTTATCCTGCTGATCTTCACAGGGACATGATCAGTTTAATGGTGGTTTAACTTATTAATCGACTCCAAGTTTGATTTTGTTTTTTGGAGGGGGGTTAAATTCCTGTCTTAATTGAATTGCATGCGCGACAGTTGAATCATGTGATCTCGGAATTTTCTAAATGTGCGCTTCCTTCGAGGAGATAAATTCAATTTGCAGATTTAAAAAAAAGGAAAAACATCTGCTGTGTCATGAGCTGTGAGTCTGCGTGATGATACAGGAACCAGCTGCTTCTCAGCGATATGAACCTGAAAGTTCTGACATGGTTGGGAGAAAGTTTTGTGTTCATCCATAAAGTTTCATCACCGAAGGATCCATGCCAGTATTGAGTGCGTTAATCTGAGTTTTACGCAGATTCTCACAAGCTTGGTGAAGCAACACGGTTTGGTGAAATGTCCTCACATGTCTGCAGCTTCACCTGCATGGAACATTTCGAGCCTATAACAAGTGATCGAGAGCAAATATTCAGTATTTTAGCTCTTTGTTCCATTTGTTTGTCTTATTTTCTGATGTTTCCACCTCTTCTGAGAAAAATCTGACTGTGACTCAAACTCAGCCTTCAGGTCTGGTTAAGGTGGACTTCTTTGTAGTGATCGGCTGCAGCCTGATATGCACAGTGAGCTAAATTGGAGTACCAGGTCGTGTTTTCCAGCCCTGAAGTTCAGCGGTGCCAAAGTGTACAGTAGTGTGTGCTGCAGGGTGACTGTCCGCTGCAAGAAATAAGTCTGGTGTCGCACTTTTCCCTTAAATTCGCTCATGGTGTGACATCATTTCTCTTATTTCCAACAGAAATGTACAATGTTTAGAGACTTTGGAGTAATCAAATTTCATTTGACAGACACTTAAAACACTCAGATAACCCGCATTACAGAAATAAATAACCTCTATGTGGCATAAAGTGTCACTTTCGAAGAAAATGAGCTCTGAATGGACACCGAATGCCCTTTTTAATGACTGAAAAATGGACATTACTGCAGTGTAAGCACCTCCTGCAGGTTTTTTCAGCTCTCCTCACTCTTGTATGTTCTCCTCAGGTGTCTCAGTCCACGGGTTACTTCGAGCTGCAGTTGATTTCGGTGGAAAACCCCGAAGGTCAGCTCCTGAACGGCGACTGCTGCGACGCGGAGAAGAGCGCGGCGGAGGGCCACTGCGGCGCGGACGAGTGCGACACCTACATCAAAGTGTGTTTAAAGGAATACCAAACGGAGGTCATGACCAATGGACCGTGCACCTACGGCTCGGAAACTACTAAGGTTATCGGTGGGAATACTTTTCAGTTCAAGGGCGGCCAGAAAACCGGACAGAACCGGAACAACGACGCCGGGAAGATCATCATTCCCTTCCAGTTCGCGTGGCCGGTAAGTGGATCATGGTGTGACTTTGTGGCGGTGGAGATTCGCCAGTTTTATGTGAAACTCGTCCAAATTTGATGCGTAACTGTCGTTTTACAGTTGGATTTAAAGGAAAGATTGCGTAAAAGCTTCAAAATATTTGCCTGGATGCATCATCAGAACTCTGGGCCAGTCTTTCATTTCACCACATAATAAATAATGTTTTCATGTTAATAATGTTCCATGTTGTGTCCAGAAAATTTAGAATTATAAAAGGGAGTTTGGATGTTTTGGTGGTGAATCATGACGCAGCTTTAAATCCGTCATCCAAACTCGAGTGTAATTTGGCACATTTTGGCACAGTTTTCTGTAGCAAGTCTCTCATTCCTGTCTGAGTCTCTGGCGTGCCGCTCATTCCTCCCTCCGCGTGTCTACTTGGCAACTTTTTTGCGTCTCCACATTATGAAACATCTCATGAGGGACACAGCTTTTCTCTCTTGCAGCTCCTGAGTGAATGTCTGTGAGTTTCTGCTCAAGCCAAAGCCCGAGCGCGCATGAAGCATGACTTTTACGCACAGCGGAGGTGCAGTTGTGTCTCGGTTTGATGAGTTACTAAACAAGCTGCCTGTTTGTGTGGCTTCAGTTACAGTGTGTGTGTGTGTGTGGAGAGGAGGGGGTGTGGTGCCCGGTGGTTGAAGGGGGAAAAACAAAGATTTCCAAGCCAGTGTTGATTAAGAAGTGGCAGGTAACTTATTATCTAATCTAAACAGAGCGGAGGAGCCAATCAAAACCGGCCCTGCTCTTTATTTGGAGAGCCAGCGTGGGAAACAGGAACAGAGCTGGCCATCAGAGCTTTATGAAAGCTTCTGTTAGGTTAAAGGAGCTGCTGTTACACTCAGAGATCTGTATCAGTGAGGTTGTAGGGTGAGAGTGACATCCTGTGGAGGAAACGTCACAGGTTTGATTCCCACAACAGCTGAGTGAGCTGTCAAAATAAGAGTCCTCAATCATTTTGAGTCACACCGGAGTTGTAAAAGTCATATTTTCTTAATACAAGGGACATTTTGACATGTTTCGGATTTAAAAAATGCTTGATTCAGGGATTTTCTACAATAACACGTCATGTTTCTGGATTGCAGTACAGCAATCTGTCAGACAAATCTGGAACAAGTCTTTTTACTGGAACCAGGTTGAAATAATTCCATTGCAGCTACTGAGAATAATCCATAGCTGCAGCCTTAACACATACTGCATACCTGCAACAGCAAAACAAATTATCGCTTTTAGGAAACCCAGTGTTTGAAATCACTGAACATATGGATCTAAAATGCTCCAAGCCTGCATTTCAGACATACTGGCCATGAAAAAGCAGGAACCCCGTCTGTGTGTCCATGTCAGATGCGTACATATCGTACATATCGGGTGCTTTGTGTGCTCGGCTGGCTACGTGACCTCTCCATTCATCACTCCCTATGGTCAGCTGTCAGCAGAGGGGAAGATGGAAGTAGTAAGTTGGGGCCCTGCGGGCGGATATGGTTACCACTAAGTTGTGTGTGACACAGGCGGTGGATATCAGTGTCACCAACTACTCAAACAAGTGAAGATCCCCGGTCATTCTGGGCCGGGGGATGCCTTTACCTCGCCGCCTCTCAGGTTCACGCTCTATCCGTTATTGGGTCATTGTCTCACTCGGCGTGTGTGGGGTCAGTATTTTCCACTATCCACCCGGGAGGGGGTGGAGGTTTGTGTGTGTGTGTGTGTGTTAGGCACAAAGCAAGGAGGGTATCACTGTTCAGCAGCTTCTTCTGATGAAGCTGTCAAGGTCAAAGCAGTTGGAGGCTTTTTAAAAATATCATCACACGCCTCATTTTTTAAGCAGGTCTGCAGACATCTCATAAAGTTTTCACTGGCTGTTTAATATCTGTGGAACATCTCTGCACAAACACCGCTGCACTGAAGAATTCATGCAGGATTCCTGCTGTGTGCTGCACCTTGGGATCTGGTGTTTATTTTTTGGTCAATTAATGAATATAGCTTTAGTCTATGAAGTGTCCTCAAATATCTTGTTTTGCTAAAGCCAGCACTCTCCAACCCAAAGATATTCAGTTTAAATGATATAAAACAGAGGAAAGAAGCAAATTCTCACATTTGAGAAGCTGGAACCAGAGAATGTTTGAATTTCTTTCCATTTTTGCATAATGAGTGACTTCAATTAGCCAATTGGATCGAGTAACTGTAACTGTTGTGTCTTATGTGTGTATTTGATCTCTAATGCACGCCTGTCGATCCTGGAAGAGTTGCCTTTTCTAAGGTTTTTCTTCTCCAAATCAAGTGCCTGAGGATCAAGGGTGTTGTGTGCAGATTGCAAAGTGCTCTCGGGCAAATTCATGAATAAATGAAATGACTTGACGTAATTGACTGATCTCGACTTGTATTCATAAAGATGCCAGTTAGCAGAGTTGTTTAAATGTCAGTGTAATGTCACGGTGATGCACATTTGAGCTTTTGTCCACTCATGGGATGGTTATTTAATTTATTCCATGACTGGAATAAATTAAATAAGTTCAATATTTTCTTTACTAAGCCATTGCACTCCGTTCATTAATGATCTTGGGTTAATTATTTTTCCTCCTGTGTTTGCTCAGTAATCAAAAGGTCTCAACTCAAGGTCCACTGAATAGCTTCTTCAAGAGCTTTTAACCACATCTCACAGATTTTCACAGTTTTTCTGTGGATATACTCGGCTCTGTTGTCATGGAGAATTAGAAAGTGGACTTGAATTAAGATTTTTGACAGATGTCTCACTCCCCTCGTGTTTTACAAGGCCAAGCCTTGTCCCCCTCCCTGCGCAGGCTGGAGTCTGTACTCTGTCGTGCGGTCGGCCAGCAGACAGCGCCGACAGTCACTGGCGGAGTGTGTTTGTGCGAGGCCGTGGCCTGTAGCCTCTGGTGCTGCTATAGTGGACTCCTTCGGTCGGCCCCCAGTATCTGGGCCACTGGTCCTGACATGAATTAGCTGCAGAAGAGAAATAAAAAAAGGAGGACATTGTTCTGCCCCGTCCTTTGCCGATCATTTCCCCTTCATGTTAACCCCTCTGGCTGTTTGGGTCTTTAGTGACATCTTTTTCCCTGAAAGGGATGGGGGGAGGGAGGGGGAGGGATTGACCGATGGAGCGAGGGATGATGGGGAAGAGAGAAGAAGCCCCCACTTTTAACATTATTGTAAAAAAACCCTCCACCCAACTTCCTTGTGAGGTTTCTGTCACGAGGGAGGTGTATTTTTAGGATGTAGAAACTTAAGATGTAGCTTTTTTTTTTTTTGTGACTGGAGCAAAAACAAGCATTTACTTCTTCTCCTCTCCCTCCCCTGCTGCCCCCCTCGCACCCAAACCTTCCCCCATCTCTCCATCTCCGTCTCCCTCTCTCCTTATGGGGTATTTTTAGAGCCGCTGTCCTCCCCTCACCCCTCTGTGAGTAAATCAAGGATCAAGGGTGCGCACTCCTTCAGTTTCATGGCCCGTTTACCCCCCCTTGCTGCCCCCACTCTTGCCAGAATTTCCCCCTCAGCCTGGCAGATCTGAGAGGACAGAGGTGGAACAGCTGTTGTTTAGAGACCTCCTCCTCCTCCTAGAATAAATGTTTTAGTGAAATAGCATTAGGAAAACAGGCTATGATTACAGCGCGCCGAGCGTAAGATCACCTCACTCGGAGGAGTATCAGTGAGCAATCACAAAGTGCAATGTTGGATGATGGCGAGTCGCCGTCGTCTTCTTCGGTTGTTTTTTCTCGATGCTGTCACTGCCGGCGGTTGGCTCGTTTGGCTCATTTGCCGAGTGCGTCCCTGGCACGCTCGCCTGCTCCTCCATCAGGAGCTCTTCTCAGTTTGGTGATGCTTTTACGGTTGATTAGTTTTGGGAAAAGAAAAGGAGGAAGTGATGCTCAGGTGAATGGAGGTGTAGGGTTGTGGCTGTAGGTGTGGTTCGGTGTGTGTTATGGGGAAGCTGAGTCAGACACTGGTGTATCTGGGGTCCAGGGATGATCTTGCAAAATGTAGAAAGAAAAAATGTCATATTTTTTAGGCTTACATGTGCAAAACTGTTGTGCAACAAAAATAACATATGCACTGCTTGCAAGTCATGGTTATGGACTATCAGTACCAGATGCTGCAACTAAGCACATTCCTAATATAATAAAGTCTGCTCACTGATTCTTCTGCTCCTGATGTCGGTGCTTCTTCACATGAACCTGATTTCTGCAGACAGCTGCCTCGTTAGTGTTATCTACTCAGCTATACGGCAGGTAGAGACCGACCCAACAAAGTGGAATCCACACGCTGAAATCAGCCGAATCTTTCTATTCTTTGTAAAGATATGATCGCTAGTTTCGCAACTATTGTAACTATTCACGCCACAGTTTACGGGACCGTCACGACTCGAGGGAGCCACAGTAGCCAGCTATCATCAGCCACCACCTACAGTATTTATTACTACACACAAAGATCCCGAAGTCCTTTCACAAATTATACAACGCATCACCAAATTGTAATTTTTATCATCAGGGACATTTATCTACAATAGAAGTTTCCATTATA
The DNA here is from genome assembly GCA_031216445.1 of Lateolabrax maculatus. Taxonomy (NCBI): domain Eukaryota; kingdom Metazoa; phylum Chordata; class Actinopteri; order Acropomatiformes; family Lateolabracidae; genus Lateolabrax; species Lateolabrax maculatus. Next base: position 23,360,627 of record CM062205.1, read on the forward strand.
TTAAGTGCACATTTATATTATTCTTGTGTCACAAACAATGAGCAAGGAGATACAGCACTTCTGCCGTCGCAGTTGGGAAAATGGTTGAAATGGGTTAAATTTATCGTGCAGCACAATCATGGACTCTTCTATTGGTAAAAGAGTCCATGATTATTTTGGAAACACACCTTCGAAAAACCCCGGTATTGTTAACAGCCTTCTGGGTTTTGAAAGATCACCAAGAATTTGTCTTTCAGAAAAACAGTTTTCACCTCGTCTGGAATGTAACGATTACGTAATGACACGAGAGGCCAGTGAAGCTGAAGTCCATCACTTTCTGCATGTTGTCGGTGAGGAGTGCTTGAAATCACACTGGAGCTGTGACAGGGGTGACTGGAGTTACACATGTGACGCTGCCTGAACAGATGGCCAACTCAATTAAAATGTCTTTGAACGACCACGTCACATCCTCGATGATTAGCTGCTCGCCAACGTCATGTTTACTTCACGTCGTTTGGCTCCAGTTTGAACAGAAAAGTGTTGAACTGCCGCCCAGTGCAAGGTTTTCCTTTTCTTACAACCACAAAATGTTCCCTTTCTGTTCTTTAATAACCCTAAAAGCCTGCAGGACGGCCACAGCAGGGCTCTGTTACGTGGCGTGCGCTGGCCTGGCGGGGCAGTCTGAAAGCGCTCCGCTCGGTTAGCCGCGGTCGGGACGGGCCTGCTCATCTTTCCCACGCTGCCGCTGCTTCCATGTCAGCTGACCTGGTTCCGAGACGTGTAAATATGTGATTAGCCGCTCAGTCTGTCCAGCTGATCGATTGCCGATGCTGCCGCTGGATTTGGTGTTATGTGTGACTGATGTGTTCATAGTGGCGGCTTTGTGCACTTGTGTTTATCACGCCGTAGGGGCAAAAATGTGTTCTCACGGTTACATCATGGGGACAGAAAGAATGAACTTAAGTTAATTCATTGGTGGAAAACTATGGGAGAAGTTAGTTAGAGGACTCTGAGTTGTGGTTTCTGTCAAATTGGTTAACTTAGATTAATTTATGCAATAACTTTGCCACGATATCTCAATATGACAATATTATACAGAGGAATCATAAGTCACAGTTTATATTCATAAAAAGAGGCAAAGAACCACCACGATGTCAGTGAAGTAGTTTCTCTGTGGAGTCGGTTACTTAAAACCAGGACACCTCAGGCTGAGTTATCACGCTCGTATCACGAATTCTTACCTGCCGATGTAGTGTGAAGCATCACTATCGTTGCTATGGTTACTAGTGGGTTATTCTACCCTGAGCACTGATTTAGGGCTCTGCGTGTTTTCACTTTCCAGAGGAAGGGGTGACCTATAGGTTTTCCCTGGGCTTGGTTACAGATGTCTTTTACACCTACTGAGATCCGATCGCGGTGTGAGTCAGTCCACCTCCAGATAAGGTTTTGCTGATCCAACTGCGTTCCAACTGCGATGCATTTACACCTTGTATTAACACACTTTTTTTTTTCTCTATCCAGATAAGATATCCACTTACAGATTACATGCTAATACCAGGTGTGAATGGGGCCCACGTGTGCATAGTCATAGTGTGTGTGTGTGTGCAGAGGTAATGAAATACATGAGCACTGAGGTGAGCAGTGGTGATTAAAGCATGAAACGCACACACACGCACAAAGCTTAATTTCCCACTTGACTCCCAGCAGTTGTTCACAGGGCTAATGGAGCTCAGCTGGACCTCACTGAGAGAGAGAGAGAGAGAGAGAGAGAGAGAGAGAGAGAGAAGGAGGGCAGGATGGGAAACAGAAAAAGAGAGGTGGAGGTTGTAGACGACCAAACCCTCCATTGTTGCTGTATTTGTTTATCTGCTAATATCTCACGGATCCCGCAGCCACATATTTTGTGCGTTAGGAATCGTTTGGCCTCTGCGTTCCAGTTTTGTTGGCTTGTTTTGCTTGCTTTGAGGGGGCGATCACACCTACACTTTTGCTTTCTTTGGTCCAAAACAGAGTGGGAAAAGATCACGGTGTTGTATTTTTGCGTTTGGCCCATTCGGGGCTCACATTGTGAACCAGCTTTGGATTCTCAGCACTGCACGAGGTCTGAGGATTTCCAAGCTGTGGCCTGGTTTTTATGGCAGTTTTCACAAATTCATTTCTGCTCTCACAGTTGGCAGATCTTTGTGTTTGAGGGACATTTTTTGCAGTGTACTTCCAGCTAAGCAAGACAGATTTCCTAGTAATTTTTCATCCCTTGTGTTTATCCCAGTAAAGAGCACATGGAGTGGTAGCTGGAAAGAGAACGGCTTCCTAACATGACTGTCATTCTTTTCACGGACGAGTAAACCGTTTTAGCAGAGTAAACGCTCTGCTGCAAACACGCTCGGTATGAACCCACCCTGACTCATCATCTGGCTGTCCACAAGTATGCCGAGGAACTCAAACAGGGCAAATCTGATCTGAGTTCATTTTCCTCCTGTGTGCCGCTGCGACATGGACGTCGTGCAGCCTATTGTAACCGTCCTCTCCAGGGGGATCCGGTGAAGGTTCAGCAGGGTTTCTCAACACATCTGGGGCCAAACTCTCTGTCAGTAACCTCAGTTACCCAACCTTTCACTTCATGGAGAAACCCCTGTAACACTCTCACACACTTCTGAATCCACAACGTCTATAATGACATCGACCCAGTTATATGGCAGTTCAGATCAATCTTAACTGATTATTCTGTGTAGTTTATTACAACTTGGGTCACATTTTCATATTTCTGTCAATCCTTCTTTGTCACAGAACACTGACTTATTTTTAATTACAACTTTTCTAATAAAAGCATAAAACCTTCAAAAAGATCCCAAACCCACATTAAGGCCTGAGTTTCTGGAATTATCTTTTAACTTGAAGAAGAAGCATGTTTTAGTCTAAATTAACTGAACTACATCAATAAACTTTCCCCACATTTTCTTTTCCCGTTGAAGTCTTACTAGTTACGAGTTTCTCTTTTGTGTTTGCACTTAAATAAAGCCGCCTGCCCTCGCGCCACTTGAAGTTTCTCCTCCCTCTGAAGAGCTCAGCTTAAAAACAACAGTCCTAGTTGCATGCAGCAGCCTCTTGACATTAAAGAGTTAGTTGTGCTTGCCGTTGGGTGAAGGTGGGCCGTTTATTCCTCACGTCTGTGCTCAGGTGGATCAATGACGAAGGAGCCGGTCGGGGTTTTCCCACGGCGTGAATATCACTTTCCCGGCGGCGCTGTGGAAACGAGGGCTGCCTTAACCTCTTTGTCACCGCACCTTTCAGCGGGAACAATGACTTTATACCTCATCTTTTGTGCCCAGATATTGAGTTATCGAGGCGAGCGGAGGGAGGGGGGACGGAGAGCTCGCAGAAAGAGATGGAAACAGAGGGAAACGGAGATAGAGGAGGGCAGCTGCGCCCGGGCAAAATGTCAGGAGTGGATTTGAGAGCGTTTACATAAGGCCCCTCTTGTGCTGCTCTCCGGAGTGCAACATGCTGAATCTGGTATTCACGCCTGCTTCAGGTGTTGGCTTCTCGCTTCACACAGAGCTCTGGATTTAGAGCTGCATCCAGCTGTTAGTAGATGAGGATGAATTGTCATATTTAGGATCCATGTCAGCGTCCTTGTGTCCTCGGCAGTGTCCCATCCAGCTGATTTGCAGATCTCTCTGACCTTTTCAGAAAGTAGAGCAGTCTCAGAGAATACCGGGGAGTAATGAAATTCGCAGCATCAGGGATCGAATGCGAGTCACTTCTCCTCCCTGATCATCCCGCCAATCATTTTATGTGACCTACAGTTGAAAATCCTGAAGAGATTTAGTTAATTTGATAGTTTATGAGATATATAAAAAAAGCTCCATATCCTCACAATGGAGAAGCTGAAATCTACAAATGTTCTTTTAAATATTCGTCCTTGTTTCATTTTCTTGTGCTGTGGTTTATCAAACTGTAGGACATTTGCACAGAGATTAACTTGACCTAGGATGGTACACCACACCCCCGCTACGACCTCCTGCTCTAACTCTTCACAGCTCCCCACTGGTTCACCGCTTTGTGCCACTTTTCGTCCATTTCTCTCTGTGTAGGTCAGTGTTTGAATAGACATTTACTCACGAGCCACCGTGCTGCCCACTGACACACGTCCCTATCGATCAATCATGAATTTTCAAACATTTTGAAAGCTACTAAATTGCCTCCATTAGTTACTGTGGACTTTTACGGTCATGTTTGGTCTGAATCTCTCTCTCGCCCTCTTCACTCTCTAGTCTTTTTCTTCCACTTCACTCTGTTTACAGCCTGTTATCGAATCAGCAGCTTTGGCCAAGCATTTGAACAAAGTCCCAGGATTACACCTGCATCAGAGTTTGTAGTGAATCAGACAGTCCACATTTTGTATTTTGCACCAATAAAGACAATAAAGTTGGCGTTTTCTCAGAATCAATGCTGTAATGAGGTGATGTTTTTGTTAAATATTCAGTGTTAATGGTTCAGATTTTGCTGATTCCTTTGGTATCATGTCATTTTATTTCCCCCCCTCCTTTCTGTCAACCTTGCAGCCTTCCTTTACTAACTTTCTGTGCGGCGTCACCCTCTTATAAAGTACAGATGCCAAAACCAAACGCATGAAAGCGCGTCGCCTGTTGTACTGCATGTACCTCAAGAAAACAATGCATTCATAAAACAGAGAGCCTCTGGGTCTAAGATTACAAGTTAGGAGACGAGCGATTGTGGTTGTGATACAAGGCAAAGTAGCGAGTATACTGCACTGTAGTGTATGTTGACTCACTGCAGCCAGATTCCCAGCGGCAGCGTCTGATTACACACGATTTGACGAGGATGTAATAAAAAACTGAGCCCAATGTTGTACTCAGATTTTATCTGCGTGTGCGCTGGGACTTAGTGAGATTTATTGTTTGAATCCTCTAGCACCTTAATTTGATCAAAACCAAACTGAAATTGTGCAAACATGCTATGCAAATCGTCATATTTCTGTTCAAGTATGTCACTGAATCAGAGGACTAACTAATGGATTTATGCCCCCCCCCATAGCATCGATTTACTATGCTGGAAAAATTCACAGAATTCCTCTCCGTCGCTGGAGGAGCCGGCGTAACCTGGAGCGACAGAAATAGCTTTTCATGCGTTTGGTGTGGGAAAAGTGAATTGGGTCATTTTTCCATTCTGCAGCTCAGTATAAAGACCTGATTAGATTAGCTTTGATTAGATTTGCTGTCTGAACGAGGCCTCCTGGGGGAGGGTTGGTGCGGTGAGGCCTCCTTAGAGAGAAGAGGTGGTGGTGCTGGGTGGAGGGGTGGAGGGGCGGCGGGATTGTTCTGTTAATAATGTGCTAAATTAACCATCCCAGCTCCTCTCTGCCGGGAGCGACATGTTTTATTCATGTCAATAGACTAACAGGTGTGACGTGACAGGTGTTGACGCTGCTTTTTCTTTTTTTCTTCCTCTGATCACAACTCTAGAAAAGTTGTTAATTGGGTCTCAGGTTTTTTCTTTTTTTTTAACCATTAACAATTCCCTGCTGCTGTGAATTTTCAATTAAAAGAACATTCCTCTTGATTTTAGTCCGCCTTAAAAAGGAAACCCTTGCTTTAAAGTGGTGAAGTGGTTGAGGTGTTTTTTACTCTGTACATCTGTGTGTGTGAGCTTTAAAATATTGATATCATAAGAATCAGTGCCTTTTATTTATCAATGATTCTGATTCCTCAAACAGACAAATGCACGTATATTCTAATGTTGAACTGATCATTTAACAAACGTTAGATCTCTTTACATCGCCTCCAAACTCAGACTTGGCGAGTGTTTTTATGGTTGTAACATCGCTACCTTGTCATTATACTTTGACTTAAAGCTGCTATAATCAATGTTTTTACTCTGACAATGTATCAAATGACAAAGTGAAAGGTGCCGTTCGCAGTGACGGAGAGAATTATCTCCTGAATCTGCGGCTCCCCTCGGCTTCACGGAGCTTTGCAGTGAGTTTCAGCTCATTGTTCAGCTGTTTTGGTTCATCTTATCTTATTTATAATAAATACACTTATTAGAATTCTTTTTAAATGCATCGTGTGTGCAGCAGCTCCAGACTGTACAGTATATTCTCAGTAGGGTTGTGTGTTGCTGGCGGCTGTTCCTGCCGCGGTGCAGCAGTAATTTATTCATTGAACAGGTGAAGGCGGCGAGGAGTGGACTGGTTTCTCCTTGCCTAATGAAAACTCAAATCCCTCTGACTCCTGTAAATTGGTTAGGAGGTGTCAAGTGTCTCCGAACACGTCCCCGCCCTCCCACCAACCCCCCCCACCATCTCACACACACACACACACACACACACCGAGTAGACTCATAAGGTCGCCTCGCTGCAGACAGCAGGGACGTGACACTTTGATCCTCCAGCTCCTGTCCTTCAAGGACACACATCCTGCACGCAAACATACCCTCGAGTTCAGTCACACACCCACAAGTATGCACACACACACACACACACACACACACACACACACACATACAGTCACGTAAGGCTCCTCCGAGGCCGCGGGACAGCCCCATCTGTCTGGGAGCCGGTGGCTGTGACATTTAGAATTGATTACAAAGGGAAAGATTGATTATGATAATATCCACTTATTTTCACTCATTAGAGGGTTATGGCTGCTCGCTGGGCTCGTAAATCACGGCCCTGTCATCTCGAGCTGATGGAGAGGAGCCCGATCGGGAGGCTGGGGGTGGCGTTGGTGCTGTCAGCGAGACCGTCCCTCAGGCTGAGATCGTGATTTTTTGGGGGGTTATTAGTGATCGGAGCAAATACGAGTGTAGTTTTGAGATTCTGTCCCACACCTGTCACAGACTTTGGGCTGTCTGGTGGGAAGGAGATGGGTCAAGCAGTTGCAGAAGTAAAAAAACACTGGCAGAGCACAGCAGCCACAGTGTCCCCTATCTCGTCCTGTTTGCTGGTGTAAAGTGTTCTCACACTCTTGGAGGGAAAGGATGGTTAAAAAAAAAGAGATTGTGAAGATGCTGCTGTGAATGCATCTGACTCTCTCTGGGAGTCACTGGGTTCAGAGGCATGGGGGCTCGATGTGCTTCGTTACGATGCTGAACTGTTTAAACTGTTTCTATGTGAGTGTCAGCCGGCCTATTGTAAAACATCTGCTGCTTTATCTCCTGTAGTTCCCCTATTCTGTTTCCATACCAGTCGCATAAATATCATTTGTCATTTTTATGCACTTATATGTTAGTTTTCTTTTGTACTTTTGGTTTCTTCTCGTAGTTTTGGCATTCAGTCGACACCTCTGGGCTGTCAGGTTGATCTCAGGGTTGGACAATATGGCTCATTCTACACTCTCTAGTAAAATGTTATTAGATACTTTAAATCCTCTTTATTGCACATTTTTACCATGTTGTTATATGAGCTAAAAGTAATTATTTGGGTTAAGCTTCTCAAATGTGAGCCTTTTAATGCTTTTCTTTGCATTATACCATTGTAAATTTAATATCCTTGGATATTTTTAACTGTTAATCAAGCAGTTTAAGAACATCACCCTGCACTCCAGTAAGTGATGAGCATTTTTCTACCATTTTTCTACCATTTTATAGATTAAACAATTAATTGTAAATGAAAATGATCATCAGTTGCAGCCCCAGTGACCATAAAACTCTCCATTGTGGGTCTGTTTCTTGTAGATGATGTCAGTCACATTTGCCTTCCTGGGGACCAAGTCCTGCTTTGTTATTCATCTGTCTCTGCAGTTTTATTAAGTTTTTTGAATGTCATTGTTCTCATCTAATCAAAGCCAAAATTTAAAGAAGTGAATGCCGCCTCATTTGAATAAACAGCTCCAGACCTGTTGGTTGTGAACACACCCTGAAGCAGCTCCCAAACACTTGTGTCAACACGGCCTCATATCTAACCCGTGATTGTGCGTCTCCTCCATCTTTTCTGTCTCTCCAAACTGTGAAACAGCCCTCCAAAAACCGTAAAAAATGACCTTTAAAGTGCCTCAAAGCACTTTAGCGCTCTACCTTTTCGTTTCATGTTCCCGTCTTCTCTCTGCCTCTAATCTCTCCCAGCGCCACTTTGTAACCTCCCCTGTAATCTTCCCTGCAGCCCTCAGTCACTCTGAGTCAGACTTGGGTCATGGGAACTCACAGCTGCTCGTCCGGCCCCATGCAGTTGACAGACAGCGAGCTCCACGTCGGTTTGTTTGCTGATGCCCGTGAAAAGAAACGGAAAAAAATAGCCCTGCACCTGAAACAATCCAGAGTGTGAGTTTGTTGCTGTGGGATGGCCGAGTCCGTCTCCTCTGGAAAGTAGGGCATAGTGTGCAGGCGTGCTGGGCTTTTACACACAATATCCACAGAAAACTCTATCACGGCACCAAATAGTGTTTCGTAATTAATATAATGTTGGTGTTATTCATTTGGCAAGAAAAAAGTGGTGAAAACATGCTTATATTCCTTGGATTAAAGTCACATTTAACTTTATTATCCAAAAGGGAATTCATTTTGTGAGAGATACAAAGAACGCATAAAGGTAAAGAACAAAGATAATCCAATAAAGTCAAAGTGTTTCTGCACAGTAGTCATCTTGCGCAGTCAAACATGTAGTTAAGAGAAAGTCTTCTTGGAGGGTCATTTTAGATTTTTTTAAAGTAAACCCTGAACAGTATTGATTCCATCATCCCAAGCGTCATTCCTGCCACTTGAACTAAAAGGCACATTGAGTCCTTTCTAGATCCCTGCGGAAAAAGGCAGGAGAAATGAATTTCCCCATTGGAAATCAATACATTACCACACAAAGTGCCCTCGAGCAAGTCATCAAATCCCTGCTAGTTCCAGGGGTGCTGACCTCCCCGTGGAGCCGAGGAAAAGACGAACGTCCGCCCTCTGGGATCAATGCAGTGTCACAGAAAAGGCGATTGTGAAAAAAAACCTGATCCAGAAAACGACAGAAGAAAACTGGATTTTGCTTTTTGGCTCTGAAACCAGATTATCATAATAAAACAGACCTGGTAAAATATGGAAAAGTTTCAAGGTGAATTTTCTGTTCTTCGACGGATCAGTTGTTAACCAGCCTCAGGCAGATGGAAGCTAATCAGTGACAGTAGTGTGGGAACAGGACTTATTTTCCCATCATTACTCACCTATGCAAAATACACGTCTGTTTGAAAGCACTCGTGTATGTCTGTTTATGAGTGACGGCGGCACATATCTGAGTTTCTGTGTTAACTCATCATCACGTGCACGTCCACTTCTTGAGCATATCTGAGTTTCTGTGTGTGTGTGTGTGTGTGTTTGCTGTGTTTCTGTATTAGCGTGCACTCTGATAACCTTTGCCCTCTTTCTCTCTCTGTTTCAGCGAGCGTTCACTGTGATAGTGGAGGCGTGGGACAGGGACAACGGCACACACAACAACAATGGTAAGAAGCCCCCCCCCCCCCACCACCACCACTGTTAGGGAAAATAATTTATATAAATCTTTGCAGCAGCGTGCATTTTCAGGCAGTCTCTCCTGGAAGACATTCAGAGCGCTGCACTCGGTTATTCATCTGACAGAAAGTTCAAACCCTGGCTGCTTCCTCACCTCCACTCAGCTGGCAAATCATGGGGTGAATTTCAGGAGAATTTTTTTTTTGTCAAGTCACCCATGTTGATCGTGTGAACTAGAGTGTCGGATCGACGTGCCGGGCCAGTGAGTTTAGTTCTAACCTGCCTGCTGCCTGCACACTGGTTTCTTTTGTACACAGCTGTATCCTGTTTATACATGCTCCTCTAGTCCCGGCCCTGTTTGGCTACGCTGTCCAACACCGCTGGGAGGAAGAAGGGTTAATTGAGGGATGTAATCTGTGCGATTGAGGGCCCAGATCATTAAGTGACCTCCTTAGTTGTTATTTACCGCCAAACAAAGAAATCCATGCCTGTATTAATAACACTACTGAGGCTTTCTTTCATCTACTCAGCCTCCTTTTGCATCAAACTTTCCATTTCACACTAATACCTTCAGATTCGTTAAGGATCAACGTGGCTCGGAAACGACGCCATTAAAGTGTCCATGTTTGTATTTTCTCGTGCACAACTGAGTGCTACACCGTGAACACTTTCAAGGAAAGATGTGCAAAGGTGTGCGCGGCTACCCCCGGATCTCCCAGATCTTCACCCAGTTTAACAAGTGCTCACAACTGAGAACTGGGGAAAACTATAAACCTTTTTCTTGCCTTGAGACATGAAACGTTCGTTTCACACATACTGACACCTTCACGGCCGCGGTGGATTTGGTGACTTTCCCATACAGATATCTGACTTGTGACTGACAGGTATTTGTGCTCCTCCTCCACCATCTCCCCTTTTCTCGCCCTCTTCAGGGTCACTCAGACTGGTTTTGGCTCTCCTCTATATTAAGCCCGTGAGAGCATTGCACTGTTAAGCCATTAATTACACACCGTTCCTCTGATGTCTGTCTCCTAATTAGCATCGCGGCAGCTGTCCGGCTACCGCACGCCACTTCATTATCCCCAAACAGTGTGACAGGCTGGCATCCAGACTGCCGTGCCTCGGCCCGGACCGTGGATCTGGTGGTGGGACACTTGAGTCTGTGTTTGTTGGACCACCTGTAGATGTGACGGTGTGATGGCCGGAGGCAGTGACAGGCAGGCAGGCGGTGCTGATGTCTCGACCGGCCGTGTCCCATCGTGTAGACTCGCAGGATTTTCTCATTGCGTGATTGCATGTTTGATCCTGGAATCTGTCAGTGAGTCTGTCAGCAGCCAAATGTCCTGTCAGAGTGAAACCTTACCTGCAAGCTTCATTACAAGTCATGAATAAGCTAAAAATATAAAGGTCATTTTATAACAGGCAAAATTCCTCCTTATGATGGTCAGTATATCCAGAGATATTTGGGGATCAAGTGTTATCATTTATGTCTTATCTACTTTCACTCGTCTGTTTCTGCCTCAGTTTGGGGATTTCCTACATTTTCCAGGAATTGCTTTCGACCAACGTCAGAGAGCAGGCACAAACCTGTTGCACCCAGCTGTGGGTGTTGCATGCAGGTGGAGCGAGCATTAATGATACTGTAGCATAATTAGAGAGAGAAAGTTGTCTTTAAAAAACGACTGTTACAGGCCAGGTGTTCACAGGAATAAGAATCGAGTCCCCTGTAGACTGAACTGTATTTTCATATGTAACACTGCTGCAAAGTGCACATTTAATCTGAAGTAGAACTACAGTAAACTAAAGTTAGTAAGAGCAAGTTGGACAGCTGGATAGCTCTGCACTACACAGCCAGGGTCACATATTCCTTAAATGGTGTCGGGCACTTGGCAGAAAATGCATTTGACGGAAATATTGACAATTAATTCTTCATTCATCGAGACAAAAGGTCAATCATTCTCTAGTTTCCCCTCTGCGAATGTGAGGATTTGATGCTTTTTTCAGTTCTGCCTTTCTTATTTTTCACCTTTGATTATTCTGATTATATTCTGATTAATCGTCTGCAAAATGTCAGAAAAGAGCGAAAAATCCTCATCACACCTGCTTTGAAAATGATTGATGACTAAATGATTAATTAATCAACAAAATCGTTGAAGGGTTTCCTGTCAATTCATTAATTAATGAATCAACTAATCATTAATCGAGCTCAGCTCATTTTCTAATCATTGTAACTTGAATATTTTGGAGGTTATGAAGAAGTCAACTTGGGCCGTGGGTTTTGTTACTTTTTCTAGACTGAATGATTAATAAATGCATTTGGAAAATCAGGAATTGATCAGGCTTTCTATACTGATCCATTTAAAGATGTCCAGTACCAATCTGGCAGGTCTACAGAAAGGTGGCTCAAGGTGAGGACACGGAGTGAGTTTCCTGACTGTGTTACAGTCTGCGAACACGTCTGGGCAGCGGGCTGGAGAGGTTTCAGGAAAAAGAAGGCTTTGTGAGGGCTGTTTGTGCTTCAGGAAGCCCCTGCCTGTTTAAAAACAAAACAGAACTGGCAGGAGAAAAGAGGAGGGAGCTGTTGTTGACTGTGTGCTGGTGGGTTGCTGGCTGGTGTGGTAGAGATTTTAGAGATACTGGGCATGTGTCAGATGTTGTGCTAATAGCAGTGGAACATCTGTGCTGGAGAATCCCCACCATCAGAAACCAGTTACAGTCTGGTAATATTCTGTATTTTTCTTTTTGTCAACAAATCCCTGCTCATAAATACTGTGTGTGTATCAAAGCCTGACAAATCTGCCATAGAGCTCCATTATTGTCCAAAAACTATTGAAAACACATCAGTGGGTGACATGTTCCCTCAACACACACTGTAATTTATTTTGACTCAATCCCACGCACGCCGTCCTGCTGCTGGAAATACCTACCAGAGCACCAAATGTGTGTTAATCCGCACCTGAAAGTAGTCCCCAAGAAACGCACCGTTTCCTCCTGTTTGAGTAACGTTGGCTAAAAACTACAGTGACCTGCTGTTTTCAGGAACGATTTAACCTCTTTTAAAAATCAAACAATACATTTGTGGGCCATTTTTTAAAGGTTGTATTGGCAAGAAAACTACACAAAAACTTCCCAGCCTACGTCAGATACTGATTTATTGCTTGTTACCACAGGCTAACAACTTAAAACCGTATTGGAAAAGAAAAGCGGTAGCCTGTTCATATAATGATGAAGATTGATGTGAGCAATGAAGATGAGGTAATTTGCATCTTTACTGAAGTGGGAGTGTGTGCTAAGCTGTATGCAACAATAAAGCTTCTCATTATAAAGATTTGGCAACCATAGGACAGTATTTGAAAGTTGATTAAAGGAGTACTTTGCCTGATGACGCGAAACGCTGGCAAATGAGCGCAGAGCTCTGGGTGCAGGAAAGTCAAACATTGTTCATATGCATTTAATACCCACAAATATAACCATACAAAGCAGGTTTAAAATCAAAGTACCCCTTACAGTGCAGTTTCTTGTGCCTTATAAATCCATTAAGTTATCTGAAGCATCTTGACTCCACAGAGAGAAGAGAGGAACTGTTGGTCATCCTACCCTCTTTTATCCATTCTTATAAACACTGATTAAATGACAAGTTTACAGCAGTTGGAAGAAAAGACATCGTGCCAAATGGCTGTAAAAGTTTGTTGGTGCAGCGCTGAATCACCTGGAGGAAGACGCTTCTCAAAACAGAAGAACTCCTTGACAACCAGGTTATCATCGCTGAATCACCGTTAATGTGGCGTGTGCTGGCACTGTTTCTCATTCCAGGTGTGCTTTTTTTTAAACCCCTATTAAGACTGAGGGGTCATACAATTATTACATTTTAGTTTTAACTCATGCCCACATTCATGCCATAACCTCTAACGGGGTTAAACTAAAAAAGTTTGCAAACCACTGACAGGTTCCTGGTGCATTAGGGCTGACACACATAGACAGTTTGTTGTTGGATCATTGTAAAAGGAGTACTGTCCAGGTTTTTTTCAGCTGCTGGCTTCAGGTTTTGGGAAGTTTTTAAGTTTTTACAGTTTTTGTTATCCGATGATTATTTACTGAAAAAAATGCCAAAAAATAAAGTTCCTTAGTTGCAGAAAATCTAACTTTTTATCTGACTAAAATGTGTCTGAATATTGAAAACTGGCAAGTACAGAAAGCTGCCACTGATCAGATTTGTAATCTTGTTTATGCCAGTTTTACATGAGTTCTCATACTGCTGCTTGTGTTCAGGCAACATTTAAAATCTTAGGAATTTGGTTTCTTTTGTAAAACAAAAAAGTGTTTTCCTCAAAATAAGGCACGAGTATTGAATAAGTTTTAATGTGGGCATTTGAGTGAAAACCTTTTGTAGATTTGGAACACGTCCATGTGGTCCAGACGGGGGCAAACGTGACATGTGCATCCCTCTGAAAACCATCAGATGTCAGGTGAAGGGAAACTAGATGAACTGATACATTTCGAGTGGCGGTGTCAACACAGCCTTGACTCCTGTTCAAAGATCGCCACTGTTACAAGCTGTAAAGAGGTCAAAGGTCAAAGCAAAAGCACCACAGCCCCCTGACAAAACACTCCAGTTACAAGCAGCTTGTTGCGTGCCACGCTTTGTTCATAAAATGAATCTTCTCTTCACACAATCGTGCCGCCCTCGACGTGATCAGCTGCTCGGATCTGGAGCCCCTCGTTGTTTATGTAAGCAGCGTTTTTTTTTTATGTGGCCCACTCTCTCCTGCTCTCCCTAGTAACAACGGCCTCTCTTAGCGTGTCTCCTCCAGCGCCGAGAGAGCTCATGATTGGTCTATATTTTTATATCTAATTGCCGGAGATGAACAGCAGTGAGTGGAGTGCCTGGGTGTTTCAGGTGGTGGGTGTGGGACTGAGATCTGTGGCAGTGTGTTAGCTCGCAAAGAGACTCAGTAAATCAGGACAGCGTGGAAATGGATTCTTTTCTATGGTGTCAAACTTCAGCAGTCATGGTGATGATATTAAAACATTCAAAGGGATGTGTGTCGGGCTGCTGTTGTAAAACTGTGACAAAATATACTTTTAAGTGCATTTAACAACAAAAACACATTGTCCCTGTGTAGCTTAAACCATGCATCTCCAGATAGGGTTCGGGTTAGGGTTAGGGGTTATTTCATAAGATAAATAAACCATTTAAAAAACCCCAAACTGCATTTGCAGAAAGCTAAAAACTGGGCTGTTTCTCTGTATAGTCAAACCTGGTTGAAATGTGGCCCCTGCAGTGGTCCCGTGTTATTCTGGGTGGATTTAAACCATGAACTCCGGCTGCATTGGTGCTTCGCTCGACCCACTGAAGACGATAGCTCTGACCAGCTGAAGGTGAGCTCTCCCCTCCCGTCTCGCTCGGGTCACGCTCAGCTCCTCAAGCCGCCGTGGCGAAGCCTGCTGGGTCACGGTTCTCCCGTTCCTTGAGAACAAGCTAAAGGGTCTTTCCTATGTCGCCCTTCCTCGTCTGTTCCCCGTCTCTTATTATTTCCGGCCTGGCTCCGATGGAGTCGGGGCTGGATATCCTGAGAGGGGGAGGCGAGGCAGGAGGGGACAGAAAAGCATTTCACCAAGCAGGAAAACTGAAAAAGCGTTTCGGTTATCAAGCCCTCGCAGGCCTCGCTCCTACACCCTCTGTTTGTGCTTGCTTAATTTTCCTATTCTTTCCCCCTTTTTCCTTTTTCTATTTTTTTCTCTTCTTCCACATTCTTGGTGGAACAGAGTGCGCTCCTCCCCTCCGATGTGTGGTAACAACAGGCATTCTTCGAAGCCTCGTGGACTGTCTTATCTCACTAAACACCGGGTTGTTGGGTCAAATCCCATAACCGGAATCAGCCCTGCTCCTTGGAATGTCATTAAGAATTTTTGTTGTTTAGTCTTTTCCTATCTAACTGACCCAAATACTTGACCTATTGAGTGTTGTTGTGGTTTTTCTGTAGTGCTGAAAAAGTAGTACTGCAGGGCAGGTCAGTCCACATGATGAAGTGGTCTACACGGGGTTGTAGTAAGAGCGATACTGGGTATCTGAAGAGTTTGGAGGTGGTGTCTTCTTTTAGCCTTTTCGAAACTAAAAAGGCAGCAGCAAAAATACAAGAAATGGATGAAACTGTGTTTTTGTGCTCTTCTTTAGCCAACTACCTTATTTATACACTAGAAAATTCCCCATTGAGCACTGAAAGAGCCACTGTATGGTGGCCCTGTGTGATACTATATCAGAATTTAGATTCTGTTCTTCTCTTTATTGGATTTGGGTACGTTTACGCTCCAAACTTGTTGCCCAAAGTAGCGTTACCTTTGCCAAACTCATCAGCTGTTTCAAAATGAGTCAGCTGGAAACTTTAAAAAGTCAGCTTGCTCGCTACAGCTAATAAAATCTGCCCGTGACAGCTGTTATTTCAGAACTCAAGGACCCATTGAAGAAAATTGGTGAATCTTCCCCCAATATCACAGTAAACAGGTGAACCAATAGTAACTAGGAGGGGTCAACGGATAAAACAAGTCATTTGAAGGTGTTTCCTGGGATCGATTATCCCAAAAATAATCCAGATTAATCGAAACATAATCTTTAGTTGCAGCCAATGTTTTCTTTTATACTAATGATGGAGTGACTGATTGAAAATATCCACAGCTTTTTACAGTAATCGATCATGTTTGTATTGATTCGTTTGTCTTTTGTGCAGATGATGAGCTGCTGATCGAGCGCAGCATCTACAAGGGGATGATCAACCCCGGAGAGGAGAAGCAGTCGGTGGAGTACAAAAGCTTGATCGCCAGCCTCGAGTACACCATCCGCGTACGCTGCGATGAACACTACTACGGCAGCAAGTGCAACAAAGTTTGCCGGCCCCGCGACGACTACTTTGGCCATTACGTGTGCGACCAGCTCGGGAACAGGGAGTGCATGGAGGGCTGGACGAACCTTTCGTTGAGCTGCAAATCAGGTACGAGGAGGACTTCAGTAAACACACGCAGTAACACGTGTAACACGCAAAACTGTTTATTTTAGTCTTCTACTTATAGCTTACATCTCAAGCAATACTCCTGGAAACAAAAGTTTAAGTGAAAATGCAAACGAGCTGCTAATTATGCAACACATTGCTGCAAATAGTGTTTTTAAATTCAGAATTTCCCTCAGATGTTTGTATTTATTTCTTGCTGTGTTTCACCTTTATGTCTGTGATCACAGTAGCTTTGTTAGTTTTTACCTCCGTACTCCCTTTTTCAGAAAAACACTTATGAAGTTCATTGAGGTTCAAGTCAAGCGTCACTTTGCAGGAATTCAAAGAATGTTTGGACCCCTTCAGTTTTCCGACAGTGACTTTGCCATCCATTGTTACCACAACAAAGATTCTTTGCTTTTTCATAAACAAGAAAACACAGGAAATGAGCCTTTAATGATTTGACCGTCTGCTCAACAAAGTGCCAGAGGAGAACTTACAAGTGATGTGTGTGTAGTTTTAAAAACAATGCCGATGAAACGATGATTCTGTCACTGATTTTGGACGGGATTAACATGCACTCGTCACTTTCTCTTTCCTTTCCCAAAAGCCATCTGCAAACAAGGATGCAGCCTCCAGCATGGGACGTGCAGCGTGCCGGGGGAATGCAAGTGAGTTAAATTTTTGTTTGTTTGTTCCACTTTGTTGCACCTCGCAGTGCGCCTGTCAAGTGATGTAAAATATGCTCTTGTTTGGATGGAAAGCCCCCGTAAGAGTTTAATGAGGATAACAGTGGTGACACAACAGAGTGATGAGGCGGTGAGGGGGGGAGGAGGGGGGTGTTGTTGATAACATACCAAGCGGCCTAACCCCCTGCCTCCCCCCCCCCGATCCTAGTTCTGTGTAGTGCCCCCCATCCCTCCACCTCCAGCCCTCAGCTCCACTCTGATCCAGAAGCCATTGTTCTGCTTCCTGTTCTAAAGCTGGCCTGCTCCTGCCCACACACACACACACACACACACACACACACACACACACACACGCCTGTTTTTTTGCTATACGTTTCCTCCCTCGTCCTCCTCCAGCACCGAGGCACTGGCCCTCCTCCCCTGCACCCCCCCTCTCTAATGTCTGCAGCCCTCATCACCCCTTCCTATCCTGGGCCGTGTTATGGCTGGCACTTGCCTTTTGGAAAGTGTGTGTGTGTGTGTGTGTGTGTGTGAGACCTTTGAATATTCAAGAAAAAGAAAAGCAGTAGTCTGAAAGTGAATACATCAACTGTAAATGAATCATATTAATAATATTCAACGCAATAAGGCAAGCAGGTTCATTTAAAAATGTCAAAAGCATTAAATAAGAAATCCAGCTTACGTGAAGTGCACTTTCACACTTGTAGGTTCGAACGAAGGGGACATAATTTTTATTATTAATGCCTTTTAGTTATGTGGATGGACAGGTCGCTCATCCATTGGACAGTTTCGGTTACCGTTATCCTGCATCATCAGCGCATCATAGCACTTTACCTTCTTCTCTGGTGTCACAAAGAGCTCACGAGGAAACGACAATCATTCATCGTAAATAATGACAAAAAGAAGAAGAAAGGCGTCTCACGTCTCTAAAGAGAAACTGCCAGAAACACAAGAAGTAGAACACGAGCACCAAGAAACTCTCTTTTAACTCCAGAGCTTCACCCAAATGTCACCTCTGGCTTTGCAGATAGTCCTCAGGGTAATGGAGGTGAATGGAAGTTAGTGTTTGTGGTTCTCAGCTAATGATAGATTTCAGTGACGGTACAGTTACTCACAGAACAGAACTGCGTGGTAGACTATGAGCATTTAAAAAAAGGCTGACCAGGCGTTTGTTGTAGCGGTTCTGTGCACAGGAGAGGAGGCAGCGGTGGGAAATTTAGATTTGATTACATGTGGAACTGAACTGTGCATTTAGACACAGTGGAGCACGGGAGCTTTAAAAAGCCACACTGTGTTCACACACACACACACACACACACACACACACACACACACACACACACAGCAGGAGAGGAGAGGGGGTGATAGTTTTTTACTGAGGCAGGTTTGATTTAGTTAAAATCTCATAAAAAGAAAAAAAGAAAATGAAGCTGACATTCTTCATTGGAAATGGCCGGAGGATTGGAAGAGAGGAACACCCTGGAATGTGCCTCAACATGTGATTTGGAGTTTCGTCGCAATCAGGGGCACACACACACACACCCACACACACACACACATTTATGTACACACACTGCTGAGAAGGAGGAAGACGATGGGAAACATTCACCCAACAAGAAAGTTGATACATAGAGAATACAAGTTGTTGTTGATTTAACAAAGACAGTCCACATTAATCAAAACTGACAGTCATCAGTCTACATGACAACATGTCAGGTGCTCACTTTTGTTTTTACCTCCATATAAAAGGATTTATTTAACCTAATAGACAAAACTAAGACCCACGTTGTAATAAACTGGAGTTTTCCTTTAAGGATAGCAAATGGAAAGGCTTAAATTAATTAAATGTAGACTGATTATGGATTATGGATTGTCATGAAAATCAAATTTCACTCTTCACCTTGGAAATAGTTGTCTGACAAAGTAATCTTAATTTGGTTCAATTAGACTTAATTAGGTCCACTTATTAGGATTTTCAAAGCTTTCAGCTGCGTTTCATCAGCAGATGGAGTTTGCTCAGTTGTCATGGAGATGGCTAACATGTCACCATGTGACCTCAGTATCAAACTTCAGCCATGTGACAAGAGTTTAGCACCTTAGCCTAGTCTGTGGTGTTGGATGTGAATCTGTTGAAAGCTCCAGAAAAAGCCAGTAAGTGGACCTTAAATTAAGATTATTTTGTCAAACAGGCTTGTTTCTATCCAGATTAAATAGAAAAAGTGTCAGAGTTTATAGAAATGAAGGCCAAAGGTGTAATAACCCCAAGTTATCCTTTAGGTAAACAATACAATCAAACGGTTATGACATAAACTAAACTAATGAGGGTGAATTTGATGTCAGAAAAGGTGAAAGAGAGAAATAAACAAGGAAAAACTGAAAATGAAAAAGAGACTGAAGGGTTAAAGACAGAGAGAAGCACTTAGAAAGAGAAAGAGAGAGAAACAGGAGAAAAAAGCGTCTCAGCCTGGCACAGGAAAACTAAAAATGTGTGTTTGGTATCTTGTTTCTTACACACAGCGCATTCACAACCTACGCTCCCTCATGTGACACTACTAAACATGTATCTAGGCAACAGCGGGCTAAGTCCGTCCGCTGGATTTGGGCGCGAGGCTCGCCTGTAAATAATTCAGCAAACACACACACACACACACACACACACACACACACACACACAAACAAACACACCCACAGCCCCCTCTACCTCTGCCCCTGTCCACCGTCCCGTCCTCTGGGTGTGGTTTGTCTGAAGGGGCAGCAGCAGAGCGGGGGTTGTGGGCAGGCGGGATATTTTCGGCTCCGGCTGGCCCCCGCGGCCCCTTCCATTGATGGGACGGCAGCAGCCCGGCGACGGGGCTTGTGGGTAATGCCACCCTTGGCCTGTGGCTGCTCGAAGCCATTTCCCCGCTCTCCCACACTGCAGCCAGACAGACTGTCCACGCCGCCACCGCTGCTGCGCGGCTGACAGTGTGCAGGGCACCGCCGCCGACCGCAGTGCTGGACAACACCACAGACTGTAGTAAACAGTACACAGCACTGTCACACACACACACACACACACACACACACACACACAGAACTGGGCTCCACTCACAGAGTGAGGTCAGATTAAAGTTACTCTGGCCGTACATGCAGTTTAAGGCGTTTCAGTTTACAAATCGTGCATGAAACAAAACTTGTTGTAAATGTTTTAACACAATCTGAACTTGGTCCTGGATGTGTTTGTATTACATTGTATTGTATTTGTGAACCTCTGATGATCAGTATCTGATACATGAACTCTACAAGTTTAGAAATTACAAGCTCATGATGGTGTGTTAAAGGTGCCAAATCATAAAAACATGAATAAATTAGAGACCTTTTTGTCTGAAAAACCCATTATTTGGCTTTTCATATGTGTAACACCTTCTGTAATGCATTCATTTTCACTCCTTTGTCCCGAACTAAGTGTCCCATGATGACTGTTGACATCTCGTGCCTCATGCTCTTTGTCTGTAGTGCAAATTAGCAAAAGGCTGAACTAAGGTGGTGAACCTGGTCATCAGCACGTTAGCATTTTACCCCAATTTTACTACCAGTAACAAAACAAGATGTTTTGCAATGTCACATTTTTTTCTTTCATTTAACTGAAGAAGCCAAAACACCCATAAAATAACTTTGCCTGAGTAAAGTGCAGTTTAACTAAAATGTTGATTTAAACCAGGAACTGACCAAAGAGTAAGAAAACGATTTATGCCAACTTTTTCGGCCCTTTTTGGTCGATTCCAAAAAAGGACTGAGGCTCAGTGCTCAGCCCCACCGGTGTGGTGCCTCCAGTCTGTAGTACATTACAGCTCACTACCCAGCTGTATATCACTGCTGGTAAGAGACGTGTTTGGTCGGCATCCATTTTGAAGTGTTTGTGAGCCGGAGTGGGGTGGAGGGGGCCGGGTCGCTCCCTAAAATAGCCCCGACAGAGAAATGACAGGACAGGTGGGGGCAAGGTTACCACTGGCCTTGGAATAACAGAGTGCCGCCATAAACCAACAGATTAGTTAACCCCTTCGCTGGCCTCCACTTCGAGACGGCCGACCCTCGTTCCACAAACCCCGCCGCTCATTCCACGTCTGACCTCGACCGGGCTCACGACACGGGAAGAGGCACGCAGCACATGACGCGTGGGAAGAAGCTGCAGAAAGCGCCTTCCTAGCAAGTCATTTCTGACTGTAATCGAGTACTTAACATCTTAATTCCTGAATTGTGCTGAAACAAGTAGTGGATTACAACATTGTTGGTATTTCGTTAATTGTTTAAGTCATTTATGAAGCAAAAATCACAAAACTTCTCTGGTTCCAGCTTCTCCAGTCTGAGGATTTGCTCTTTTATGTAATTTTTATATTTTCTTTAATATTATTGGACAAAACAAGCACATTTAATGGACATATTTTGCATAATATTTGACATATTTTAAAGCAGAGATGAATGAAAAACAATAAACAATGACAATAATCCTTAGCTGCAGCCCTCTTTCATATAAAAAGTGAAGAAATATGCCACCGCGGCCTGTTTCCATTGCAAATCAACCTGTTTTAAGTATTTTCTAGTGTAGTCGTGTGCCTTATTCAGCTGTTTCCTAACTTAAATAAATAAAAGTTACTAGGACTCAATTACAGACGAGAAATGACTTAATAAGAAAGTGACTCACAGCAACACTACGATAAAAGATAAATTGAACATGAAGGCTGACACACAACACACACACACACACACACACACACACACACACTCGATGCACACATTACTGACATCCAGCTGCAACTCAATCAACGCTGTCCTGTGTTTTCTGGACCTTTCTACTCAACATGTGTCCTGCATGAAGAATTCTTCCATTTTCAAGCGAGTTGAAATAGTTTTTTGGCACCTACAGCCTTCTTCATGTTTACCAGGGGACATTTAACTGGCGCGTTGCCCGACATCAAGCGCTCCTCTGTGTTTTCACACATTGTGAAAGTATTAAATGACTTGTTTGTTATCGCTACATAACTATCACTGTTTTTCGTGGCCAACTCGCCCTGTGTTATTAAGTGCATCTGTGTGCCTGATAGTCCCTCAGGCCAGAGCTGTAAATAAGAACACATTCTCAGTGTGCTCGTGGAATAAGAGGCACTTATTTAACCGAAAGATCTACTCAGCCACTGTTGCACCCTCTGAACTCTGTTCTCTGTGTGCTGTTTGATTATCAGTGGTGACACAAGCACTCAAGTATCTTAAAATGACTCCTTCATTAAACGTGTTTCAGTATGTTGAGTTTTGCTGGTAGGGGGAAAACACTCCCTTCTATCTGTAGTTTGGGGTTTCAGATCACTTCAAGAAGGAAAGAAAGATAAAACGAGGACAGAAGAAAGGAAGGAAGTGGAGAAGGGCAATTGAAAGGGAGGAAAGAAGACATGAAATAAGATCGGAAAGGAAGGAACAAAGAAACACATGAAACTGCCAGTGTTCCTCCCAGGTGTACAGTATGTCTCACTGTTAAACTCTAAAAGCTAACAACCCTCCCCGCTGTGTGTTGCAGGTGCAGCTACGGCTGGCAGGGTCCGCTCTGCGACGAGTGCCTGCCCTACCCCGGCTGTGTTCACGGGACCTGCAGCGAGCCCTGGCAGTGCACCTGTGAGAAGAACTGGGGGGGTCTGCTCTGTGACAAAGGTCAGATGTTTTTCATCTCTTGTTGTGCTGCACATTGTTTACATGAAAAAGCAGAACGCTTCTCTAAGATCTCCAGCTTTTGGATATGTGGAAGTGCTGCGTCAGAGGCAGCTCGACTTCCTGTAGATTCCTTCCCATCTGAAAGTTTACTTCTGGATATTTAAAAGACTATTACGGTGTTAGCTCCCTAACTTTTATATCATTTATATGTTTCACTTTCAATTATTTTCCATGCAGTCTTAAAATCAGTGAGCAGAAACTTGCTTGAGTTTTACTGATGTGAGAGAACGATGACGACAGCCGATGCTCCCCGTGATAAATCACACCTCAAGCAATTTGAGTTTGCCATTTGAGCTTCATGCTGTTCAAAAAGGAGTGAACTAGAAGGAAAGCACATGCAGAAATCTGAAATGCTGCGGCATGATTTGCAAAACAAGTCAAGTATTTTTTGATTTCCAGTGTATGGGCTGAAACATGCTAAATCACTGGTGTGGTCCTTCAAAGTTTTGACTGCCTTGCGCAACAAGAAGTCGCTCGAGGACACAATGCGATTGGTCAAGATGCCGGGAACTAAAGTAGAAATTACATTTTTGTAAATATGTCCTTGCATTGTCCTCCTTGTAACCCACAATCAGATGCTTCTGGAAGAAAACAATAATGAAATGGAGCCTGTAACAACAAGTTATTGTGTATGGCTGTTGTATTTTAGAAGTCAAACAGCACAGAGCTCCCTCCCTGTCAGGTATCTCCTCCCCTGAATGTAAACGCAGTATGTCACATCATCATCTTTGCTGTGCAGATCTGAACTACTGTGGGACCAACCGGCCCTGTAAGAACGGCGGGACGTGTATGAACACGGAGCCAGACGAGTACAACTGCGCCTGTCCAGACGGCTACTCGGGCAAAAACTGCGAGATCGGTGAGTCTCTAAACCAGATGCACCACGAATCAGGTGCAAAATCCAGGTTTCTGTGCCGTCACGTTATGATTATTCCTTCATTTCTCTCTCTAGCGGAGCACGCCTGTGTGTCCAACCCCTGTGCCAACGGAGGGACGTGCCATGAGGTCCCATCAGGCTTTGAGTGTCACTGTCCGGCGGGCTGGTCCGGGCCGACCTGTGCTAAAGGTGACGAGGGTCTGAACTAGTCTAAAGCCTAATTAACCCTCCCCCCCACTGATAGATCCAGAGCGTATAGAGAGTGATTCGTTTTTCTTCAGGTGATAATTGCTTCAACATCAGTGTGGTTTATATTTCAGACACAGATGAGTGCGCCTCCAGCCCTTGTGCTCAGGGCGGAACCTGCATCGACATGGAGAACAGCTTCGAATGCCTCTGCCCTCCACAGTGGACGGGCAAGACCTGCCAGATAGGTACGTCTCAATGAGCAAAGATATTGACATCGGAAGCTTTTTACATTTTGAATAGGCATCATTTGTGTATATCTGATTTTCATTTTGGAGGAAAACGTGACGTATAGGTTGAGTTTAAATGTATGTCGTTTAAAAGAAATCCTGCGTTGTTGCATGTTGGATGAAACCTTGCTGTGATAAAGCCGGTGTGTTTACGTGTGTGTGTTGCATCTACAGTGAACCATGCGTCCATATTCATGCCGGGAATCCCATTTGCTTGCAGAGTTACAGCATATCGAGCTGTTTGTTTATCCTGTTATGTCGTTTAACCAGTAGTATTACTGCAGGAGGGCCACTAATTACAGTGTGTGTGTGTGTTTGTGTATACGCACGCCCAACGGAGACACTCGCGGGGTATCATCTGCAACGCGAGCCAGGTGACTTGAGTAAAGCTAAAAATAACCTCCCGCCTGGCAACTGCTAGCCTTGAGACCAAATATACTCCGCCGGGGGGTTATCTTTGGCTCCAGACAGGGCGTAGCAGGGGAGCATGGACTCTATGGTGAGGCGGCTCCCCGGCATAGTGGACCTGTCCACTCCGGCCAGGAAATACTTTATAACTTGGAAACATGCTTCGGTTTGTGTAACGGATTCTGTTATTCTCAGAGCTGGTACCTGGGAGAGAGCGGGGGTGAGGAGGAGGGGGAGTGGTAGTCAGGGAGGTTGGGTTTTTCGGGAAGGGGTTGGGTAGTGTTTAGTTTCAGCAGGCCAACAGGTGCCACTTACCTCCTGGGAGTAGTATTAATGCACTGTGTCGGTATAGAGGGAGGGAGAGAGGGGGGGGCGGGGGGGGGGGGGGGGGGGGGGCGGCGATATCTGCCTCTGAAACTGACCACTTGGAATGCTGCAGGTTGGCCTTCAGGGAATGCAATAGAGAGACATTAACCCTGGGGGGGATAAAGCAGCAGGGCGATGGAGAGCTGTAGAAGAAATGAAACCCCGTCAGACATGAACTTCACCCCGTAAATGTTTTGGCAATTGTACATGTTTGAAAAAGACCCCGGGTCGCTTACCCATAAAAGTCTGACTATGTCGTATCCAGCAGCGTAACGGAAAAAGGTTTAAATATGCATATCCGAGACTTTAAATGTTCCTCACTGTAATACAATTCTTATTTATTGATTTTTATTGATTTTTTTAACTCACAAGAAAATACAATCAATTCAAGTACCCAAGAAGTACTTTGAAAATGAAAATAAGTTTGAAATTCCTTTACTGATTCACCCTTTAAAATGCCAAAAGTCAAATACCGTGCGAGCATTGCAGCTCATTATGAGACATTTCTGTAACAGAAACCTACTGTATGTTTGAAAGCCCAAAAACCATTTGTGTAACTGGTAGATAAAGCCAGCAACATGACAGATTCAATGTCCAAAAGGGGCTTTACAAGCTCCAGCAAACAAGCAGCAAACAGTTGGAAGGCCTGCGATCTTCAGCCATGATTGAACTGTGTTGTCTGACATGAAGCTGCACTTGGTGACGGGGCTCCTGGGCTGGTTCTTCGCTCTCTCATTCATTCTC
The DNA here is from genome assembly GCA_031216445.1 of Lateolabrax maculatus. Classification (NCBI taxonomy): domain Eukaryota; kingdom Metazoa; phylum Chordata; class Actinopteri; order Acropomatiformes; family Lateolabracidae; genus Lateolabrax; species Lateolabrax maculatus. The sequence goes on from CM062205.1 coordinate 23,386,332, forward strand.
TCTGTGTCTCTCGTCTCCATTTTGCAGACGTTAATGAGTGTGCGGTGAAGCCTTGCCTCAATGCTTACTCTTGCAAAAACGTGATTGGTGGATATCACTGTACCTGCTTTCGTGGATGGGGGGGCCAGAACTGTGACATCAGTTAGTATCAACCATGCAAATCGCGAAGTCTTCGGCCTCTTTCTGCCGACCTGTATTCCTGTTAGAGCTCAAGTCCTCTTGGCTGGCTGGCTGCTGGTCCACTAGCTCCTGTAACCTTCACTTCTCATTCGTTTATCAGTCTTTCTAAGAGGCTGAAGAATGTTTCTGGGCTCATCTGTCCTATCATATCCTAAAATAAATGAGTATATATCATAATTCCAGTTTTATATAATAGCATGTGCTATTACTGGACAGTCAAATTTGAAGCATAACCATTTTTTTGTGAGCATTGAACAGCTTTCTACCATTTAGTACAGTAGTAAATACTGATTTATCTATCTGAATGAGAAAATCTATTAAGTTACAGTTGCTAGTGGAACAGAGGCTCACTACCTCTCCATTCATTCTCCTTTCTCTTGCCTCCTGGATGGCTGTTTATAGCTGCCACACCCTGCCCTAACTCTTCTAAACTATACGACTAAAACAGACCCTTTTTCCCAACTGTTGTGAATCCTGTAGAGAATATCTTGAGGGGCAGTTTTGACTTCTGCAGTTTGTTTTCATTGCATGTTTTCTCACTGCACCTCTGAATCTGCATCTGACATGTAGGCATGGATCCCTTTTCGTTGCATGGACTCTCTGTAGCAGCTGCATGCTCCGGCTCCAGTGCATGTTCCACTTCCCGACGTGTCAGACTCAAACCTGATGTTTCCTCTCTGTTTTTCTGCTCAGATGTGAACAGCTGCCACGGTCAGTGTCAGAACGGAGGGACGTGCAAGGTGAGATTCAGAAATGTCACATGTGGAGACATGAAACACTGCAGCCTTTGTTGAATTTATGTGTTTCTTTCACATGACATGACGCAGTAATGGAGTTGGAACAAGATTAATCAAAGTACCTGTCAGAACATAAAAGACTATGCTCCAGGGTGTTACGGTTTTGAAATAGTGGGTACCAACTCACATTGCCCGAAAGGGGTTTTCTAGTCATATCATCATGTTGGGAACACACTCACCCAACAGTTCAAAAGACTCCATTCGGTTCATCGATCCAAGGCCAAAATAAGTCATATTGGACCCAATTTTGATCTGAACTGTATTAGATGTGAGATCAAGCCTGTCTCTTTATACCACCAATTTTAGGCCTGCCCTTTAGTGGCAAATTTCCTGTCTCTGGGACAGGAAATTTAAACACCTCTCCTTAATACACACAAATCCACACGAGTATTCAACCCTCTCCGTGCACTTGCCATTTGGAGTTTTATCAGTAAACCTGTTCCTGTCTGGACTTCTTCTCCTCTTGCAAGAAGGGTCACTCTTTTACATTTGAAATCTCCTGACACTACACTATGCAGACTCTGCTGATGTCTCTGTGTTGAGAAAATCAGATACTCACTTTTCTCTAAGATATGGGACCCCTATAAAGCTTATCTAGTTAAAACAGAGATTTAACCAATTCTTTCCCATGGTTTTTATGTAAAACACATGTTACTGTTCTTTTTCCTCCCACCACTATCTTTTTAATTTACTATTATCATCATTAGTACTGCCATCATTATTTTTATTTCATTATGTGTTTTTTGGTCCTGAACTGTTCTTGTTCTGTTCGTGTTCTTAACTACAAAACCAATATAGGGAGGATTTTTTTTGTTTTAAGGAAAAAAATATAAATTGGAAGCTCTGCCTCTTATTCTGCACCTGAGTAAAAAGCCTCCCTTTTGTTTCAGGAGGTGGCCAGACACTACCAGTGTGTTTGCCAGGTAGGATTCATGGGTCGGCACTGTGAGGTTCAGAGGAACCGCTGTGCCAGCAGTCCATGTAAGAACGGTGGCCGCTGCCACACCCTGCTGGACGGGTTCATATGTGAATGCCCGCAGGGCTTCGCTGGTACAACCTGTGAGGTAAGGACCAGATCCAGCTGCTGAAATACACTGTAAAAACAGTTTGGTGGTGTTTACACACACTGAGAACACACATCCACCTCCCTGTTTTCCTTCTGTGGGTGCAGAATGACCCATGCAGCCCGAACCCATGTCACAATAAGGCCCAGTGCCACAGCGTGATGGGAGACTTCTACTGCAGCTGCCCAGACGATTACGAGGGCAAAACCTGTTCAGAGCTTAAAGACCACTGCAAGACCAACCAGTGTCAAGGTAACACAGCACCTGGAGAATCCTTATAGCTAAGATTTCAAGATGCATTATAATTAACCTGCTGGAAGTTAAGTGACACATACTTTCCATTCCAAATTTCTGCCCTGCTGATTGTCTCTCCTTTTCCACATTTTTCAAGTGATTGACAGTTGCACCGTTGCTGTCGCAACCAATGACACCCAAAAGCGGGTGTGGCACATTTCATCCAATGTGTGCGGACCCCACGGGCGCTGCATCAGCCTGCCTGCCGGGAACTTCAGCTGCTCCTGCGAGCCGGGATTCACTGGCACCTACTGCCACGAGAGTGAGTCATTATTAGCTCGACAACACACAGACTATATTTATCACCAGTTACCCGCTCTGGGAACCACATGATTCTTACGGTAATTCAGACTGCAGTTTCACTAGTCATCACTCTCTTAGTTTAGTTTACAGGAGGAGGGGAAAAGAAAGGAAATCCAGAGGAAAACATGAGCAGGAAAATGCATTCAGAGAGCACATTTTACTGTGCCAATAAATTCTTTCACATCCGCTTACTTAAATGGTTTTGTACTCTCACTGGGGGCTTCCCAAAATCAAGCAAACTCAACCATTTTCTCAAGCTCTAAAAAATATCATCAGAACAGGTAAAAAAAAATGTTTTTGTAAGACGTGCGTTTACCTCTGACATGTCAAGAGGACCAAATCATATTGTTCGTAATTTGATATATTCACAAGTTAAACACAAAGCTGATGCTCCTCAGGCAGGTAAATTCATCAGAAAAGTTAAAACCATAACGAAAAACTAAATCTGTGAAGAAAATGTAGGGACATAACATGTATCCAAGAATAAAACAGGCAAAAATTAGGAATTAATCCTTTTTTTTTGTTTGCCAAAAAATCTAATTAATAACATCTGTACATGTCTCCCCTCTCTCTGCTCAGACATTAATGACTGTACATCGTCCCCCTGTAAGAACGGAGGCACTTGCATCGATGGGATTAACTCCTTCCAGTGTTTCTGCCCAGACGGCTGGGAGGGCAGTCTGTGTGATGTTGGTGAGTGTGTGTGTGTGTGTGTGTGTGTGTGTGTGTGTGTGTGTGTGTGTACGTTTTAGGTAAGAGCCTTGCTAAGTCATGCTGTGAGTCAGGTATCCTGGGAAAATCACGATATGGCCTAAAGCAGCAGAGGAATGATCAGCAGCCGGAGAATCTCATGGAAGACTAAACAATAGAGGATTTGTTTTGCTGATAAAAGCAAGTGGAAAAATGTGGTAACTTACCTACCTGACTGGTGCTAAATCTGTAACTAGCGTGTGCCTACAGGTCAGTGTGCACATTTGCAGATGACACTATTATTTATATTAATATTTAGAGAGAGAATTTATCAAAAATCAGAAATCATTTATAGAACATGTACATTTTTTAGTGTGACAGTCATGATGTACCTAAAACATTTGATATATTTAGTTATTAAAACCAAACAAATATGGATACAGCAATCATAGAAATCTCCTGCAAATCAAACAACCACATGCAAGGTCAAAATCTTCAAGTGTGTAACAGAATGATGTTTGACTTCCAGATGTAAACGAGTGCAGCAGGAACCCCTGTCAGAACGGAGGCCAGTGTGTCGATCTGCTCAACGACTTCTACTGCAACTGTGTAGACAACTGGAAAGGAAAGACCTGCCACTCAAGTAAGTTCATGTGTGTGTTTGTGTTATGACATTTGTGACTGTATGTTGTGCATCTATGGATGTCTGTGTAAATAGTGTGATTGCGTGTTTATGTGAAGTTTAAATGGGCATTTCCTTCTCACGCCTTGTTCTAAGATGAATTTGAATAAGTTGCAGTAGTTTGAACGATGGTTAGAAAAAGATTATTTAATTGTTACAGTGCAGCAAATAAGTGAATGAACAAAACATCAAATAGAAGCTCTAATGAATGGCGTCTTTGTCTTCAGTTTCCACGTTAGTTCCATGTTAGTGTTTCCTACATGTCAGGTCTAATATTCTCTTGCACTACCTCAGCCTCTTAATCTCTGTTCTGAGGCAGGATGCCCTCACTGGCTGCTGTGCAGGCTTGTTTTACCCTCTGATGGCATCTCTGAACTGTACTTTGGAGCTGAATTAATCCTTACTCAGCACTGGCGCAGAGTCAAATGTTTGAACCCTTTTTCCCATGCTTCCTTGGTTCAGGTGAGAGCCAGTGCGACTCCACTACCTGCAGTAATGGAGGGACGTGTTACGACCACGGAGACTCCTTCCTGTGTAGCTGCCCCTCAGGCTGGGGTGGCAGCACCTGCAACACAGGTCAGGCCCTTACTGCACTCTAATTACGCCGTTATGGCTCTGGTAATAATAGTGTAATAATACGATGTGATATTACGCCGTTACGACCTGACTGTGATCACAGGCCAAAGAGCTGCTCTCTCGCTGTGGGCTGGCCACAGAGAAAACATCTCCATAAAAGGGAATCTTTTTGTTTTGTTTTTTTTTAGCCAAGAACAGCACATGTGATTCGGGTCCCTGTGAGAACGGAGGGACGTGTGTCGGAGGTGGGGACGCCTTCACCTGCATCTGCAAGGACGGCTGGGAGGGACCCACCTGTGCACAGAGTACGTCACTGTTGGAGCTTATGTCATGTTCAAGTCACAAGGGATGGACGGTGGGGATGGGAAAGATTCCACTACAGCCCAGATAGTTGCACGATTGTAGAGTTTTGAAGCTTTTACGTGTCTTAATAAAGCCAAACACCAAAACACATCCACTCACTAGTCTGCCTTTATAGCCTCGAGTTGTGGTTATAGTTTCCAGCTTGTAGATTTGTCAATTTTTGTAGAAGAGGTAAGTGTGCAAAATCAAACTACAAGTAAGAAGCTCAGGGGTGGTGACGCTGAGGTCAAGCGACCGCTGTGTGGACTTCAAAAATCGTAAATGTGGTGTTCATTTGAGGATCTTGCTGAACAAAACGTGCAAGTATCATAAACGTTTGTTTGCCACAGAGCTTATTTTCTGGAATAATCCAAAATCCATTGGATTCTTGTCAAAAAAATGTCATCCCTGCAGCACTCTATATCCATTAAAGTTGGGTTTAATCACCTTGAACAAAAGGCTTTAGCTCCTTATTATTCAGTGCCAAGTTAGATACATCAGGGCTTTCTGAGAAATCTTAGTTTCCCTGTCGTAAGTACGGCTTTGATATTGACATGAATGCTATTAACTGGTCAAAAACTGATAATAACGGTAACTCGAATATGACATGAACGCAGCATTAGATAGGTTTACTTATTTCACAATAATAAAGGTAAATGCAAGACTGAAACAAACACTTCTTTTCCAAAAGCTTCTGTTGCTTAGCAAATCCCAGTAACTTTTACTTTAAAGAACTTTGAATCTAGTAGGAATTTGATTAAACTTAAACTGAACTTGATTAAAAGTCTTTCATATCCATACACGGGGAAAATGACCAACCAGGTTTCAGGTTTTTGCAGGAAACATAAATTTGAAAGTCATTGATGGTCATCCGCTCTTCTTTTTCTCTCTTACAGATGTCGATGACTGCAATCCACATCCCTGGTAAGTCAGATCTAACTGAAACATATTAGCAGAAAAGCAATGTTTTCGCCACCATTGGTTTTGTATTTGTTTCATAGCATTGTAGAAAGTCCAACGCCGGTTCAAGAGCCTGAAAGAGACATAAAAACAGTTATCAAAGGCTGCAGTTTTCTGGCATGGTGTCAAAATTCTTTTAGTTATTTTTTCTTTTTCAGTGAAGGTATTTTAATGGGATTATTTTTAACTGGTGCTCCAAAGAGCAGAAGTGGGGACTTCACCTTTAGAAACCATTTTATGGTGTCAGACTTCTTTTTATTGTCCAGTTGGATGTTGAGGCGCTCAGTACAGAAGCCCTGCAGACAGATCTTCAGCTCTTTAACATTTTCTATCTGCATTAGCACAGTCTATCGCCTGTTTTTTGGTGTTGTTGGTTAAGTGAAACTTGACCTCACTTGATCTTGGGGATTGACTCAACCGAGGTGGTCTGGACTGCAGCCCTAAATTCTAGTGACTATTTATCGCTGCCGAGTGCGGCACCTTTGATGCTCACCTTCACTGGATGAACTCCAACGACCTGAGGTGCATTGTTTCCACTTAAGAATATGGAACAGAGTGTTGGAGCAGCCACAGGGTTTCCCAGCGACTCTCACACTTTTCTCTCATCCTGCAAATCCAATTTTATGCTCTGGATTTACGCACTAAAGAAGGTGTGAGTGCAGGTGTGTGATCTTGAGTTTGTGTAGGTGTAGGGTGGTATGTGTTTTTTTGTAAACCTGTATGTATGTTTTGTGCGTGTGTTTTTCTGTAATTTGTGTGTGAAAAAATGTGAAACATTCTCAGATTTTTGCTTCTCAGAAAACAAAACAGGACATTTAAATGCATCAACTTGAGTCATAGGAAATTGCAGTGAGGATTTTTCTTCTATTTCTTGACATTTTATTAACAAAATTAGTACAAAAACACACAATTGGAGAAAAAACAGGGACTCCTGACAGCTTCTCTGGATAAGAGAAGCTACCCTGGACAAAAGCCTCCCCCGTCCTCCCCCTGCTGTCCTCCTCACCCTCCACTACAATGAGTGACAGGTGGATTAGTGGTGGTTTTGGTTTTGGGAGAAGGGGGGCAGGAGAGTGTGAAGAGACGCCCCCCTCACCATTCACAAGCCTCGACCTGGGGGTAGTTGTGAGGAGTGGAGGTGTTTGGAGTGGGGGGGTGGTGGCTCAGTATGTGGTCAGCAGGGATTTACATATGAAGTCTGGACATTGATCAGGGATCAGCTTCATCCTGCTGACGCTCAGAGTCTCTGGAGACTCAGCGGGTGTGAAAGTCTGACAGTTTGTCTGCAGCTCAGAGGGCAGAACGGGAGTCGAATCGTAGTGTAGATGCAAAAAACACAAACTTTACTTCAGTTTATGTTTTTCAGGACACATGTACATGTTTAAAGTACAAGATAATAAAGAATAAGAACTGTGCCAGAACCTGCGACAGTCACCAGCAAGGAAGCTGTAGTGTCATTGTAGTGAAATGGAGAAATAGTACAGTCGGCACGGATGATAAGTACCTTCTTCTCCTAATATATATTTGTATTTCCCAGAAAACGTTGTAAAATTAGCAACAGAAAAAGGGAAGTTATGTTGGTGAATTTGTGACATTGATCTTCACATGAAACGTCTCGGGGAATTACCGGTTACATATGAACTCCTTTTAAGGAATTCCTAGAAAAATAAGGGAAGCTAAAGCATGACAGTGTGTATGTTAAACCGCTGAGCCTCAGCAGGCAGGATGAGAATCCACTAAATGGCAGATATGGTGGTGTAATAACACTCTTTATGTGCCATTATGTCAGTACAATCACCAGACATCTGTCATTGATTTTACAGAATATTTTGAGCTTCTGAGACGTGTTTACAAGACATAGAAATGTGTTAGTTTCACTGGGGGCGTCAGAGAATATCAAGGTATTGCTGGAAGTTGATTTACAGCTCACCTGCACGGAGAAGCAGAATGTTTGTCCCCAAATTTGAAGAAACCTTTGAAGGAATTCACTCTTCCAGTGTCTCTGTGAACCTCTGCTCTGCAGCAGCAGTGAATTCACACGTTTCACATTTTTTCCTTTCTGCAGCTACAACGGCGGCATCTGCGTCGACGGGGTGAACTGGTTCCGCTGCGAATGCGCCCCGGGATTCGCCGGACCGGACTGCCGCATCAGTGAGTCCCTGGGAACCGGAGGGGGCGTGTGGAGGGGTCAGGCGGGTGGGGGGGGGTCAGAGGTGAAAGGCCGCGGTAGGGGGAGCGTGATCCGATTGTTTCAGGGCGACAGATTAGGAAGCCTTTTAGGAAGAGGGTCTTAACCTCTCCCCTCCGCGCTGAGCCGGGGTCAGAGCTGAGGTCCGTCAGACGGGTCAGTGCGCTCTCCCGCGGCCCTCTGGGAGAAATCTCTTCAGAAAAGCCCTTTCAGAACCAGAGTGTTATCCAATTCAAGCGTTTCAAACCAAACTGCTATAAACCCATTGTGCAAAGAGCGATTCTCTGGATTCCATCACTCATTGAAGATATCTGAATGTAACATTGAAGTCTCTCAAAGCTCAGTTATTTTCTCAGCTAAAGTTAAGCTTCAGAAAGACTTGAAGGAGGAATCAACAATGCAAAAAAGTAAGACCTGTGTGAAATGTTTAAATTTAGATAAAAAAGAAACTGATTTTTGCAACTGAAATGGTCAAGATTTTAGATTTACTTATTTTGTGGGATTTATGGATCAGTCCTGTCTTTTCTTAATGTGACTGATAGATATTTTAAAATCAAAATCAATAAGAGATCATAGTTGTTACAGTCTGTTTCCAGCTCCTGTGAGCTCCTCTTTGCACTGCGGGTGTTTAAAATAACGGCTCTGTGGTTTCCTTTTACAGACATAGATGAGTGTCAGTCGTCCCCCTGTGCCGACGGTTCCACCTGCATGGATGAAATCAACGGCTACCGCTGTGTTTGTCCTCCAGGTCACGCCGGACCTCGCTGTGAAGAGTGTGAGCAGCCATTTTTGTGTTACAGTTACTTCTTACATGATTTCAGATCAATGGTATGGAAGAAAATATCATATTAACATGACTCTTATTTAATCTTCTTGTATTTTCTGTAAATCTGCACTTGATGTTGCCTTCAAATGAACGTAGTGAAGATGAATTTAACTCAAGTACAGAATATTTTTGGTGTTTGTTAGGTTTAATATATGAGAGCACTGTTGCAACGCCAGTACTACGTAAACAGATGTTGGCTATTTTCCTTTTAAAAGCAGAATATGGAATTTCTTGCATTAGAACTTTTTAGGCAAAATCAATGGGACCTTGATGTGAACACGTTAACAGGACTTTTGTAATATTTGGAGGATTTTCTGCAGTCTATTGGTTAAGTAAATGGAAAGAACTGACAACTGATCCTCTTCTTTTCGTTCTCAATCTCTCTTTTCTTCTCTCCAGTCATCGGACAGGGGCGGTCGTGTCATCACGCCGGCCTGCAGTTTCCTCACGGCAGCCGGTGGGAGGAGGAGTGTAACGCCTGCCAGTGTGTCAATGGATACGTTCACTGCTCCAAGGTCAGGCTTTACCATAATAACGAATAATGACCCAACATCTGTTAACCTGTGGGTCATCGTTTTTTAAAGAGTTAAAACCAGTGAATGACTGAAGGCGTGTTCCTCCAGGTGAGGTGTGGCCGGCGGCCCTGCCTCCTCCCGAAGGCCCCGCCTCCTCCTGCCGACACAAACCCTCCGTCTTGCCCCGGAGGCCACGAGTGCGTGGAGCATCAGTTCCTCACCTGCTTCTCGCCGCCCTGCCACCAGTGGGGGGTGTGTTCAACGCCGGACCCCCCGACGCCCCTGCACACCCAGTGTGAGCCCAACAGCGGTTACCTCGACAACAGCTGCGCTCGAATCACGCTCATCTTCAAAAAAGACAAAGTGCCACAGGTGAGCGGCGTTCTGCGTGAGCATGAAGCGGTGAAGTTATAACGTGCTCTCATTGTTCATGGTGTGTTAAGCAGAGACAATATGTTAATTAATAAACACTTAATTAATAAAGTCATTTATTAAGCATGCTCGGGTAATAAAAAAAGAAATGCAGGAAATTTGAAAGGCTGCAGCGATAAAAAACATTTAAGAGTTTTGTTTAACAAGATCATTTTTAAAAATAAGTCATAAAAGACTTGATGCTTTGTGGATTTTATATCAAAGCAACACTTTTAATACAACACTGTTGTGAATGCAGACACATTTCATCAGTTCAGATAGCGCTGCTGTGACTCGAGTTTGTAAGTGGAAATAAAGTCTGACATAAGGCCGAAGAGACAGTTGAAAACCACCAAGTCATGTTTCATCCTTGTTGATGTGTCATGTCATAACAACGCATAAGAAATCATTCTGCTCCCACCCTGGATTGTTAACATTTGATAATTGCTGGATTGTCCCGGGTGGGTAGGGCCTGAGTTCAAACGTCTCATTTTGCGTGAATCTGCAACACACTGTGTGCAGATGAGAGTCAGTTTACAGTTGCCTCGGGGTAAACACAGCGTTCCCCCACATCCTCCAACCCACCATGCATCGTGTAACTTCTCCGTGAAGACGTTCAAGTTTGGAGAATGTTTTTGCCTTTTTGCCAGACAAAAAAAAAAAATCACGGAGGGGAAGAAAAGTCAGTAAATTTGAAGTTTTTATCACATTTGGTTGTCTTAAAAATCGCCCAAGACCAGAAAAACTTTGTATGTGGCGCGGCAAAAAGCTGACAACGGCCTTTGAAAGACTCATCTCAGTCCGGACTAGTTTTACTCGAAGCTGCCCCTACTGGCGGTTATATGGAGGGAAAAGACTTTTACTGCAGTGAAAAATAAAGTTCACAAGCTTCCAATTAAAGCTTCCTTAATGAAGCTTTGCGCTCTTGTTAGTCCACATGGTGTTCTTGTTGTTTACTACTGTCCCAGGAAACCTTAACTGGCCCCCCTGCGGCAGAGTAAAGTTTTATGAATGGAAATGAATCTATTCGTTTGACAAGATACAGATCTCAGATCTGAGCCACAGTCCCCCCCGCTGGGCAAGGCATTGTGATCGGCTGCATCTGAAACAGACTTAGGAGGAATTAGAAGCTGATTGTTCCTCGCCAGCAATGCTAATCTAATCTGTTTTATCTGTGTGTGTGTGTGTGTGTGCAGGGCACCACTGTAGAGAACATCTGCTCCGAGCTGAGGTACCTCCCCGTGACTCAGACGCTGGCCGAGGAGCGAGCGCTGCTCATCCTCTGTGACCTGTCCTACTCCAACAGTGATGCCGTGGAGGTTGCCATGGTGATTGTCACACGCAAATATACACATACCTGCCTGCACACACGTTAAAATATGTGGCGTTGGCCCAATAACGGGCACTCCCTTGTACTTGAGGAGGATGATCCACAATCTGACGGAGCAAAAGGTTACAGATACATTTGTGTCTCTGCTGTCTGAAATTCACCTGTGAATGAATTTAAATCATTAGATTTATTTCATTAACATTCATATTTAACGATACATTTATTTTATTGTTTACTGACTTTACATACATGCAGAAAAACTATTCTTCCTGGCGTTAATGTCATTACTCCACTAAAGTCTTTGAAGTAGGAGAAGATCTTCCAGTGTGCTTTGGAAGCATCACTAACGCCTCAGGTCCACATCGTCTTATTAAAGGATAATTGTGTTTTTCTCTTACAACTTTGGCCGCATTTTCATAGTTTTGTCCTTTTTTTTAAAGTCTAACATGTCAAAACTGGAGCAGACAGATTGTCAACAGTTTGGCCAGATTATCTCGACTTTATTTAGAGATAAACCATTAATGAGTTTGATATAGAAAAACACGCACAGCGCCAGCAGAGAGAAGAAGAAGTCATGCAGGTATATTAGGTCTATGCAGGGAAATCAGCACACACCTACAGATTTAGAAGCCTTCTCACCCTCTCTCCACCTCACTTTCCCTCCTTCCTTCTCCCACCATTAAATCACACTTAATTTGTCACTGCAAATCGTTTCCAGAGGAGTCCAGTAACATTTTTCTGTTCCTTCCCTCTTTGTGTTAAAAAAAGAAAGAAACAAGAAGGAAAGGAGAGGAGAGGGAGAGGCGTACCAACATCTGGATGAGATTTATCTTTTCTGTTGGAACACCTTGCTGATCCTTGTTTCTGCTCTCCCTCATCTTCCTTTTCGTCGTTCTCCATTTTCTATTTTCCCTTCTTCTTTTTGTTCATCTCCTCCTACTTTCTCTTTTTCTCTCTCTCATCCCCTCCATCTCTTTAACCACTCCTGCTTTTCATTTCCTTTCTTTTCTGTCTGTTTCTCCCTTACCCCTGTCTTTGTTGCTGTCTTTTCTACCCCTCTCCCCCTCTCTCTTTCTCTCTCTCCTCTTTTCTCTCTCTTCTCTTCTTCGTTCTCTCTTGGCCACCCAGACTCGAGGGAAATCAGTCACTTTGGGGCTCTAAGCTCTTAATGGAGGGGATTAGTTCTTGTTCCTCTGATGTTCGCAGGCCTGTTTTGAGCGACAGATACAGGAAAAGGAGTGGCGAACCTGACATCCACCCAAACCCCACAACAAGGCTTTCATAAAAAAGAAAATCTCACTCCCACTCTCTGCCGACTCGTGTTGCAGCAAAATGTCAGCGCTCATTTCCAAGTGTGGGTGAAATCTTTATAATGTCAGCGAGCCTCGCGGAGTACGGCCGAGTCGTGTCGATTTATGCTCCTCCAAAGGCTCTGGGTGTGTTTGTAACCCCCTGAAACTGTTGAGCGGGCCGCTCTGCTGCGAAAAGCCTCCAACCTGAGCGAGAGACTGAGTGCTTTAACTTGTCATGTTGAAGCTGCGTCAAGTGTGTTGGAAGGAAAATAAAGAGATCGTCAAGTAGTTTTAGCAAAATATTTGGAGACGACATTCAGGCGTGCTGCTCGGAGCCTCCAGAGCCCTTTAAACAGCACAAGCCTGGGTACAAATATAATTAAGGTAATCAAAATAAGTCTTTCTAATTGTCCCAGGTCCCATGAAAAAAAAAAACAAGAATTGAATCCTAATGTATCTACAAACAAGTATTGGCTCGACTGTCGTCCAAAAACTATTATGGCTGACATGTTCCTTCATCACCACCAACACACACACTGTAGTTTATTTAGACTCAGTCCCACACACACACACACACACACACCGTCCTGCTGCCCCAAATACTTACTAGAGCACCAAATGTGGATTAATCTGCTGCTGAAAATAGTCCCCTCCAAAAAATGCACTATTTCCTCCCGTTTGTTTGGTAGAAACTACAGTGAGCAGCTGTCTGGCCCAGGTCAGGCTCTGTATTCTCGCTCATCAACTGGGAGAGATTGTCAGTTTTGGAAACGTTCAGGCGCTGCTCAACCAAGCACTTCTTTTGAAGCATACTGACGCCTTAAGGAGCATACCGTGTAATCTCATTCAATTCCAGCTGAGGATCTTTGGTGCATGTCCCCCCCCCCCCCACTCTTCCCCTGTTTCCTGTCTGTCAAAGATCAAATAATAATCTTAAATATAAGACTGAGTAAAGAAAGTGCCAACTTTCAGTAGATGATCACCGTGGATACTTTGCTACAGACACAGACAGTACTGCGGTCGGACACTCGGCCTTGTGTCGCTGCGATGTGGTCTGTCAATCACTCCGGGGGGGGCGGGGTTAGAGGTGTGTGAATGAGCTGCTGATTTCCTCGGGAGAAGAAAAGAGGAGTGTTTGTCCCTGGCCGAGCAGGGAGCACAGCTGGCCTGTTCTCTATTGTTTGTCCTAATTGAACTGCACAGCACACAGCTAATCCCCCCCTGCCCCCCCCCCCCCCCCCCCACCCCCTGCTCTCACCCTCAGCACCTTATTAGGCAATTAACTCCACCCTCTGTGGTCTCAGCGGGGGGGTCCGCAGCCTGCCAGATGTTAGGATGAGAATCTCTTTTATTCTGACGGATGAATGTGTTTTTTTTCTTCTCTTTTTTGTTGTCCTGCGTAGCCTCAAGCAAGACTCTGACCAATGGGCCTTATTTCCTTTCTCTGCCGTACTGACTGAATCTGTGCCGTCAGTTTCTTCAGTAATTCTTGTGCTTTTGCATGTTTCACCCATTTTAGGGAGAATTTGAATTCCCTATAATGAAAATCAACCTTCAGATGCTTAAAACTTCCTTTATACAAGCAATGCAGTTGAAAGCAGGGACTGACTCTTCTGTATGTTTATGGATCCTCTGACATCACGAGTCAGAATCGACCTGTTTAATGCAACAAACCAACAAATTCACATTGTTTTTTCAGCTTGTTAAAATCAGTCTTTTCAGCATCAGGATATTCAATCTCAGTTGAACACAACAAAAAGGATAGGTTTCAAAATGGTCCCCTGTGGCAGCACAATGTTAACATAACTTTAACCGGACACAACAGGGAATTAAATGTTTCTACACGTTGATTTTTATGCTGTAAATGAAAATAACTGCAACAAATATCTCCCTGGAATGTAAGAGGTTAGTGTAAAAACTTGGAAAATTGTTGTCATTTATGTATAATAAGTATTATTATGTACATTAAATATACAATATTAGATGATCCTTCAAAGTAATGAGCAAGCAACAGCAAAAATCCTTTGGAAGTCTGCCAGGGTGTGCGTGCCCAGTACAGACCTGCAACTTCAAATTTCAAATGTGAAAACATTCAAGCTGGTCTTTGTCAGCAAGAAATGCAACAAACTGACTCCTGTCCTCCATCTCGCTCTCTCTCTCTCCACCTCTGTGCAGTCCTTCGAGCAGGACGGACGGTCCAAGGACAGGGATCGTGGGCAGATCCAGAAGGCGGCCAGCGCCATCATCGGCGCCCTGTCCAAGCGCCACAACAGCACCGTCATGCTGGCTGTGGTGGAGGTCAAAGTGGAGACGCAGGGGGATTCGCCGCCTGTTGGTGAGTCACGTGTTCCTAATTTCTGTTTAACAGCTCAATCATCAAACGTGGAGAACTGACCGACAGGATGGTAGTTCAGTTCCTCCCAGTTCATGAAAACATATAAGTATTTGTTGTTCTTCTTTATTTCCTGAAAGAGAAATGCCCTTCTAACATCTCCACCTTGGTCCTTCAGGTTACCTGGTCCCGGTGCTGTGCGTCGTCTTCAGCGTCCTCTGGATCTTCTGCATCGTTGTCTGCGTCTGGTGGACCCGCAAGAGGAAGAAAGAGCGCGAGAGAGCGGCCCGATCCGAGGACACCACGGTCAACAACCAGCTGGAGCCGCTGCGGAGCAACGCCCTCAAGGACAACCGCGACAAAGACATTCAGTACGAATGCCAGAAACTGATGGGCCCCTCCGACAGGACGTGCGACGGGGCCGAGGGCGAGGAGGAAGGGGAGCAGGAGGGGGAGCAGGAGGAAGACGAGGAGAAGGCGCTGGGCATGGGGGAGAAGTGTCCACCACAAAAGTGCCCCATAGCGGGGGTGCAGGACAGGGGGATGCTGGGTAAGGGAGGGGTCATCTGCACGTCACGCAGCGGTCCGGTCAAGGCGCCGCACCGGACGGCGTACAGCCCCAAAGACAACCGGTGTAAAAACCTGAACGCCGCCAAGCTCAGCGAGGACATTAAAGACCACTATGTATGAGAGGAGGAGGGACTTCCTGAATCAAAGAAAAAAACTGCGATGTCTTCAACGTCACTGACTTTTCAACTCTTAAAAGCACCAAAAGTGAAGATTACAGATGCTTTAATTTTCTATTGTTGTTTGTCACACCTTATTTAACTTCTTCGTCTGCAGCACGGAGGCTTATTTTACCAAAAAAAAAACAACACAAAAAAATAAAAAATACAGCAAAACAACACAAAAAAAAAATGACATGGAAAATAAACTTCACAGCTTTTCGATTTCTGGATTTCACTTTAATCGTCACGCTGTTGGAATCAAGAGGAATTGTCTTTTCACCGCTCCTGATTTTTTTTTCTGTTTACAAACTGTTGCTGTTTTCCACTTTGCCTCAGCAGAACTAACGCTTTCACCTTTTCTCTCCTCCGACCTCGGAGATCCGACTGAACGTCATTGGCTGGCAGCTGTTAACAATGTTTCTCCTGTACGGTGCATTCGGTTCCTGTCTGCCTTAGCCCAGACCTGCGGGCCTTTTCTACACTGTCTTGATATCATGTCTTTTTATGAAAAAAAAAGAAGAAAAAAAAGATTTTATATACATTTAAGTCATTGAACGTTGGCACAGAGAATCCACTGTATGATACCCGGCATGAGCATTTTTTGTTTACATTCATAAACATCTTTTTCCATTTTGTGTTAAGGCTTAAAGGTTCTTACGTATATCCTTTTAAAATAATCGTGTCACTGCTGCCTGCGAGTCTACATGATGATTTTTTCAGTATTTGCTTTGGTAGAAAAGTGCCTTCAGCCCTTATTTTTTCTCCTTTTCTCTATAGAGTTTATGCAGATTTGAAATACATATAAAGGGAAAGATGTCCTAGTAACAACTCTTCATACCACAGTAAAGGTTATTTTCTTTGTGATGTACATATGTAAATATAAAAAAATGGCTGTGTATATTTGAATTTAGTAACTTAAGTGATGCTTTGTATCATAGTTATTCTAAAGAATAAGACTGGTTGTTTTTTTTTTATGATGCCATTCCGTTTATTAGTGTCTGTTGACATTATGACAGGTTTTATACAGATTTTCGGACTGTGTCCTGGGTCCCACTGAATCATGAGCATTGGTTTAAAAAGAAAACAGATCATGATAGTTCGTCTATATGTGTTACAGTTATTTGTCACAGCGGTTAAGAACACAAACACAAGGTTTGGTGGGCTTGTTTGTTCGGAACCTCCTTTCCAACAGTCCTGTTCATTTCAATGGAGGCTTCCAGGGTGAAGTTTGACTTTTTATCCCATAAAAAACAAATTTGGAGGGCCGCCCCACCTGCATTATTCACCTTTTTATAACAGCTATTTAAGTTTTAAGTATCTGAGAGTATTTTTTTCTAAACAGTCTCATGGGCCACCGTAATGGCAAAAAATAACCAAGTCCTGTGGGCCAGCCCTCCAAAAAGCAATGTAAATGTTATTAATTTCAATGCTGTTTTTAGTGAGACAGGTTCTAAATGATGTTTTAGCTCAGTTCACTGACAATTCTTTGGCAAATACTGCAGGTCTTTTCCGCTGTTTTGGTATTTCATGCTGGTGTTTCACATCCTTCTGGCTGTATGTAAATAATAAAAGCACCCTGTCAGCATCCTGTTGGAAAGCAGCGTAGCATCAGTGCTCGAGCACGTAATACGGTCATCAGGAGGAAAATTTCAGCAATTACAGAAACTGGACTGGTGTATTTCTGCACTTTTTAGTCCAAAAGTATCATAGAAAATGACTTAAGCTGTGTTCAGAATGACTCCTTCATTTACTTATTTAATGCTCCCTACTTTAATAACCGTCAGCTGCTTTATTATCCCTTCTAAATCTTCCAGACTGAGTTGGTTAAAAAGTTTTTGATCAAAAGCTCTGAGGAGCTCTGCTGCACGCTGCTTAATCAATCACTTGCTCTTAATTAGGGACTCCAAATGGCACCAAACAACGTGGCCCTGTGCTGTGTCGGAGAGTCGGGTCTTAAACCAGCGCTGATGCATCGCATTTCTGTTTTTCACTACACACTTACGGGTCACAGGGTCCAAACAACTTAAAAGCACTGCTGCCAGTCTCTCTTTTTACAATTTTACAGTCTGTTGACAGTGGAGATGCCACGCAGGGCAGCAGGGTGTTCAGTGAGTATGAAAACCCTTCTTGTGCTGACAGCGATCACCTCCCCCCTCCGCTGAAGTTCCCTTACTTATGAGACACTGAATCCCCCGTCATAGACAAATCAAAAGGTGTGTGGTTTGAATGGGAATCAGTGAGCGTGTATCCTATCCTATCCCGCCTCTCCTCGTGTATCTATTCTGGTCTAATGAAGGGAACAAGTTGTATTGTTGTTGTTGATGTTGTTGACTCTCGTGGTTGTTGTCCAGTGTTTGTAAAGAGTCTGTTTCTGCACTAAGAACACACAGGAGGAGAGAAACGTTTAGCATTACCTCCACAGCGGTGGTCGAAAAAAAAAAAAGTCAAATATTGTCACTATTTGTGGATGAACATTATGTTTTCAATAGTTTATGTTTTTGTTAATAATTCTGATGCAAATCATGTAAAACCCAAATTCATATTCTGTCAGTATATTTTACATTGTGTTAGTCCCACAGGAGGGGCTGAATGTGCAGAACATTGTAATTATTTTGTACAAAATTTGGTAAAAGTCTTGGTTTGTTAGTGGAATTTTTTTTTTTTGTTTGTTCTTAGAACAATCCTATTATTTATTAAAGTATTTTATACCAAAGTTTATCTTGTTTTGTCTTTTTTTAAATTCATAAATTGGAGACAAAAGTTTTTTTATTGGCTGTTGCTATGCCTGTCAAGCTTTCTATAGCAGTTTACAGTGAGGCTGTAATCAATGAAAACTTGATTGATCCTTGAGTTCAGACAGACGTACACAAAAGCAGCTTCTCATTTTTGCGGATCTTATTACTTGTAGCTTCTGTAGTTCGATACTTACCGTTAACTCCATGCGTTGGTTGACTTTTTATCATTTCCAGCTGACTTGTATGAAAACCCAAAACTCTGAAAAAGGGTTTATATTGATTTCTTTGCCACATACGTGATGTAACTCAGCGCAGTGTAATGAAATAAAAAAGATTAAAAGCTAAGCCAACAGCTCCCAGGTAAAAAGCAACATCTTCACCAGTTGATCCCGTAGACGTCACAGGAGCAGCGTTGTTCTTGTATTGAAGCTACAGTAGTCAGCCCTGGCATTGCAGCACAGTATCATAAGAAAACAGGTGTAAGAAATACACTGTAACTTGGACAAGTATGTCAATGGTTAGTTTGATTTATTATTCATTAAATATTTTGATGTTACTTTTACATCAGAAAAGGATCTGAGGATTGGGATGGACCAATGACTTTGGAAAGGTCATTAATCCAACTAATTAATAAAGAGCAAGAAGAACTGCCAACGTTAATCTGATGTAGGTCATACTGCCTTCCAAGTAGATGATGGGTTTAAACACACTGTTTACATGTATTATCATTATTATAAATAACACTTTATTGTATTTTGGGTTCTGGAGAGACAATATAAAAAGATCCCCTTTGAAACTTTTAGGAACCAAAGGATCTGCCACGTCCCATTGCTAAGCTTGGATCGAGCAGTTCCTGTTTTGGCAGGAGGTTTAACAAATGGTCAGCTGCTTCATTAAAACTGTTTCTTAGTGTTTGATTAAAAAAAAAAAAAGTTCATTGTTTGGGTTTAAAGATGAAACATCCAGATTTTGTACATTCTGATTTTTTTTAAGTGGAAATTAATCGATTTGAAGATTAAGCCTCAACACACTGTACAGCCTCCAGGTAGCCAATCAGCCACCTCTCTGCCTCCCGCCTCATTTAGCGCCAGGCCAATGAGGTGAGTCCTTCGCGTGCCTCCATCTGCCCCTGTAATGACACTGTTGTGGGAAATGATTAACATTAGCCCACTCTGCATGAAAGCCTTCCAGCAGCTGTGCTGGATATCCATAATGCTTGGCGGGACGTTATGTGCCGTGCCGTGTGTTCATTAACCCGGCAGTTGTTTCGGGAAGAATGGGAAACGTGTCTGGAATCCTGGATGGCGCGGCGCTCGGGTCACATGCACGAACGCCGCACGGTTGCTGACCTACTTGGAGACGAGCACAATGAAGGAGAAGGAGTGATGGTGTAGTAGGAGGAAGAAGGGCCAGTGGTGGCTTTAGGATCGCATGTCATCCTACAATGCAGCATGTAAGCTGATCCCAGATTCCTACAGGAGCTGGTTATAGTGAAGGCTGTTGGTCCGCACAGGTTCATTGTGTTGGGCTTCACCGTGTCTCAGTCACAGAGTGTGTGGAGCTTCGGAACTGAGCGTTAGAAACAATAGCTGCAAATAAATTCAACATTTGAGCTGAAATTTGACAAAATCATCTCTCCACAAATCCATTTAGTAGCTGTTCTGGGGCTTACAATGATATCAAATTATCTTCATCAGCAGATATAGAGTTAACCCAGTTTTCACAGGGTTTTGGATGTTATTTCGGAGCTTTAAGGTCTTCTTGTTGGGTGTATAACACAACAACTTCTGATCAAACTACACCTACTGATAAAAGGATTTGATTAAAAGTCCAAAACAGCCACCAAATGGACCTTGTGATGAAATTGCGTTCTCAATTTGAATCTTCACGCTCAAGAATGAATCATTCGAGCTCAACTTTTAAATTCTTTGAGTGATAAGAATGAAAATTTGTACCCTGAAAAAGTATTTTCCAAAGTTACAGTAGGAAGGGTTTTCTTTTAACGGTCTTTTGGGCATGTGAGTGTATAACGGCAGACATGAAAGATATATGAACCAATCCTTGAAGTTAAGATCTGTAAAAATAATTTTTATCGTGTTTTCTCCCCAGGGTGTGCTACAACGATGGGCTACGATTTCCAAATTTTGGTCTTTTGGCGCTTTCAAAGTGTGTTGTGTTAACCCATTTTAATGACCTACAAATGTGACATTTATGACCATGTAAGTGGAAAGTTTCTTTTAACCTTTTAACATTTGTTGTTGACTACTTTTTGATTCCTAAACATGCCGTTGGAATGCAGATTTTTACAATAGTATTTTCTAAATAGGAACAAGGCAAAGTCAATTTGTGTTTCCGACCAACAGACTTTCTCAAAAATACAACCTCATGGGCTTCATTTGAAGGCAGCATTTAACTCATGCTTGCAATGTCAGACAGGTCTTTCATTGGCTGCCTTAGCTGTCACTCACTCATGTGTGGTCGTTCATTGGCTATCAGGATAGCCAATGAGCAGCAGAGTTCTTACTAAAATGGTGATTGGCATGAGAAAAGTTCAGGAAGTGACTTATTTGGTGATATTTTAGCAAAAATAAACATGTGTGGAACATAGCTTAGCATGCATGGGAATACCTGAGGCGTGGGAGAGGCTGCATTAGTACTTTGGTGAGTTTTTGATCAGATGAGTTTCATTGTTGAATTGTTTAGTGTTAAATGGCTGCCAAATTTGGAGACTTCCTTGTCTGTGAAGAAAGGGTTTTTCCACCTTGTAGTTCCAGCTAAGGGCAATGAGTCATTTTTAAACATAACATAACTTAGCATTCAGCCTAACACTTCTGGAAATCCTTGTGTTTTCCTTTTGATTGTTAAAGGCAGCTCAGAGTACACAGATTTTAGTTCCGAAGACAACAGCAGGTGACTTTATTGATGATTGACCGCTGTAATCTTTACAGTCTTTGATGGCATACAGATGGTGAAGATAAATGTCCAATTTCACCAATTTCAAACCAAAGATGCATTAAAAAAGCCACATTTTGTAGATGTTCTCACAGCTGTCCTTAGATTGGACCACTTTACAGAAGAGACACAAATGTGTAAAGCTTTACGACTTCATGACATTGCAGTTTCACGCTCCATTTGATGCTCGTCCTGTCGGATCATTTAAACGACCAACACAAAGCGGTCTCCACGGTGACATGATGAAGGCTGAGCTTGATGTGATGATTGTTTAACCGAAGGTCTCCTGCATCCAGACAGATGACTCACTGTGGCAGATAATCTGCTGAGAAGACGCACGGAGGCCACGCCACGATCAGCAGGAACAACGGTGAGTGGAGCGGTTCACCGGAGCACGGACGCTGTAACGGACGGATGGACCATCTACACATAACAGTTCCACTGCAAGTAACAAACATCTTTTTTTAGGTCCACATTCTGGTGTCTGTGTATAAAATCTGAAGATATCACATTATTTATTGTCATATTTCATAGCTAAAAATTCAAAATGAGGAATTACGTATGAGCTTCTCAACCCCATGCAAGCTAAAACTCCTAAGTCCTAATACAACGAATATCCATCTAATAAAAATGTCTTTTTGGTGTCTGGTAACATTTTCACGCACTGTACTTTCAGCTGCAGAGTGAACACAAATACCAAAATCATAATTACACCTCAGATATTACATTGACATGGCTGAAGCGGGTGGGGTTGAGTGAGCGTCAGACGGGCACCCGAGCCATGCCGGCCTCGTCGGGGTGTCACGGTAAAATCCGAGGTATTCCCTGACCTGCTGGTCTGGCGCCACTCAGCTTCTAAACACAATGACCCAGATATAATGAAGCCGGGAGGCTCAGTGACTTTCCCCAGCCTCCTCCTGCTTCTCACACACACCCTGCCTCCACACACACACACACACACACACACACACACAAACCTCAGTCCACACACCTGTTTTCACCAGATCACCAGCAGCGTGCTTTAGTCTCACACACTCAAGTGATGATGAAATACTGCCACAACCGCTGCTGCTGGACCAGGTCCCTGTGGGTCTCTGTGTCGGTATCCAGCTCACGTCCGAAAGCTGCTCAGACCACTTCCCCTTATAATAAACTGCTGCTGTTGCTGCTGCTGTTGTGTTTCCATTCAAGAGTGGTGCAAGTTTCAGGTGAAATCCTTAACATTTTTGCAAAAATAAAATGTCAATCAGCGACTTTTAGGCAAATATGTTAAAGAGGACGTGACAAGATTACGTCATCGGTCGAGCTTCACATTGCTGCTTCTCACCTGTGAGGCTCTTTGTGTTTATTTTAATGAATGAATTTGTCGCTTCAGATCCGCGTGTCCATGTGACATGTGACGTTGCAGTTCAATACACCCTGATACCTTTACTGTTTTTGTCTTTCTGGAGGAATGGACATGAATGCTTTCTCAACAGCAATAGAAGCGGAGGCATGTACACAACACCGAACCGAATACTGTTACATACTGTTACAATCCGAATTTATTACAACTTATATTTTTAGATTATGCCAATCTTTTAACCAAAGTTAGGTCTTTGTGCACAAAGATTGATTTGATTTTATTATTATTATTATCATTTATATAATATTATTAACATTTTTACAAAAATACTGGCTATGCGTCAACACTTTCCCAAACCAGCGATACTTTCTGTTTGACAAAGTCTGGCTAGAATCAGATAAAAGTTGATTGTAGTAATTTGAACCTTAACGTTGATAGTTTGTGTCCACAAATCACTGAATTAGCTTCCATATGGCTTATTACATCTGTTAATTCTCCCATTTTGACCAACCCTGCCTCCAGGAGCAGCAAACCCTGACAGAATTTAATCTGTTCAGGTGTCTGAAGTTGGAGGATGATTTCTGACCCTGACAGGAAAATGAGCTTCTTTAAAAGCCCCCGTGTCATTTGAGCCCTACAGTACCCATCGGATGTGTTGGAGGCAGATAGAGGCTTGGGGTTCGGCGGCATGTTAGGAGGAGGCGAGGGGAACTTGCACATGGATAGAGAGACGGGGAGGGAAGCAGGAATGCTCGGCGGAGCTCCTGAGGACAGCAGGAGAGCCGGATTCCTCCTTCGGAGCGACCACGCCTCGGCCTCTCAGCTGGCGGCGAGCCCTCCGACTCCTCCCAGGGTTAGGGCCGAGTCCACATGTTCAAACGGAGATGAAAGGCCCCCGGTAGGAAGGTTGTCGGTGCCAATACCAACCGCCTGCCAAGTAAGCCCTGCTTAGCGGCGCTCTCCCAGATGTTCCCGACACTGAATATTCTGCTCTTCGCCTCTCCCCGGGGACGAGGAGGGAGCCTCCGCTTGACCCCTTCACATCAAAGTGTGGAGGAGGACTCAAAACAATGAGCACTTCCAGAGAGGGAAGGGGTGAAAGTTTTTGTGTGTGTGCAGAGAGAGCGAATCAATGAGGGTAAGAGGTGGGTTGGGCCCCTCATCAGACGTTAATGCCTATGTCCTGTGGGTGCGTACTCAGAGAGCACAGAAACAGGCCAACACATACTTTGAGCCTACGCCCGCATCCTTCTGCTAAACGTTTCATCCATACTACACTGTACATACATGCAGAGGGGCGTTTGATTTCCTCTTCACGGCAACATCTGCTTCCCAGTGTGACAGTGCTGTTAGAAGTATCCACACGCTTTAAAGGACTAGTGTGTAGGATTTAGTGGCATCCAGCGGGGAGGTTGTAAATTGCAGCTGACTGTATGCCCCTCTCCTCCCCCCTCCCAGCCTAGCGTTTGGGAGGACTTACAAAAAATGCAAAAGGCCCTACCTGGAGATCTATCGTTTAGTTTGTCCGTTCTGGGCTACTGTAGAAACATGGCAGTGGAAGAGGACCTGCTCTGTATGGGGATATGAAGGGCTCGTTGTAACGGTTCCTAGTTTCAGGGGATAATACACAAATGAGACATACTTATGAATGTTATACCAATAGATCCCCCTCAATCCTGCACACTGGTCCTTTACGTAAAAGTGAAAATGCCGCAATTGCAAGTACAAATCCTGCATGTACAATTTTACTCTGGATTGTCTTTAAAATACCGGAAACTTAAGTAATAACTTTACAGAGCGTTATATATATTGTTGGATTATTATCACTGATGCATTTATGTGTAGGCAGCATTTTCATGCTGCAGCTGGTTGAGGTGGAGCTGATTTGAACTACTATACATACTTTGACAAAAAAAACTCTAAACTCAAGGTTCCCTTGCCATGTTTTTCCTGAGCTTTCAACCATATCACAGTCTTCATCTGCAGATGGAGTTTGCTTGTGGGTTTCTTGTCTACGTTGGCTTTAACTTAGGCATGGAAGTTCTTTCAATAGAGTGGTGGAAAAGGTACTTTGCTTACAGGGTAGGTTCACGACTTTTCTAACAATTGTCAGGTGCCGGTACAGTATGTGCTCTGAAATAAAGGTGGGAATCACAAATCACTGATTTGATTCGTTCAGCTCAGGTCAAAGATTCATAGTCCCTGACTATGAAGTTTGTTCACTTTTTATCCAAAGCTAAGTGGTCTCATCACTGTTCAAATTTATTTCGGTTTGTACGTCAGTAAGCCTCGTTTTTGCTTCAGATACACTTTTGCCTTTTTTTTTTTTTTTTGCACAGAAGGAGGACTGTGGATTTAGTCCCCCATCACTTACATTGGAAGCACATTCAGAAGGGATATTTTAATGGCCAGTATAAACAGGAGGGATGATTACAGCAAAATAAACGGCTTCAAAGTTCATTTGGGCATCTGACTGTTGTTTTAAGACAGACATGAACATTAACCTATACTTAAAGTAGCAATACCACAACTTAAACATCCTTTATTACAAGTACAAGTCCTGGATTCAAAATTGTACTTGAGTAAAATAACTAAGTAAAACGATCATATGTTTTGCTTGTAAAATCTTAATCTGCAAAGTAACTATAGCTGCAAAATAATCAAGTTTAAAAGTCCAATATTTCCCTCTGAAATGCAGCGAAGTAGAGCATGAAATGGAAATACTCAATGAAAAGTGAGTGAGTAATCGGGTTAATTCACTGCACTGCCGTGCGTACACCTCGGCTCTTTGCCTGATTAAAAGGATGATAACAGGAACCATTTTCAAATTAATTAGATTTTACCTTGAACAGTCTACTGTAATTTAACAAAACATGGAAACAGTAGGCTCAGAACGTTTGTCTAAGTAAGCAGTAAGAAAAGGTAATAAATTAAAAAGCACAAGGTGTTCAGTCAGAAGTCAGTGGGATAGTTTGAGTCTTTTCTTCGCCTTTTGAAATCTAAAGAGTAAGATGCGGCACGCCTGGCTTACATGCACACCA
Organism: Lateolabrax maculatus; assembly: GCA_031216445.1. Classification (NCBI taxonomy): domain Eukaryota; kingdom Metazoa; phylum Chordata; class Actinopteri; order Acropomatiformes; family Lateolabracidae; genus Lateolabrax; species Lateolabrax maculatus. Next base: position 23,411,915 of record CM062205.1, read on the forward strand.
CCCAAGGCTACATATTTTATAGGCAAGCCTCAACTCAGAGAGGAATGCCGTCACTTCCAATATCATCCACCTATTCATCACAACAAATGAACTTGATCCTTTTCATGTCAGAGTTTTACTGCTCACACATAATGAAAGCCAAAGAGATGCTTTCTCACAGGAAGGGGAAAGTGAATCTTATTGTGTTACTGTGAGACGCATTATGTTGATACGCTTACATAGTTGTGCGTGCCGCACACTGTTAATTTGTCAAATGACGTGGTTCTGTTAAGTTTTTCTAAAGCCACAAAAACAGCTGGAAGCAGAACGGAAAAGTTCAAATATGATGATGGTCATAAAATTTGGTGGTGTTTCTGCTCACGCACGTACAGATGCCAAGGTATTTAAAGTATGTATTTCAAATAAATGATACTATTTAAACAAAACTACCTGAAACAGAAATGTTTTTACAAAATATGTGTTTAAATATCTATGTATACGCTAGTATATTTAGAGTGTAAAATATATAAAAATTTACTATACAAATTGTAATACACATACAGACATCAATAAACACAGATAATAAACTGTTATGAGTAAATGCTATTTAAAAAGAAGTGTTTGAAAGTAGTTAAAAATGGAATTAATTACAAATAAGGTTTCATAAAAGGTATCAATGTACATCCCTATATTGAAAATATAAATATATATTTATCATTGATATAATTATAATATGTATATATATATATGTATGTATACAGTATCTTAAGAATATAAAATATATGTTATAAGTTTAGTCAAGTTAAAATTTTACACTTTTGTAAGTTATACCTCTTAATAGTCAAAATATACAAAATGTTTATTTATACAAGTGTATATCTAGTATGAAAATATACAAATGTAATGGAAAAATTGAGTTTCATACAGATACAAATATTTGTACTATTAGTAAATACTATTATTTAGATAATACTATTTAAAACATATTAAAATGGAATAAAAGTTCAGTAATGTTACAGCAAGGATTTTATCAAATGCTTGAATTTATTCCCTGTATATTCAAAATATATTTAAAAAACATTGAAATTGTATAAAGTAAAATAAACATATCTCTTGTATATTGTGTATATCTGCCTTTCCTCTACAGCAGTTTATGAACCAGACTTTCTGACCTTTCTCTCCCCCCCTTCTCTTTTGTACAACTCACACACTTTCTTTAACACACACACACACACTCACAAAGACACACAGGGACGCACACAGACATGACACGGGGCGAGCGGGACCTTACGTCATGCCATTTGCACGCTGTGAGGTCGAGCCCCGGGGCGTTTGGGTTGAGACAGCGTGATGGATGGACCACTGTGTCATCAGGCGGCCGGAGGTGCAACAATAAAGCTTAATGCGTGATTAAGTCCCAAATCAGCTCTCATTATGAGTGAGCACGTCAACTGCGAGTGCGGCGTGGCTCCCTTTCAGAAGGGACCCACGCCAAATCATCCAAATCTACCCTTAACCCCCCCCCCCCCCCCCCGAACTCGTACTGTGGCTCCATGAGTTTCTGCTGTTTTACTTTCTTTGCGTCTGTCTCCTGATACTTTATTTAAAGCTGCAACACGTGACCTTACCAACATGAGTTGGCACCTATTGATGGTGCAGCCTCTAAGTTGTCACTCCAGCGCATCCAGAAACATCCAGCCTGAGGCCGAGGTAACCGCCATCCCACAATCCTTCACAGGTGCTAACTGTGCCAATCTGCTGTTTAGAACATCAAAAGTGCGGCTGGGTTTTTAAACTTTCATGGTCTGCTGCTTCAATCTTATTTTGGCTTTTTACCAATTTGACTTTTTGACGTTTTCATATAACTCCTCTCTACTTGAACGACCTCTGACCTCACTGTGAGCACCACTGGGTACACACACAGCAAATGGTGCAGGCCTCAAGTCATCAAAACAGTGATGAAAAGGAAACTGATGGTTTATTCTTTCGTTCACTACCCAGAGTTCTTGACCATAGGTGATAAACAGTACTTAAGCCTTTTAAGATGGCATGTTATCATGTAATAAGCCTACCACTGCCATGTTCATAAGAAACTAAATGTGTTGTTCTGACCACTTCATTAAATTGTCTAGTAGTAAACTTGTTCATAAATAATCAGACTCCCACTGTGTGACTCAATGAAACCTCTCGAGTATCTGGTTCAGTAATTTAAGGTGTCTATGGAGCGCTGTAATGTCTTTTTAACAGTTTTATTGGAAAGTTTTATTCTATTTTGTGTGTGTGTTTTCCTGTTGAGTTGTGTGTATTTGTATAAAGACAAGACAAGATAAGAGTGTTGGAAATGAGCTCAGGTTGTAAATGTTGTGGAATCGGAATTGGAATCGGGTTTATTGCCAAGTAGGTTTTCACATACAAGCAATTTGCTGTGGTGTATTGGTGCGTAACAAGTACAGACAATTACAGACAAGACAAGTAGTGCAAGGTGCAAGGGTATGTATAAATATCGTATTTAAAAGTACTACAGTACTAGTGCTAAGTAAGTATAATTCACAGTACAGAATATGAAAAGATAATTACTAAATATGTGCTATGTGTCTTTTGTAGAGGATAATGAATAATCAATAAGACTAAAACTGCGAGGAATGTGCAAAATATTGAGTGTGTACGGTTTAGTATAGACCATAGTCCACGAGTGTGCGTTAATGTAACGCATTACGCCGGGGGTCTGTGTGCGTTAATGTAACGCGTAGTGTCTGTTTGGGGATAAGGGTCCGTGTCAGTGGGGGTCCCGGGCCTTGTTGATCAGGCCAGCTGCAGATGGGAAGAAACTGTTCTTGTGGCGAGAGGTTTTGGTCCTGATGGAGCGCAGCCTCCTGCCAGAGGGGAGAGTCTCAAACAGTTTGTGTCCAGGGTGGGAGGGGTCGGAAGGTGGTACAGTATTGGTCCATGCTATGTACTCGTCCCTATTAAAATATGCAATGAATGAATAAATAATCTGGGTAGGCTGGTAAAATCAACCTGGGGTAGAAATGAAATAGAATATACTTAAAATGTGTACATCCTGTTCTGCTAGTGACATGATGTACTGGGTGGTGCATGAGATGAGTTTTGCTTTAGGGAAACACTCTTAAATACACCAATAACCTTTAATGCTGCTTGTCTCCTCATCTTTCCCCCATCAAAGGTTTTTCTTCGTCTCTGACATTCAGCTCATCCAGACTTCCCTGAAGGGGCTCATCACACTGTATTTGTATTCCTGCATTTGCCTCTTCGGGCACATTTTTACTCACACAGCACCAATTTTCTATGATGTGTCTAACACTTTCTCTCCCTCCTCTCCACGCTCTCGGCTCGCCTTGCTCGCGCTTTCATCAGACTCCAACCCTTCCATCTCCCTCCGCAAAAACTGCCAGGCAACACCTCTGTAACACTAAATCTGCCTCCGTCTTTCTCTTGTTTAACCCCATCCTCGTTGTCTTGGGCTGCATATCTCTACCCTCGCCTCCCTGGGCACATTTCACTCATACCACTTTACGCTACCTGTCTATCAAGGCATGGTTGCAGTGCCATAGAACGAAACGATCAAAGGCTGATGGAATGATACACCAAGCTTTTTCTTTTTTTTCTTTTCGCCCACCTAATCATTAGAAACTTCCCCCACAACCCTCAGGATTTTGGAAAAGAGCTGAATTTGCATTTTAAATCAAACATGTTGAGATCTGCCTGTTTCGGAGTGCAGAGAAAAACCGAAAGAAAGTTTGCAACAGAGAAAAGTTACCTTATAGCTGCTGTCAGATGAGTACACTCTTACTGCATTTTTGCAGATTTTTAGCGTGCTTCTGCTTGATTTGGGGGATTAGTTGTTCATCTTTAGGTCGGAGAAGTTTATGACCCTTGGGCTGATGAAGTCCTTTGAACTCTCTCTGCTACATTTGCTGGATTTATGGCTTTCAATCCAAAATTGCTGCTGTTTCTCTCAAACTCCTGACTCTGCAGAGACAATAATTGGGCTTTCACCCAACAGCAGGTCAACACTTGTCCTGAATTTATACTGCAGAACATGAGATTGCAGATATAAATATTGTACATTCATCCACCAGCAGGACAACATTACCCAAAAGACATGAGGATTTTGCCCAGATTACTTTAAGAGGCCTTGTCTGATCACCAGCACATGTTTACTTCTATTTAGATTTGTTTCCTGATCCTACTGGACTCGAGCCTTGGAGCGTCGTACAGAGGCCAAATCCATATTCATGCATGACGTGACTTTTCTACACACATACAACACATTGGGGTTATGATAAACATGAGGTTTCTGATGTTTAACATGTGAGACGCCGCCTGTGTCCCTCTGGTGTCCATCTGTGACACACTGCGAACACACTGACGGGTACAAACTGTACCACAGAATGCACAGCACAGTGCAGGGAAGTACTCGAGACAAGAAGTTAAACAGAGGCTTGTGAAGTTAAAACTGATGAGCTCAAAATACCCACAGTAAGTAAGAATATCACCACATTTGTAGTTTTTACTGTGGCAAATTATGTGAATGTGCCATGTGGGCCACCATAGTGACTCTGTAGACAATCGAATGCAGCATTTTTATTCAGGGAGCAACATCACCTGAAGATGATTGATGTTTTGATTCTGTTCTAACATTTCAATGTACTATTTCACAGTAAAAGGGAACTCTGTATATAAAGGAACTGAAATTACAAATCAAAATATTGCCTACTTTGGTCCAGCGTCTCATGGTTAGGTATTCTGTGTAGGAGAGTAACATGCACATTAGATTTAGGCTTCAAACTAGCAGGCCTTGTGTTTCTGTGGCAAACCTGAAGCCAAAACCTGGGGAGATGTTTGCTTTTTATTTTGAAGCCACTGATCAAAGATGCTTTGCTCATCTCATTTGGACCCAGACAGTAACACAAGTTGATCAGGATGTCTTGGAAATGTAAATAATGTGGAAGGTCCTTTTGGGTGCATGACGTGCTGCTTCTTTATTTTAGAAAAGTTTATATTTCCTCCTAAAGTTATGAATCACCAGTTCTTAATGCAGGTGAGTGGTGGGAATCCACAGAATATAGTATTGTTGCAGCCCCACTTGATGTAAATCTTGTCTTTGCAAAGATGTAAATCTTTGTGACTTCGACTGAAGTGCAGTGAATATGTTCCTACGAATGATGAATGATGAATGATTTAGTGATGAAATCTTTGATGAAACGTACTTGGTGATTCACAGACACTCAGGTATGAACGTGGTGTCATCAGTGATTAGTTTGGCAAGCCCTGATTAATTCAGCATTGGTATGAACACGTCATTGCACAGGTTGAGTTTGCTAGACCCTCTGTATAAACTTCACCAGAGCAAAGGTTTACACATCGGGTCTGTTTCATCAGGAATCATGTATAATCGATGACTCATCTGGGATTTTTGGTACCAACGCTGAATGGTAACCACAGGTGGGGTTTGAATATTTGTTGTTTTCTTTGCTCAGGGATTGACTAACAAGGCATTCGCACTCCTACAGTAGGTTTGCCAAACTATTGTATAATCTATAACTGACCACAGCAGCTGTCAAAGTAGAGAAAAAGTCGTGTATAAACACGGATCAACCTGACAGGGGAACACGACCAGCTTATAAATGTTCTCCTCTCTGGGGCCTCGGCTTTGATGTCCGACAACAAGAGCGGACCTGTGTTTTTCCACCCTGCAAGGGAAACCAAAGACCTCAGCGGATTTTGGGGAGCTGGTCGAGGACTCCTTTCTGCTGACCTCGACTTAGAAGAAGCCTTTGAACTGAACACCTCTTAACCGGCTCGTTGTCCTCTGCACTGCTGCTGGTCCTGGATGCATGGATGAAGGGGAGGCATGGATGACTTCTCTTGAAAAGAGAGGTTCACTGCTCTTCAGAGGCAGCTGAGCTGAGACAGCAGCAGCAACGCTAAGTGGTCCCTGTGAAGAGTCCCACAGACGTCCAGACGGAGGTTAATGGGCCACTTCACCCCTGAGTTTCCAGGTCAGATCTCAAGATAGACATCAGCTCTGTGACACAGACAAGCCACGACCCACCCGACCACCCTCAGCTCAGGCAGGAGGGGGGAGAGGCTGCAGGAATGTTAAACCTTTTTAATAGAATACCTTCCTGTAAATGCATTTGACCAGCAGATACTGTAATAGTGTATTAGTGCTCAGACCCATCCTACATCCCGGACATAATCAAAGCATGCACGCCAGCCGGTCCACTACGCTCTGCTACTCTCCATCAGAACAGATCGATCAGAAAACATCACCATAGCAGCAATGGGGCAGGATGAAAGAAAACTCTTGAAGTCATACTCGCGTTCTGTCTTCATGACGTGCAACAAGGTCCCCTGCCAGATTTTAATTGGGGACATTTAACTAAACTAAACTAAACCTCTAGGCCACCAGGACGCTTTAATCAGTCATCTTTAACTATAAAGTCTGTTATTTTCCAGGATTTTCCTTATTTTTAAGAGGCAACCTGGGGATATTTGGTTGCCTGGTGCTGTGATTTCTACCCACTTTATTATACATTAGTTTTAATGTAGCAGGAATTTCTGATTAATGTACTATTGCATTGTTTATTAATCTCTGGCTTTACCTAAATCCTCTAAAATACAATGTAAATGAAAAATAAATCCATTCCAGGGTTAATCAGATTGTATTTACATGCACCAACACAGGTCATTGCTGCTTCTACACATAAATAAAATAACTATGAAGCGTCTTCTAACTGCAGTGGAATTTCAATGCCTCCCGTAAATGGATCCATGTGACATAAATCATCATACCTTACTGCTTCAACATGGAAACATGTGGAACCTGAACATCCCAGTTTCAGTGTATGTAAATCAAGGCATATTTCTGTACTTCCTGTGCGATCCCCACCCCCCTGCAGCCGTCCTACACCTCAGCCTGGCCAGTGCAGGCAGGTCGGCGCGTTGGCCCACGCTTCAAAGCTTCCACCAAAGTCTGACAGAGAGAGCGAGAGAGAGCGAGAGAGAGAGAGAGTTTGAGTCCCAGATGCTTCTTGTGGACGTCCAGCAGAGTGCCAGGAGATGGATGAGAATAACTGGCATGCTGGGAAACAGACACAGAGACAGACAGTCCACGGATCCTGGTTGTCGCTCTCGTGCCTCCAAGCTGCTCGACACTCTTCTCACCTCAGTGAAACACAACTCTTATTTTAACACCATGATCGACATGTAGAGCTGGTAACATGAGAAGGAAACACTCACTGCAGAGGTATGCAGATGGAAAATTTGGCCTCAACATTAAACTTTTTTTTTTTATCTGATTGGTTCCAAAGGCAAATGTATTATTCGATTTCACTTTACATCAGACGTATTAGTTGGAATAAAACTGAAGCTATTTTGTGTGGCCAAAAAATATTCACCATTATGCCACATGATTCGACATCATCCATCAAAGCTGATGGACAATCAAATAAATCCAACTGCACATTCCTGGTGGACTACTTTTGATTGTTAACACTGTATTTCTGCTGCTTATCTCGTGATCATTGTTGCAGAGGATGAATTGAACTGCCGCTGTGATAACTTTCCAGAGCACTGAAATCCTTCCTCATTATATTATAAACCACTTTTGGCATCTGATAACCCTCCAAACTCATGGAGTGTTACTGAAACTGCCTTCCTTAATTGTATATCATCATCTCACCGGTACCTGAGACAACACACCCCCACCGTCGCAGCCCATTGCATTTTTTAACTGCAGTGTTATTTATGGTCTGGACACCTACTCATATATTTAAAAACAGTAGTGAAGTAGTGGTGCGTGTTTGCTTACAGCACCCTTCATCTTTAGACCCTCAAATATTTTGATCCTCTGCACTTTTGTACATTGTTTCAAGCACTTTATCGTGAGTAAAATGTACTTAAATGTGCTCTAAATGCAGGTATGATGCATTGTAATGCCTTTGAGTCCTGTTTAAAATTGTGTCTCCGGAGGTAATAACGAGGAGATGAGCTGCTCCTCTGCCGTTACCCAGAAACCCTTCAACACTTTATCACGTCACTGTTGAGGAGGTGTTGTGGACACTGCTGAATGTTCTCTGTGATTTGTTTCTCTGGTTCATTTAAATTGACCAGAAAGCAACAGGGCTTAAAAACCATTGTACTTAACAGTAAACTGTAGCTTGGGTTTCATGGCCAATATAAACAGCTGCCTCCATTTATGGCCCAAAGGATTATCATCGATATTCTGGGTGATTAGCGCCTTAATAATGCTGCCTACCCTAGTTTCAGTGACATCTCTGGCAACCAAGAAAACCTGTTGAGCACCATCTGTTATGAGCACATTGTTCAGATGCAGCTCAGGTTTCCAGACTGTCACCTTCCAAATACAGCTGGACACGAACCCCGCAGTATTTCCTATGTTTTCTTGTTTTTACCAGGCCAACACGCACCTGCTTCTGATTCACACACACATGCCGTATCAGTGATGATCACTGGCAGACCGGGCTGCTCATCCTCCCAGAGAAACGTCCGCCACAGAGTAAAGGCTGGATCCACTCATGAGGAAAAATGAAGGCTTTTATTTCAAAGGCTGATCTGCCTTTTAGCCATTCGTCAGTCAGTACTTCAAAGATAAAGATGACGAAATCCTCCAAAAATGTCAGTATTTGGTTGGCAAATGGCAACTGACATGACTTTCATGCTTTTAAGCCGAGTGTGATTCTCATGCTGGCGGTTTGGGGGGGGTTCGATTGCACATTTTGGAACAAAGCTTCCCTCCACGCAAACTGATCCCACCTGCATCCAAGTTTACCTCAGGTATGCCACATCACCATATTAAGTTAATAAGGCCAGAAAAATATTGACTGCTTTGCACCCTGTGCCTTGATTCATGACAATAGGCTGCGTTTACATGTGCAAAACATTTATTCATTTTTTCCCCCATTTCTGAAAAAGACAATATTCCTACTAACCTGTTTACATGGCTACTGAAAATACTCTAAAAGAATGTCCAAAGAATGCTCCTAAAACCTGAATAATATTGTCATATCCCAAGTTTCTTAATTGCAAAATGCTTTAATTTGGAATAAGGCCTAATTCAGAATAACAAAGAAGAAATAAGGTAATATGCTATTTACATGACCCCTATCAGATTTGGAATAATAAACGTAATATGGTAAACATGATAGCAAACAAGTTGCCTAATTACACATCCAGCAGACACAGCAACATTATCATTCATTTGAAGTCGTGTTTGTGTCCACCGGCACTTTTAGGTCTAATATTTTCTCTCCTATCAGCCCAGTTTTGGTCACAAACTCTTTGGCTTCGGAAGCATTAAAATCGAAACGGTTTATTCTCTGGGGAGCAAGAATGTGCTTAGTAAATTTCAAGATCTATCTGTCCTTTTAGGTTTTTACATTTCTAATGTACAAGATGAAATATTTTTCCTGACGGTGGCACTAGAGGAAAGAGGCTTTTTGGCCAGAAGATTTCAAGATGATCTGTTCTGGATGAATCTGTTGGGCTGTCTGACAGATGGAGCAGCTGACGGTGAGTCCTTATGCCCTGCTGGTAGTGTAAGAAAAAATATTCTTAAAAGCCTTATTTTTATATATATATATATATACACGTTTTGTAATGTCTTAGCCTGCTGTTAGAAACATTTGTGAACTCACTCAGAACTGATCTTAATACATTTTGATTTATTAGAAATGGGATTTGGTTGTAAGCACAAACTTCGTACATCCACCCTGCTCAAGCGAGACGGCTCTGATCTCAGTGATACACAGACTTAAACTCACTCTTTTATTGTTCCATGTGTGAATCCCGTCAAACAGGAAATAGCTACCAGATCCATGTGGTGAGGAGTGAAAACATTACAAGCCGTGATGGCTGCATACCACCTCTGATGCAGAGTGCCGTAACAGCTGGAGGCCGAGCGCTCGCATCGAGTGTCATCATCTGTCTTTTTCTTTTTACGTCATTTAATGTGTTGAACTTTGGCCTCAGAGGTTTCTGAGCTGCTTCTTCAGCTCCACTTACATCCCCCCTGCAGGGGAGGAATGTAACTGAGTACATTCATCAAGAATACTTGTACAAATTTGAGGTACTTGTACTGTACTTGTATATTTCCATTTTATGCAACTTTATACTTTTACTCCACTACATTTGTTTTACAACTTTTACAACAAATTTTTCATCCACTTCCTGCCCAGTGGAAACCACACAGCTCCGAGTTTGGTGATTCTGAATTTGAATGTTTCTGATAAACTGAAAGATGAAGTGTTCCTTTACTTCTTCAGATAAATAAACTATTTAAAAACCCTCTCGCATCAGCTGGAAAATGCATCATCACAGAGCAGAAAACAGCAGTCTACTGCTACAAACAGGATGATAGGATAGACCATGATGCATTGCTGCAGATTAAAGTACCCGAGAGTACATAAAAAGTTAAAATTAGCACAACCTTAATGATCCAAGCAGTGAAATGCAAAATACACATGAATGCAGCAGTAATATTAATCCAGAAACATCAGATATAATAGGAAAACACTGACAGGGAACATTTTACTGCAACATGGGGACTTTTGATACTTTAAGCCACAACAGCTGATTTCAGCAGGTTTTTTTCAGTGTTACAGTCTGTCGAGTACAGTTCTAAAATGGGCTGTAAGTAAAGATGAGCAGGAGAAAAGTTATTTCACTTTGTTGCAGTTCATTTTGTGTTAAATAGGTATTCAGAGCCCTTAAGTAAAAGCTACTGATTCGGTCAGCGACAATGGAGATTCAGTATAAGTCAGTCTAAAAATGAGTAGATAGACATTTGTTTGTACATGTACTGAACAGCTTTATTTCAGGGAAGACATCAACTCCCTCTGACCGTGCACAGGATAAACTGCTACAGAGAATGGATGATGGATAGTTGGATGGACAAACAACTAAAACTAGGACATACTCTCACTCTGATTTACATATTATGCTATCTTAAACATGTACTTTGATAGAGGGCTTGAGGAAATGTACTCAGTTACTTTCCATCGCTGCTTTTAGTTCAACTTTCTGGCCATTTGTATGTGTGAGAATTTAGAAAATGCCAAGCTGAGAGCATGGCACTCACATGAATACCAGTCAAAGAAGAGACAGTTAGTGTGTGTGTGTGTGTGTGTGTGTGTGTGTGTGTGTGTGTGTTCAGGACATACCATGCCTGATTATTCATGCTGTTAAGACACTGGCAGGGCTTGAGGTCTGCAGCAGCTGTTCTTTTTTATGTGTGTGTGTGTGTGTGTGTCAGAACAAAGTAATCATGACAGTTTGGCTGTGGTGATACTGAACAACTTACCGTATTGAAGGTCTCGACCTGACTCACACACTGACTAGACACAACTCATCTGATCATCAGACACGTATCCTGAAAGGTGAAGGTTTTATATCATGCAAAATAAAACACACACAGTTTAAAATTACCTTATGATATTTATAAAAAGAGAATGTGGCAAGATGTTAAATTTGCTCACAAGAACTCAAGTGAACTCAAACTCGAGTCGTGGCATGATGCATCCAAGGACGACCCAACATTGGGGATTTAACTTTGCTATGAAATAACAAAAACACATTTATCATTTAAAAGGGAGATCTGAATTTGGTTGTTTTCTGCATGAAAAAGGCTGCAATTGAATAATTATTTTATCATGGATACAAATTGCTATAAAAGCCTAAAAAGTGAGCATGTGTACATGAATCAGTTTTACTATAGCCTACAGTATAATGTTACCTTGGTGTCACGACCTTTGCACACCAAACAGAAAACCAAGACTACTGGCTGCATCACTAATCCCGTCTCACATCACACTTCCCAGAGAGCGGATTAGTCGGTTCTGTTTGAATCTGTAACCTGGAAACATGACGGAGCTGATTTCCACTAACTCTCCAGATCTGCCAGTCATCTGGATGAAGCTGTTGAAGTGAAACATCAACAAATGAATCAGGGACAGTCACACTTCTGTTTGTTATACATGCAGGACAGCTACTGTAATTATTGTTACAACTGTAAAATAATTATGATAAAAACTTCATATGAATTTTACAAAACAGTCCTGATGTTTGCAAATATAAATCAATAATATATATGAACATATTCAAACATTTAAACAAAGATTAAATCAGAATTTAATTATTATGCACAGAAATAACACATTTTAAAACCCCAATATGTAGTTTTCTATGAAGTAAGTTTTTTTTAATGTCTGCTGCTTTTCAAGTCTCATATTTACTGTTACTGTTATTGTCTTTTATTGGTTATTAATATTTTTATTTCCTATAGATAAATAACTATCATTCAGGGACTCTTAAAGCGGTCACAAAATACATTTGATGGTCATGAGATTATCAACAGTAAAAGCACAAATGTTTTGCAAAGTAGACACTGATTCATAATATGTGGTCACATGGCAGAAAGCTTGGGAACCACTGTTTTAAAGAACAGCAGATATATTATTTGTATTGTGATGTTGTGATTTATCATGGGAAATATCTTTCGTTTGTAGGTAATCCAGTCATTGCTCTGACAAGTCCTCATTTATTTGTCTACTAATTACTTGTCAGTCTTGTCTTAACAAATCTGCATCATGCAACAAACTTAAGTTTCATAAGCACCACTGGGCGATCTACCGTGTGGGAACCAGCTTTTTTCTTTATTCAGTAGTACGACAATAGTAATTTGATGTTTGCTGTGGTGAATCTGGCAAAACGATGACAAACTTTCTCAAGGAATTCACCAAAATCGCATAATCACCTTTCTTGATTGCGCAGGAGACAAAACCTTATTATTCCTGTTTTAATCTTTAGACAAGAGAACAAGAGTTTGGTGTCTCCAAAATGTCTCCTCACATCTGCCAATTATTATTTCTTCACAAATGGCCTCAGACCGGAACATCAACAAGTCAAATACGCAGAGATGATCCACTGCGTGGGAGACGTATTTCTTTATTTTATCATGGATTCTCTTTCTTGATCTAATGATTATCCTTTCACGGGCTGTTGGACTGCCAGCACAAACCTGAGAGTTTGGTTTAATTCATCATTGATCTTCTGTAACACCAAGAAAAAAACATCCTGTGTTGAAAGATAGAAACTTTTGTTTGCTGTGTTACAAATTGTCGGCAGGAGACGGCGCTGTGTGCCGATCTTTTTTTTCTAATGCTTTTATGAGGGAACTCTGGGCTGGAACGTCCACAGCCAAAGCATGCGATTGTTAACAGAAAACCAGGCCTTTTTAACAAGCCCTCGTGTCTGTTTCTTTGCTTAAATTGAGCAGGTGAGGGTATTGTCTTAGACACTGAGACATCTAATGTTGGTCTAAGCAGATGCAAACGCGACTTCAGTGCCCTGCTTGAACCATCGCAGTGATTTGTTTTCTACTGCTGGTTATGTTGGATACTGCAGCTTTGGAAGCTCACTTTTAACTAAGCTGAGCTGTGCTGCAGGACACTATACTTTTGGGAGGGAATCATACCTAATTTATGGAATAGGAGGGTCAATCCAGTACATTATATTTACGGTACTATCTATGTCTACGAGGAGCATAATTGGTTGATGACAACAAGTTACCAAAACTCTGCAAGTGATGTTGTTCAGATGCATTGTGACTCTGCAGCCTGAACCGAAAGAAACAAAACTCAGAAATGCAGCAAAGTCCATGTTTTTACTATGGTTCCAAACAAAGAAGAGTAAGTGTGAGTTTAAGAGAAAGTCTAAGGGTAAAAACAGTTTTCAGTAAGCCATAAAGAAATGTGGAAATCCACCAGTCACATATTTTCTGTCAGCTCCATAGACCAGAATGTCAACAACTGAAGGACGCGTGGGAGATGCAACATATTTTGATATTTCTATGGAGTCTGTATTAATCTGGTGATTACCCTCATGAAAACCTGCCAACACAAACCGCTGCAGCCAATGGACTCCAGCAACCGACTCAAATCAAAACCACTTCATCTTATGGTCGCTGATCCTCCGTGAAAGAAAAAGACGACTCAGAGTGACAGAGACTTAACGAAAGATTAATATTCTGAGGTGTGCTTCTTTGTTCCTCTTTTGAACATTACTGTCAGCGAGCTAAACCCTCCTCCTTGCCCAAACACGCTGCCTTCGCCGAGCCTACCTGTGCTTGTCTGGACAAACAGCAGGCGAGCACGTTGAGGCCGAGTGTGTTACAGTGAAATACTTTGGCACACAATAATCATCTTTTACATATAGCCGCGGGGGCCCATGTGCTGCTCGAGTGACTCAACAAGAGAACCTGCATGAGTGGGCGATTTGGCTTTTTCCCCCTGTCTTTAAGGAGAGGGGAGGCTACCGGCGGCACGCCCCTATCTGAAGGTTTCGCTGGCAGCTTCCTGTAAAGATCCTGCAAGAATCGAGACGCCACCGGAGAGAAGAAAAGAACAGTGCTTTAAATGCTTTGACCTTTCATCAGCCTTGGTGCAAGTTTTAGCTTTATAAAAGATCACGTAATCCTCTAATTTCCCTCTTAAAATGTTATCTTTCTAAATCATAAATGGCCTCAAAGAATTCTACAAAAGCTTTTGAGGATGTTCAAGTGAAACCAGTGACCTTTTCCCCCTTTCAAGATGGTTTCATCTGCGAAAAGTGACAACATTATCCGATGGTAAAGATGGATGAGAAAGGGTCTCCGTAAGGCACAGAGGGTTGGCAGTGCTGCGCTCCGACGTTTTTTGCTGCATGTTGAACAACTTCTTGGTCAACAATATTACAATGTCTATGCTGTATATTAAAAATGTTACCAACTGCTGGTTACTTAAACAGGAAACGTGTCTTTTAATGTTATCTTTGAACATACAAAGGTGCACGTAGTGATAGGTGAATAGGTTAGCCTAATCTAATACAATCTTCATGTAACAATCATTTAACTGAAATTGTTTTAGTATCTGGAAAAGGAATAAAAAAACTGGATATCAACTGTGGCTGTTAGGCCGCATTTACACATATCAATTTATCCACACATTCCACATATCCACATATTCACTTTCATTTACAACTTGCTGCATACAGTGTTCATGATCAGCCACAACATTAAAGCCACTGAGAGGGGAAGTGACTAACATTGATCATCTTGTCACTATGGCAGCTGTCAGGGTGAAGGGATTAGGCAGCAAGTGAGCAGTCCATCTTGAAGTCGATGTTTTGGAAGCAGGAAAAATGGGTTAAGATGAGCGTAAGGATCTGACCCTCAGTGACTTTTAAAAAGGCCAAACTGTGATGGCTAGACGACTGGCTCAGAGCATCTCCAGAACAGCACGTCTTGTCGGGTGTTCCCGGTATGCAGCGATAAGTAACCTACCGACCAAAAGTTGTCCAAGGAAGGACAATCGGTGAACCGACGACGTGTGCGACGAAGGCTCATAGATGCACGTGGGGAGCGACGGCTATAGTCTGTCTTGGTTGGCAATCAAGCTTTGACTCTTCTCCAGTCGGTAGGGTGGTGGAAACGCACCAGAGGCCAGTAAAAGTTTGGTAACAGACAAACAATGGATGGACTAGGAGCACCGTGGGCAGACCCCGTTGAGGCTTTCACAGTTTGGCCTGTCGAAGTTTCACTTGAGTCACATTGTTTCCCGTCAGTACTTGGCTGCTTTTACACTTTGCTTTTTTAATATCAGATAGCAATCTGAGAGTGAGTGTAAATTGTGTATTACATAACCCCTTGGCACACTGTTTGACCGTCTTTGCAGTGTCTTTGTAGTTTGTTACATAGCACACAGTGAGTGTTGGCTCTAAGCAGCCAAAGCACTAGAGCGGAAAGTTGACCGACATCGTCCAAGTTTGTGCTCAGTGATGACTGATGCACTGACAGAAAGAAACGGTGCCCAGAATTACTACTTTTTTCCACAAGGCTGGAAGTTTTCTCACCTTTCAACCCTGTTTACTGTTTATTTTAGAAACCGGTGGTGCAATCTCAGCTTCTTTAAGATTATAAGTAGTTTAAGTATTAAGTCATGCATCTAATTATCTCTTTCCATCTGCAGATCTTTACACCTAAGGTTAGGAAGGAAATTAAATTCCAAGTGAAGATGACCACGCTTTGCAGAGACACTGAAGTGTGCAAAGAAGTGCAGACTTTTGAAATGTCAATAAATCAAATTAATTACACTACCCTGGTGTAATTAGAGTAAACAAATAAAACCAGTCGCCTTTATTTCATACCTGTGGTATCAGTGATAGTGTTCCCTAAAATCAAGAACACATTCCTTATAAAGCCTGTTGTTCAGTCATGCTTCTGAGTACTTTTTTTCTCTTTGTTTTTACTGAAAAACAGAAGAGATTGAGGAACTGATTTGACCATCAGCCATTTGCCTTTACCGATGCTACCAACGTGATGAGGAAAAATCTGTCCACACTGACAAAACAGCGCCCTCTTTCTGGGTTTGTTTTCTCCATTAAGCAATCGAGCAGATTTCCCACAAGATCCAATCTAGTATTATAGAGTTTAAACTGTGGTATAGAGGCCAGAAAGGGTTTTGTTAGTTTAATTATACTTTCACTTTAAATATGATGGTGATATATTGCAGTTGAAATGCTAAACATCACACTTTCAGTACCACCATTGTTTCTGTCTCCTTGTCATTCAGTCCAGAGCAGAAGTTCCCAGAGGAAGAGGTTGTGTTTTTTTCTGAGGATAAAGTCTTACTGTAGTCTGTCGTGTGGTTCTGAGGGAAAAGTTCCCACCTTTGTGCCATCGGGATTCACAGGCCTCGCTCTGCCTTGGCTGCTCTGTAATGGCCTCCTCCACTCTTGTTCTCACTTGTTCTCTTTAGTTTGGCTCAGAAAATGAATGGGCACTTCCTCCGACATAGAGTGGAGAGCAGCGTGTCTGCTTTTTCCGGTGGTTTGGTCGGTAATCATCACCTCTCAGTTTCGGAAGATTTGCTAAGCGTCGTGTTTGAAAAACCACTTACTGCATCATTTGTTCAAACTCTCCGTCGGTTTTAAATCTAGTAAAGATGGGGAGCGGGCGCAGAGCCAGGGGGAGTGGAAGTGTGTGAGTGTGTGTTTGTGTGTCTGTGTGACAGCCTGTATGCTCTGTTGTCCATATGAACAGTATGTTTCAGCAGCTCTGAGTGTGTGTGTTGACATGTTTGTGCATGTTACACATCACTGTGTGTGTGTGTGTGTGTGTGTGTTTGTATATATCAGCAAAAGTGTGGACGTATTAGTGTAAAAGTTGTTCTTATGTCATTCAGATTATTATACAGTAGCTCTGCTTGGAAAGGCCTTAAGTGACTCAGTTTGTGTGTGTGTGTGTGTGTGTGCTCTTGTGCTGTACTCCTATCTTTGTGGGGACCTGGTTAAATTACAGACATTTAGAGTGAGGACCTTCTGAAGCGAAGAGCCATATTTAAACCTGGGTTTTTTTTGGGGGGAAAGTTAAGACATTTCGGAAAGTGAGCATATTTTTGGGAATTAGGGACATTTCGGAAAGTGAGGACATATTTGGAGATTGCTGACATTTTGGAAAGAAAGGATGGTTTTTGAAAAGTAAAGACATTCATGGAAAACAAGGACATTTTGGAAAGCAACTTTCTGGAAATCTTTCAGGAAGTAAAGACATTTCTGAGATTGTGGACCTTTTTGACATGTTGGAAAGTGAGGACATTTTGGGAAAGTTAGGATACAGGTATTGACATTTTAAACAAAGTGAAGATAAATCACTTTAAAAAAAACTCACCTTTTCAAAACAACTTTTTATTTATTTGCTGTGTTCTAATTTAGTTTTGTTTGTTGGATTTTTTTTTCGTCGTTTCAGCTCATCTTATCATATCAAGAACTTTACGACTGTGTTTTTGAAACGTGCTATATAAATAAAGTTATTAATATTATTATATTCTAGGGCTGGAAAGGGTTTAACACAACTGGACAGAAGTACATTATGTGCACAGATTAATCTCAAGGTGACCCGGATAAATTCATACAAACACAGTCATGATAAGTGTGTGTGTTTAGTGGCCTGTATACATAGTTACTTTACTGAATGGTAAAGTTTGTTTTACCACAACATTGGCAGCCATGGAACCATAACACTTGTTGCAATTCATCATTAAGTACTGTGACCTCTCATTTTTTAGATCAAAAATTTGTCATAAACATCTGATTGAGGAACAGCTATTATTTTTACCATGGATCAGTCATTTAAGGGCGTTTTTAGCACATGCTGAATGATATTGAACTACATAAACATATACTGTAGAGAGAAAAGTGCTGCATCTCATGTCATTGTACAAATATAACATTATTAAAAATGTATTGCAAAGAGGTCAGTGCTTTTTTGTCTGTACATAATTTTAAAAAAAAAGTAAAGCGTGCAAAGGCTGAACCTGCTTTTTCTCCCCAAATGAGATGTTTTCCACAGCATCATAACTGGTTAAAACCCTGGCCTCACAGGGATAAAACTAATGCTGAATTTGGGTGTTCCTCAACTAGTAAACTAGTAAAAGTTTATGACTAGAACATCAACTATAAAGGTAAACACCTATGTTAAACAGGTTACAGGTTAGAAAACTGGGAAACAAACTAAAAGGTTAATGATAAATATATCCCTATAACATGCATTTCTTTGTCATAATTTGTGTAAATGAAAACACATCTTGGCTGCAAACCAGAACAAAATATGAAGCTTCCTTTTTTTTTTACATCTAGCAGAGGCTTTTTCATTGATCGGGTTTGTTGCATGTATAGTACATACTGCTTACTGGTGAATACAACCCTGAATGCACCATTAAACAAGTGAACAGTGTGGATTTTAGGATTCCTACATAGGTTATGTGTGGTTTTGAAATGGGAACTTTTGGGGTACAGATGACACAGACACGATGACCAAGGAGTTAATTTCTCACCGTGCTATGTTCTTGAACAGCAGGGGAATGTCTTATGACGCATGTTGCTCGCTCCTTGCACCAAACTTCGTCACTTACATGTAGGTGGGGAGCTTTGGTGTGATGTTGAAATTCCAATAAGTGGTTAGATTTTACTTCAAAACAAGGTAATTAGTGCATCTGATAAACATCCCTGCAATGCCCTGCAGATAAATGGAGGGGCAGTAAAAACTAATAGAAAATCATTAAGCCTTTTGTAAGACTTTTTTTTTTTTTTTAATAGCTTGCCAAGAAAACTCTAGTGCTGAACAGCTCCATACTGTCTGAGGGAGCAGACTGAAGACTGGCTCACACTCACACACACACACACACACACACATATGTATACACAGGTGTACATGTACACGTGAACCCTAACACATGTATCAGCCTCACCAGCCTGCACCAAACTGCATCACTGCTTCACATGCAGACACAAACAAACATACATACACACCTCACTGTCATTAGAGCGCCCACTCACGCTCACACACACCCTTTCCTCCCTCTCATTATCAATGCTCTCTGGCACCAAACTCCAGGTAAAAGAAGACCAAAGCAAAGCACCCTCATTACTATCTGAGGCTAATACAATAACTACTACGTAGGTCCCCTTTGTCTCTCTAAGTCTCTGTCCCGTCCTCAGCAGAGTCTAACCACATACTGACTCCACCCTGCAAGTTATGTTTCCGTTTCATGCAGTAGTTGTCGTATTTGTACTTTTTGTGATTTGTGGAATTAATTCCTCTATCTCATGCCTTTTTACCTGCTGCAACAGTATAACAGGGTCTGGGAGGACATGCAACATGGTCGGACCATCAGACATTGTTTTACCAAATCATTGAAATAAAAGTATACGGATGAGAAAGCACAAAAAAAGTCTCCAAATCCACATAACGGTCAGACCATATTATTTTCTCCACCCTGCCAGGAAAATGATTTTGATTTAAGTAGTGCACTTACCGTATGTTTAAGGCTCATGCACTTGAGTTCCGATTTAGGGAATGAGCTTTTAGCAAACAAGGAAATTACACCCAAAGTAATATTTTGCAATTCAGTATTTTCGTTGTAACTTTCCACCCTCACCCTGCACACGTGCATGATGATTCTGAGAGTCAGGAGAAGAATAGTGGAAGTATCAGGAGAGCTAAAAAAGCTGCTGGGAGTAAAAAATTAATTTATTTAGTTGTCTTTGAGTCAGCTGTTAGACTGTCAACCTGGCACCAGTACCCCTTAACCATAAAAGGGATAAGCACCTATCAAAGTGTCTCACAATGAACATGAATGTATATGCAAGAGCTGATGTGCAGCAGAGATAAAATCATAAATGCTCACTGATTCCTCTGAACGTTGGACTGATGTCCAGACCAACTGGAAACAAATGCATCCCATAGATTAAATTATTAAGTAACTTCAACAGGCTTCACGAGGCTCAGAAATTCTACTTTTCACACTGATGTTCTTGCCCCAGTCACATTTCTCCCATTTCCTCTGTGTTAACCTTTGTATCATGTGTACATATGTAGGGAAACCATACCATTATCCCTGACAGTCCTGGCAGTTGATTAAAGATTGAAGTCTCGATAGTTATGAAATGTTTTCTATAAACGCACTCTCTGCGATTAGTGGCCCTCCCTGTTGTCCATGGCACTTGCAGTTTACGTGGCACTCTGTAATTTTGTAATTTCCTTTACCACCAATTGGCTTAAACTGTCACGCATAATTTCAAGATTGATAATTCTACGACATGTAGGGAGTGATGATGGCTTCCTTCAGTTATGGATTAACCAAGAACTAGTCTTCAAGTCTTGAGTCAGAAATTAAAGTGTTGGACGAGTAGAATATTTGATTCATTGGTGAGAGATAAAAAACCAGAAGGTCACCAAAGATATTGGGATTCATTCTCTGATGATCATGAATGCCAAATTTAAAAGCAACTGAGGCAGTAGCTCTTGTCCAAAGTGAGTTTAGTCTGCTAAAAAATGCCGTCTGCTGGTATGTAGTATGTATGTATCTGTATGAAAGTCTCTGACCGGCACTCAGACTGTATCTCAGAGAGATTTTGGGGACAACACTGTGTAGGTCAAACAGGCCTGACAGATGTTTAATGTTCTGTGTGTGTAACTACAAAGCGTGAGAACATGGAGGTTATCATTTGCAGACCTGCCGCTTTGTAGTTTTTTGCATCGCTGCTTTCTACATTCTGACGTTTGTGAAAACAGTCCGGTGGAGGTCAAGCAGTGTGAACGCCAACAGTGATATACTGCTGTGTGTGTGTGTGTGTGTGTGTGTGTGTGTATCTGATTTACTGTGTGTGAGAACGTGGAGCCTGTCATTTCACAAAACCACATGACTGGCGCTAAAAAGAGGAGGAGGAGGGGGATGTGTGTGCGGGGGGGGGGGTCAGTTAAGACCGCATTTGGATATGTTGAGAAGTCCTTGAAGGGTGGTTATAATTGTCAGATATACCAGTCTGACTCATTGTTTACGGCTTGCGACAAAGGCCTGTGTGTACCGTAGCCTTCCATTCATCAAGCTACCATTACTGATTAGGTCTGTGCTGAGTTATGGTGGGAACCAGTAACATTTCCTCCCTCATGTAGACCTGGGTTCCTGCTGATAACAAACAACCGCACAAAGCCCTCGTGTGTGTACGTGCACCACAGGCTGTGTTGTGTCACATTGCGGGGAAAATGGTGCATTTGAAGGCCCCATTGCATTCATATTGGTGGCGGGGTATTAATAGATTTATGAGACATGGAGGACCCTTATATAAACCAGGAAATACACATCAGAAGGAGGTTCCTCCCAGTGCCACTTATTCTATTTTCTGTTCGATCACAGTCCATGTCAACACGTGGGCGAACTCTGAGTGTGTACTTGTAAACTCCAGTTGAGGCTTTGATGCATTTACTATTGTTAAACACAGTATTTCATTCTGTAATGATAAAATATGAAGGATTCATATTGTGTTGTTTCCCACACGGCCCACTCTTAAAGAAATCACTTTAAAGGACATTTTCAATGACCAGAAGATAGATAGATAGATATTTTTGGAAGTTTCACTGAAGTCGTAAGGTTATTCTTTGCAAAAAGAAAAATGAATGTCCGAAAAGTGCACATTCATGAAATCCACAATCATTCAAACAAATGATGCTGAACCAATATAATTTCAGTGACCAGAGATTAGTCAGTGACAACATTTGATCCACCAGCTGTTGCAGGGTCATTTTATTAAAGTATTTTTATTTGACAGAGACACTAAGAG
The DNA here is from genome assembly GCA_031216445.1 of Lateolabrax maculatus. Classification (NCBI taxonomy): domain Eukaryota; kingdom Metazoa; phylum Chordata; class Actinopteri; order Acropomatiformes; family Lateolabracidae; genus Lateolabrax; species Lateolabrax maculatus. The sequence goes on from CM062205.1 coordinate 23,434,094, forward strand.
GAGAGAGACGAATGATGATGAGCAACAAAGGCCAAACCAAAAGACCCCAACCAGGAAGGAGGAAGGTCAGTGGCTCAAACCACTAAAACACCAGGGCGCCCGACTGCAAACAGTGTTATGCGACCATGTGCATCATCATTGTATTTTTTTAGCTTGGCTCAATCAATTCACCATTTTGGTCCAGATTGAAATATCTCAACAGTTGTTGGTTTGATTGCCATAAAGTTTTTGTAAATACATTCATGGTCCCCATTGGATGAATCGCAATGAGCAGCACCATGAGGTTGACATTTTTGGTTCAGGGTTACATATCTCGACAACTATTGGACGGATAGCCATGAAATTTGGTAGACATTCATGTTTCCATACTTTGATAATCATATGATATTAATCTAGCGCCATCATCAGGTCAAACTTTCATTTTGTCTAACACTTTTGATAAGTTAAAAACTAATTCTAAACTATTCTTATTTAGAATACTTTATACAATACAGTCTGTGTATCTGGTATCCACATTCTGGTCTGTAAGAGATTAAATGGCTCGTGATACTTTATTTTTGTGTTTATATTCCATTTTTCCTGCATTCTCTCAAAGCTCATTTCTTTTGGTTGCTGCATTGACTTGCTTTTCTCCACAGGGACCAATAAAGTTTCATCTCCTGCCTCCTCTACAGCCACTCCTGCAGGCCATTTCTGTAAGTGAGAATATGTTCTTTCTCGTTCTGCCAAGTTAAATAACCCCTTTTAAACTGTATAATGCATTAATGAAGACAAATGGATCCGCGTGTGAGCTCCTCTCTCCTCCTGTTCCCCTCTGAATCTGCTGTGTTTGGTTTGGTCTCCAAGCACCCAGATCATGTTTGACGGCGGCTTAGAACGAAACAAAAAATATCTTTGCGCTCCAAGGTGCTTTGGAGAGGCTGAGTCCTGTTTGTTCACCTGTGTTGTGTTGTGCTTTTTGGGTACAACAATCGCTGCAGTGTCTGCCTGGAACATTAGCTAAGATCTTTTGTAAGCCAGACTAATTACCGTGAAAGACCTCCACTGGAGGAGCTGATCACATGTTCTACCTCGCTGCGGTGGTGCATGTTTAGCTTTTGGCAACAAACCTGTTTCAAGTCAGTGACGGTTTGAACACTTCTGCATTGTTGCCATTTCTGTTAGAGCTTGTGCAAAATAATGAAGTGATGTGCAAAATGATCTGGTAAAGATTATACTGTGTGATGTATCGAGTGTCTGTGGGAGACATATGAAAAAAAATGAGTATGGTACGTTTACATGCATTGAAGAAACCAGGCTATTTGGAGAAACCAGGTTACGCAGGTAATTGGAGAATGAGTTTTCACGCACTGTAGGAGCCTAGTTACTGTAGATCTACATATACATTCAGCAGGTCAGTAATCAGATTTCCCCCTGCCCCCAGCCTTATTCTGGAAGCTTTCCTAACTTTAAAGGGCCTGAAATTTTATTTTTTAAATTGCTTCTTTATTTTCAACACACGATTTTCTACTAAAGTTAGAACAGTTTATGTTATTTCACAATAGATTATATAAATATCAAAGGGCTGATGATATAGTGAGAGAATAGACAAATAGTCCACTTTTCAGCAGTGAAAACTGACTTGTACTTCAAAAAGCTAATTTATGTGAGTTTAAGTTTTAGTCAGTTTTTGGATTATTAAGAATAACTGATAACTGAAAACTGATACATGTAATGATCCTTCCTGTTGTCACAGTGATACTTTCCCTGTCTGACGCCTTCGTCACGCACCTACATACATGTACAAACCCGATAAGAAAGGTGGACATTTTGATGATCTGTGGGACGTTCTCTGAAGAAAGTCCACTGCAAGCAGAGCTACTGATATGGTGATCAAAACAAAGAATCTTTAAAGTGGAAATCTGCAAGATATAACCAACCAACAGCAGAGAGAATAATGTTAGATCTACAGCTCTTGGGCAAAAAACAAATAAATGAAGCAAATGTTTCTATAACGTAGGCTACTGTATGTACAAAGGATTAGAATTTATCTTTCTAAGCTACAGCTGGTGGAGAGAAAAGAAGCGGTGGAGGCCGACAGCGACTAACAACAGGACAGGCCTGATTAGCGAGACACAGAGGAGCGCTGGCTCTGCATTCCCAGCTGCCTCCGTCCCGAACACACTGTCAACAGCACATCAGCAGACCCCCAAACTCCACCCTTCCAGAATCACCCTCCAGAGAGGCGACACACATCCACCGTCCCCCCGACCTGGGTGGTGGTGAGCAGCATGGAAGTGGGGACAACGTGTCCCTTCTTCAGCTGGAGTCTGTGGCTCCTGAAGGGTGAAGTCAATAAAACACTTTAACACTGGACTTACATTAGCTGGATGCTTCCTGTCCTTTTTAATATGATCTTTGACGCTTTGAATCCTCTGTGAATCTGTTACGAGGATCCTTGGATACTTTTTCCAGGCAATTTAAACTCTAAGTAGCTGAAAGGTGTCGGCCAGTCGTGTTTATGTCACACAATTACTACTGTTACTTACTTCTTGAATGCACAATTTCTGTCTTCCTTCAGTCAGTGTTAAATGTGGCAGAGGGTTTGATGCATTTTTGGCAGGAACTTAAATTTGCTTTGCCAGATCAGGATTTAAAACCTTCACCATGTGCAGTACTGGGAGTCTGCCCAGCTCATTCCACAGAGGCTGAGGTGTTAAATGCTTATGTCAAGGATGTGTTCAGTTCATTTGTCCTCTTGTTTGTTTGATAGTGGGATATCTCAAAAGTGAGTTAACAGATTTCAACTAAATTCAGGCGTGAAAAGGGAAAATGTGATGACTTTAAGAATCAGAAACTAAATGACAGATCTGATGACAGCACGTGAACAGTAGTTGTCCTGTGGTAGTAGGATAGTATCTCTTTTGAGTAACACAAATTGGGAAAATAAGTTTTGACATTTGGGGAACTATGTCCGCTCTCATGTCTGTTCAAAACAACAGAGCTGGCATTAGGAAGCAGTTAACTGAGCTTAGACTGGAGGTTTGCAAAATGTTGCATCTCGTTTCTTTAATTTGCACACAGAGATCACAGTGACAAGACAACAAGACTCTAGCACGTCACATATTGTCTTTTTACATTTTTGTTTGTGTACGGATTAAACCTCTGAGCTTTGGAAGTGTTTGTAATCGTATTTTGAATTTTGGACAGATCCAGGCTTCCTTTCCCCTTGCTTCTATTCTTTATGCTTTATGCTGATCACGTATTGGTATCGACTTTTGTCTAACTCACAGCTATAAAGCGAATAAACGTATTCCAGAAATGTCAAACTATTTCTTTAACATTGTGAGGTAGTGCATTCTTTAATTCTTTTTCTTTTTTTCCTGAACTTAGCACCAAAATGAAAGAAACTTTATTTTTTTTTAATTTATTAGACTTATTGAGGCATTTTAGACAAATGTAGTGGTTGCTTTGTGGTTTACTAATCACATAATGTTGCATTAAGAGGTCTGGCAGGCTGGTGGTTTTGGGAAGGCTGTTGTGTAACAAAGCAACAAAAGTGTTTTAAATATCATATCTTACAAGAAGAACCGTGAAGTAAAATTAGGGCTAGAAATGATTTTAAAACTTCAAAAACTAATTTAATTAACTTGTTAATTAAATTAATTTTCTAAATTATTTTTAGAAAATGTCCATTTAGCCACGGGTCTACATTACGAACCTTCACACGTGTTTACAGTCGACCTAGTTGTCTCGACCACATTTCCCACCTGTCAGTCTCCAACATTCACTCATCCATTCTGCAAATCTGACAACTTTATTGTCCATTACCCTGACAACATATGGATCTCTGTCTCTGGCATAACAACATGGCAGTTAAAAATAGATTTAAAAGCAGGGACTGACAGATTTACAGTACATGACATAAATACCATTAGGTCCTTACAGCCCACCAGACACCATATGAACGAACAGGTGTTCCCCCTGTATTGTTCAGTGGTTGTTCATTCACTGCACTCTGTCTTCTGCTTAAACATCCACGTTCAGGGACAGGGTGTGCAGAACTAAATAGAAGTAGATTTTTTCTACTGAATTACAGGCTTCAGCTAATTCAATTAAAGACTTTAAAATCCTTTCTGTGCCAATTGGAATACAATTAACAGGATTAAACATTTGACCTGTGGGATTTCCCAGGTCTCCCTGGCAGCATCAAGAGCTAAAACAATAAATAATCCTCACCCATTTATGCTCTGTGTGTTTCTGTTGATCAGTTCTTCATGAAATACAGGATTCTTTCATCTGAAGAATTACTATTACTGTTATTTTTAGGAAGTCAGTTGTATCAGATACAGAACAGTGCTGATCATGCTTTCCAATCCATGCTTTCTTTGTACCCGTCACTCCGAAAAGCCGCAAGCGTGAAGACAAACAAGTCAAACCTTTGTTCAGATCATGTCCATTTCCTCCCTTTTTGATCTATGTGAGGTTAAGTGGGTTTGGTTTGCCATCTTAGCTGACGTGGGTTTCATTACACAGGATAAAATAAACAGTGTCAGAAACAGAGCCTAGAACAACATGGTTGTCTACAATCACAGTGATTTTGTCAGGTTTTAGGGTGGAGGCTGCGATTAACCACACGTCCTCCAGATTTTTTTTGTTTTTTTTCACTGGATTGTGAAGATAAAACAAGAGACATCTCCCGACTACTCCAGCATGTCGTTCCAGTTTGAGAAACCACAGACAGGCTCAGTTCTGTTTACTGACTGGTTGCCACTGTCATCTGTTTTTTCTTTCTTCTTAAAATACAAAGTAGAGAAAGGTGACTTCATTTGCAACCCAACTGTGCTCCTTATGGGCAGCTAGAGTGCTAAATAAACATGGCTGCTGGGATCAATGTCTCCAATATAAAGATCAATTTCTTGGATTGTCTTAATAGGCTCTTCTCTTCCATTTACCTTACTTGAGAAACTATGTAAAGGTGCATTCATGTGACTTTATGAGAAAATTCAGAGTATGAGCTGTGATTATTTTCTTTATCAATTAACTCTTCGATTACTTTTTTGATGACTTATTTGGTGTATAAGATGTCTGAAAATGTTCATCATAGTTACGCAGAGCTCAAAGTCTCGTCATCAGATTCGGCCAACAGTCAAAAATCCAAAACCATTTAACTTTCAGTCATAGATGTCAGACAAAAACAGCAAATCCTCATGTTTGAGAAGCTAAAACCAATCAATAGTTGACATTTTTGCTTGATAAATGACTTTGATAATGGATTATTGGATCATTTGTTGTTTTGTGGCCTTTTCATAGCTTTTAAGCTTCACCAGAAGTACTCTATTTGGCAATTTATTGGTCCATGACAATGGTTTATGACTTAATGAACATATGGATCAACTGGCTGAGGGCTGATTATGCTGCAGGAGCAATTTTAGAAGTTTGTATGGACGTTTTCACACGTTTTGACTTTGATTTATCACTGTGAGTCACATTGGAATCTATTGTAACTTCCATGAATCCAAGCTGACTACTGCTGCCGTCTTCCAATAATGAGCCTCCTTAAGCCTACAGGTGGTGGCGCACACCTTTAACTTAAGGAGGTTTGTTGTTGTAGTAGACGGACGAGGCCATGCCAGGCAAAGCCAGGAGCCTTGACGGAGTGTAATCTAATCTGCTGCAGGGTGGAAAGGATGTTCTGCCAGTCAGCCACTCTCTTATTAGGACATGTGGGACCAGCTGTTTGTGTATGTTTGTTCCTTCGCTCCACTGAACGCATGAAGACAGCGACTCAATGCTTGTTTGGCTGCAGACGGTGCAGAGCCGAACACCCAAACCCATGCACAAACACAAAAATGCATGCAGACAATTCCCGGCACAGACAAACAACACCTGAACCCAACCACGTACACATGTGGAAACACAACCTGGGAAGCAGCTCGTCACGAAAACTTGCTTGTGGTGCGTCCGTCTGCGTCATAGCAACCGTGTATGTTTGTCTCGGTCGCGGCTCATTGCTCCCGTTGCCGTCCTGCTGGTCGGGTGATGTCTATCAATCTAGGCTGGGTTGCCCTCGCAGCACTCGGCTGGCCTTTCTGCTGAGTAGCTGGTGAGCTGCTATGGTAAGCGTGTAAACACTTGCTGACCTGACTTCACGTGTCATCTGTTCATCCTGATTGTTCAGACTCTGTATCACAAGCAGAAACTTCACATCTCACTTAGTTTTATTTCCTTTCCTTCCTCAAAAGAAGTTCTCATTGGGGCTTTTTATGTAATGTTTTCAAGGACCCAAGGTTCATTAAACTCTCTAACGATATAAATAACATTATTGAATAATTCTCAGAACCAACGATCAGAGCTGCTATGTTACTTAGAGATATGGAAACAACAGTGGAGCAGGAATTAATCATGAGAATACATCAAACCATGAAATGGCAGCAGTACAAAGTTTATAGGGGTTTTTGTTTGAAAGTTCATTCAGTTTAAAGTTCAAAAGATGATTGCAAGATACGCTTAAAAGCTCGCAACTAGCAGGTGGAACTTGAGTTTCTTTGTCTGTTTGTTTGTTTTGTTTTGGGGCTTTTAGTAAGCTTCTCTATGGTCCTTCAGTATTTTGTTTCATATTCACTGTGTCCTGACACGGTTCATCCAAAGACGTCATCAGTACATCATGAGATTAATCTAGAGCCTGATCTTTAATTTTAATTTTTTTTCTTTTTGTATTAATCAGTGGTGTCATGGCATAACAGGATAAATATGTGTATGCATTGATGTAAATCCCTGTTGTTTCTCCTGCTGTATTATTGTGACTGGTGGGTTACACCCAGAAAACAGAAGGTTTTTCATGGGGGATTAGTTAGACTAGTGGTCCTAATTGGAGCTGTGTGACTCTTTGAGGAATTCATTTAAATTAAAAAGTAGAATCTAAAGCTGGAAAAATATTCTTTGACAGCACCTGCCAGGGATCATCTTTTGATTCCACGGATGTGCCAGATTTTTTGTACCTTGTACAAAAAGTAGACGTTCTGTAAGAATTGCAGCAAAAAAATCTATACTTTTGTTGCATTCATGTTTTTTATGGTCATTTTATGGTGCCGCAATCATGCAGCTGAAACCGTGAGTTGTAAATGTTTTCAAATCTCTCCTTGGCGGTGCATTCAAAGACCCACCATCATCCAAGAACTGATTGTTGGAAAATCACAATCACATACAGGAGTCAAATATGCAAATATAAAAGTAATAAATAATTCAAATTTGCCTTAAAATATTGCAGTTTAAAATGTATATTTGATATTAGATTGAATATACAACAAACTATTTTTCTAACTAACTCCTTTACAGCAGCAAAATGTGCACAAAGTTGCTTTATCAAGCCCTTTTGGTTTAGAGTACAGAGGTTAAATCTGTTAAACCTGCTCACATCATCATCATCATCATCATCACATCAATGCAAGCAATAGGCACACACAGAAAAGACACACATGTATGCATTCACACGTAAGTGCACATACACATATGTGCATGCAAACATTTGTACACATGCAAACTTGCTCCAGACTATGCTCCCCTGACACACACACACACACACACACACACACAAACACATATACACAGATACACAGATGTAACACACTCTACACATTTTCCAGAGAGCTCCCCTCTGACGCTGGCTGAAAATAGCTCCCTCTCGTCGGTGTGTGAAGTGTCCGGGCTCTCACAGCTGATTGTGTGGCCCAGAGAGAAACAGTGTGAGGCTGTGGGATGTGACAAGAGCGCCGCCGTGGGTGGAAACTTCTCTTAAAGGAAAATTCCACCCACTAATCCTCTTAGATATCATCAAGTGTTGAAGCTCACTTTCCTGGAGTTCACCCTCAGCTGTGGGACGTACGTGGGCACAGTTCAGTCAGTGTTGACTTTTAGCTGCTCTGTAGACGTTTTAGTCTAACCAGGCAATGACAGCTTGAAAATAAATATTGTTATTGAATGTCTATTTCCTTTAAAAGTTATTGTTATTGGAAAAAACACATTGGTCCAACAAAAGCAACTGCAACTTTCTGGAGTTTGTGGATTTTGTCCTCAGATTTAAAAAAAATTACACCAAGCCCGAGTTTTGTTGATATTTCAGTTCAGTTGAACGTTTTCTGCCATCAGACTCTGTTACTGCTGCTGAAAATATGCACATATGACAACAGGTGCAATCTAGTTGGCCAGGAAAACACTACAAAAGAAAATGAATTAACCGAGAATTGTAAGGAACATCCACATTTGCCTTTTTTTAACTAGTGAAATGATTTAAGGTGGAATTTTCCTTCAAGAGTGAATGCCCAACACACACAGTTACATGCATAAACACACACATGCACACAAATGATTAAGTGCTAACACAAGTTTTATACGTACGTTCATTAGTCAGAAAGTCATCTTGAGTTGTGTGTGTGCATATGTTTGTGCATTTAAGTGTGTGTGTGTGTGTGATCATGTATGTGCTTGTGATCGGGAGAGTGTTTGTTTTTATTTTCAGCATGCGAACAACGGTAGCGCGTCTATTATGAAACCATGTGGGGGCGTCAAGCATCTTCACATAACACAGAGCACCACAGAGCAGCATCGTCACTCAGCCACAGTCAGCAGCAGTATGATTAGCGTTGTTGCTAAAGCGTGAGAACGTCCCGCCAGTGTGTGTGTGTGTGTGTATGTGTGTGTGTGTGTTTGTGTTGTCCTCCATGATCTAAACTCCCCCCCCCGCCCCAGCCTTTCATCTTCCTGTTCTCACGCCTGTCAGGACTTCCTGTTCACGCCCAGCTGGCCCCGCCCTCTGCGTGGCTGACGGCCCGCCCCCTCGCTGTCACTGCGGCGTACACGTCCCTCCCTTTAATCCTACCACCCCCTTTAATTGGCCTGTGTCTTTATACACTCTGAAGCGTGTTTTGTGTACTCTGTGTGGTGTATTGTATTGTTAAAGGCGGTGCATGTGTTTGTGTACAGTGTGGTGAGTGAAATAGAGTCTGACATTTGTGGGAAACCAAGACACTGTACTGTTGGATGTAGCAGGTACAAGGGCAGACGCTGATTTACAGCACAAGAAAGGCCAGTTTATTGTTTGATGAGTATTTGATTTATGGTGCATTAAATAAAGGTAATAAACAGATGTTCACAGAATACAAATATGAAAATAATACACATCTTGCCTAGACCATGCATTTGTATTTATTTTGATTTATTGACTTATCTTGAATATAAAAATGTTAGTGTTCATGCAAATCAATAATATTTTAGAAATATTCATAATAGTAGCATGTGTGACAAGTTGGGGCTTGTAAATCCTTGATAGGGACCTTTAAAGGACCAGTATTTACGCGTGCATATATAACATGTTATGCTTCAAAACATATTCTATTTGCCAAATCTCAAATCGTTCTAATTAGTTTGTCCAACCTTCTGTTCATTCCACTATAATATGACAAATCCTAAAAAAACAAAAAAGCACTAAACACAAAGTACTGCCGAGGCTGATGGGATGTTATTGCAGGCGCTTGGTCATAAACCAAAGTATTCAAATATTGACCTGATGATGGATCTCCCAACTCATCCTCTGGGGACCATGAGTGTCTGTACCAAATTTTATGGCAATCTCGTCCCATAGTTGTCGACAGAAAGAAGGTTTCAGGTTTTTGCTTTCACTTGCAAACATCCTTACTGTGATATGGAGTGCTTTCCATATCATAACCATACAGCATCATGGGGATTTTTTGCAGAGTTTGTAACCACTTATATATATATATATATATATATATATATATATATATATATATATATATATCTTGTTTTTTTTAAATTGCAACACCAACAGTATCCCATGATCCTGCACTTAGGCTGCTGCTCTCATCATTTTTATCACCTCGTTCTCTCGTTTCTTTCCTGTGAGAAACTGACTACATGACTCACTGTTCTGAAGGTGATAAAGTGAGTGAGAGATGACTGTAAGTTCACAAGCAGGCATGCTGCAACCTCCTGATTTTCAGAGTGTTTAACGTCTTCATGCAGGCAGGCAGGCTCTGCTTTATTGCCCCTCTGTGTGACCCCGGTGTAGTTTGGAGAGGCCGAGGCTATCATTAGCAGGACCTTTGGCCCTCCCCTTCACTCTGCAGCCAGGCAGCCAGCTGGTCCTGCACTCCCTCATTAGCCTCAGTCCATCTCGTCTCCACTTTACCTGCTGGTCATGTTACTACCCTCCTTATCACAAACACCACGTAAGCGTCTCTCTTTGACCTTGCCCCCCCCCCCCCCCCCCGCCTCCCCCTATCTTAATCTGTCTAATGTGTGTGTAAATATCGCTTGCGTGGTCCAGATAGCTTTTGTTTTACCATCAAACAAGCCCCAACCATGGGAACCTGGTCATTAATTACCATGTGATTCATGGTTATGGCTCTGTGTCTCGTCTCGCCACTAGTCTGTCATTAAGACTTTCCCAGACTTCCCATCCTGGCCTCTCCCAGCTAACAGCTCACCCACACCAGCACTCAGCCCTGCTAAATCATTACCACCACTTACACACAATATCAGCACCTTCTCTTCCACCAGGAAATACACACTTGTTTCCATGTAAATTACAATTACCACGATTCTTCCAAGATAAAATGGGGAAATTAGGTACCTACCAATGCAAAATAATAGGATTCTGTTGAATGTAAGCACAGATGTTGAATATAAGAAATGCAATAAAATGGTTAAAGTTCAAAATATAAAACAAACGTACACAGTCTTAGAGCTGGTATGAAGAAATAAGCTGATCATTTGTGGAGGTGGAGCAACTGACATGACTGTGAGAGAAAACCTTTAGTTTTTTTAAATGCACTCAGAATAATGTTAACAAAATGACAAGTTAGATATTATCTGAGTGGTGAATTAAATTAAATTAGACTCCTTATTCCTAGATTCCTTACAAATGTTGATTAGTTTGGGAAGTATGTGTCCACATGTGTAATTTTCCTATTCATTGTTGTTTTTTTTGTTTTTTTTTGTATTGAAAGCTGAGGCTGCCACTCACAGGAACAGAGGGGCTGCTGTCAGTCTGCTGTCAGTTGCTTCATTCAGCTTGAGGTTTAGTAACAGCTACAAACTGGTCAGGGATAAGGCCAAGAAGCTGGCGGGAGTAATCTTACTGCCACCCCCCAACCACCAACACTCACTCTGCTCACAGTCTGTGTTTCTGCATGTGTCTACAATATCCGTGTTTATGGAAGCTCACTAATGACAAAACCAGTTAGGGAAAATAAGTGAAATATTAACTAAGTGAAATGCTCAAGTGCTTGTATTTGAGCATAGAGTAGAAACACAATATTTTGAATAGTAAATTGATAGAAAATGTATCAACAGTAATTGCCATAGCTGAGAAATATTTAAGTCACTTTATTTTTTACACAAAACTGCCAAATTTTTACTGGTTCCGGCTTCTCAAATGTGAATCTTTGTTATTTTTAATTGTTGTTATTGGCCAAATACATTATCTGTACACATTCAAAGGAAATTAATGTAACAGGTTATATTATATAAATGAGGTAGGTCTGAATGTATACAATAAACAGTATATACAGCATGCTTGGATTTATATTTGACCATGACATGAATTAACATGTATATAGAGTACATGTTAAAAGAGAACCTATTTAAACCATAAATCATAATTTCAAATGTGTAGGTACAGTGGATGTTTAGTGTTATAGGGTTATTGCACGGGATCGTTTCTGACACTGTATGACTGATTAACTGTTCATCATGTGATGGCCTGCGGAAAGAAACTGTTTTGTGTCTGCTTGTTTTGGCGTTCAGTGCTCTGTAGCGCCTACCAGAGGGGAGAGATGGAACAGGCTGTGTCCAGGGTGTGATGGGTCTGCAGTGATGTTTCCTGCCTGTTTCCTGAATGGTGGGGCAGACTGGCATTAATGATTTTTCCTGCAGTCCTGACTGTCCGTCGTAGTCTCTTCCTGTCCTGTTTTGTGGCCGATCCAAACCAGACAGTGATGGCAGTGCAGAGAACAGACTGGATTATTGCAGAGTAGAATTGGTTCAAAAGCTCCTGAGGCAGGTTGAACTTCCTGAGCTGGAACAGGAAGTACATCCTCTCCTGGGCCTTTTTTGATGAGTGTGTCTATGTTGGAAACCCACTTTAGGTCCTGGGAGATGTGCAATCCCAGAATGGATTAGGGTCTCTACAGCAGACACAGTGCTATTGATTATGGTGATGGGACTCCTGAAGTCTACTGTCATCTGTCCACTGTTTTGAGCTTGTTCAGCTCCAGTTTGTTATGACCACACCAGAGGACCAGCTATTCAGCCTCCTGTCTTCTATGATGGTAACTGGAATATTTTGGAGTTTTGGACTGTTCAGGCAAACGGGCAATTTGAAGATGTCAATCTGGACTTTTTCACTGTTATGATATTTTATGACATCAGCAGATTAGTGTGAAAATAATCAGTAGTTGCCGCTCAGCTTGAGTTTTTACGTTATATTTTACTTTATACTTTTACTCAGTTGCTTTTCATGTGTATATGTTGTACTTGTTACTCTAATACATTGATTTGTCAACTATAGTTACTGGTCACTTTTTTAAATTCAGATTTTAGACACAAAACAAGAAGTGCTCTGCTTGCTCGTTGGCCTATTAACAGTATTTTGTCTGTGTTGAGTTTGTTGAGCAAAGCCTTGTTGAAATGGGTTATTTCTACATTGTCGCTTTACTACTTTTACTTGAGTAAAGGCTGGGAATATTAGTCTGCGAATAAAGATTTGAGAGCACACAGAAACAGATTTGTAAGTGCAGAGAACCTTTGATTGATGTTTTGAGGATACAAGAGCTGCACACTGTCCCATATACCAGTTTGTATCGATGGCAGGGAAACTTAATCAAATTCTGTCAACAACAACAAACAAAAACAACACTATAAAGAACAAAAACGACACTATAAACAACAAAAAACAACAAAAAATGACACTATGAAAAACATAAACGACAAAAAACAAAAAAAATGACACTATAAACAAAAAAACAACAAACAATGACACTATAAACAACAAAACGACAAAAACGACACTATAAACAACAAAAAACAACAAAAACGACAGTATAAGGGGGAAAAAAACAACAAAAAACAACAGAAACGACACTATAAAGGACAAAAAAACGACAAAAAACGACAAAAAACAACAAAAGCGACACTATAAAGGACAAAAAAACAACAAAAAACAACAAAAACGACACTATAAAGGACAAAAAAACAACAAAAACAACGCTATAAAGGATAAAAAATGACAAAAAACAACAAAAACGCCACTATAAGGGAGAAAAAACGACAAAAAGCGACAAAAAAACAACAAAAACGACGCTATAAGGTACACAAAAACGACAAAAAGCGACAAAAAACGACAAAAACGACGCTATAGAGGACAAAAAAACGACAAAAAACAACAAAAACGCCACTATAAGGGAGAAAAAAACGACAAAAAGCGACAAAAAACGACAAAAAACAACAAAAAAGACGCTATAAGGTACAAAAAAACGACAAAAACGATGCTATAAAGGACAAAAAACGAAAAAAAAACAACAAGAACGCCACTATAAGGGAGAAAAAAATGACAAAAAGTGACAAAAAACGACAAAAACGACCCTATAGAGGACAAAAAACGACAAAAAACAACAAAAACGCCACTATAAGGGAGAAAAAAACGACAAAAAGCGAAAAAAAGCGACAAAAAACAACAAAAAACAACAAAAAAGACGCTATAAGGTACAAAAAAAACGACAAAAACGACGCTATAAAGGACAAAAAACGAAAAAAAAAAAGAACGACACTAAGGGAGAAAAAAACGACAAAAAGCGACAAAAAACAATAAAAACGACGCTATAAGGTACAAAAAAACGACAAAAAAAGACAAAAACGACACTATAAGGGACAAAAAAACGACAAAAAACAACAAAAAGTGACCAAAACAACATTATAAACGCCATAAAACAACAAAAAAAACGACAGAAAACAACAAAAACAACACTATAAGGGACAAAAAAAACGACAAAAAAAAAACCGACTAAAACGACGCTATAAAGGACACTATAAGGGACAAAAAACGACAAAATAAAAAAAACGCCACTATAAGGGAGAAAAAATGACAAAAAGCGACAAAAAACGACAAAAACGACGCTAAAAGGACAAAAAAACGTCAAAAAGCAACAAAAAACGACAAAATCGACGCTATAAAGGACAAAAAAAAAAGCGACAAAAAACAACAAAAAGCGACACTATAAAGGAAAAAAAATGACGCTATAAGGGACAAAAAAACGACAAAAAATGACAAAAACGACGCTATAAAGGACAAAAAACGGCAAAAACGACAAAAAACAACAAGAACGACACTATAAGGGAGAAAAAACGACAAAAATGACAAAATCGACGCTATAAAGGACAAAAAACGACAAAAAACAACAAAAACGCCTCTATAAGGGAGAAAAAAAACAACAAGAACGACACTAGAAGGGATACAAAAACAACAAAAAACAACAAAAACGACACTATGAGGGACAAAAAAACAACAAAAAACTACAAAAAACAACAAGAACGACACTATAAGGGAGAAAAAACGACAAAAAGCGAAAAAAACGACAAAAACGACGCAAGAAAGGACAAAAAAACGACAAAAAGCAACAAAAAAACGACAAAATCGATGCTATAAAGGACAAAATAACAACAAAAAGCGACACTATAAAGGACAAAAAACAACACTATAAGGGACAAAAAACGACAAAAAGCGACAAAAAACAACAAAAAAGACGCTATAAGGTACAAAAAAATGACAAAAAACGACAAAAACGACGCTATAAAGGACAAAAAACAACAAAAAACAACAAAAACGCCACTATAAGGGAGAAAAAAACCGCAAAAAGCGACAAAAAACGACAAAAACGACCCTATAGAGGACAAAAAACAACAAAAAACAACAAAAAAGACGCTATAAGGTACAAAAAACAACAAAAAAAGCGACAAAAACGACCCTATAGAGGACAAAAAACGACAAAAAACAACAAAAACGCCACTATAGGGGAGAAAAAAAACGACAAAAAGCGACAAAAAACAACAAAAAAGACGCTATAAGGTACAAAAAAAACGACAAAAACGACGCTATAAAGGACAAAAAAAGACAAAAAACGACAAAAAACGACAAAAACGACGCTATAAAGGACAAAAAAACGACAAAAAACAACAAAAACGCCACTATAAGGGAGAAAAAAACGACAAAAAGCGGCAAAAAACGACAAAAACGACGCTATAAAGGACAAAAAACAACAAAAACACCACTATAAGGGAGAAAAAAATGACAAAAAGCGACAAAAACGACGCTATAAAGGACAATAAACGACAAAAAACAACAAAAAACAACAAAAACGACACTATAAGGGGCAAAAAAACTACAAAAAACGACAAAAAACAACAAAAACGACACTATAAGGGACAAAAAAACAACAAGAACGACACTATAAGGGACAAAAAAACAACAAAAAACAACAAAAAACAACAAAAACGACACTATAAGGGACAAAAAAACTACAAAAAACAACAAAAAACAACAAGAGCGACACTATAAGGGAGAAAAAACGACAAAAAGTGACAAAAAACGACAAAATTGACGCTATAAAGGACAAAAAAAAAACAACAAAAAGCGACAAAAAACAACAAAAAGCGACACTATAAAGGACAAAAACGACACAAAACAACAAAAAACAACAAAAAGCGACACTATAAAGGAAACAAAACGACGCTATAAAGGACAAAAACACGACAAAAAACGACAAAAACGACGCTATAAAGGACAAAAAACGACAAAAAACAACAAAAAGCGACAAAAAACGACAAAAACGACGCTATAAAGGACAAAAAACAACAAAAACGCCACTATAAGGGAGAAAAAAATGACAAAAAACAACAAAAGCGATACTATAAGCGACAAAAAACAACAAAAAACAACAAAAACGACACTATAAGGGACAAAAAACAACAAAAAATGACAAAAAACAACACTATAAACAACAAAAACGACAAAAAACAACAAAAAATGACACTATAAACAACAAAAAATGACACTAAAAACAACAAAGACGACAAAAAACAACACTATAAACAACAAAAAATGACACTAAACAACAAAAACGACAAAAAACCAACAAAAAATGACATTATAAACAACAAAAATGACAAAAAAACACTATAAACAAAAACGACAAAAAATGACACTATATATAACAAAAACAACATTATAAACAACAAAAAAACAACAAAAAATGACACTATAAACAAAAACGACAAAAAACAACATTATAAACAACACTATAAACAACAATAACGACAAAAAACAACATCATAAACAACACAATAAACAACACAATAAACAACAAAAACAACAAAAACGACAAAAAATAAAAAAAGACACTATAAACAACAAAAAACAACAAAAAATGACACTATAAACAACAAAAACAACAAAAAACAACATTATAAACAACAAAAAAACAACAAAAAATAACAAACACAGCAAAAATGACTAAAAACGACAAAACCACAACAACTAAAATGACACTATGATGACAATAAAACGACAAAAATTATCAAAAAACGACAAAAACTAAAAAACAAAAAACAAAAACGACAACAAAAACAACAATAAAATGACAATATAAACGACCAAAAACGACAGAAAAACAACAAAAACAACACTACAAATGACAAAAACGACAATAAAACGACAAAAAAACAACAAAAAAACAACAAAAATGACTAAAAACAGAAACATCAAAAATGACACTAAAGGACAAAAAGACAACAACAAAAATGATACCATAAACGTCAAATAAACAACAAAAACGACACTATAGACGACAAAAACGACACTATATACAACAAAAACAACAAAAAAACAACAAAAACAATCCTATAAACAACAAAATGACAAAAACGACGACAAAAAACAACAAAAACAACAAAACAACAAAAACAACACTATATAGGAAAAACGACAAATGACTACAAAACAGCAAAAAACAACAACAACGACACTATATACAACAAAAACGACAAACGACAACATACTAATTCTCGGTCTATAAATCACAGTTTTGCACAAAGCGTGTACTGTGTTTATGGATATGACTTGCATATTGATGAAAGCCTCATTCGGTAGTTTTGGCGTTAATAAACCTCCTTAGGGTTCTTGTCTGTGTGTGTTTGTATACTGTATGAGTGCGAGTGCTCGGTGTTTCTTGGTGTGTGGGTGTTGCTCCAGCTGCCCCAGAATGTAAGTTACTCTACCCATGGTCTGTGCCCGCACACACACACACACACACACACACACACACACACAAACACACGCACACACACCCTACTTGACCCCCTCAGCACAAACAGTTGCTCACGTCACTTCACTGAAGGCGAGAGCAGCCAGACTCTGACTGTAAACGCTATGCTCGATGATCAAATGATATTAGCAAATAAATCCTGGTATCAGGTGTCTCGACGTCTCACTTTGCACAGTTTGTGAGGTCCTGCTGTCCTTGTACCGTGCGTGTGTGTGTGTGTGTGTGTGTGTTTGTCAGCGTGGACACTGAAATCTCTGCATGTCTCCACATTATAACGCTGATTTTTTACTGTACCTGGTGATTTTCTTTCAACTCTCAGCAGAAAGTCAAAGCGCTTTTGAGAGATAAATAAAAGTATTAGGAGATTTAGAGTTTTAAATGTTGCAGCTTTCAAAACGTTCTTTCAGTTTGTGTAGTAATTGGTGTTTTAATGTTCATATCCTGCCAGAAAATGTCATCTTAATTACATTTACTTTACCACCGTTAGGTAATGGCTCATTGGTCTTCTCCTAAACCCATAAATTCCAGGGGTCTTTACAGTTAAAATGGTTGCAATAACAGATGGGACAGTGGTGAAAACTAGTTTTGCCCACTTAGTACATGGCAGGATCAGGGGTGGCCAGGAACCTTGGGCCTTGTGCACAAGAGGTGCTTGTGAGATAGTCGAACAGTGTGTGAAATCCTTGCCCCCTCACCTTTCCACCGTCAGAATCAGAGGTTACATTCAACAGTTTTTTGTAGCTTTGGAAAAAAATGCCAACCACGCAGTGATTGGCCAGGTGTGCGAACGTGAAAATGTCGGCAGGGCTTTAACTTTTCAACTTCAGAACTACTTTTGTCACTTTCCATGTGCAACATCATGAATGCCTTTGAGGACAGATTGTCCAAAAATGGCTGCCATCATCATCTATTTGTAAGATTAATTGCGTTGAGACTACAGATACACGCAAAATATACAGAATTCCTTTGAGAAAGATCATGGAGGCAGTGTGATGTAACCAGAAAGAGAACATGACCGCAGGTTTCTCGCCACCTTTCAGGTGTGGCCATTTTTATCTGCCTTTATATGACGGCCAGACGATCAGTTTTACAAACTGGTTCAATTCAAGCAAAGCCGTAATACTAAGTACCTCTATTTATTGCAGATAAAATTTACATTTGTGTGTATCTTTTTGGAACTGACTTGTTCCTTCATCACAATGAAGTGTAGTTTATTTGCCTCAGTCCCACATGCACTGTCCTGCTGCCACAAATACTCTGAAGAGCACCAAATTTGGATTAATCCACTGCTGAAAACAGTCCCCAACAAATGCACTATGTCCTCCTCTTTGAGTAACATTAGTTTAAAACTAAAGCGTCCAGCTGTTTTATTCAATTATTGAAACAGGGAAACTAAGTGACACACATGCACATACCAGCTCAGGAAAACACAAGAAGTATGAACACACACAAACAGGAACATGACACACTTATTTATACACACACACACACACACACACACTCAGAAAAACACAGATGCAAGAATGCGCAGCCACAAAATGAACAGTGATGTTGTGAATTTATGCCTTCACACACTCAGAGTGTGAAGTTATGCTTCCAGCAGGTTCCTCTGCTCCTTTATGTGTTTCCTCTATTTTTAGCCACCTCATTAAACCGGTGCTAATGATTCTTAGCCGTGTAAATGGTCTGATAAGCTAATTATTGGAGGAGAAAAACCTATTTTCATCCCACCCACATAAAGGCCTCTCTGCGTCGCTGCTCTGTTAAAGCCTGTGTGATTAATAGCAGAGGTTTGGCGTGCGCTGTGTGTTTTTATTATAACCTTTACATAGTAAACATCAGACAGGCCCAAGCTGATCTGATGGTTTTTATATGTTCTTCATACCTAAATGTTGAGAGGTTTGAATGAGTCACTGGTGTTGCTTGACTGTGACTGGGGATTAATGTGAAATGTTCATGCTTGACTGATGCTTTCCTTTTCTTTCTCTTTCTTAATGTCCCTCATAAAACCTTCTGTAGTTCTCTGCATCTACTGCTTTCTCTTTATTGAAGATGTTAAGATATTTTAGTGGATAAGTAGAAACTTTCACCTCCTGGATGTAGTAGAGGAAAAGTCAAATTTGAATTGGTCAGGCAACTGTTAAATTAATAACAAAAGAGCATCATGGTAACAGCAGGTCTGTGCTCAACGGGCCGTGCTGCAGTCACCACCGTGCAGCAAGTAGCCGGAGGACAAGCCCAGGCATGTGAGCTGACCCTGCTGCAGATCATCTGCAGATCCAGAGGAATGCGACTCGTATGCCTGTGTTGAGGGGTGGGGCGGTGGTGGCGGCTGTAGACGGCGCAGAGGTTCGTCTATATAACTGTCGGTGGGTCGTCATGTCGGTTTACGGAGGGACGGCTGGAGGGAGGTAGAGGCCGAGGCGGGGTCAAGTTACGCCGCCTTAAATCATGTTAGCATGTTTGGTGTTTACACGGATGCTTCTGTGACATCAAGTCTTCATTTTTCATCAGTCCTCACACACACACACACACACACACACGCACACACACACAGTCTGATGTGTTACAGTGCAACACAACACATAGGGGAGTAACTGTAGACCCTGAGGCCTGTAGGAAGGTCAGGGAGTGACATCTGTATCACTGAGAGCAGAGGTGGAAGAAGTATAATCATTATTTGCAGTTGTAGATTACTCAGTTGTGGAAAGGTAAAGTGTTAGTGAAAATGAGTAGAGTTTAACCTCACATAGCTCCAGTTTTGGGGATTTTCATGCTTCCAGATCATTTGAAGTAAGAATAGGAGAAAATAGGAAGGGAAAGAAGTGACGGAAAGATAAGGAGCAAAGGCAGGATACAAGAAGGAAGGAAGGAAATAAGGAAGAAATAAGGGAAGCAGAAGGGGAGGAAGGAAAAAAGACGAGGCAGGAAAAAAAAAGAGCAAGAAAAAAGAAATCTCCAGAGAGCTGCATTTATTTGTAGTTTGGAAGTTAAGCCAGTATTAAGATGGAGGGCAACATCACACAATGATTAAGGATTGGAGTTTGTAAAGATGTCTGAAAGGAACATACAGCAGGCTACAGTCTGGTATGAGGTACAGGCTTTAACAGTCAGATCCTGAATTCCCAGACTTGACCGTGAAAATCTGCAGTGTGAACCGGAATTATTATAGTATACTTTCATTCAGTTTAGTTTCAGTTAGTTTCCAGAGGGGGTTTCAGTTTTGTTTTTATTGTTTAGTGTTCAGTTTTGGTTATGGGGGTCATTGGTCAGGGGCAAGATTTAAGAAGTTCAGAACAGGTATTACAATACAAACACAACACTTTGTGAAGGCACAGTCCTGTAGACACCCCAGTTTCAATATGATTTTCACACTTAATTTTAGTTTTAGTCACTATAATAACCTTGAACGAGGCTGTGACACACCGGGCCCTCTGCTTCCCTTCTGAAGTATTTCTCTGATGCTCTTTTCCATAACACCCTGCATCATTTTCATACTGTAGAGTTGGACAAATTCACACGTGGAGCTGCTTCCTGCCACCACTGTCTTTTTCCCCTTGTGCAACCAGGATCTCTTCAGAGTAGCTGCACATAGATCATTTAGAAAACAAGTTTCTCCCGGATTTTTAAAAGGTCATTGGAAGGTGATTAAAGGATAGCTTCACAATTTTTCAAGTCTGTGTGTCTTAAAACAATAGTCAGATGACGATATGAACACTGAAGTAAGTTTTTCATGCTGTAATCATTCCTCCTTTTCATACTGGCCATTAAGAAATCTCCTCATAAATGTGCTTTCAGTGTAAGTGATAGAGAACATAATCCACTGTGCAAACACAGGGAAACACAAAGAGGGAATTTTAAACTAAAGATCTAAGTACTTTTTGTAAGCATTAATAGTCTAATCGCCCAAAATCACAAATTATCTCAATCTATAATGATTTAAATTGCCCATTTAGTCCTGTGGAAAGTTAAACCCTAATGTAAGAAACACTGGGACATTACTCTTCCCACCCTGCTACACTGAACATGAAATCATTTGGATCAATAGATCATAAGTTGCAAAGGGCAACAGAAAGCCCTGAACAGTACAGTGCTGTGCGTGGGTAAATCCAGGCTTTAAGCTCTGGCCTCATAAACTCCGGGCTCCAGAGGTGTGTCGCACAGCTGAAGTGGCCCCCGGGCAGTTTGGGCTTACCGACCGGCACTGCCTGTGCCTGCCTGTTAACAGCCAGCAGTCAGCAGCGTGTTACAGCCTCCTGTCAGCCTGCTTTCACTCTCTCGGGTTACAAGTGTTGCAAACAAAATGCTCGATTAACTAAGGGTTTCCAAAATACTTCATTTTGGTAATCCCCAAAAGAAAATGTCACATGCCAGAACCAACAGAACCAAAGCTGCACATTGCAATTTATGCAAGGCTGATTTCAAGGTGGGCTGAACAGTGTTAATACCAATAACAGTAATTTAATGGCGCATCCATCAATTTTAAAGTGCTTCTGCTGTGATTAAATGCTTTAATAAGCTGCCTCCACAGCGAGTGTTGGAAACAAAGTCCGTCCTGCAGACCAATTTGTTTAAACAGGGCAGTGAAATCATCGACGATGACCGTTATCAGCAGCCAGGCAGCTTAACTCTCATGACAGAGCTGGACACTTGGATGCTTGTTACATCTCCCAGACTTGTGTTTTTGGTCATCCTCTCTCCGTCTGCACCTGCTGACTGTGTTTCCCCCCGTGACGCCACTGTCGCCGGTAATCATAACCTCTTGTGAACAAGCATAAACAGACATTAGGCCTGCTGCTACTCCAGCCTGCACTTAAAAGATTGAGCCTGGACGCAGTTTTGCCCCCGTATAGATTTTTCCCCCTGAGTGTACAGTAATTAGAGAGATCAGCCAGGCTGTAAGTTCCATGAAGTTGCTGTCTGTAGCGCCCCCAGGTGGAAAAGCATGTTAATAAAATGATATAGAAGCCCTGATTTCTCTTAAAAAAGGTCACTGTTGCCTTTCTTTTTAGGTTAATTTGAAAGTTTTTTAGGTTTTCCTCATGGGAATGTTGCGGTGAGTGTGTTTCCAAACCTTTGTTAGGAAGCTGCGCAGGATGAGTGGGCCGCACTCGGCTGTAAGTGGGGTCTGACATGGAGGTCAGAGGTCAGGAGGTTGTCGGTCTTTGACTGAGACGTCGAGCAGCAGACAGCCGGTTTCACCTCTCGGATCACCTCTTGTTGCTCCCAGCTGATTTACAAAGTGTGAAATGGGGAGAAAACACCGGAGTGTGAAGCACTGAGGGAGGCAGCACAAAGTCAGACAGGAAAGACCAACAAGATATTTGCATTTTAAATGATCATTAATGATCTTATATAGTCTTTTTTTGTGTTCTGCTGCATGTTTTGTATGTTACAACCTCCTGATTAGGCTTTTAAATTCAGGTTAAATAGATTTTCAGTAATGTATCAAACTCTTTCTCAAAGTTTAGAGGAAATGCATTGGACTGGGGCCAGATTGACCCTCTTGACCCCCTCGTCTCCCACACTCTGACTTGATGAGGCACAAATTTATCGTGGCACATGCAAACTTCTCCCACCACACATTTCTGTGGGATTCAGTGATCACCTGGCGACTCTGTTTGCTCAGCAGCACACCGGTCCTGTTTGGTCTGTCTGCCCCACCTCACCCCTCCCCACTGTGTCGCCTGTGATTGAAGATGTGTGTGTGTGTGTGTGTGTGTGTGTGTGTGTGTGTGTGTGTGTGTGTGTGTGTGTGTGTGTGTGCGTCTCCTTTGAACTTCGCCCTAATAGGAGGCCAGTCAGCCGAGCTTCAAAACCCAGTTGTGTGGCCCCCGAGTGGCCGACCTGAGGGCCCGAGTTTGTTTAGCTGCCGTTCGAGTGCTCTTAAATGGAGATGTCTGCTGCAGCGTGTGTGTTTGTGTGTGTGTGTGGTGGGGGGAGGAGGAGGAGATGGTGGCAGACCCCAGGGTGATGAATGGCTTGTCTCCCTCCCCTTCCCTCACTCATGTCACCCATTTGCAGCTGATCACCTGTTCTTTGGTCACAGGGAGGGGGGTCTGTGGGTTTGGAGGTGTGTGTGTGTGTGTGTGTGTGTGTGTTATTGATTAGTGTTGGTGGTAGCTTGTTGCAACCAGCTCTGCAGTTGGTCTGTGTGACTGTTCTTGTCCTTCTATGTTTGTGAGAATCAATTTAAGATGCAGACCTTGACAGGGAAGACATTTTGTCCATTCCTGACTCCTGCAAATGGCTTTCTGAAGGTTAAGATTTTGTTTTAGGGGTTCAGTTTATACTTGGGTTTAATTTTAGAAGTAAGTTTAGGTTATGGTTAAGATTAGAAGCTAAGGAATGTATCGTGCCCTCACAAATATAGAACCTCAAATGTTTGTGTGTGTTTGCGTAAGTGTGTGAGAGAAAAAATAGAGATGTGAATATGTGTGTGAAAGAGTGTGAGGGAAGAGACAGACACAGTGACGCACCGTCGAACCCACGTCGGGGGGGTTATCTGAATGGGTCAGCACACGCCAGCCGACCCTCCTCCTTAACACGGCTGGACATGGGTCTTTTTCCACGTGTGTGTGTGTGTGTGTGTGTTACAGTGACTGTCCTTGCTGGGGACTACACATTCCCGCATGCCAGCATTTTTTTCTGTCTGCAGGAATGACAACTGTGTTCACTGGAATCAATTAAGAGTGTAAGAGGGCAGAGTTACAACTAATGGAATGTAAAAACAGTAACTGATGTATTTTAAACAACCTGCGGACAAAATGTGGTGCTTTAAAGCCGCACTAGTCAATATTTGTATTAATAATTGGAAAAATATACACGGTGTCATTTGTAGAGTCAAGAGTCATCGCCGGCACAGAGATGAACGCAGAGTGAATATTGGACTCCACGACTCCTATGGGGTGATAATGTAGCTGTGGGTCTGTTGAATGTGTATATAGGCAACTATTTGTTCGCCACATGTTCGCCGGGTGATAATTTGTCAGTGTTGTGTTTACGGCATGTTGCATTGCCCCCAAGTGGCCAAAAATAATACAGGTTTAAGTTATATGCATGCTGCATGATATGCAATAAACTGCATTTTTAAGATTTGGAAATTTGCAGTGAACTAGTTTTAAGAGCCAGGTGAATAAAAACATTAACTAAACTAAATTACAAATTACAAGAAAAACTGTCAAATCATAATTAATTTCAAACAATATGATTGTTGACCTAAAAATTTGACGACCCTCCTCCAAGTGTGCGTCCTTTTGTAAGGTCACATCAACTCTACTAAACCCCTACATACCAAACATGCAGAATAAAGACTACATATACTGTATTTCTCTTACTTTCTCTATAGCTAAACATTCTATTTGCTATATAATTGACTTTCTTTATAGTATATACAGTTTTTAACTAGTAAACCTTTAGTTTCAGTTTCTTTCAGTAGATTATCTGTTTATTTAAGCTAAAAGAAATAGCTTTGGATCACATAGTGAGCAAAAAAAGTGTACTGTACAGAAATGTGTGTCTTTGTTTTCAGTGGTGCAGCTGCAGGATTTGCCTCTGAATGACATCACCTCAGACAGTCCTGCTTCTGTTGTTTGCAGCTTTTTGAAGGAGTTGTTTGTATTTCAAAATTCCCGGATGGCAGGCAGGAAGATCATCATTACGCTTTCAGATCACAGGAGTAATGTAGGTGACGTGTGTTTTAAGTTGGATTTTCCCTTTAAGCCTCTTAAGGCGTGCACTTGAGAAACAGCTGTAACTCTATGATCCTGAGCGCTTTGTTTGTGTTCGTCCTCCCGACTTCCAGCAGCAAAGCGGAGCATTTCAGCCGCCTTTTCAGCTTCTTTGTTGTTTGGGGGCTTCACGGGAATCGAATCTAGTGTGATGGCAGAGCGCCTCTTCACAGAGACCTAAAAAAACAGAGCACGGCCACAGATAATGCTGACACACAATACCATATCACCGCAGCCCTCCATTGTCCGGGCATAGAGTAAGGCGATTCTGCCTGTCATCTTTGGCAACAAAAGCTACCAGCTGCCTTTGTGCGGCCAACAAGTGTCGTTATTCATCCCCACAAACGCATCAGTCAACTTACACCGTGGTGGGCTGAGAAATGTCTGTAGGTTGAGAGAATTGATGTTCTCCTGCAGTAGCTGAAGAGGCCCGCGAGGCAGGTTTTCCTGGCAGTAGACGTGGGTGTTGTCGTACACGTCTGTATAAGAATGGGGTGTGTTGAGGTTTTTCACCCTCGCATTCCTGTCTGCTGGTTGCTTGTATTATTGGCAACCAAGAAGTTTAATCAAATTATTCTGTTGCTGTTGTAATCATCTCAAGTCTCTCCTGTTGCTGCTAAGAGGGTTAAAATGGAGAAAAGGTCGCTGTAACAATCAAAGAACCAATTTTCTCAATAACTCTTATAACTTTCTCATAACTTTCTCAATAAAGTACATTACATCAGTACAATTCCTTATGGAAATTTAGGCCACTGCACTGGGACCTGTTTTATACTGGAAATCCAAGTTGCAGGACCTTTGCTCTATATCAAGCTCTGAAAAATCTAATTTAACAAAATGTGGGGGTGTCCCCGGGGTTTGTTTCCAATGGTAGCAGGACCTCCCGCTTGGTAGTGGACTTGTTCCTGTTGGCCCGTAAGCCAGCAGCAGTTACGGAACAACATTATGGTTCATCATTATTGCCATGTTTCAGGCCACCTCACAAATGTAAGTTCAATACTGAATCTCTTTTAGCTCTGTTTTTGGTCTCCACCCCCTCCTGAGGGAAATATCTAGCTCTTTCGCTGCTAAATGCTCCACTATGTTCACCTGCTGATCTCTAACTGTAAGTATTTATGTCTGCTGTTTGCTGCTGAGCAGGTAGTGTTCAGTGGGTTTCTAGATTTTCAGCTTGAAACAGCTACTGTGGCTGAAAACAACGCTGCGAGAGCGGTGAGAGTCAACCAAAGCAGTAGCTGGAAATTCGCTATAAAGCTCTGTAAGCTGAGCGGAGCTGCAGATTGTTTAGCTGCCTTGTTTAAGGGGACATTTCTTAGCACGCCCTTTCTAAATGCACACACGAATGGTGAGACGAACAGCATAACATCATAGAGAGG
The DNA here is from genome assembly GCA_031216445.1 of Lateolabrax maculatus. Classification (NCBI taxonomy): domain Eukaryota; kingdom Metazoa; phylum Chordata; class Actinopteri; order Acropomatiformes; family Lateolabracidae; genus Lateolabrax; species Lateolabrax maculatus. The sequence continues at coordinate 23,460,575 of CM062205.1, forward strand.
AGCAAAACACAAAGTTTCTCCTTAAAGGGAATTATAGTATTGTACCTGTTCGTATGCGGAAAAACTTAATAGAAGTAGTTGCATGAGGAGCGAAACTTTCACACCTCCACACTCCTGACCAATCGCCACGATACCGGGTCACATTCACTTGTTTTAACGCATCCACGGTCCATCCACCGAGTTCAGGCAGCCAGCCTGACGAACAGGTGGAAGGTGGAGCGCTGCACCACTGCTGAACACCCAGGGTCCACCAAAGAGCTGCGATTTAGAGGGATTTAGTTTGTGACACGTTGAAAGTGGCATCAGGTGTGATATACAGCGTCGTTCAGGTCTCATGTTTCTGGGTCTCACACACACACACACACACACACACACACACACACACACACACGCACACACACACACGGGGAGTGTTGGGATTATCTTGTGATCTGCAGAGCAGCGCTGGGCGGCTTTGTGCTGCACAGGAAGTGTGTAAAGATATCCCGATGATTCCCCGTATCCTGGGGGCTGAATACCACATAAAGGAGAGAAAAGAACACCGCCAGCGCCGGAAATCCTGCCATCACACACAGGTGGGGTGACAATGACCGTCCTCCCTCCCTGTCTCTGTCCCTCCCTCCTTCCCTCTCGGTCTCCACCTCATCCGTCACTTTTTTTTCTTTTGCCTCTCACTTCTCCTCCTTATCTCTCTTCCATCACACTCTCACCTCCTTTATTCTTTTCTCCATCCACGTTCCTTCTCTCACTCTTCATTTCTCTCACTTTCTTTCTCTCCACATCTCACCTCCTCTCTATCTTCCCTCATCTCTTTCTTTCTCTCTTCCCATCCTTTAATTTTTAACTCTTCTGTACTTTTTCTCTCCTGCTTCTCTTCTTTTAAAGCACATTTTGGAGGCGGCACGATTGTACATAATCAAAACTAATAAAATAATACTAATAAAAAATAATAATTCCTGTCTCTCTATCTGTAATTTTCTTTCTCTTCTGCCTATTTTCCCTTTCTTGACCTCCTCTACACTTTTTCTTCTATCCTGTCATTCTCTTCTCTCCATTTTCTTTCTTTAAATCTCTCTCATTGTTTTATTCTTCTCTATCTCTAGTTTCTCTTCTCTCTTTTTCTCCTTCTCCCTCTTTCGTTTACCTGCCCTCATTTTCTCCTCCCTCTCTCTTTCCAATCCCTTCATCACCTTAATCTTACTCACATGTCACCTCCTCATTTCTTATCTCCTCATCTCTTCTCCTGTCCTGTGTCTCATCCCTCCTTCCTCTCCTCCTCCTCCTCTCCCTCTCTCTCTCTCCCTGCCTCTCCGTTACAGCGTCTCTCTGCTGTTCTGGCTTTGTCTCTGTCGTTGCATAATCCCCCCCCCCCCCGGCTCTGCCACCAGCCAATGGCTCGGCTCGGTTGATGGACGGTGGGAAGTGAAGGAGTGTTTATTTTGATCGCTCGCCTGTCTTATCTGACGGGACGTGTAATTATCTCCTGTAATGACGAGGTTTGTGGAAGGAAATGGCTTCTGCAGAGTCTGAAGTGACAGGGGGAGAAGATGTGTGTGTTTCGGTTCAGACATAATGTGTAATCACGTTTTAGGGGGTGTGTAAACAAATTTCTCACCCTGACAGTCCTCATATCCTGCTGCCACAACAAGGCGGTTTCAGATAGATATAAAGAGGCGTGTTAGGTGACATAAGCACCCTGTGGTGGACAAACAGTACAGTGCTGTGGCTCCTGATTAACAGTTGCTGTGAACATTTGATTGCTTTTTGCAGGCTTTTGTTGTAGCAAAACTGATCATTTCCACTATATATGATTATCTTCTGATTAGATCATAACAGCTCCAATGTGGTATCTGTTCCAATGGGCCTCATGCAGGAATATTCTTTTATTCTTATCCAAAACCTCACATAGTTTTTCCATGAGGTCTTTTCTCATGAAGTTGTAAATTGCTTGTTACAACTTGATGAACAATTTCATCAATGGCATAATCAACTAAGGACACAACGATGATGATGGTCAAAATACAAACTTTGTATTTGCTTTATTTTAGTTATATATGTTATTTTAATTCATTTCTGCATCATATTTAAACTCTAAATTCGTCCAGATGAAGCCATTATGATTCTCCCTAAGTGCTAATAATGACAGCTGTCGTCTCACACTGTTGTAACCCCTTTAGGTTTCTTAAGGAGGAGGTCTGGGTCGACAGTTGGACATACAAAGTGTCTGACTGTGACACCGGAGACTGCAGATCACAATTTGTCTCCTCTTGACAGTAAAAGCCGAATTAATGGTTTTCTTTTAACCGTAAAGGCCAACCTTAACCAAGCCATAGTCATATGAGTCATTTTTGAGAGTGTTGGCAGTCGACCCAGTTCGTCCTTTCGGTTTGACGACACCAGCAGCATCCAGAATGAGCTGGTTGTCCTTTTTTTAAGTGTCTCTGACAGCGGCGCCTGGCCCGGGGGCATTTCGACCTGACAGGCGCTCCTTGTGTTCGCCGGGCCGAGGCTGAGAGGTGTGTGTGAGGGAGTTCAACAGGTGACACGCACTGAACCACCACGACGGGTCTGGGAGTCGGAGGGGGTCCGGGATGACAATGTGTGTGTGTCCGACTGAGGACGAATGAGTGAAAATACTCCATGTCTGTGATTGGAGTGTCAAAGTGGGTGTTTTGGACTGTGTGAGTGTGACGCCTGCATGTGTTTGTGGTCATGCGCTGTGTGTGTATTCGCTCTCTAAATGTCAGCATGCGTGTTCCAGGAAAAGCACGTATCGCATGTGTCTGTGTGTGTCGGGTGTTTAGTTTGACTGATGACTTGACAGCCGTCTGACTGACAGCAGCACAGACTCCTGGGAGTGTGCAGGAGGACGGGGGTGGGGTTGGGGGTCAGATGCCACTGAAAGGCGATCTCATTGTCTCATCTTCAGTGTCCTTTACTGCATTTTCAATTGTTGTGTAGAAGGGGGGGATAGTGGGGTGTACAGTTTAATAAGACTGTTTTCACAGTTGTTCTTCTCCTGCAGACCGCCGTCCTCACCGTCCTCATGTGTAGTCCTCAAATTATCCTCCAAAAAACATAGATGTCACATTAAAAGCTGGACGTCAGCTGGTCTTTTCTCATACTAATACAAGCTCAGCAGGACTTTGAACTGTTCTTTTCATCATGAATTAAACTAATTTACCTTCCTTGTAAACACTAATTTGATGATGTGAAGGCCAAAAGGTTCTATTTTGGTTAAAACTGGACAGATTTGGTTGAAAAATAAAACGTATCCATTGTTTCAACTGCATTACATTTACTATATTTTGTTGTGAAATACACATTGAAATGCAGTCATTACAGTATGTACAGTATGTACCATAAATCAGCAGATAATTACTTACTGGGCAGTTTGTTCATGAGCAGCTAGATGATGATTTGTTACTGAGGGCTCCAATACTGTTTGTGTGTATTTATGTTTACATTTTTTCAACATTCAAACAATTACACAGTGTCACAGTGACGTCATCAGGGTTATCTTGGCTCGTGTTCGGAGACTAAACATCTCTAACAGAAAGCCAGCGTTACAAGCTTGGGGTATGGTGTTTGAAAGATGTGGGCATTTACCAAGCAAGGAGGGTCTAATGAAAAGTTGTCATCAAGTTGCATTATGGGAAATGTAGTGTTTTTGGACGTTGGCTCATACTCGGCCTCTGATGCCTCAATTTTGACCCACATTTTTTAAATCCGTCTCTTGTGAATCCCATCAATCTCACTGAAGTGCAATACAAACATCTCTGCTGTGCCCCTTTAAGGGCAATTAACATAATAAATGAGGGTTCCCCAACATTTAAGACTTTCTGTTTCCCATTTTCACATTAAGTCACACAGACTGAGCCTTGATGTCTGGTGGTTAGAATCCCACATTTTTGTCTGTCCTTTCTCTTCTTTGACTGTTTAAAGTGATGCTGATAAATGTCACTGCTTTGATACCAACACCAGACGGGTGTTACAGTCGCTGACAGGATGACTGAATGTGTTTGAAATGTAGCGCACCACGCGCTCCACAACCACTCCATTTTACTGCGTTAAATTGCCTTTTCAGTGCATTTTCACAAATAACTTCACCACATCTAGTGTCTGTAAGAGCCGACACTCGTTCCAACTTGATTTATTGATCGCGGCAATCTTTTTAGAAACGGCTATAATTTCTTTTTCTAATGCAGTAATTACACTCATGTGGTTATCATTCCTTGTCCAAAAAACCTCTCCAGGGTTTTTTTTTTATCTGCGTGCCAGGACATGATGTAGTCAGTCAGAGAGAGTGAGGCCGGGACAACAGGCGAGAGACGAGACGCAAGACAATGTGGAGACACTGGGGCTCTCACAGCGGCACCAGGCCTGTCAAAGCTGCTTTTTCCATCCAACACTCCTGTTAATAAAACTCAAATGTTGGGTTTTTTAAAAATGTTTTATTGATTTCGGTGTAAATCAGACCTCTCCTGCATCCGTCAGCTTTCACTACTTGGCAGTTTCGTGGTTTTAGAGAGAGTGATGCTTTTGAAATGTAAGGACCAGCGGGGGGTTTTACAGCCGTGCATGTATTAACAGACACAGTTCCTCAAAATAGAAATACTCTGTCGTTTTTCTGCCATGAGTCATGCCAGTTAAATAAATGAGTCTCTACACTTCCTTGTAAACAGTTAATGAGATGAATGTATCCCAGCAGCCTGTATGAAGTTATTGCTGTGACATTATTGTTGTTTTAAATGAATGTACTACACAAGCCACTTCAAATTCTGGCATCCCATGTTAGCAGTAGTAGAGGATACATCCAAGTCATTACCCTGAAATCATGAGTGAATACTTTAGTTTTCTTCTTTTATTTGTGGCTGTTAGGGATGGAGCCGCTTTTGACAAATTGTTTAACGATTATTTGTGAGTTCAACTAACTAGACATTTACATTTCATAAGACTGGCAGGCCAGGAGTGACAGGGGTCACCATGAATATTTGGATTTTTCCTGCCACTTTGGATCTACCTCAGGAGTTTGGACTGTATTTCGGATGAAGAGTTGCAGTATGATTTTAGAGGATGGGGAAGGGTGTGACCTTTTGCGCTGGTTGTGATGCTGTGGGCCAGGCGAAGGGCGTGATCCTTGCTCTCGGGGCAGAAAACAGCGGCAGTGCAGAGCTGACTCAGCTGTGGATAAGCCTGCCACGCTTGATTAGCTCCCAGAGACACGCGACTGTAGCTCAAAAGTGTGAAAACACTTAATCTTTTCATCATCACCCCGCCAAGAAGTTACCCAACTCACCTCTGGAGTTTGTCTTCGGGCTTGAGGAGGCGGATGATCCTCCCTCGCTCCTTTGTGCCAGAAACACAAAGGCTTGTTTTCCACGAAGAACCGAACTTGAATCTTAACAAGTTCAAGCAGGGTTTGATTCAGAGAAAACAGACAAAACCTGCAAACTTTGAGCTATGTAGACCACATCTTTGATCCAAAATGGTTCAATAATCACCGTCCTGTGGCCCAAAACCTGGAGGATCATGTTAGTAGTTGAAGTTAAATGTCAAAGGTCCATTTTGTAGCTGTTCTGGAGCTTTCGATCATATCACACATCTTCTTCAGCAGATGGAGTTCTAATCTAATTGCATCTAATTGCAGATGTTCAATTGTTGTTTTTCATTTATTCAAAGCTATTTAGTGTCTTTAAATGTGCTCTGAAAATACTGAAACATATACAACATGGGCAAACTGGAAGCTGGAGAGTCGAGCCAGGAAGATGTCTCTTATTATTTTCAGGAGCGTGCAGGACGAGGAGCTAGTTTTATGCAATGACAATGTTCTTGTAATGTTTTTAATATTCAACAAGTTTGAGAAATGGATTGCGGATTCAAATACGTCATCAGTGCAGTCTTCCAAGTGATTGGTTCGCTTGCTCCACGTTTCGTCAGGCGTACGTAACCTTTTACGTGCTTGTCTCTGCAATGTTACTGCTTGCCTCTTCCCTCAAATGTTACATGGTCTTGTGGTGGGAAATTGGAGGTACAGATTTCCCATTGACACATGACCCTGTGGAGGAAATGTTCCTGAACATTTCAGAGATGGACTGCAACTGTGAAACGGCCTTTTGACTGTAATCCTTTATTAATTTATATGTAAAAGTCCCGCACTCCAGATTTAAACTCATAAAGATTGGTTTGAAATGCCTCCATTTTTCAGTTTACATCAACTCTTTTGCATTATGTTATAAAGTCTAAATGAGTAAAAGTAGAGTATCTCATGACTCTTTTAGACTCTGCAAGTTTGAAACTGCTGCTGTTTTATTTCCATGTTTCTTATGTAAATAAAATATTAAACCAGGGGGCTGTCAGTGAGCTGGAGTTTGTTTTAGGAAATCTGCGAGGCCGACGACACGGGCCAAATCCGACCAACAGCCTCATGCAGCTTTTCTCTTTCTCAATTTTATGAACACGCAGTTGGAGCCACCAGTCCACACACACGCACACGCACACACACACACACACACACACACCCACACACACCCACACACACCAGCCAGCCCCCTTTCCATTGGTCGGTGAATCCAAAATGACCACAGATTAGATAGCTGTCATTGATGCCTATAAACAACTGCTCCTCTCACGGCTTCAGAGGAAAACGTAGTGCGGGAGACGAAAGCTAAATGTTATTATTGCACACACACACACACACACACACACACACACACACACACACACACACACAATCCCCTGTGCAGTGTGACTTTAACAGTGTTGACGTAACACACCAAAGAACCAGTGCGAGCTCATCTTGACCTGCTGTGACCTCCCCACGGTTGAACTCTCTGGCCTCCGTCCGCTCCGTTTCCACGAGGGCGACGGAGCCGTGGGGCCCCGCCCAGCCGACTGTCAGCCGTACAGGGCCGCCACCATAATGACGCCTGCGACTCACCCACTCAGCTCAGCGAGGTCACAGAGGCATGCGTGTAGCGCTCAGCGGGGCTTGGCAGCGCCGGACCGCATAATAGGCTAATCACTGTAAAACAAACATGCTGACTTACCCACAACCCCCCTCACCCTCCTCCTCACCATGATTTAGGAGATTGTGGTGTATGGTGGAGGCAAACTGCAACTGCAGCCCTCATTTTCACTATGGCATTAAATTTAAAGAGGATACGTCGTCTCCATGCAGTGAAAACAGTATTTATACTTGAATAACAGAATTTTCCTGCTGTTATTCTGTGTTTAATTCAGCCCTGAGGCAGTGTGAGTGTGAGCAGATCGAGGAGATGCATCCTGATTCAGCATCAGTGAAGAACCACAAACTACTGAGTAAACTGTTGTAATTGAAATGCTAAACAAACAGTACAAGGGCACAAAAATGTATACACCTGCCCTGATTGGCCACCTTGTGTTCACCCCTAATTTTCATTGGCTCTTAGTGATGTCAGTCATTGTGTGCTTCAGACACAGAAATGAACACTCGCCAAGCGCCAAATGCCCAAATGCTGGTTGATAGTAGTTACTGGATGTAACTCCTGTTCTATGAGTATGTGCGTAGCCCTTAAACAAGCTTCCTTATTGGTCAACCGCATTGAGGCCACTGAGGCTACTAGGCTCTCATTTGGCTGGCCCCCCCGATCTTAACTGTTGGCGCCCCATGTGACCCCCACCTGAAAATACTCTGGATCCGCCCCTGTGTACATATGAATATTTATTCCTGTAGCCTTCATTATGAAAGTCTAATTGATTAACTCTTTAAACCAAAGACACTTGGCGGTTTTTACTGGCAAAAAAACAAAGAAAACAATAATTCAACAACATGGCTACAGTATGCGTGTTGTGTTGTGACTGTGTGGAGATCGGCCTCAGCTGACGTTAGATTCCTGCCGTGAATTATTGTCCCAGTCCGGGCCTTGATGGTGGTCATGATCACAAAAAACAAATGTCAACAGTTAGGTAGAAGTTGTTTACTATTTGCCTTGTATGTTGAACCGTTGGCTCTTTGACTTTCTATAAAAGCCGTGTCATGCTTCACTAGGAAATAAAGGTGGCACATGCCAAGTGTGATGAAAAGCGGTGAAGTGGCCACAGACGAAGGTTGTGCACAACCTGAAATGTGAAATCAGTCAGACATCATTGCGAAGAGAAACCAGATTTGTTATTCCAGTTTCCTCTGTTCGTGCTGGGGGATTTGGAGAGCTGTTGGCAGGAAGCATGCGCCCTAAACCACACCTTAGCCTCTAAAAATCCCAAGATCAGCATCCATTCTACTACTAAAAGCAGTTTTACAGCAGCAGTTGGTAAGATTAACCTTTATTGCGCCACTTAAATGAGCGTATTTGTGCGCCCATGAATATTGGCCATGATTTCACCATGCAAAGTAGTTTCCTAACTCCTGACCATCTAACTAGTTTCCAAACAGTTGCGACTGTGACAGTGAAAACACACTGTGTGTGTGTGTGTGTGTGTGTGTGTGTGTGTGTGTGTGTGTGTTCATTTTCTATTCAGGTCAGTTGTAGCAGTGTACACTGGCACGCAGCACGGCAGTTCTGTAATATGTTATTATGGCTGCATGGAGGCATTTGGAAGTGCCCATGACACCAACAAATAACATAGCAGAGGAGAGGGACTCTTTTTCTGCCTTTGGCTACATTTGGACACCCCCAACCCCTGCTGCCGCCCCCACCCCCCGTTGTGTAATCCTACCACTGTCACATGCATGTCCCTCTGTGTAATTGAAGTGGTTGAAAAGCGAGGAGGGAGGGGAGGGCAATAAGAATAAGAAGCGTGGTTACATTTCAGCCCGGCTGGTGCCAAGCTCCAATTGAAAATATACGGGCCCGGGCCTAACCCCCACGTTTCCATGCCTCCCCTGCCATGGCAACAAAACATGGAAATGTGAAAACAATGTAAGCGTGAGCAGTTTCAGCCGAGCCCACCGCCACAATGAGCCGTGCAATTAGACGTTTCGACCGAGGAGGGGCCACTTATTGGATTTGAGAGGGCTGAATTGTCGACGGGGGCCACTCGAGGGATGCTGGTTTCTAACACTGGTCCAGGATCTGGTGTTCGCTGCGGGTAGAGTGCCACTACCTCCCAGTTTCAAAGGCAATTAGCCTAATGGAGCTCTCAGCTGGCTGCACATTACTGGCTTGGACGAGGAGCGGGTGTCACTCCACATAATCAACTCTGTTTGTTTTATTTTCTCCTCTCTTCTCCTGTTATGTTCTATTCTGAAATATCTGCTGAGTCCATTAACCTAAAATTGTGGCTGACTATTGAAAACAAAAGGCCAGTTTCATTTGGTGATTTTTAAAAACAAACTCAACTTCACTTCTTTGCTTTATAATACCTTCTGTCAGTCACTTTGAAAGCAAAACCAAATACAGCTTGTTGTTTTGTTTTTTTTTTCATTTTAAACTAAATATACCCAGAAGTAGCAGGTCAGATCAGCTTAAACCAATTTTATCTGGATTTAATGCCTCAATACATCTAAAAGTTAATAGGGGTGATGTCATGTTTTAAATTTGGCAGGAAAATCCCATCATGGAGACCTCAACCCAACTTTATTTCTATAGCACTTTACACAGAAGTTGATCCAAAGTGTTTTACAGCACAGAGACAAAACAGAAAAAAAAAAGAGGAAACATGAGCATAAAAAAAATAAGTTGATGTAGATCACATACTGCATATATATAGAATTACTCAGCACATGATGCTTTACAAACTTTATTAGGAAAGATATCGACATGAGGAAACCAGCAAGGATGGTCAAGAGAAACAGAAATAAATGGGATGCCCCCACATGCATGTGCACACTCATGCTATCATTTAAACAGGCCAGGTTGACACAGGATCCCCTCTGCAGCTCTTGCATAAGGATCCAAAGTACCTCAGATTCCAGTCTCACTCTCTGTCCTCCACCTCCTGCCAGAGGAGGAGGAGGAGGAGGAGGAGGAGGAGGATTCAGCTGTGGCGTGATGGACGGCATGATGTCAGAGATAAACAGGATTGTGAAAGTGTAAATGTGTCACATTAGCGTGTTGCACACATGCAGCAGCACTTCCAGTTCCCCAGGTGCACTGTAGCAAACGCTCAGTGTAATGTTGTAATAGGTTCTCTGTGCCGAAAGTCCTTGTGGAGCTTCATCTGCGCCCGTGTTGCTCGCAGATTCATCAAAGGGTCCGGCGGCCCAGCTGTTTGCTCACTGTTGCAGCGAGTGGAGCAGCAGCGGCTCACAGCTGACTGCTGCTGGGAGGAAGGTTCTTGTCTGATGTGGAAACGAGTGGGAATACTGTAAAAGCCTCCAAGCTGGAAAAGCCTCTAAAGGTGTTCTGCCACCATGTGCCCAGACAAGTCCTCAGGTCTAAACAACATACTTAGGTTAAGTTCAGGTAAATGCAAACTGGCTTGCACGCCTCACTCCATCCTAAGGCTCGTTTAATTAATCTTAGTGAACTACAGTCTGCTTATGCAACTATAGCAACTAGAACTACTTGGGAAGTAGTTGGGAAGCTTGTCGTAATGGTTAAGAAGAAACCAGCATTAACTGTTGGTAGGAGATGGGATCACTGCATTAAGACTTCAATATTTAGTTAATTTTAATACTCCAAAATGGCCACAATTGCCATTACAGCTGGGGTTTGCCGAAGCACCCTGGTCGGTGTGAACAGTCTGTGCAGTCGGACGCACAGTTTGTTTGGAACACTTCATTCCTCTGTGTGCTCCTACTTTGTCCCTTTTGATTTGCTGTAGCATTAAAAAAAGCAGACAGTGATCGTAAACAGCTCCAGTGCTCATTGATGAAGTGATCTGTGTCTCTCCGCTGATGCTGACAGACTGTCACCATCAGAGCAGCTAACAGAGAGATCATCGACAGGTTCAGCAGGTCAGTCTGTGTTTACTCTCCTGAGTCACTGTCGGACAGGACAGACCATAAATGTGAGGCAACACTGCACTCTAGTGTTGTCATTAGGTTAGTAACTTGTACCCTTAACAGAATCGTCTTTATTGCCAATTGCGCATACAAGGAATTTGTAAGAGTAGTTAGTAACAGAAAATAAGAAAGTGACTGCAAGTCAAGAAACATAAATATAAAATAGAAATATTTACAAAAAGAAAGCAATATATAAAGTATATAAAGAATATGTAAAATATGTCTGTTTTTAAAATGAAAGCTGTGCAGTTTGTGCAAGAATGTAAAAAATATGAACCATGTTCGCAGTATGAAGTATAAAGAATATGCAATGTGCAAAGATAATAGTCGTTAATGTATCACATTGTGCTCCTCCTAAGTTTTTTTATGTAGTCAGAAATCCTTTATTATTTATTTTCTTCTGTTTTTTGTGAATCATTTTGTTGCAGTGATGGCAGGTTTAAATTCTGTCTGTTCCTTAGATTTTGTAAAACCATGTGCATGACACAAAAAAAGAAAGGTTCTACAATATGGTTTATGTTTGTTGTGTACAAGAATATTAGTTATATATTAGTCACATAGTATAAAAAGCCAAACAGCCAAAGAGTACAAAATCCATCAATGTTTCCTTCCAACCACCTGATGTCCCACTCCACTCATAATTTAGGCATTAACGAAGGCTGAGTCACTCCATGACAATTGCTAGAAATTATCATTGTGATTAAATAAAACATTTATAAAACACAAACAACAATATTTTATAAACTAACTGCTGTATTTTTTAGTTGTGTTGCATAAATCAAATGCATTGCTTTCAAAGTGAAAAGTTTAAGCGTTGCCTGCTTCACACACATGATTTCACACATTCAGCAGGTAGACAAACGCACACACACTTACTAAACACACACGTTCATGAAAGTGTAATGAGTTCTTCTCCTCAAAATCTGCCAGCTTAAATAAAGTTTTAATTCACCGGCAACATTATTAAAAAGGTTCCTAAAAAAGCCAGTTCAAATGAAAAAATACTCCTGTTTGATTTGATTTGTTTGCTTCCAATAATTAAAAGCCACAGTTTGCTTTGAGTCCTGCTGTGATAGGTTCAAATATTCTAATGTGAAATAAAATTGGATTTTGGAGGGTTTGGTTGGTTCAGTTTCGGGAAGTTGAATTTTGAGCACCTACATTAATTAACTTAGCACAAAAAAAACAGTGGACAGTACTGTATATACTTATTTCAATAACGCTCTGCAGAAATAAAGTGTTATGATCTTCATTCATTCATGAGTTTTTATTACACAGAGGAAGTGACACATGCTGCTCTAGTGGGGAGGTTCTCTGTCTTATTCATGGCATACTTAAGCTCCTGACTAAAGGCTGAACATAACTGTCTTTGTCAACTGTTTGTTTTGCTTTAATTAGTCTGTAACCTCCCAAGCAAAGATCAAATCTACATCAGTCCGTCCATAATACTATAAAGAGAAGAGGACATGTTGAAGGGTGAGGTTGGCATTATTCTATTTTTATTTTTTTTATTAATAGTGAATTTGGTGGGGACTATTTTCATCTGTGGACTGATCCACATGTGTTGCTCTAGTGAGTATTTACAGCAGGAAGATGTTCGTGGGATTGAGTTAAGATAAACGAGTGGCACGAGGTTTTTAATGACAGACTGTCTTTAATGTGACACAGACAGGGACTACCTGTCTGTGTCTGTCAATGATTCAGAGGAAAGCGCTGCTTCGATCAGCCAGGTGAATATTTATGGGAGCCGGTAATGCTTCAGAGAGATTCTGGGAAACACTGAGACCAGATTCCTAGAAAGCAGCCTGCCATGCACACAGCTGGGTACATCCAGTCCTCTGCACTCACTGTGTGTGGAGGGAAGCAAAAGGTATAGGTTTAGAGAGGATATTGCAGGGCTCCATAATATTGTTTTTTACCCCAAGAAGCTCAGGAAGAATGTTTCAAAAATGCTGTATGTCATTTTAGAGAGGAAGAAATTATACTATTTTATGTTCATCATTTACGGTCTCTGAAAAACAGAGGATCCAATCTGGAGATATTGAGTTAAGTTACCCTCCATCCTTCCACATTTACCACAATTTGTGTCAATTTAATGCAATCAGTCATTTTTCAAGTGTGGCTGTCACTTTAATGGAATGGACTTTCATTTCACAACGTTTCCATGTGCACAATAGAAGAAAAAACTAAAAAAGGAAGAAAGTTTGGAATGACATTTGAAAAGATTTTTTTCATACGATTCTGTCAGGAGACTTTTCCCACAGACGGACGGGTTACAATTAAGGAACAATACTCATAACACAATGTCATACACATAATTCAAACTAAAAGTTTGTATTATAGTCTCAAATACTGCCAAACATTCCTTCCTTGTTTTCAAACTTAATTTTCAATTCAAAAGACATGATTAGTGAGCTAATAGGAATTTTAGAGATTTGTGGGGCACTATTGATCCCTCCAGGCCGGTATCTGTACTATTCATAACCAAATTATTTGCAGCAAACTGAGAAAATAATAATCAAAGGCAAAAGTTACTGAAGCATTAACATGTGAGCAGTATTTTAAAGAGACAAACCACCTTAAAACAGAATTTACATCAGTTACTTCAATGAGTTTGTACAAAAAAGAAATGTGTTTGTCCAACAGCAGCTGGTTTATTATTCATCAGCTGTAGAGCATTGTCTGCCACTCAATTTAAATCTAATAAATTCACCTTGTAATGAGACCGTCACACTCATACTAAGCCTGTTGTTCAAATCAACAGACTGAAGTCTGGTCAAATTCAGAGGTTTTTTAAATGAAATTGAGTAGAGAAGCTGTCATGTTCCCCTTCAACAGATGGCGCCATCAAGCCTCCAGACATCCACCTTTCTCTCCTACCAAACTCCAGCCAGGTGCAGATTTCAGTTCAGCTGTGGCAAGAAGGATGAGCTTCAGTCTGATTATCACTTTTTCTGGGTGGTGTCAACACACACACACACACACACACACACACACTAACCCATATCCCAACCTAAGTCTCTGAACTTATGTTTAACTTGCCTATAGTAAAAGGACAAAGTTTACTACTTGAATAAAAAAATGCTGACTGGAGACTTGTGTTAAAGTCAGATGTTTCTTTGTGTTAATTACATTTTTCTGTCCACTCGGGGGCAACAGAATAAGCTGTAAACACGACACAGACAGTGTATCACCTCATTAAGTTGTTATGGAAGAAGTGTTGGGAAAATAGCTGCCTATTTAAGTTGCAGACATAAAACCAAAACAATTACGTGAAAGACGCTAAAGCGCTCCCTAGAGCTCAGAGAAACAGCAGAGTCGGGTGATAATTGTCCATGCGCTTGAAACCTTACATTACATGTAGTCATTTCCTCAATTTTTAAGAGAAAAACATTGATTAGTGCAGCTTTAAACAAACGACCAAAGCTGTTGTTTATCTGGTGAAATCAGCCTCCAAATCCTGTTTAATCCCAGTAAAGTTTTCATAGAAACGCTCTGTGAAAGTAGCACAAGGAGAATGAACCACGTCTGTGAATGCATAGATGCAAGTTATGATGTCCATACTTGTCACATGTCAGCCTAATGTGGCACAGGCAAACCGTAGATCATCGCGCCTGGTGTTGTCTCATTTCCGTCTAAAGCAGATAGAGAGCACGCGACTTTTCCTTGATTGAATGGCCTCCTCTTTTGTGTTGCACACTATACCCTGATTTTACTCTGGATTTCAATTTCCATCACGTATGGACACTGAAAGGCCCTTTTGTGCAGCGAGACAACAATGAAGAGAGAGAAAAAGATAGCGAGTGAAAAAGAGGAGTTCGAACCTTTTTCGAATATACTTTTCCCACCGCCAAACTTATATTAACCTCCTCCTGTTCCATTGTCAGAGCTAGTGCAGTGCCAGCAGAGAAAAAAGGTCAGAGCTGAATAGTGTCATTGCTTTGAGGTGAGGCGAGGCCTGCTTGGTGCATTAAAGTGTCAGTTCAGATTGAAGACAGTTATTTGGGAAGGAATAAGAAAGAGGAAAAAAAGAATGTCTAATAAAAGGCTGATAGATAGTAAAAAAAAGAAAAAGGAAACTCTACCTTTTTGACAGTAAGTTCACCACTAAAGCCACATTCAAATGAAGGGTATTAGATCTCTTTGGAGAAGACGTCTGATTTGCTTGCATGAGTATTCAACCGTCACCTCTCCCTGTTTCTCCTATAAAGCCCTCAGGATTTTAAGGGAGCGTTTATTAAAAGTGAGCAAACATACCTCTCCAGTTACAGTTCTGCGCTGTAATAAAACTGTGTTTACTGTATCAGTCCCAGAATTAATGACACTAAATGGTTGGCTGAGTTTATCTGCAGAGATGAAGCAGATAAGCTGTTCCGAAAATCCGGAAAATCTTGTGACTCAAATACTGTCGATCACTGAAATAAGAAAAGTTACAGTATCAGGACAAACTTGATGACACTTGATACAAAATTCTATAACAATTTTTAAAGAGCGAAAAAGACAAATTACAAAAGGTGCTCGTAATGCTGTAAAGTGCACGTTCAGTCCGTTTAAACGTTAAAATTACATAAAATCTGAATTGTCAAAATTAAAGTACTGAAAGTAGTTGAAGCGTAAGAGTTGAAAAGAGGTGAAATGTCAGTTGATCTCTGAGCAATGAAAGCAGCGAAACTCTCATTTAAAGAATGAAAGGAACACACTTTAAATGTAAGTTAAATAGGGAATGATGAAGTCAATTGAAAGTGCCAGGTACCCTAAGTGTCAGTTGGTATGTAAACTGTGCGGTAAGCCTAATTTGTGTGTGCAAACAGTTTAATCCATTTAAAAATCTTGTTCAATTGTTTGCATGTGAGATGTTGAATGTGAAGCACTTAAAGCAGTTTAAGTGTCAGATCAATTTGAAGTTCTTAAAAGGTTTCGAGTGTTGAATTGTAAGAGCCAAAAACAGTTGAAAGCAGACGAAGTGTAATCTGGGAAAGCTTTTGAAAGTTTAATTTTCACGTCGCTGAAATTAAACTGAAGCTGAAATGCCAGATATAGTTGAAGTGTTTGCACAGTAAATATTGAAGTGTCTTTTGGTATGTATGCAGTGCTCGCTAAAGTTAAAAATTGCACATGCAAACACTGTAAATGGGTTAAAATGTCTTAAAATCGTAATTGCTTGCATGCGAGGTGTTGCATGGGAGTTGCAGTTGAAGTTAAAAGTCGAAGCACTGAAAGAGTTTGAAGTGTCTGTTGAATTGTAAAGACCAAAACCAGTTGAAGTGTGAATATGGAAAGTATTTAGATTCAAGTTTGGCCCTGTAGACAGTTGAATTGTCAGTTTGTAATGTAAGCACTGAAAAAAGGTCACAGTCAGTTTAAGAGTAAAAGCAGCTGGAACGTGAGTCGATGTCTAAGCTATGAAAGCAGTTAAACTGTCGTTTAAAGAGCCAGAGATGAAAGCAATTGAAATCTGAGTTTCAGTTGTTGCTGAAGTTTGTGCAGTGTTAATAGTTAAAGTGTCAGTTGGTGTTTAAGCAGTGACAGCAGCCGAACTCTATCAAGTATTTAACTGTAATTTGAAGAATAGAAACTTGTTAAAGTGTCAGTTGATGTGTAGAGGCTAAATACAGTTGAAATGTCAGTTGAAGTGTAAGTGTTCCACATGTGCTGGAGGGTGAACAAAGGGAGACTGTGCATGATTGTTTTCTCTGTAAGAGGAGTTTTGCACTGTATCTGCTGTAAATCTTAATCCTTTTACATGCCCCGCACCTTCTACACATGTCTAAGAAACAAAGAACACCACTCAGCTGCTGAGAAATCTTTCATTCCCAAAACTTATACACAAACAACTGCAGTTGATCAAATCCATCCAAGTTTTTCAGTTAGAATACATAAAAATGTATTTACTTTTCTATTTTGTACTAACCGGGGGTGATACAAGAAGTTTGCCAATGGACTTCAGCCACTGCCAGTTAAATTATAATTCCAGTTTAGGTTTTTGTAGTTTTGGCCATAATATTTCATCTGTGATAATAAGTCTGTACTCAGTAACATAAACCTCCAAAAACACATCAGACAGGGCAACAAAAAAAAAAAAAAACACAAGCTGTTAGACAATTAAACAGGTTTCAAACAAACACCTCTGTTAGCCAAAATATTTTATCATTTAAATTATTACCCAAATTGTCTGTTGCAAATGTCCATAACAGTTCACAGACCCACTTTTGTTCACACTGTTTGCTTTGCTATAAAGGATGATATTTCAGATTCACTTTTTTTGGGTTTCAGCTTCGAATAAATTGGTTTGTATAAAGTTCAAGACAAAAGTTATGTTTCGTCATGCCTCTAAATACAAATTCTGAAGGAACAAATATTTGAATAAAACACATTAATTTTGCTTTACTAAAGGCTGATTAAAAACATCTGTGGTCATTTAGATATGAATCCTTTTATTTGAGGAGGACATGACAAGCCGGCCCAAGGTTTTTAATGATAATATTTAATAAACTGGACCTTCAGACAATTAATGTACTGTGTGTTACTCCATGTTCTTGTAAGCTGAGAACAAGTGACCATAAATAACCACTCAAAGCCTCCATGGCAAGCTGGTTGGTCACATGCAACAAACACTTGCAAGCTTTCTTGATTCACAGTTTGAAATCAGACTAGTCATCGGTGGTAGAGCCCCTCTGACCTTCTCTTTTTCTTTGACTCTCAACTGCACTAGTGAGTCCCACAGTTTGATCAGGATGGCTGTTTGAGGGGGATTGGTTAAAATGTATTAATGTAATTATATGGTTAGAAGTTAATTACCTGCATCACGTTACATCCAGTTACGTTAAAAACATATATAAATTCAACAAAGACCTCTGTGTTTTTGAAAGATACACAGTAAGAACTCCACATTTGACACATCTGAATATCACCTTGCTCGTCCCTCTGTCCTGACACTGACCGTGGCTGCTGCTCACATCTGGGAACTAAAACAAATACAGAGGAAATTTGATTTGAGTGCACTGGTGGTCCTTAAGGCACTATTAAGGCGGAGTTTTTGTACTTTGTTCTCTCTGATGGGACGTCATGTTCCCTCGTCCTCTGTTTCAGAATGGGCTTCTCATCATTTTTCTTCAGCAGCATGCAGAGAAACCACCACCAATCTCCTCTTGTCTGTTATTTTCAATATCATTATCCTGTTACCCTGTATTAGGTAGCAAATGCTAATTTGTGGCTTCCACGTCAAACTTTGTGTTGCACAGCAACCAGGATAAAAATGATGCTTGTTGACTTCTTGCTCTTTCTGTTCTGGAGCAGAACTTGGCATCTGAACATGAGAAAAATGTTCCTCATCTGCTCAAAGCAATAAACAAAAAACAGTTTTGACCTCTGTACATCCAATAACCATGAATTACATGAAATGCACTTAAATCCATATATATGCATACATATATGTGTTTATGATACATTCTTTTAACGTATCATAATCATTACACAATATCAGAAATATAGCATATGCTGCCATGTTTTTGAAGATTTGTGAAAGTTCTCGTGAATTAATGAATATATATTTATTAATTTTATGTTTGAGTCTTGTCAAAATAATGACCAATCCTGTCAGAGTTAGTAGAAGTAGAATCTATAGATAAATGTTCACAAATATAAACTAATTAACTTAACATACACGTGTTACTTCAACAATACTCAAATATTACACGTTAGATTTTTATTTCGTTTCATTTTATCTTTTATACACAAGCTTAAAAAACTGCCAATTCAAACCTGCACACTGCAGGTTACAATGCTCACGGTAGCAGATTTATCACTGGAAGTTTGTAGGAATCTTTGACACAACTGATTGATGACTTCGGACAGAAGTAGAAAAAAGCTGCTCCCCATTTTCACTCAGCAGCCGTTGGCTTTGCAGATTTGATCAGCTCTCGCTAGATTACTAATGTTAGAAATTCTGTTACCAGTTTTAAATGTCTTCATCTGACTATTTTAAAATTGTACTTGATGAGTGCACATCGTCTTATCTCTGTGCCATGTAATGATGCAAAAAAGACATAAGCTAAAGCTGCAAGTCCCAGGTAAAAAGCTGTTTTCTTCACAGCATTGTTCTTATGTTACTGGTTAACCTAGCCCCTGTATTATAGCACAGTATTGTAAGAAAACATGTAATGCCCAATTGTTTTATTATCTATCATACAGTAATGACATTCAGCTGGTTACTATAGAAATATGTTATAAGTTACTTGGACAAGTAACACAATTGTTAGATTTATGCTTTGTTGTTTTTTTATTTTGTAAACAGTAACTTTCACTTTTATATTAGGAAAGGCTTTGAGGATGAGGATTAACTGATGAATTTCCCTTTCAGTTTCACCATCACAGTGACACAATCATTCATCTTCCTCAGTGCTCAGTTTTTCTGTACATAAAAGTAGAATCCCTGATGATATTTTATTTATTTATTCTTTTGCACTAATTCAACTCCTTTCTGGATTACAACATCAGCCCAATGCCTAAATTATCAACTTTAATATGATTTTTTCTTTTGCCATTAGGTAACAAAGGAAGTGTAGAAGTAAAATATGGGAGAGAAAGATTAGATACAGGTGGGAAAGGTAGAACTTTTCATGTTTAAGGATGAGATTTAAAACATGATAAAAACATACCATATGAATGCATAAAACTATTTTCATGCAGTGGAAAAACACGAGCTGAATCGATTCACTTTCCTCCGCGCCTGAGGCCCGGGCTGGGTAAACAACCTCCACGTCTCCATGGCAGCAGAGTGCAGCAAGCAGTGCAGCCACGATGCAAAAAAACCCCACAGCTCCACATTTGGAGTTAACTTGGGTCTATTCTGTGAGAGCAGGCATGTGTAGAAGACACATCTGACCCGTACGAGAGGGCAGATCTGAGAATCGTGAAGACAACCCTCAGTGTTTCTGGGCTTGGCTCGGCCCAGGGCCGGCCGGCTGCTTCACTGGACTGTCCAAACCAAAAAGTGGCTCCTTGGTTTCGGTGATGCATGCAGATCTGATTGATCATCATTTCTAGAATTAATGAGTCCTGAATTATTCAGATCTGTTTCATCCTGCCAGGTTTTCCTGACAAATGTTTTAGCTGTTTTTTTCCCTATCATTGGTGTAGTTTCCAGGGACAACAACAGGGTCATGTCATGTTTTTTATATATGTATATTGTGCAATTTTAAAACATATATTTTCAGATGTTTGGAAGTTTCCAGAGGGCACTAAAAACCTTCCACATAATAGTACATACATTACATTACATAATAAATAGATACAGCATAAATAAGATTAAAAATCTAATATAAAAAAATAAAATAATTTAACTAAGGAATATAAAGTACAATAAAAAGAATAATAGTAGTGATAGTCAACTTCACAGTGGACATCTTAAATCGTTGTGGGAGGGGTGTTCCTATGACAACTGTGTCGCACCATGTTATATGAAAGAAAGAGGAATTTGGTGGTCTTGGCCCGAGAGAAATCAATAACAAATACTTTACCAAACCAGAAAATCAGGGACTGTCCACATCTTTATAGAGACCTGGCTCCACACCCTGGATCAAGCTATCACCCTCGAGTATCATATACTTTGGTGTAAGGTCATCTTACAATCTGGCACCATTGTTTTTGGTACCTTATTATTTACTTTTGAAGATACAAATGCAACAAACTTGAGACTGTATTAAAACATAAAGTGTATCACTTCTTGTCCTGTTTGATAAAATGCATCGTCCCAGGAATGAAAGAGAATCAGGAAGTAAAATCAGAAACTTCATGACTAAAAGTCCCCTTTTGCACATTCATGTGGGTGTTTCCACCACATCTGAAGAGCCGTGAAGATTAGGCAGTGATAGTGACACATGACAAAATGCATAATACATTTCCTGAATAAATAAATAAATAAATCATATTCTTTTATTTGACATAGCGTTCCTTCAGTATACATGGGTGATACAAACAGGATTTGTCGAAGGTTAAGCCTGGCCTTAGTCTATATTTTTCTCATTATCAGTTTCACTGCAGTGTTTTGCAGTGAGTAAATAGTGCAAATCCACTTTTGACGCTCCAGTGAGTATTTGGGGAAGCAGGACGGTGGTTTACAATGGTACAATATCGGTGATAGGAATTTAAATTTAAATAGAGCATCAGCTATGGAGCCCATATCCTTGTTGAACAGGGAGTTTCGCATGAAAAACTGCCGTCAGGGGTTTTGGGTCTTGTGGTCAAGGGCCGAAAGGAGCCCGTGTCCTGCCAGAGAATTTTGAAAAAGCCCTAAATTTTCCAGACAAGGGAAGGATTTCCACAGGACTGAAGGTACAAGAGTTCAAGGTAACCTCTCCCACCGCTCCTCCTCACTCCCACGCTGCTCTACTCTGCAGATCAGAATCACAATTAAAAGACGGCAAAAGCTCAAAGCCACTTTGTTTGGAAACAGTTGCAGGGAAGGAAGTGATGTAATTCAGGATTGTTTTACTGTGTATCTTCGTGTGAGTGTGTGAGTGATAAATGATATGAAACCACACAGATCTTTTCTTTAATGAGAGTTTCAGAACAACCAGAGAGACAATGTTTAAGGAATTAAAGGTTAATGTGGTTTTCTGTAACCTGCACCAGTGGGCTTTGACAGGAAAGCAGCCTGGCTCTTATCCTCTTTCGTCATCAAGAAATTCCAAATATGAAGAGTGAGCATTTTTTGGTGGGTTATCAAAGCAATCGCACAAGCTAAAGCTTATGTTTTGGCCTGTTGTCCTGCTTTTCTGATGCAAATGAAGCAAAGTTCAATGTTTTATACATCTGTTGATGGTTTTATAATCTGAAAAGAATTGTAAAGGTGCACACTTTTTTTTGTCCATTTGGAGGCAAAAAACTGCACAATTTCTGTAAAAAACATACCTTTGACATTGATCACTGCCTTATAATGACTTTAAAGCAGAGTGGTGTGGGTTAAACAACAGTACTGGACCAGCTCCAGAGGTCTGGTGGCAGATGCAGCGGCTTCAATGAGGAGGGGTTTCGCTAATCCAGGTGGGAGATGACAAGCACCTGGTTAAAAAAAACTTTCTTTTTGCACTGCTGTTGTTGGGTTTAGGTCAGTTTCTGTTTACTGGTCTTTACATGTTTTTGATCAAATCTATTTATGTTATTCAAAGAAATAAATACAGACAATATACAGCCATCAAACACACCGTGACATTCCAGTCAGAGAAACATAGTAACATAACTTAGCCCCGTCTTCCCACCCCCAAAAGAAATGGGAAAACAAACTAGCCCATACCATTCCCCAGTCAAAGCTTCAACCAAATACTGGAATAAGGTGGACATCATGCCATTTAGATCCTGTTTTCGTAACAGCTCATGAAGCGGCTCTACTGTATGGGCAAAGGGTGCTGCCATGGTACATCATGCACCTTGAGAGCTGCCCAAAGCTGTAAATAAAAGAAGAAAGATGTGCCTGGAGGTTGACGCTGTTCTTAATGTCCTGAAAGGAACGTAAACCATCTGTAATGTAAATATCACAGAGGAAATGGATACCAAAAACCAAGGATGCACCAATCTTTCATCAGATGTGCACCGTGAAACAGCCACTCGAGGATCAAACCATGTGACCAAAGATCTGAGAGTGAAATACAGTTTAAAATTAGGCACCGCCAGACCTCCATCTGATCTTCCCCGCTAAACAAAGGCAGACTTCAAGCGAGGACGTTTCCCATTTGAAAAAGAATTTGGAAACAGCTGCATGGACTTTACCCGAGAGGCCAGCAGGGGGAGGGACAGGAATGCATGGTACAGGTAACACATTCATTTTTATAATTGAAACAAGTGAAGTGAGTTAGGCTGGCTTCATCATCTGTTTAGATCACTTACACTATCACTGACCTGTTCAGTGCTCTTAAAATGTCTCGTTAGGGAATCCCTTCAGGACAGCTGAAGCACATTACTTCCACTAATGAAATTAATGAATTCCAATTAATGAAATACTACTTCCACGTCCTTTAAAGAAAAATTAAAAAATCTGTTTTATTTCTGCTTAACTTCAAAATAAATATAAAATAAAGACTTTAATTAGAAAGCAGGAGACATTCAGTTCTAACTTGAGCACAACCCTGAGCTCCCCCTTCAGCTCTGGTCCTCTCTTTCAGACGATAGATCTGGATTGATGGCAATAATCCATCGGTCCCCCTCCTCTGTTAACCTGTGCTTCACTGTGGAGTGCATGCAGCTGAATGTTCACTCTATTACTGGAGTAATAGGCAGCAGGCGGATGAAAGTGCTGAGGTTTCCAGGCCTTTCGCCCCATCTGTCATTACTGCCAGAGCCGAATGCACAGAGGGCCAATGAAACTAATTCAGACATGATTACAGAAATAAATAAAAAAGTATTGCAAAGAATTGGTTCCTCAAAAGAATCGGAGTGACTCCACATTGGTGCAGATACCCTGTTCGAACATGTGACACACTCAGCCCAAACACACACCCAAATTCACAGCCTTCCCAAACACACAAACACACACACACACACATTTCCCAGTCTGAGGGGGGGGGCACATTCATCTTTTTCTCTCTCGCTGGTCTCTGTGCTACTGGAGCAAAGGCTAAAGGAGAGGAGAGGACACAAGAGGGAACACTCAGTTCCTCCCTTTACTCAGGATTTTTTGGAAAGGAAGAAGCCCACTGGTGCTGCCTTGTGTCATATACCGTCATGCTGCAGTGTGTTAGCAACTAGAATGACAAATAGATTTATCAGAAGATAATTGAAGTAGGCAGAGAAAGAATCCATGAATCAGAACAAGTATTCCGTATTTCTGAAAGACTGAAAAAAACGGAGTGAATGACTAATCTGAGGCCAACATACTGAGAGGAGAAAACAAAGCAGGATTCTGTCAAAACTTTGTTTTCCGCTTCGCTGCCTTCGCCTGCAGCTTTTTGCTCTGCTTTATGTTTCGGCTGTGGATTATGTTCAGTACGTCACGTTTAAAGTATTCAAACACTTCACAACACAAACTTGCAGTGGCTGCAAGATCTGATGTTGCTCCAGTTAGGTTGTATGTATTTCAAAAAGATCCCGTTTTTTCCTTACTCAATCCATTTTTTTTACTAGGATGGAAAAAATGCCATTCTAATTTGAACAGATGATTCTAAAAGCAGATTATTTTAGGTTAAAGGTGCAAATTCATCTTCAAAACCTGAACATCATTATGCACATACATTTTGTTAAGATCAACATGTGCTATTGACTTTTGACATAAAAGGTCTGAGAAGCAAGATGACACTGAACCACTGAGGTCAACATCAGGTTTTTTTGTCTTCGCTGAAAAAAAAAAAACTGCCCCTATTTAACCCTGAAGCCGGTTGAATACACATTCCTCACCTCCACCTCATTGGTAGTGGGCAGCACTGACGGACTGATATCTTAATTTCAGTCAAAGGCCAAAATCAGCCAGACTCGGCCCCACCTGCATTCATGAGTCCAAAATGGACTTTGCTCTGCTGGAGTACAAACAACTCAACCATATCACCAGACAGGAACAGGGATATTGGACGATTCTGCAAAATCCGGGATCACATTTAATAGCAACATTTCTTATGCCCGATGCCAGCAACTTTTAAACTATAAACTATAGTAAACTATAATTAAACTATGGTTCAGGGTTGAGCAACTAAAACATTGTGGCTCTGGTTGAGGTTAGGGAGAAATAAATTGTACAAATACTTTGTCCAACTAACAGTTATTTAAGCCTCTTTAGTGACCGAATACCGAGCCCGTTACCAAGCTCACAGCAGCAAGGAATACGTGAATTAAATTCACTGTGACACTTTCTGGGTTAACCAGGCACGAAGGGAGGTCAGGAGAGAATTAATTTCTAGTTTTACAAATATTCTACACCTCCATTATATTGTTAAAAGGCAGCAATGACAGCAGACTTTCAGCAAAAGGTCAAAATCAGTCTGACTTTAACCTTTTGGCCCTTTCCAGTGGCATTACAAACTATTTTAAAAATGTCAAACAAGCTTTGCAATTCAGCTCAGTTAACTGATCTCATTTCAGCTGTAAAATATGCGATTGTACAACCGTGAATCTGCCGATCACCTCAGCTGAATGTAGATTATGGATAGATTAAAACAAAAAAAATCCCAGAAATCTGCATACGGAGACGAGGTCGCTGCATGAGACGGCTGAAATAAAGCAGGATGACCTTATAGGTGACCTGAGGGGAGTTTAGAAGATGTAACTCAAAGGTGGAAATCAAATCCAAAGGGCCATTGAGGAGCTGTAGATCCTGCCCAGACAGAGCAGTTAGAGCCACATCATTGTAAGTTTTATTCTAATCACATTTCAGCTGTTTAAAAAAGACAACACACACACAAACAAAAAGCAAATAGCTTAAAATGAAAATAATGATGGTAATTTGAACTAGTTAGTTGGTAAATTAAGCACAACATTAGCAGTAATTATTGCCTCCCAGAACAATTCAAAGGTTTTTCTACAATCAGCTTGAAAGTGTGTGAATGTTGACAGAATTATTGAAGGGTTTGTGTATGTGTGTGTCTGAGGCAAAATAAACTACAGAAGCGATTCATGGTCTGAAAAAAGCCCAAAACGATGGTGGAGTTTTTAAGTTTCTCTTTCAACATAGTTAAATCTGCTCTATAAGCACTCTGTCAACTCCAAGTGGCAACAAGAGGTAACTGCTTAAATCAGCACATATCCTGAAACCAGTTAAACTCCAGGCAGTGTGTTCGTGTTCACTAACTTCATAACAACGAAAACTGGAAGAAACAGTCAAAACAAGTTAAGGATTTCACTTCTGTGTAGTTATTGATTCCTTGGACAGGTAGCAGATACTGTTCTGTAACTCCCATCTGCATCTCACCTGATCTAATTGTAAAAGCTGCACAAAAATCCATTGGATTGTCTGCATATTTAAAGGGTTAGTTCGTCCAAATTACAAGAGATTTTCTTAATTATAGGTGCACAATGGCAGAAGATGTGTCTGTGAAAATCTAACTCAGAAACAGACATTTCTTTATAAATTCTCATACAGGAATCAAGTCTTTATTAAACATATAAAAAAAAAAAATAAAAAAAAAAAACACAAATCTATTTATCACTGATAGTTCTTTTGGCAATCTGTCGTCTTCTCTGTAATCAACATCTCTGGCTGTGTGTCCTGTGATGTCACCATGCCACAGTGGCACCTCTCAGTCTGCAGGTACCTGTAAAAGTAGGAGGTGGACACAATAACATGAACACTTCATAATGCTACGTAATGCAATGCAATAACACCACAAAGTTCAGCCTCAGAAACGACCACAGACTTGAATCAGCACAACAATGGACACACATCTGTTACAAGACTGTTATATTGAATTGCATTAAATTACACAGATGTTCATGCTGTACTGCTGTCTTTTCCACACGGGCTCTTAAGACCGAACATACAAAGGTTAAAACCGAATACAAGAGCAAAGTGCATTAAACAGTGTCTCTGCAAACATGTTTTTTCCAAGTGGGAACTGGGCTCTGGAATGAAACTGTCGAACATGATACAAGGACACTTCCCTGATCCCATCGGGTTAAGTTATGTCAATATGGGAATAAAAGTATACAAAGGGACATACCAGACTGAGATTCAAACACAAGCAGAAAACAAACAACAAAGGTTTAAATGAACTTAATATCTTTCTTGTGCTGTTGTAATACTAACTTTCCCTTCTTCTCGAGTCATATTTTAGTGAAGATTAAGGATTACTGTGGTTTTATTGGTTAAACTGCACAAAACAACAGCAGTGAGACTTCCTAAAAATGAAGTGGCTGCAGCCATTAAATATCAAAGTCTGCAGTAAGAGTGATAAATGGGGATATGATGAGGCAAAACCAAATCAAGCCAGCTGCAGGTTCACCATTCAGCAATTAGTTTGTGGAACGTCAATCTGTGTGTTGGTAGTGTTTGCGCCACTCAATCGCAATATAAACTGAGGTGCTTAAAATCTATTTATAATCCCTTTATTGCATTTTAGACATACATGGCACAATTTTACTAAATAAAATTGTACTAATACATATACACAATACAAAAAGAGTGGGAGAAACCAGGGGTCAGCAGGGGTCTACAGCTCAGTTTTGCCGGAGGGCCCCTAGAGGGTTAATCCGGCCCTGCAGGAAACAATCTGCAGATCCAGATAATACAGATGTTTTATTGTCTCCATTATAACATCAGTGACTCCTTACTGTGACTTCACTTCATCTAAAGTTAAGATTTGTATTCATCCGTCTTGTAAGTTTGGCTCTTTTCTCTTTGTTTTAAACTTACCACAGTTGTATGGGAACATACATCTTCCTTGTGGATACAGACCTCAAGTTGTTTTATTGTGTTCCATCTCATGTAATCATTAACTCTGAGCGGATGAAGGGAGCAGGGAAATGACACAGATGGAGTTTGGGGTCTGATCACTACTGCACACAGGTTTTTTAAAAATGTTTTATTATTATTATTATAATTATAAGACAAACGTGTAATGGAGAGGAATGATTAAAACCGTGTTGTTGTTGGGTTTTTGAGCACACGTCTCAGTGAGTCCGGACGCTCCTCCTGTGCGCAGCGCCGCCGGGCAGCTCTCCAGAAAGGCGTGGCCTGTGACGGCCAAACCTCAAAGCTGGCACTCCGAGGGCTGGAGCGGGGATGACGGGGAGATACTGTCGACACGCCTGGAATGAAGAAGTTCTTGGAGGAAGAACGCGGAGGAATACGCGCCGGGTACATGTGATGCCAGTTCACAGTCCACTTTTACGCGTCACGGTTCTGGTTTTTTGCTGCCTTTTTTTCTGACTGTTTGCAGCGGCGGAATCAGGAAACGCTGAAAACCGACAGAACTCCACAAGCAGCAGCTGATTCTTTATCTGCGATCGCCGCCCGGACCGAGCGACAGGTTTGTGCCATGTTTTAATGTTTCCAACTTTTCCGCCAGGAGACGCGGCGCCGCAGTTTGAGTGTCAGAGTGAAACCAGTGTGACAGGTGCAGGGTCGGGGTCTCATCTGCTCCTCAAAGTCTCTAAAGTCTGTTTTTACTCCACCGATTACAATCAGCAGGTGCATGAAACTTTACGCGGTGCTTTGCAGCTTCCAGAGTTCACCAAGGACTTCATTTGGTTAATGATTTTGGTAACCTTTCGGGATCATAATCAACTGACTTGCAACTTCAATGTGTTTATGTAGCAGCTGATTATTCCCATAACTGTGGGGCAGGTGTGTGATTCCATTAACTTAACAAGCCTTAGGAAACTAAATATAGTTATAAAATCAATTTCATGACTACAAACCTTTCTTCAGAGGAGTTTATTACAGTGTAACCAGAGCTAATAGTGTGAATGAATATGAAAATGTTGCTGTTTGCTCGATAAGTTTTGATTAAAAAACCACAGGAGAGAGACTCCAGAAGACAAAGACGGCTCACAGAGAAGCTGATGGAGAAATCTCACCACAAAGTCCATTCAGTAGCTGCTCTGGAGCTTTCAGTCGCACCAAATCTTCCTCAGCAGATGGAGGTCTCATGGAATTATAAATGTTAAAAAGTCCATTTGTCTGAACACTTCTCTTCCATTCATTCTTATTGAATTTGGCAAAAACAACAACAACCCATCAGTTCAGTGTGTCAGTCAGAGTTTGGCTTCAATAGAGACATTAGATGGACCGACTGGCTGCTCCTTCCTCAGTGTCTCTGAGGAGGAAGAGTCCAGATCTGGGAGCCCTAAAGGGGAGCAAAAAGATTTTCCATTTGTGCTTTTATTACACTGCTGAGACAGTAGCGCAGTGACAGCATGTATTAGAAAGATTGGAACCACCCAGGGATGCAAAGGCTCAATTTCAATATCTGCAACACATCAGAGGGACAGGAAAGACCAGAAAAAGAAGTCAAATGGATACAAACGACAACATTTTGCATTAGAATAATTTTATGTAAGGAACTTCCTGTAAAGAAGAAGTTTTAATAAACAAATGAAGAATTAATCTTATTTCTGTCGTATTTAATATCTTGTTTGCTATAAAAAGTCACTCGCAGCCCTAATAAGGACGCCCATTTCATCCAAGAAACTGCAGCCAGTTTGTGTGTTAAATCATCACAGCTGATGTGCCTCCAAGATGTGAGGCACAACCACAAAACAGCAGGCGTGATCAGTCCGTTAATACCCTCCTGCAGGGAGTGAACATGTGTCTGCACAACTCTGAGAGTAACTTTCATGTGCTGTTCATTTTATGCTTCTTAATAAACTCCCTGAAGGCATCTGCTCCTCAGACGCTGTTTACTCCACTGTTTACAGGTTTTTTTTTGTAAAGGGACATTTGGTTTACTCGCTAATCTGTCTGACGCCTCTGGTGATTATTTTATCACATCAACAAGACCGACCTTATCTGCTCCCGTTCTTCAGGCTCTGGAGTGGAAACCAGTGAGGATGTCCGCCTGTCAGCCTCCTTTCCACAGCCTTGAGACTGCTCATGGTGTAATAATAATCTGGCTGTTTCTGCAAATACCAGATTCCTCTTTTTACACTTGCGAATAACTGAGCTGTGGGGGAGTAGAAAGTGTTTGTGTGTGTGTGTGGAGGGGAGGAGGAGGAGGGAGGGCAGTGCTGCCGTTACCAGAAATAAGAAGCGGGGCTTTGAGCACATCCCCTCCTGATCTCCGGGGTTTCGCCCACGTTGAAAAGCATTCCACCGGCCGGCGCCGAAAAAACCCGTCAAGGTCACTCCGCTCAACCATCTCTGATCCCTCCCCCGCTCCGTCCACAGGTCGCCCATCACCCGAGCACAGAGTGTAACTAAAACACGGCTGTTTCCTCACTGCAGTTTCCAGGCAGCTCAGGCAGCAGAGGATCGGAGTCACTGTGCTGAGTACCAGGGTGTGATCACACTGAACATAAACTGTTTCATCCACTTTCCAAAAGTTGTGCATGAAGCCGTGTTGGTCAAAAAGGACCAGCTGCTGCCTGCTGTGATCTTAAAGGAGCATTCTGGTAGTTTTGCATGGGTAATGTTGACTTCTTGATGTTTAATGTGCTCCAGTATAAGGCTGAAAGCTTGCCAGATGTACAAATTGTTACTTAGATACAACTAAAGCATTTTTTTGTAAGTTTAGTGAACTTGTAGGTATTTGAGTTTTGAGTAGAGCCTACATGGAAAAAAGAAAAGAAAACGGCCACACGTGTGACACAATGCACATTTCTGCCGACTGCAGCGGCTGAAAGAAAAGTGAAAGCCGAATGCAGGTTTCCAAACATTCATAAAGGCTTTGCAAGTGTTTTGTTTTCTGAAATCTTGTTTTCTGAGGTTAGAGACAGATAACCGTCTCTAACCTCATATCTAATCGACCCATTGCCAACTCTGGTGTTTCTATAATTGGACCCAACATGTTACACTGAATGGATCTCCAGATGAAATCACAGATGCTGTTGGCTGGTGTGATTAAAAACACGAGTGGCTGCTGATTGTTGGATGGGCTTTGATTTGTGGAAGGATGTGTTTTTTTGGTTGTTAGAGGACAGCTTTGCTTTAAGCTAAGGGTGTTTTTTTTTTATTATTGTGTATTTAGGGCCATTATAGCTGGGGTGAGCGTTGAAGGACAATCTTTGAGCGTTATTTTAAACTATGTTCTGTGTGTAAACCTGTATGTATGTGTGTATGTGTGCTGTGTTTGGTCCAGAGAGCTTTAATCCCCAGCGGCACATCTAGGTCACACATAAACATAACCGTTATATTAAAAACACCCCTTAACTGGGCAGATCACTGACCTCACCAGATCTAATGGATCAATCACTGACTGTCATGTGACTTTGGGGATCGTCTCCCTCACTCACAGGGGATGATGGAGAGGGACATTCAGCAGCTGCAAAAAATGTTTCCCAAATCCACGCTTCTGACCCGTGTTACTGCAGCTAGTGGATCTCTTGGCATATGAGCAGTCCAATTTAAAAATCTTTAATATAGGGACATATGTTTATATATTGTCTCTGCATGTCGGTCGAACCACAGGCTGCGTAGTTCGGAATCAGCATTTGTTGTGGTGAAAGCGGAACAAAATGCTACTAATATCACTGCGTGTTGACACCCCCGTATGTGATTCTCAGGAATAGATGAAGACGCACGACACCAAAAACATCGTCCTTTATTTATCCCTGTTGGGAACATCCATCACGTGCAAGCCCGCTGCAGGTCTCAGGGCAAAAAGTCAAAGGTGTCTTGCTCAATGACACTTTGGCAGGCAGAACATGTTGTAAGCAGCTTGTCCGTCTGTCTGTGTATATGAATGCACCACAGAGCTGTTTCCACTGTGGTTCTGTGGACAAAGTTCCCTTCTCCTGTTGATATTATATATATATATATATATATATATATATATATATATATATATATATATATATATATATATATATATATATATATATATGTCACGCCTGCAATCACAAAGCTCTCTGAAGGACTGTCTCTGTTAGTGCAGTGAACCCCTGTTAATGATCAGACAATATGCATTTTAATATAAACACATTTTTAATAAGGATATCTTATATTTGGTTACAGGCTCTCTGGTGGGCAAACTATGTAACGTCATCACTATTTTTTTAAATTTCTACAAACACACCTTTTGCCATTTTATGTACTATAATTTCTCGTCACTTAACGGCCAACATATATGGCAATATCAATATATCTGTGATAAGCTTATATTGTCTGGTAGGAGTCCATTAAAATAAATAACAAGACCCCTCAAACATACTTCCAGTCCACTACTGTTCTGAAGGTATATTTAACTGCAGGTAACCATAGCAACAGTACATCTTACAGTTGAAATTGTGAAATTGACACAGGACAATGCACTCGGAGCTGTTGTGTTTTATGTAAATAAAAGACAAATCTGGGGCACTTGTTACTTTCTGCTGATGAAAATTATTTTTTTTCATTATCGGTTCATAAGCCAAATATTTTCCTGAAATTTTAATTGTTTTTTTTTCCTGAGCCCAAGGTGACTAATTATAACTTCTCATTTTATCTCACTAACTGTCCAAAAGCCAAATATATTCAGGTTACTGTCGTGCATGACGACGAAAAGCTTAAAAACCTCACATTTAAGAGGCTGGAACCAGGCAATCAACTAGTCGTGTCAGCTCCATCTTTCCCAGCATTTTCGTTTATTAGAAGTACTGTCAATTTAATCTTCTAATATAATAATTCTATCTCTGATATTTTGCCACTTCTTATTATTTCTATGAAACACTCAAAAGAAGATGAAATGACCGACTAAGGATGTGGTGTGTGTTTTTTTTTTTTTTTCTTGGAGTGCAGCACTACAGCCGACGGGACAGACCTGTCTGGCAGGTAGACAGCGCAGCAGCAGTGACAGGTAAAATGACTCCAAATCCCGACATTGCAATCAGCCTGTCGAAATTTTTAGTAAATTTCGAGTAAAATCGCTCCACCTCCTCAGTTCAGCACAGCGCTTCTTCTCCGGCAGCTCCTCGTTGGCTTTGTGCAGCTGAGAGAATGGAGGAATAGAGGCCTGCTAATGGTGTCGCTGGGGGTCTTTGTGTTTCGGTATGTGCTGCTGGCTGGTGGCCTTGTCCTGGGGCGGTGGGGAGGAGGCGTCCACGCTCCTTTTTTATACACAGAGAATAAACAGGTTTTTTGATATACTTTGTCTGCAATCCAGAAAACACATTGTATTTTCATTCCTGTTCATGTCTTGTTTCATGCAACACGCTATAACTGTGTTTTTTTTGGTGCTGATACGTGCTTTGTTAAAGCCTAACAGCAGTGTGTGCCCTCTGGAACTTTTCACAGATGGACGTGATAAAAAAAATAAAATATGAAGTGCAGCTCCAACAAAGATATTTCTGTTGGTGAAGAGGGACAGACTTCTTCCATATCTTCTATCTCGCAAAGGTGACTGACCTGAACCATATTTGTGGTCAGTAAGTTTTTTCTTCATGAAAGAGCCCATTATTATGAGATAAAAAAAAAAGAAAAACACACATTTTGTCAGTGTGAACAGGGTTTTGGATGGACTTTCTCTCTTTGGCTGGGCTCTGCATTGTTGTTCATTCAAGGATCACAATGGAGTGCCAGTTTATTACAACATATTTATTCTAGATGTTCTAACTCCTAATGTAAATAACTGAATAACATCTATCCACAGAGCATTTACACTTATTGTTCAGACTTGTGGTGATTCGTCCAGAACAGTTTGAACATGTGCAAGAGTAGAAAAAGATTTAATAAAACATTTATAACATTTTCTATATATTAGATGGTAACAAAACCTCATAAAACCAGAACACATTAACTGGGAGGAGGTCGAGCAACATGCTGCCACAAACAGTTATTTTCATTATCAATAAATCTATTCATTGTTTTTTGATTAATTGATTAATCATTTAGTCTATCACAGTGTTTCAGTCCAAGCTGAAGTGTTTTGCTGCAAAGCCCAAAGATATTCAGATGTCAGTGATATAAAATTCATACATTAGAGAAGCTGGAACCAGAGAATGTTTGGTATGTTTGCTTGATGAGTGACATAAATAAAATAATTAGGGTTGGCCCATTTCAGCAAAAGGACTAGAAAAACAATTAATACTACAGTACTACTGTATGACTTTTCCTTATTGCCATTTCCCAATGATGGAGTGTTCGAGCAAAGTCAGTCATGTAATCACTTGATCCTCCTTTTTGAAAATGCTATTAAGATATTGAATTAAACAGAAAATGATACAGTTGGTAGAATCAGACTTAACGGTCCACACGATCTTCACTCAAGAAGAAGTACAGACACTTTGACTCTGGTAAAAGTACTGATTCCACTTCTTTACTCAAGTAAAAGTGAAAGAATACAGGCTCTAAAATGTACTCAAAGTATAAAAGTAAAAAGTAGTTCAGGTGATGCACTGATAGATACACCAAGGAATTTTCTTTACAGTGTCTTATTGTTCCTTGATTGTTAGGTTGAACTCGGTCTTAATGTTGGAAAGGATGAGGCAAAATAAAAATAACATGTATTTCCCCTCAAATGCATTAAAACTAAAGTGATGAACCTGTTTTGAAAGTGTAAGGAGTAGAAAGTACAGATTATTTCAGTTAAAATGTAAGGGGTGAAGGTAAAAAGTTGTCAGAAAAATAAAGTACAGATACCTGGAAAAAAAAGTACAATAACAAAGTATTTGTACTCAGTTACTTCCCACCTCTGCTGGTTGTTAGTCGGCTGTTTTGGCATTTTGAGAGACTCTTCAAATAAGGTGTTTCAGAGCTTTGTCTTGCTTATTGGTAT
The DNA here is from genome assembly GCA_031216445.1 of Lateolabrax maculatus. Taxonomy (NCBI): domain Eukaryota; kingdom Metazoa; phylum Chordata; class Actinopteri; order Acropomatiformes; family Lateolabracidae; genus Lateolabrax; species Lateolabrax maculatus. The sequence continues at coordinate 23,494,829 of CM062205.1, forward strand.
ATTTATTGGTCTCCATGATACTCATCAGTATAAATAAGCATCTCAGTTCCTTCTACAGTAGTACAGTATTCATAGATGTTGAGTAAATCATCCAGTGATTGCATTTACTAGAAAATGACAAAACATTATTATTAATATTATTCATCTTGAACTGGAAACTTACTGTCTTAGCCACTGACAAAAAAAAAAGTTTTTACATGTGGGTACACTGCAAAAGATAACTAAATGTACTTTAGTTAGTTAGTTTAGTTAGCTGTCATTTATCATTGTCATAAGCACATATTTCCTCTACTTTTCTTGTGCAAAGGATCTTTTCCCCCCATGAGAACTATCTTACATCAAGGGACCTTATCTTCACCAGCATGTTTCAGACCCATGCACTGAATTTAAATCGGATCTTCACTAGCAGATTTTTCACTTGAAATTCTATTTGAATACTCACTTTAAGACAATGTGACTTTCTGCACACTTTTTGCAGTGTGTCCTCCCTGACTGCAAGAACAAGGTTTCCAGGTGGCCCAGAGTCCTTTGACCTGTCATGCTGCGTGTTGCTGCCGAAAGACTCGGCTGGTTTAGTTAATCTTAAATAACTTGTGTTTATTTCAAAGAAGTGACTTGAATTGAATTAGTACTTAAATAGTTGTGTATCTGAGTGTCTTTGTTGCAAGCTGCTCTACCACCGAGTTGTCCTTCTGTCTTATTCAGAAGAAATTGGAGATGATAAAAAAAACTTTACTTTGTGTATCTGTTTTCATCAGAAACAGAGTAGCAAGACAGACTTATGATCAAGTTCACAGTTAGCGATCATGTGGAAGGATGTGACTTTCTGAGTGACACTTTAACTGGAATCAAAGCTGTTAATGAATACAGACGTGGTTACAGAGATTCATGGAAAGCCATTTTTTGATCAAGAAAAAAAATTGGGATTTATTATTTATCTTCAAGTCGGGATTGGAGAAACAAATCCAGAAAAAAATCACAGTCACAGATAATTGTACTAAAAATATCTATTAATATATAGTATATATAGATAAATGTAATGCATGTTCAGTTTGTAGTTCAGCTCTATTGTGAAATCAGTAAAATTTAAAAAAAACCCAAATTTCCAGATAAATTTACCCTAAATTATCATGCCTGCCAAATCAATTTCACAAATCCAAGGTAAATATAGTCTAAAACATTTCTTCCTCTCTTATGTCCAAGTCCACTGCTGCATTTATTTTTGTGGGTTTTTTTATAGTTTGTTTTTTTTGCCTGTTACTGAATACATTTTTTTTTCTAGGAACTCAGTGATTTGGATAAATGATTTCCCTCCAGTTGTTTTTATATATTTGAGACACTTTCAAAGATGTGCGGCCGACTTTGAATGTGTTTTCACATTGTTGAACTTCAGACTGTTGCTATAGCTCCACCGTCTCCATCCGTAGGATTGTCCCCCCAGTTGTCTCCATGTTTTGGGACTGGAGCACCACATAAAATGTTGTGAGTTCTTACATCTAAAAAAGTCAGAAGGGAAAGCAAGAAAGCAGCAGCTCTGCAGGCCTGTTTGTCGGAAGACCAGATCAGTGGCAACATGTGAATGAATCAGTGGAATAAAAGAGTTGCATTAGTGTCCTTTGACCCTTTGTTGCCTGCCTGGTGGTTTACCATGGAAAGCTGCCATGAACACCAGTCTGTCCAAAGCTCAAACTTCGGCACAGACGTTCTGACAAAACAGCTTTTTACATACTCGATGGGTAAAAGCCTACAGTAACTGTTGAGCAACGCAGCCTGAAGAAGTAAGTGCATCGTTTAATATTTTTGATGTCTTTTGAGCAGTTTTGTTTTAGCTCATGGTCTTCATCTGGTTGGTGAAATGTGTAACTTCAGGCTTTTTCCCAAGCAACATTAAAAGACTGTGATTATTGTTTAGTTCTGGCAAGTCTGAGAAGATATTCAGCTGTGAAATGTCAGCTGTGAAATGTCAGCCAGTTTAGTTCTATGATTATTTCTATTATCGTGCATTTTGTGTTTATTCTCTGTAACAGTTTAATGTCCCGACGTACAGCCAGTCTATATAAAGTATCCACCCTTCTGCTGTGTAGTTGCTTGTTGTAGAAACCTTGATTTGATTACCTTTTAGCTCTTACAGTTCCATTTTCATGGACACGGTAACATTTTAATTCGGCGTATCAATGAATTTAACTGACAGCATAGTCCAGTAACTCACAACCAATGTAACAGCAGAATAATCGAAACAGAGTGCGAGTAGACACAAAATATTCCCACATGATCGCTGGCCATTAATGTCAATTCCTTTGACGCAACAAATCCAAACTGTAAAATTCAGTTTATCCTAAAGTGATGCAGTAAAACCAGAGATATGGTCTTTTTTTATTTTATGCATTCTTCCTCCTTCTCCAAACCTGGTGCCTACATTACCCACAGTGCAACTTGACCACTGACAGTCAGAGATTCAGGTGTGCTATGCTTGTAGCAGCCCCTCAAGTAAAGATGAGGAGCGGGCTACAAAAGTCTGGTAAGCTCACTTCTTTTTAAATCCACACAGCCCGATTTTTGTCATTTTCAAACTTCTTCAGCCCCAAACGACGCTGACTCGGGTGACATCACTTGAGGCAGTTTATCAGATTTCACGCGGCTCCCAAAAAGCTATCAATATTTTTTCACATATGCAGTAGTGCTCCCCAAGACCTTTTAAACAGACTTTGATGTGTGAAATTGGGAAAGCTTTTCCGCCCCTTAGTGGTCAAAAATTGCGCACTGCTGCTTTAAATAGTCCAGGGGATTCTGGGGTTTTGAGTTTGATTAAATTACATCGTCTACATACTTGCCATAGTTAGCTGATTGGTAGAGCCTGTACTGGAGGTGCTGATCGTGAAAACTGTTTATCTGATATTAGCTGCATCCCAATTCAGGGCCTGAAGTCTTTGCAGGACGCAGCGCCACAAAGCTTGAGCTTCAGAGGAGGCTCTGCTGCCACCGCTCCTCCTCCTCCTCCTCCTCCCCAAAATGAACCATACAGCCAAAACTGACGGTGCACTCAGTTGCTCCTTGTCAAAAGTGTCCAAGTCACTGGGAAGTTACCCTCAAAATGGAAACTGGGACAAGTTCCATTATCCCTGAGTTTACACAACCAACTGTGATGTTTAACATGAACACGTGATGGACAACTGACGAATATATACAAAATTAATAGCAAATATACTCCATCTATATAAATGTATTAAATTTAAACTCCCCATGATTAACAAAATGGTCGTGGCCATGGGGCACAATGACATGTGAGACCTCTACATTTCTCTGACATTTTCAGTCTAAAAATGACGACTGAAGATCCAGCCCCTAAATTAGGGCATGCACTGTCGTCAATGGCTGGTGTTCAGAGTGAACAGGTAAGGGTGCATTGTTTCGCTTAAGGCCACTTTGACCTGACCTCTCGACTGTTTGGCATGGTCCATCTGCAGCCACTTCAGGCAATTGAAAGCTTCAGAATAAAAATACGTGAGCTTTCCATCTTCCTTCATTACTTCTAAGTCCTTTTTTGAACATTATAGTGTTATTAGACTCACTCCTGTATATCCAGCCCTTAAGAATTTAATTCATATCAAAAAAAAAATACCCAAAAAGACACTTAAAAACCCCAAACCTCCTGGACATCCCTGCTGGGTGTTTCTAGCTGTGATTCGCTGTGTCCGAGGTTCCAGATTCCCACACTGATTAACCAGCTGATGGCTTTCCTGGCACAGTTTGGTTCCAGTATTTTGCAAGCCGCAGGAGGTCACACAGGTTTATCATTGTGTGCTTCTGTATTCTGTCTCTGGAACGAACGTTCATAGTTTATATACACTGTTAAAAAAAAAAACAGAGTTGTTCCCTTCACCTTTGACACAGTGAGCGAGTTCATTTTACCTGGCTCCTCAAAGGGAAGGTGCATGTGCTCAATAAAATACCTGCTTCTAACAAAAGTCCGTGGGAACATTTGACACTTTTTGGACTTCACCTGCCACTGAAAACAAAGCTGTTCTTGCACGAGGCCCATTGTGTTCTTTTTAGTTTACTGCTGCAAGGCTTTGATGTTTGAGTGGATGTTGGAAGGGAGACATACAGAGGTTGAACAGAAGACTGAAAATGCCGGAAAGGTGAGACGCCCGTCTGCAAGGGAGTGTTAGTGGTTACTTTTCTGTTTTAGTACACGAGTGCCTTGACACAATCAGCAAATGAAGTTGGGTTCAGTTTGATCCGGTCATAGTTGAGTCATTGGGAAGTCTCTGAAGAACTATCTCCAGCGTTTTAGGGGACAGGAGCTGCGAACCTGGAATTGTATTCAGGCCTTGGTTGATTCGGTTTAAATGCAGGTAAAGTTGCAGATTTCCTAGAAAGGTTCCTGGAGTAGTTCACACATGCAGCAGCAGTGGGATCTCATTCTACCCTCTGACTATGATTCCCCCGGTAAAGAAAACATCTCATTATCTTGTGTTTTCATGTGGAATCTTGAGTGTCCTTGAATGATTGCAACACTGCTGTCTGCAGGACGATCCCTGTTAACTCCCACTGAACTGAACTGAACTGAGTCACAACAGCTCAGTATTGGTAGAGAATATGATGCAGTCTGGATGAAATTGAGGCAAAACCATTTAAAGGGACTTCTCTTGTTACGTCTGGTCTTTTAAAAACACAACGTCTAATCATTTCTAAGAAAAAGATAATTACCTTGTATATCTCATGAAGTGTTCTGCGACAGTGTCTGCCTCCAGTCTGACAGAAAGTTATACAATGTTCAAATTTTCTACTTTTTAGATTTTCTAAGTAGCATTTGATGTGGCTGGAACAAACAGATCATGAGACCTTTTTGTTTATGTGATGAGAGAAGTGGCAGGCTGCTAAAAAAAAGCTTATGGGAAGCAATTCTCATTTGTTCTTATTGCTTCATAGCATTTTAAACATGAACACAATTGAAAAATCTTGTCCCAGTTTTAATTGAGATGAGTTTTATTTATTTTTTACCTGTAAATCACCATATCAGTGCTTAGTGGAACCTGGTGAGTTGATTGTGTGTTTGTGATGTAGGCTTTTTTGTTCTATTTAATTTGGGGTTTAATATTTTAACCGTAACGCAGTACTTCTCCCCCTCTGCCACAGGACTTGTCTACACTAGAATATGCAGTAGAGGAACCAGCTGCATCATCATATTCATCATCAGCACAGTAGATTCTCTCTGACATGGCCTGCTCCCCCGGACTGGACGCTGACCCGTTACCACTGCTGCAGCTCCAGGAGGTGGACTCAGACAGGCCGAGCTCCCCGGGACTCCTGCGCGCCGTGTACAGCCCTCCCCCGGGCATGGACAGCCACGGCATCTGCATCCCCTCTCCGTACACGGACAGTAGCCACGAGTCCAACCAGGGCCACGGACCCCTGACCTTCTACAACCCGTCTGTGCTGAGCCACGCCAGACCGCCTATCGCTGACGGTGCGCCGCCCCTGTGCCCCCCCCTTAGCCCCTCAGCCTTCTGGCCCTCCCACAGCCACCCCAACATGCCCTCACTGACTATGCGCTGCCCGCAGCCTCTCCTCTACAATGATCCCAGCCCACATGCACCCTGGCTGCAGCCCAAACCCCACTGCATCAACGCCAGCAGGTAGGTTCACTGACACTGAGGGTTGGGCACTGTTCTCATTTGAACCGATATAAGTACCGGTACCCTTTTTCTGTACTTTACTCTCTCTTTTCATTTCATGCTAAGGTTTCAAACGTTCAAAAAAATCTCACGTACTGTTTTAGCTACTAAATCGTTAAAATAAAGCCAGTGAAAAAAGCCCAGTTATACTCTAGCTTAGCTTACTCTCTCTCCCAGATGCCCTCAGGTGCCGAACTTTGGCTTCAATTGATTTAACATACATCGGTACTGCCTCTAGAAGCTTTGTCCCAAGACTGTCATTAAACAAGTTCTGTGGCTGAAGAAATCTGGCTATTTGAATTGGATTTGTGCTGTCCCATGTAAGTATGTGGCTCGGCTTGGCTGCAGTCTTCAGTGAATTCTGCTGATGTGTGCTTTTAGACTGTGATTAGTTCATTGACAGAATTCCATAAACATATTCAGTATCTTTGAAGTCTCTGCCTCAGAACTGAGCGTTTTCCTTTTAGTACATGTTGCTGATCAAATCACCATCAGATCAGCTAACGTTGACCAACTGGACAGGTTATATAAGATGACAAGAGCTGAACTCCAACAGGGACAAACCTCAGCTACATGCTGTACACTCATTCTAATCGTGTTGTGTTGACACCGAAAAACATACGTACACGAGTGTAACTGAATTGAAGTGTTTCACTGATCTTATCTGGTCAAAAAGTCTGTTACACCTACAGCAACACCCGGCAGTGATAACTTCAACCACTGAAGATTGGCTAAAATAAGATTTTCAGCTGGTGTTAAAGGTACTTCTGCTTCAGTGGTCCAGAAAAATAATAACTTATAAACTTCTGTTTGTTGTTTATTTCTATTGTGTGTTTGTGTCAATGAAAACTGATAAATACAAGAAAGTCCATGGGGGAAAAAAAACATCATTTAAAATTTGTCATAATGTTATGAAGATTCATTTTTACAGATGACTGTTGGTTCATCAGCAGTTTAGTAAACATGAATTTCTTCTATACTAATGATCTCCATTAGTACATACTGTACTGTGCACTTCTACTATTGATATATATGTATAATGTTGCAACGCACAGAAAGTGTTCATGCAGAACAGAAGCCCATCTGGAAGAAAACTTTATTTCAGTGAGCAAAGGAAACAAAAGCTGAATACAGAAGCTTTATTTTTTAAGATTGACCCCCGTGTATTAAGAGCAGCCAATTGAAGATCCCCGCCTAGGGAGCCGTACACGGGCCGTTGACAGTGGTGGCAGTGGGATGATGGAGAGATAAAGGGGCAATGACAGCGGAGACAGGCAAAAAAGGTAAAGTGGTTTAGATATCATTCAGTTAAGATGATCATAGGACAAACCTGCGCCATAAACCTGGTGAAATCATTGGATTTGAGAGGTGGAACCCACTGTGATGACGAGCAGACAGATAGTTGTGTTCCTGCTTGAAGTTGCACTAAAAGTTTAATTGAACCCTTTTACTTTTACACACTCTCTCTCCACATCATGTGATGGTCATAATGGCGCTGGCCATGGACGCTGCACATTTCTACACCCATTATGTTTCAATGATGATGAACGCTGCAGTTGTGGAGACATTCTCAGCAAAAGAGTACCTGTTGAAAGACTAATGACAGGTGAATGACGGGCTAAAATTCCAAATGTCAGGTTGTCCTCTTTGTCACAGAGTCGGTGTTTCTACCCGCAGCTCCATCATCAGCTGTAACAAGCCGCCGGGGAAGAGATCGGAGGAAAGAGTGGAAGGCGTGAACTCCTTCCTGTGTTCGTCTGCAGTAGGGAAGGCCGACATGCACTTCTGCGCCGTGTGCCACGACTACGCCTCGGGGTACCACTACGGCGTGTGGTCCTGCGAGGGCTGCAAGGCCTTTTTCAAGAGGAGCATCCAAGGTATCAACTCCGTCCGTCTGCCCACGTTGACTTGGCGTGCATTCCCTCGCCGCGTCCGTGGAAATAATTCTGCACTGTGCCTTTCCTTTCTCTGTTAGGTCACAATGACTACATCTGCCCCGCCACAAATCAATGCACTATTGACAAGAACCGACGTAAAAGCTGCCAGGCCTGCCGCCTACGTAAATGCTATGAAGTGGGGATGATGAAGTGTGGTAGGTGCTCACCTGTCTCTATAATAATTTGGGTCCGTGACGTTTTGTCATCTTACTGCAGCACAGAAGTTCAAGCCCTGAAAGTGGAAAGTATGGAAAGTATTATATGAACTTTAAGACTCCTGAAAACACACATAATTTATCAGGTATTTTTGCTGCAGGGATGCAGTATATTGTGCACTTCTAAGATTACATATTAACAGACATTTTGGCTATTATTTCTCCAGGGAAAGCACACCGAAGGTCAGGCTCTTTTCCAGCAGTGTTAAAGGAATAGTTGGAGATTTTGGGAAATATGCTCGTTACCTGAGAATTACATGAGAAGATCCTTCATATAAATATCAGACTACAGCCAGCCACAGATTAGTTTAGACTGTTTGGTGAGGTTGTGAACAAAACTATAAACAAAAATAAACTCAAACATAAGAACATAAGGAAATCCATAAGTCAAGAAAAGAAAAGTTAACATTTCCATCCGAAAACAATTCTTCAGTCATTATTCTAATACATAGAAATATAAGTTTTTTAGGGTTCTTAATAGACTATTCCCTGAAACAATGAAACCCCCCTCTGTACTCTACTCCACATGGTACAGTCCAGTTCCTCCCACTATAAAGCCCATTGGAAGCGCTCACTGCCTGTTTGGCAGTTGGACAGCAGGTATTATGGATGGGATCTTAGTTGATTGGAAGCTGAATGTCACCAATAAATGAGTGTTTTCTGATAAATGAATTGAGTGGTTGTTTAAGTAACCATGTGAATGAGGATTGTCTGCATATGACTTAAGTGACTTAAATGACTTAATTTAACAGGTTAGTGTGCTATACTAACATGTGCTCAGTATGGTAACTTAACTCAGCGAGGCCTGGGCTGACTGAGCAACACCACTATACAACTAACTATATTGACTACTAATAAATAAAAGAGCCGCAGAAACTAGGATATGTCTGGTGTGTCCAGATTTGAATTGGCAATTTAAAAAATCCTTTTTTGGATTTGTCTAGCTGATACCAGATGGCCTTGAAAGCAACAATTTTGTCTGCAGGGATTTCCAGGAAATTTTGATCCCATTATTTCTAAGAATTAGGTGCTGACCTTGAGATTTCTGTAATGTGACATGTGTCAATACAAGCCATTTGCCATACGTATCAGTCCTGAGGTCACAACATTTTCAGCTGTGTTGATTGATCTGTGAAGGCGGTCAAACGTTGGTTTGTTACACTGCAACAAGACCAGAGTTGTAGATCTTGCTGCCAATAGTCGGAGTTTCCAATGCATTCAAGTTTTTAAGAAAGCTGAAAGAGTGGATTTGTGTTTTTATTCTTGTTTTGAAGCTGCAAGTAGCCAATATTTTGTGCTATCACTTTTCTTTCCACTTCGGAACACATAAAACAAGAACAATACCCACACTAACGTACTATTTATTATGCTGGAAAGGATTTAGTCCTAATTGTATGCATACTGCATGCAACAGTACATACTTTGTAAGGGCAGTACATACTAAAGTAAAAGAAAAAGTATGTAACCCACTTCCTGTACAAAAGGACATCACAGGTCATGTGACAGTGTGTTTCTCTTTAGGCGTAAGGCGTGAGCGCTGCAGCTATCGAGGGGCGCGACACCGCCGCGGTGGACTCCAGCCTCCCCCAGGCAGGGGCTTGGTCAGGGTGGGGCTGAGGGCCCAGCGGCACCTCCACCTGCAGGCTCCTCTCGCCCCGGTCACCCCCCTCCCTCAGGCGAACCACGCGCGCCACTCGGCCATGAGCCCAGAGGAGTTCATCTCCCGCATCATGGAGGCAGAGCCTCCGGAGATCTACCTCATGGAGGACCTGAAGAAGCCCTTCACCGAGACCAGCATGATGATGTCCCTCACCAACCTGGCAGACAAGGAACTGGTCCTCATGATCAGCTGGGCTAAAAAGATCCCTGGTAAGATCAAAACTGTCTCGTCCTCACTGCAAGTACTTTTCCAGCAAATTTAACCTGATAACCGTAAATATAACTGGTCAGAAATAATAAAAATAAAGTGTAATTGTGCTCTTAGTTTTCTTGAGCACAGTTTTTGTCATATGTGAAGGTCTTCAGATATGGAGACAAATCAGGGACTAACATTTTCTGGAATCATTTTTAAAAAGAAATAAAAAGCTAATTTTAATGGAAAGTTAACTATTATGGCACAACCATAAAGTGAATTTCTGAATCAGGTCTAAGGTCGTATAATTTCTTTAAAAAAATTCACTAACTCTATATTAAATCTTCTCAATTCATTTTCAACTTTTAACTTTTGATTATTTAATTTATTCATTTTTTTTTCTCCACTTGACAAAACGTGTGGCCCATTTTTGTCTCCATACATGGAAACACATGATACAGGTCAAATTTGCAAATCAGTCTGCATCTTTGTGTAAAAACTCCATATTTCCTGCTCATTCTTGTTACTTTTGGGAATAAATGCACATATTTCCTTGTGCCTGTATTATTTTAGTCATGGTCTTAATTTAGTTTCAGTATAGACTTGGACCTGAACTACCAGTTTACATGTAATCAAATGAGGCTGGGGGCAAATAAGTGAAGGAGCCACTTCAAGGTTAAGGTCAGGGTAAACGTCAGGGCCATGTGAGTCACCAGCAGCACAAACTGCAGCTGCTGATGATGAGGATTCTAGGTCAGTGGACACAGTTTGGTTTTGTCGCCATCAACAACGGGCAGTATAAACGGGAAATGTGACTGAGGGTTATAAAGGTAAAAACAAGCCTGAGGCGACAATAAACACATGTTCCATCCCATCGTTTTTGTCGGCTGTGTGTCAGACGTGATGGTTGAGTAAACAAACAGGTGAGATGAAGGCTGCATGGATGGACGGAGGCCAGTCGTAGAATATAATCATTCATCTATAGGCTTCAATTAGTGATCTTGACTGACTGAGCCCCTCCTTTCCTTTCTTTCCTTACCTATCCTTTACACCCCCCCCCCCCCCCCAGCCAGTGTTCAGCCCAGCAGGTAACTCCTCAGGAGGGGTGCTAATGTGAAGGGATCACAAAGACTCCCCCATTTTTACTTTTTTCTAGTCAGCCAGAAGTGAAAATGAGTGTACATTGTCTGCTTTATAAAAGACCTAAGAAAGCTCAGACAGGTGACCAAGATGCTGTCAGGCAAAATACAGAGCTGCTGTTCAATAATGTCAGCATTACAGAGTTAACTACGGCAGTCGGGCTTTTGGAGATTAGGGCACTTCTGTTCCTGTCCTTAGCTCATGATGGCTGATTTTAACATTTTTTCTCTTTTTTTCTTTTCTTTTTTTTTTACTGAGAATCAGATGAGAAGATTGATATTAATTTGATCTTTGTGAGTTCAGTACAAGATGGGAGACATGTGTTTAGCCTGGTAGGTTGGGTAAAAAATAGTTAGCCCAGCTCTCTGTAATGTCTTTAACCTGCTGTAGTTTAACACAATGACTGGAGGAAGGGAGGAAATACTAGCTTTCATCAAAAGAGGAAAAATACGCAAAACAACAGAAGAGATTTTGTTGTTGAGTTAATTAGATTTTCTCACGAGTAAAACTGAGCTCCACGATACAAAGACAACATTAATTCCTGAGCTTTTCCCTTCGTGTTGTGTAATGAGATGTGATGTATATGAGTGGCGCCATGAGAAGGGGGAGGTTGAGTGTGACGATAGCTTCACCTGTGTAGGTGAACCAACTCTGAAACCACACAGAATCCTGATGAACGCACCTTTCTCTGTTGAGACGTTGTAAACTGCACCAAAGCTTTAGACTGCTGTATCTGTCAGTTAGACATTCTCTCTGTTTTGCTGAGCATTGTGTGTGTGTGTGTGTGTGTGTGTTTAATATGACTATATGTGTGTCTGTGCCTGTTTTATGTGAATTTAGTATAATCTGCCATGTGCTGATGCAGTCCTTTGTCTTACTCTTCCCTGGTCCTTTTCTGAATTCATCCTTTCACTAAACTTAGCTTTAAACTCATTTTGTGGTGATGGTAAGCTCACATAAAAAGTCTGTTTTCATTATAATGTTGGGAAAAACAGCCATGTTTAGACTTAAAATCATCTTTATGACACCAGAGGAGTCTGTATAGCTAGACTGTTAAAGCTTTTTCATTCTGAGGTGTAAATATATTCGTGCCACTAGAAACGTTCCTGAATCCAGGCAGAATATGGATACGAGGGGTGTGTTGCTTCCTGGTCTAAAGCCAGCCAGTCTCCCTCTGTGTGTCCTCAGGCTTTGTAGAGCTGAGTCTCACTGACCAGATCCACCTGCTGAAGTGCTGCTGGCTGGAGATCCTGATGTTGGGCCTGATGTGGAGGTCGGTGGATCACCCTGGAAAACTCATCTTCTCTCCAGACTTCAAACTCAACAGGTGAGCAGGCAGACAAACATAACCGCTCAACTGAACAAATGTTAGGTCTTTGGAAGACTTTGCTCATCTAATGCATGGCTGAAAGCAGCATTATCACTTCTTATATGGCTCTAAAGGCTTTTATAAACTGGCTCATCCATAAGTGTGCAGGTTGAATATCATGGCATCGACGTACAGTCCAATGAGAGACAGCGACACTAGAAATGAGAACTGAATGACAGGAAGAAGCTGCCACCTAAAAAGCCATCTGCTACTTTAATATATAAATGCGACTACATTTTTGATTAACTTAATAGCTTTTACCTTCCCCGCTTCTCCAATGTACCATTCTTTTCCAATCTGCTCAGTATCGGGATAATATGCTGCTGTTTCCTGTTAATGCCAGTTAACCCAATGCTGTGTCATATTAGAGGTAATTCAGCATTTCAAAAGGCATTCATCTCTTGTGCTTTACGGGGAAAGTTTTATTGTGAAACATCTGCAAGAAGTGTTTTAGCAGCAGCTGAAGCTCGAGTAAGGCCAGATGGAGTCAATTAACAGAAACACTGTCACTTACTAATTAAGTCATGTCAGGGGAAGAAACTCAGAGTAGCAGAATAAGTAGGCCAGTGGTGGAAAGTGGAAAGTACTTTCTCGTGAGTAGCTCCATTTTCTTTATATTCTACTTCACTGCTTTTCCAAGGGAAATATTTGACTTTACAGGTACTCTTTCACTTAAATAAAGGATCCTTTATATTCCTTCCACCACAGCAGAAGGATATGACCGTCAGAAATAAACGTCTGTCTTCTAATTGCAGTGTTTCAAAGAAAAAGATTTCTCTCGTCACTCGAGGTAAATAAAGGCTGCAGCCTCTATTTGAGATTTTATGGTGTGTGATTCTCAAAAACAGTGACCGAAGGTGAACTGCTCTGTCTGAATGTGAGTCTCGTGTGCAGCTGCCGTATGTTTGTCACAACAGCGATGGTGGTTTCAGTGTAATCCCCCCTGATCGTTCACTCCGAAGACGAAGCGGACATCACACAACAAACGAGGATTTCAATCAGACCTTGAAACAGTAAAGATATCAGCAATGTTCACCGCAGATATATCTCATTTTCATGCCAAAAACAAATCTTTTATCAGTCGCTGTTCCTTTTCCACATTGACCTTCAACTTTGGCCAGACAACGGTTGGCTGTTTCTGGCACTTCATTTCACCCTTTGTATTCATGGTAAACACGCTGTTATTACTGCCACTTTACCAGCAGTTTGGATTTCCTGATGAACCACAGTAAACTGATCCCTGTAATTTGTCACCAGTAGCAGTAGTTAATGAAACATTAAAGCAACATGTGTTCTTTCTGGTGTCCAAAGTGCAGTAGAATGATGACAAGCTCAGATTAGTGGCTGTAATTGTTGTTAATTCAGCTTGCAGAAAGGTGTGCAGCAGTATGCATAACCATATAAAACATATACATGCATTTTATATGAGGTGATGTTTTATATAGATAAATATATATTTTTTATACGTTTTTAATACAACTCCGTTATGCCTTTGTATTTTAATTTGTTATTATTTCCAACAAACATTTTGACTACCAGGGAATTTGTTATTGTGTGTGTGTGTGCGTGTGTGTGTGTGCGTGTGTGTGTGTGATTGAGTGGAAATAAACTACAGCATGTTCATTCATGGTAATGAGGGAACACATCACCCCGGGCAACAGTGAGGCTCACTGATGTGTTTTTCATCGTTTTTGGAGGAGAAAGGAGAAAGTGTAGTGAGATGATGGGAGAGGAGTGAATTTATGAGGACAGTAGAAACAGAAAAAGCCGTCTGTGTTCCTCGACTGGTGGATTGAGTTTAGTGTTTGACCTTTCTTCTCCCACTACCACGGAAACCATCACTATAGGCTTAGGTTACCCTTGATGTGTTTTCATAACACAGCCTTATTGTTCTCAGTGCAGTGGTCCCTGTTCGCCCGCGGTAGCCCTTTCTCCTTGGAAAGCTCAGGAAAAACATCCTGCACGCGGATCCATCCACTTACTCAACCAGAGGCTCGAACAAAGCCGGAGAGCGGAGTCATTTTCTTATCGTCTCTCTCTAATCGGCTCTTTCTGCCTTTTTGGATGTCCTTTCATTCCCTCTTCTGTCACATATTGTTACCGTCTTCTTTCACCGTCACTATTTCACTTAATTAGCCTCGTGGTTTTTTACTCCTTCTCCTTTTTAAAGTTGGGTCGTGTTGAACATTGACGCTGTTTTTCAGGTGTTTTTAGAGAAAAGTTGCCACGGTGTGAATTACCTACTGGAAGCCAGAACCCGTCGACTCAGAGGTGCCAGGTTTCGGAAGATAGCGGGGCCATACTTAATGTTCTTGTAGCCAATCAACACTTTCAATCTTGTTTTGGGAGCAGAAGTGAGGAATCTGAGAAAGGATCCCCAGTCTCCAGTTCAACGCATAAATTTGCATCTCAGCGATAACGCCTGTGGTCGGATCCAGATCCTGACAGTGTATTTTGCATGTTTTGATGTGCTGCACCTTGTCAGTTAGTTTGCACTTTGTGCCAAATAATAAGCTGCGGTGTTATCAGGTGAATGATAACACACCAGGAAGTTGTGGACAGTAGGGCTGGGTTTGGTTTTTAAATGTTTAGATTCTTGCCAGCGAGATAACCTGACCTGGTTCCAGGCCTCTAAATTAACTCAACACCTCCATGTCTACATTTTTTCAGCATTTCAAACAATTAAGTGAAGTGAAATGGCAGTTCAGCCTAATTATCAGGCCAGTTTTTATGGTCAAAAAGTTTCTCACTTTGCTATGATGACATTTTGATCATTTCCAAAGCTAAAGTACATATTCTCTCATTGATAATTCTTCTCTCTCTGCCTGTTTTTGTGCCGTCCTCTTCCCCTTCCTCTCCGTGTGTCTCTGTAGGGAGGAGGGACAGTGTGTGGAGGGCATCATGGAGATTTTCGACATGCTGTTGGCAGCCACCTCCCGGTTCCGTGAGCTGAAGCTTCAGAGGGAGGAGTACGTCTGTCTGAAGGCCATGATCCTCCTCAACTCCAGTGAGTTTCACCGACGCAGACAAACCGCAGCCTTCGCTTCGCTCCCCCTGAGACGGACGACTTAGTTTGCATCGAGCAGCAAATCCCGTTCGATCCCGTCCAATCAGGGTAGCAGAGTATGTTTTTGGTTCTTATGTAACCCAGATGAGTTTGCCCCTCTAGCTTTGCTTTGGTTACTGAGACTATAATCTGGAAATAAGTGAGTCAATGGCACATACCTACCACTTGATGATGAGACAAAAGTGACCAGAATAATTACCATGAATAGCAATATTCAGTGTTTTTCTGGTCTTATCTCACAGTCAAAGAAGTTTCTGATGAACATAAACCGTGGAACATAAGTCATTGTAATTATATATACTCATCTGCTTTTATTCTGTGGCCAGTTTATCCGTGTGTTAATTTATTAGTTGCAGTCGTAGGACATCTAAAAAACATTTCTCAACCAAGCTCTTTGAAATTTGGTGCAGAGTTCGGCCATAAGCTACGAGGAACTTGACTCCTAAAGAAGAAGACGACTTTTCAGATTGTATCCGAAGAATGTTTTTTGAGATCCCAAGTTCTGGGTTTAATAGCAAAATCCTCAAATCTGGATCCAGTATTGAATCTGCTTACTGAGTCTGAATCCTATAGAATCCCCTGTCGAAGTTACTTAGATTAGTTATTAACTAAAGTTAGAAATAACTACAACTCAGGAGCAACTTCAGCTCCAAATACTGAAGCTCCTGATGTAGAAGTACTGAGCTGATGAGCTTAAAATGATAATATGCTGAACTATTTAGATCCTTTAATGAAGTAAAAGTACTAATATCACATTGTAAAAATACTGCACCACAATTAAAAGTCCTGCATTCAAAGGAGTACAAGTATTTTCAGCAAAGTTTACTTGGAAAGTAAAAGTAGTTATTATGCAGTAGAATCTCCCTGTCAGTGTTTTACTGTTATATATCATGTTTTTGGACTGATAATACTGCTGCTTTCATGTGCATTTTACTGCTGTAGATGTTTAAGGTTGAGCTCATTTTAACATCATCACATGTTTGTAGCGTCGCCATCATGTGAGAACCTCATATCTCCAAAAAGTCGACAGAAAAACTGCCTGTTTTCAGCTCTGTGACGATGCTTTTCCCAGCTGATCCCAGAGGGTTTGAAACAGTTTTAATAAACAGTTTATTTAGCTTCAGAAAGAGAATTTTCTCAGCACATAAAGGAACTCTTCATCCTTCACTTCATCACAATCCTTCACTTTTAAAACCACATTTGGAGATCCACTGGACAGGAACGGAAGGAAAAGTTGTAATCTGAAAAGTAACTAAAGCTTTCAGGTAAATGTAAAAAGTAAAAAGTACAATATTTCCCTCTGAAGTTGCATGAAATGGAAACAAGTAACTCAGATTTGTACCTAAGCATAGTACTTGAGGAAATGTACTTCCACTGATAATACGCTGACCGGATCCTTTAGATCACCTGTTGGGCTGAAATCACATGCAGTCATTCATGGTCAGCCTGTTGTTACTCACTGATGTGTCTTTTCCCTCACTAATGATGTTTGTCAGCACATACACCTGCTGTGGAAATCACTTCTAACCAGACAGCAAACAGAAGGTCTAATTTTAGCTGTTAGAATCTGCCGCTGATGTCTGTCATGTTAACCTGTGACAGCGACGGCCCTGCTGCATAGATGAAAAGCCATTTTTCCAACAATGTTAATGACCTTTTTAAGCACAGTACACCAGGGTTGCAGCAGTCCAGCCTTGTGATTTCATTAAAAGTTTAGGTGATCCTCCCACAAAATCTGCGCTGGCGGAACTCCCAGCTTGTTTGAAGAAGATTTTGGGTGAAACGACCTGTGAGGACATTTTTGCTGCGTGGCCTTTGTGTTTTTTTTGTTTTTTTTTTAGCCTTTCATGTGTTCCCAGCGTGCCCCCCCACCCCCCCAGCACCACCAGCAGCCACTGTACAGGTTTCATCAAGGTGAATGACCTTGATGCCTGTCCTCATAGAGTTTAACAAAGGTCCTCCCTAACACACACACACACACACACGCACACACACGCACACACGCACACACACGCACACACGCACACACACGCACACACGCACACACACACCCGCGGGTCCTCTGCCAGACTCTGTCCTCCCTGTTGACTCTGCTCCACTGCAGCTGGGGTGAAAAAAAAGAACAAATTGTGAAAGAATTGAAATCGAGTCTGAAAAGTCAAAGAGAACGGGGAGGAATTTCAGGATTTATGTTTTTGGACGGATGTAACGCTGTGGCTCAACTGCTCAGTCTGCCTGTCCTCTGTCCTGCTGGTGGGTGGACAGGCAGATGTACAGCTCCTCCTCTCTACCGCCCTCTGGTGTTTTGTCTGGAAGCTCCATCATGAGGTCATAAGGGGTCTTTGAGGAGCCCGGGTGGTGGTAACCATTTCAGTGAAAATGGTTTTAGCAGCTCGGACTGAAACAGGTGCTGGGTTGCGGTGTCATATGTAACCTTTTGGGTCTCCCTCTGTTCACGTGCATCATACAGACAGGAAATGTCAGCAAGCACAGTTTGAGTTGATGGTTAACCCTGCGTATCAATAATAATCAATGTTTTTTTCAAAGTCACACATGCAGCTATTTGCTCTTTTATGAAGATGAATGAAATCAGTATTAATAAAAATAAAACTGTTAGATGATCACCACTTTGGTCCATGGTCCAAGGTATCTCAAAAACTGAACACTGTTTTTTATGGTCTCCCGAGGATGGATCCTTACAGAAGATTTGGTGTGTACACCTTCAGGCCAAAATTTCGATGTCACCCATGATGTATCTCATAATTTAAAATGCCAGTTGTTATGAAATTAGCACATTCATGCTCCCCATAGGATGATCTGAATCCTCTACATGATCTGTTACTTATATCTACAGCCGCTTTAGTGGACGACATAACTGTTGATATATGTTAATTAATAAAAGGTCCATATTGGCCCAGTACTTTGGCAGATTATTAGTCTTCCTCTGATAAAAACCAACGTGTCCGCCTTTGAAAATGTTGCAGATCTGTGTACGAGCTCCCCTCAGACGGCCGAGGAGCTGGAGAGCAGGAACAAGCTGCTGCGTCTGCTGGACTCTGTGATCGACGCTCTGGTCTGGGCCATTTCCAAAATGGGCCTGTCGACCCAGCAGCAGACCCTGCGCCTCGGACACCTCACCATGCTGCTCTCCCACATCCGCCACGTCAGGTACAGCCCCAGAGGAAAAACAACACCTACTCTGAGACATTTACACATTTCTGTCCTCTTGCCACCTCATTTTACAGTTCTTGAATAATGGACAGGGCTAAACTTTATTTATACAGCACTTTTCATTCAACAAACATACTTTACATTAAGGTAAAAAAAAAGAAGAAAAGAAAAAGCAGACACTTAAACAATAATTAGAAATTTGACAGAGCTGCATGCAGCTGTAATGACAAAAAAAGAGGAGTCCAATGAGTTTGAGAAGCTTTTATAAAGGGGCATACAGTCTTTTTTTTTTTACAATCTACTTTTTGCCTGATGCTATGAAACTAATCCAGTTGATTAATTGTATAATAATAATAATATATATTATAAAATAAATAATTATAATTGAATGGATGACAAATTCAGTTTAAATCCAAAAATGCCGGAATTGTGGGTTGTTTGGGGATTGACATTAATATCTGAATTTGCAGGATAAAGCAGGAGACGACTCGTAAAAGATCATTCATGAACAATTTAAAACAATACTGAGTGATGTTGATGCATTTTTTGTGGACTTTCTAGTCCTCAAGGAAGTGTTTCAGAGGTTAGTTAGTTTCCTAACACCTCCACATCGTCCTCCTCGTGATACTAAAGTAAAGCCAACATCTCTCCGTCTCCAGCAACAAAGGCATGGACCACCTGTCCACCATGAAGAGGAAGAACGTGGTGCTGGTGTACGACCTCCTCCTGGAGATGCTGGACGCCAACACGTCCAGCAGCGGCAGCAGTCAGCCGTCATCCTCGCCGACCTCCGACACGTACTCCGACCAGCACCAGTATCCCCAGCCTCTGTCTCACCAGACCACTGCCGAAGAGGGCCCGATCCCGGACGGAGACCTGCAGGGTCTGCCCCTCCAGTCCTCGCCTCCGTTTCAGGGTTTGGTGGTGGCTCACATGGACAGCAATGAGTAAGTAGCAGAGGTGGAGGGGAAACTAAGATCCTTACTGAAGTCAAAGTAGTAACACCAACGTTATCACCAGGGAAGGGCCTGCAGGATAAAATGTAAAAACTATCTTTCAGGAAAGTGTCGCAGTGAAGACGAGTGAAGGTTAGTTTCAGTGGGAAGGAAAAACCCGTCAAGAGTTTGGAGGATTTTCATGCTTTCAGAATGGAGGAACAAGGGAGGAAATGATGGCAGGAAGAAAGAAAGGAGTAAAGGCAATAAGGACAGTTGTAAGGCAGGGAGAAAAGAGGGAATGTAGGAAGGAATTGGAGAGAAACAAAGACAGATGGAAGGAGGAGAGAAAGGTAAACAAGGAGATAAAGGAAAAGGTAGGAGGGAAATAAGTAATGACACGAAACCAGAAGGAAGGAAAGTAAGGGAACGAGATAAAGAGAGGAATGAAAATAAGGAAGCAGAAAAGAAGAGGGAAGAAGAAAGGACAGGAGGAAAGAAGTGAAATGGAAAAAGAAATAAAGAAAAGATGGAATAAAAGGAAAGGAAGAAGAAAGAAAATAAGGAGGAGAGAGAAGAAAAAAGATGGAAGGGAAGGAAATAAATAAAAGGAAGAAAGGAACGTAGGAGGGAAAGAAGTTAATTTAGAACAGTTGTAATGAAGGAACAAAGGAAAGAAAATAAGGAAAAGAAAGTAGAAACTCTCAGCATGTTAAACTGGTCCTTAACAACACAACTTGAACGTATTCGTTTACTTCTGCTGGTCAATAACTGAGCTCTGTCCACAGCTACATCCACCCGGAGCAGTGGTCCCTGGACGCGGGAGATGCAGGTCCGTCCGTGGAACCGACAGACTACATCATCCCTGATCGAGTTGTCATGGAAACGGCCTTGGACGGGATGACTATAGAGACAAACTGAGACTGAACCTTAAAGGCTTTCCGTCCGCTGAAAGATCGAGAAAAGGAAACAAAAAAAAGGATTAAAAAACAAAAAGCGCTGTTGTGAGGTAAAGTGTTTTTTCTCTCGTTGAGTTGTTTAAAGTCTTTGGAAAAAAGAAAAAAAAAGTTTTGGATCGAATGTATATTTTGTGTGCGTAAGTATTTCCAGTGAATGTGCACTACCAGCAGGTGCTGAACCTGTGCCTCAGTCTGAGCTCTTTTTTGATATACAGTATTTGTATCTCTTTTTTTCGCCTCGGTGTAACATCCAGAACAAACCGCCTGCAGCCATTTCCATAAGGGTTGGTAGTCATATCGCTAAAAACAAACAAAAAAAAGGGGCAGTGTTTCCTATTACACTGTGGTGTTTTTCTCCTTCACTACTACTGTTGTACTTTGGTGTTTTAATCGGTGCCTGTTCATCCAGGAATTTTCTACTCTCTTTGTACAAGTGTGCTTTTGTCCAGAAGCAGCAGGTTGTGGCCTTTCAACAAAATTACTGTTAATGCAGCTTTCTTCTGTGTTTGCGTGACTCAACTCAGGCTGGATTTACACAACACGACATGTGGCACACAGACTGTATAAAGAACACAGATGCTCTTAGTTAACACTTGGCACCAGCAAAACTGAAAAACAATTAGTCGGATTTAACTCGATACACTACAAACAGACGGCTGAGGCTCTTTTTATGAAGAGTTATCATGTAGCTGTATATTAACCACCTGACATACTAAATGTTGGCATGTTGTACAGATTAAATTACCAGCAAAACAAGAAAATAACAGTCAAATGTAACCTAAAGCATATTTACTTTATGTATACATATTAAAGTTCATGACAGTCAGACTCAGCTGTAAACAGAAATGGTAACATGATAATGCCAGCAAATTATCATGCTAAACATTTTCAAAATGTTTAAATGCAGGTTTAATTTGCTGCAAAGCAAACAAAATGGAAAAACTTTTCCAACGATTTAGGGATCTACTTTTTACCTGAACATTTTTTTTTTCAATTCAGTAAACAAAGGATTCTCTGTAGAAGTATAGTAGAGCAGGTAATGCTCATTATTGCAGTTATTTTGGAACACAATTCCCATTGAGCTTATCCCCGCTGTGGCCAATTTAAACAGTTTTAATAGATATGTTGAATTCAAAGTACTTAGGGACATATGCAGTGGGATACTAGTTAACATTCCCTTTGTGTTGCTGCTCTCACTGTTGTTCACTTTGACAAAGAGCCTGAGGCAAAAGCATAAGTAATGTATAAATGTATATACGCATTTTTGTATTTGGTTTAGTTTCAGTTTTGCTTTTTCAAAGTTTTGTTTGCCTTTTTCAACTAAGTAACTGAACATGATGGAATCATCAGTGCTCTTTCCTATAATTTATGCACTTTTAGAATGGATAACACATGAAGAAAAGGGGTGAATGAGTCCAAATCTCACTTGTCTTGTTCTTGGCTTTAAAGACACGAGGAACTGTTGGCTTTTAAGACCTTGAAACCGATTTGTCTTGTTCCACGTTTAAAGCCTCGTGTTTTGGACTTGTTTGCTGGTGCTTTTGGTTATGTTCTCATTAATCACACCGCTGTTCTTTTGGACAAGAACAGTCGTTTTTTTTGGTTCCATCCAAGTTCAAATTGCTTTGTTTTGATCCGGCAGAACAAGCCGAATGAGTAAATTTTGGATAAACTGCCCTGAATGCATCATTTAGGTCCTTTTTTGGACGTCCAGTCATGAGTTGTGCCACTTTCCTGCCAGTGTAAATTCAACCTTGGTGCCAGATTATCCTACCACTGCTGTCAGACAGATACATGTGGACCATCATTCCTTTCCTGATGTTTGTGGCTTGTACATGCATGCACACACACACACACACACACACACACACACACACACACACACACACACACACACACACACACACACACACACATTCAAATCTTTAAATGTTTCTTTTGGCGGTTTGTGCACAACACACACATCTCAAGTTTTTGCCTGTCAGGGTCTTTCTCTAGCCCAGAGACACAGTAAACATAGAGCCGCAAATCATGGCAAACACGGTTTATTGTCAATCAAAAATGACAATCTATACATCCCATAAATAAGTGTTCACAAAATAAATCAAACTTTACACACTTTTTGTTTGTTTCTGTTCCGCTGGCCCTCTGAGTGTGAGATTATGTACAAATTAGGATCAAACACTTGAGTTTCAAATCAAATCATACACTCTTGCAAACTCAATGCAAATAATGAACATTTAATGATCTTTGATTGTGCATGTACACAGCTACATTCAGTGCCCAAAGGGTCACTTACATTCATGTCCTACTCCAAGTCTGGCTCGTTATATCTGGACACCAGTGCTTCATCTGCGTGAGTGAGGAGAGTAGAAAGCAGCGTTCAGGTAAATCCCACATGCACGTCACAGTATTAACGACAAACTGTTTTTATTTTAAAAGTCAGTCTGTTTTAACCTGTTTGTCTGCAGGGCTTCACGCCATCGGACCAACTCGGACAGCGTTGGGTAAGTCATAAAATTATTCTTAAAGGGGTATAGTTGAGACTTTTTGACCTAAGATGATGTTGTAGCAGGCAGCTAATGGCAGTGTGATATGTGGTTGCTGCTGTTCATCTCGTGTCACGGGACTCCCTGCATCAACGCTAACCAAATCCCCCTTTAAAACTTCATTAAGCGATATTTTTGATATTGCACAGAATCAAATGACTCAAATCAAATGTGTGACGTGAAAAAGTCGTTAACTCCTAATTCTGTAGCCGTACAGAACTTTTAGCCTCTTTTTAGATAACAATAAGATGTTTTGGTTTTACAGCTGCACATAAACCGGATGGTGGACTTCAAAATCGTAGCGTGCCGACAAACTAGCGCTACCTGTCCAGTGTGGAATAGCAGACAAACTAAGTTGGCTGTTTTTAAGCTGCTGTGTTATATCGGGGATGTGTTTGGACTCTTTCTGCCCCCTTGTGGTCAAGAATTGCCTAATGCAGTTTTAATTTGAGGATCTGTGCCTTTTTTATTTTGTAAAATGTTAAGGTTCAGTTAGATTCTAAAATATTAAAAAAAATGACCTCCAAAACATTGTCCGTAATCTTAGGAAAATATGTAATTTTATCATATTGTCTCTCAAAACAGGGACTGCCAAAATGCATCGTAACAAGCCAGTCTGACTCAAGCCACAAACATACAATATAAAAGCATTTCAAACTATTGCCCCATGTTAAATTACTTGAACAGGTTTCAGTGCCACACAGAAACAATAATTTACCTATTCTTTTCCTCAGTAGTTTGCCCTTATATACAAAATACATCAATAACGCCATTAAAAGTACATTATCGGATAAAGTATGGTAGTTCTGTTGCTACAGAAAGGCATGTCAGCAGACGAGTCACTGCCGTCATTTTAAAAAAACAACATATCGTCATATCTTACAGATCTTTATCTTAAATTCCTCTAAATCAAACAACAAAAAACACTTCTTTTCTGTTTGTACAAAATGTTGCTGCCGACTATGAGAAACCATAAAAATAGCTGCAGTGGTAGAAAATGGCTGGTGTTGTCCTCGACGTCTGGATGCTTTGGTAATTATAATGTCCTTCAAATTAGATCCCACAGACTTTAGTGAAAGTACAAAAATGAAAATATATTGTAGATATTAAAATAAATCTTGAGACTTTTCTTTGCACCATATATTGAAGATGTTCAGTGGGGACGTTAGATTGCAAACCTACATATAAAAATGAGAAAACATTAAAACGAACCACTGATATGGCTTCTTCTTTTTTTCTTTTATAACTGTGGTGCGCCACAAACAATAAATACGTTTTTAAATACACCGATACAATTTAGTCAAAAAACAATAAGATGAGGTGCTTCTTTTGTGGAAGGGAGAAGGTGTCTTTGAGCTTCACTGCTGGGCGTCATGGCCGTGTTCATGTGGGCGGGGGGCCGTTGGTGTAACGCAGCATGGGGTAGAAGGAGCGGGCGAAGTTGTTGGACAGTGTGCAGCTGTAGTCCTCTTCGGACAGAGGCACCATGCAGGCCAGAACCAGCAGCACGAAGAACAGCAGGTGTAGGGGGAAGGCAGCTCGTAGGACCCGGTAGAAGAGGGGTCGGCGCGGGGAACAATCCCTCCGCTCCTCCCTGGATGTTTACATGGTTGTGTTAGTGAAGGTGGAAGGTCATTTTCGACAAAAAAAAACACTTTAACTCAGAGTCCATTTAATTGCCTTTTCACATCTCAGGTTCTACCTATTCCTCCCACTGGGGATAGCCATGAGATGAATTTAAAAGCTCTGGAAGACAATGGCGAAGCTCATATTGAAGAATCAGTGTTTTGATTGGCTCAGTTCATGGAAATTACCCAAAAAAGCATTTTCTTAATACGTAATGGTATCTATCAACACAGGTGCAGGTTACAGACTATGAACCTTGTTCATTGGAACTTTTCCTTGGTTAAAATGTTTAAATATGTTTTAAGTAATAATTTTCCATTGTCCTCTGTGGATGCATAAAACCAGAATGATCTGCATGGCAAAAAAATACTGGATGTACTGAACTCTATAGCCAATTATCTAAAAATCAAGCCTGTAAAAGTTACCTTCTAGCTGCAGGTTGTCCAACTGTAGCTGCCTGCAGACCAGCCTCCTCCTGAAGCAACACACAAGACAAAAGGTGTTAATCACTTGTGTAAACCTTCAAAACGTGACATGTTAACATCATTTACTAATGTAAGTACATGTGCTCAGTAATTGTACTTTCGTACAAATTTGACACACTTTACGGCTTTATACTTCTGCTACATTTCAGAGCAAAATATTAATAAATAGTTCAGACTAAACATATGATGTATTGTTACGGATAAAACTACCAACAGAATCTGACATTTTCAGTTACAGTAAAATACTACGTACATCAGTAATAATAGACTGTTAGAGGAACCATTCTCTGTATATTTAACGTTTTCATGCAGGAATGTTCATTTGTAATTCACCGGAGAGTCTAACCAAAGGTAAATCCCTCAGGTTCACCTTGTGCAGCAGCAGGGGAGAGCTGAGTGTTCCCAGGCCGATGCTGTCCACTTCAGAGCTGGTTGAGCAGGTTTCCTGAGACACAGACGGCAAACAAACCATCAGATAAGACTGACTGAACCAGTTCAACAGTCACAGAGTGCTTTGCTTTTCTTTCTCACACAGACAGATGGGTCAGAGTGCAGTGACGATGTTAGCTGATTTGAGGTTTCCATAAGTCTAAGTTCAGTCTTTATAAAATGTCTATTTTACTAACTGATGCAGGTAGGGTGGGTTTTAAAACATTATTTAACTCTGTGGCAGTAAGATCAGATTTTGCTTGATTTAAAAAGGTGTGAGTTTCCTGGAAAGAACTAGGTAATTTGGCATCATTTATGATTAGAAAATTAGTTTTATATATTTTGGATTATTTGTGTGTGTCCAGCTGACCTGCTGTGCACTCAAACATTCTCTAAATTAGTCTCACAATTAACTGGGATTCATGTATTGGAAGAGTGCTGAACACAGTCCCAAAATCAGGGACTTTAGCATTATATCATAGTTAAATTACGCAGCTCGACATTAAAACGTTTTGTAGAAAAACAAGTAAGATATTGTAAAAAGTGTATAGGACCTACCAGTCTCCCCCGCAGCGTGTGCAGGTCAGCCGCCACCTTTCGCAGCAGGAGGTGCAGCTTGTTGCAGATGACGTGGACCTTCTCTTTGGCCTCCACGCTGTCGTCTCCGGTGGCCTCCAGGAGGAGCTGAGAGGAGATCTCCTGCAGCGAGGAGACCTGCCGCCGCCGGCCGAGCAGCTCCTCCTGCAGAGCCTGCAGCAGGGGGCGACAGACGGCTGGGGTTCATATACAGACAGGGCTTGTTCAGCTCAGCTTCATAATGATCAGAAGGTTTGTAAGGATGTGTGCACATTTATATTTGTTCCCTGTTTAAAGGGCAGAATTAAATGTACAAGCCAGTCGAATTTTTGTTAAAATACAGATGTTGCAGTTTTTCCACCTGAGAAGGTAATAGAAGAAGTAGCTCTTCCACTACCTTCCTCGCATTTAAGTGAACAACAAAAGTTTGGTGAAACTTTTTTCCCTACCCAATTCCATGAAATGATCATTGGATTATGCTGTGTTTACTGTAATTATGTTTAACTAGATTGGTCAGTGATGGATGCAGTGAGGGGTTGTCCACTCACCGTCAGCGTGTCTCGGTGCTCCAGCAGGGCCGGGCGTGACGTCGACAGGTCGCCGACATTCACAGCGTGGAGTTTGTTCTCGGCCTGAGCGAGCCACAGCAGCAGGGAGTGCAGCGTCTCGTGAAACTCCTGAAGAAGAAGAACGCAGAGGTCAGAGGTCGTTCTGGTCAGAGAATGCAGGTTTAACTTCAGCGAGTGTCTAACCTGACATTGCATGAGCGCAGAGTGCAGCCTCCTCTCCCAGCTCTCCAGGCCGCCGCAGGCCTGCGTCCAGCTGTGATTGGCCGAGCTGAGGGCCTCCTTCAGCTCTCGCAGCTCGGCGCTGTCGCCCCGCAGGAAGTGACGGCTGCTCAGGTTGACGGAGATCATCAGACACTTGTAGCTGTTGAAGGTCTTCTGCATCTCCTGGAGGAAAGAGAGGCAGGTCAAGTGTTTAACTTCCTCCGATACGTCTTCAGTGTCTCAAATGTTCATACCTCACTGCTAATTCTGCAATATTTCCCAGCTGCTTTTGTTTTACTCATGTTAACACACTGCCTCACATCTGCAGCAGGGTAACATTTTTGTGTGTTCTTTAAACTGAAATGTAACACTAATTTAATTTTGAGGAAAAACAAACTCTGCTTCCTTGTAGAGAAGTGTTTGATTTTGCTTTTCAAAGTTTATAACCTTGACTTTTGGCGATCAAATTATTTCAGTACTGGCAGATAACCTGATCACACTATGTGGTTTCAACCTCGGAATAATCGACCAAGACTAAGCCATTCTGCAGTATTTTTGTATGTATACTGTGCATGTGATGAAGCCCCAATGCTAAAAAGACTTATTTGTCACATGTGCCTGTTACATGCTGTTTGCGTTTTACCTTTAGTTTCCGGATGTTGACTTCGACGTCTCGGATGCTGGTGGACAGCTCGATCCGCTGTAGCCTCTCCAGCTCCGGCAGCACCTTGCCCAACCAGGAGGTGACATCGCAGAGGTCGGCGTTCAGCTCCTGCCACTGCTCCAGGTCCTGCTTGATGCCCGTGTCCTTGTTGAACTTCTGTGCTTGTAGCAGCTCCCAGCGCTCGATCACGCCTGCAGAGCAACGACAGATATACAGCCTCCATGTTTGTACTGATACTTCTTTTAGTTTAAACATATTAACACAAGGATTTGTTTAATAGATTTTTTTTCTACAATGGATGATTTAACTTTTATTAAAGATGCTAAATGCAGCATTAACTTTTTCTTCTCTCAGAACCTTGTTTGTTACAGTATTCACACAATAAATCAAAAGAAAATAACAATTGACTAAAAGTCAATAAGCAGAAATGTTTGCTGGTGTCGGCTTCCCAAATGTATTAATTTGCTGCTTTTCTCAGTTTTGTATCATTTTGGTCAAATAAATTAACAAATCTGAAAACAGCTGGGAACTTGTGTTGGGCTTTTTTCACTGTTTTGTGATATTGTGTAAACACTTAAACCAAAAAGTTAATTCATTTAAAATTCAAACAGAGTGACACCTCTCTCTGCCAGTGTACCTGTGCTGGTCTGCTTGTCGGCCGTGCTGCTGGTTAGACCCGGATCCTCCAGCTCCTCCTCGTCGTTCAGGATCAGCTTGACTCTCTTCACACTGTCGATGCTGCCGCTGCACTCCGACATCAGCTTAGCCTGAACACACACACACACACACACACACACACACACACACACACACACACACACACACACACACACCTTTAACCTACAACACTCTTCACCAGTTAAAAACAAACTTACTCTGAAGTCTCCACAGCCGAAGAACTTTAAATCCAGCCTAATAAATTCAGAGTTTTAAAGATCGTGAGTGTGTCCTTACATAGCCCTGCTTGTGGAAGGGAGTACTGGTGGTGTGTGAGGGAGATGAGCTCAGGCCTCGGATGATTTCTCGGGAACCTCGTTTCCTCTCCGGGGAGCCAGGCTGGTGCCAGTTGGGTGGGTCAGTCACTGACTTCACTGAAGACAGAGAAAGGAGAGGTTTAAAGAAAGAAAGAAGAAATGGAGAGACGGGTGAAACGAGAAGGGAGTCATAATGGGATAACAAAGGCAATAAGATTCATTACTGAGGTGTCACACGGTCTTATGATTCACACAAACCATCTGAGACATGCATAAGACTAAAGTATCTGACAAAGACATGCAAAAGTAAAAACATCCATTGCCACATCATGCAAGTTTCAGGTTTGATCTTATTAGCCAGGAAAAAGTTATATTTTTAAAGTGATGATAACTTGTGTGCAGCCACATCTGTAGCTCAAGATGCAAAATGGGGCAAAACAAGGTGGATTAGATGAGGGGTGGGGATGTGGGGGTACAGCTAGGAGACAGGGTGTCCTTCCATAAGCACACATTGAGGCAGTGGCATGCAGGAGGCAGCGTGCCTACCCGAGGCTGCTTTCACTGCTCTGACAGTCGCTTTAACAAAGGACCCTGAGCTCTCTGTGACTTTCACGTCTGTAAGAGAGAGCGGAGGTCAGCAGCTGCTCTGCACAAGTTATAAAGCGGCTTCAGAAAGTTATCAGAACAGACACCAGGGAGAGAGGAAGATCTGCAAGGAACTGACATCTGATCTGTAATTTAAGTGCCTGGGACTTCAAGCTGAAGGCCCAAACCAACAATGTGTCCATCTTTTCATGGGATTTGTTCCCGAGGAAAAAAAAAAATATCACCAGACTTCTTCTTTAAAGGGCCATACCTAGTTTAGTTTGTATATGTTTTAGCCTATTAACTACAAAGTTACAATATTTAACATTACTGTTGACCATTTTAAAAACTTTAAAGATTCATTTTTTACATTAAAGGCGGTCCTTGGCCTGGAAATCAACTTGCAAGGACCAGAAACACATAAATGTCAATCACAGGAAAGCATTTATATTGTTGTTGCTTGGTAACGCAGGTGAAGTAGGGACTGTTGCAACACTCAAGGATTCAAGGATGCTACAACAACAGTGTCCTTGAATGCACCACCAAGGAGATTTCTGTCTTCCTGCTGTACTACATGATGATTATGTGTTCTGTGTATTAAGAGAACCAATAGATGGAAGGAAATAATCTACTTGCTGTTTTTTGGAAAATTGTCAACAATGTGTTTGTACTTAACACAGTAAAACATAAACTGCATTTGTTCTAAAAAGGGTAAATAATTGAGTGACGAGAACAGCGAACACCTGAGTTATTACCTGACAGAGCGCTGAAGAAGGTGGCGTCCTCGTCCTCCTCGTGTGAGGACGATCCTCCCACGTCAACAGTGTGGTCCCACTCCAGCGGGATGGAGTCCACGCTGACGGGGGTCTCCCGTCCCGACCGCTCCAAGGGGGGCGCTAGGAGGTGGCACATGGCCTGCCGTCCTACTGAGACTCCACCCGCTGCTGGAGCCTCCTCCTCCTCCTCCTCCTCCTCCTTCCTCCAGGAGGTCCCGTTGGTCAGATCAGGTGAGTCCTCCAGGTCTGTGTCCCGGTCTGACAGATCCCTCTCCTCCTCCAGAACCTTCAAAAATATTGAAGAAGAAGACAAAGACATTGGTTTCATGAGGTCATGGACATTTACTGATATGGATCCAGAGGAGGATAATCAATCTGCATTAACAATGAACTGTTGTTCATGTTTCTGGACCATTTCTTTAGTTAACCTTTAAAAAGTGCAATGCTTAAAAATAAAATTAAAAATAAAATCCATAATCTATGAATAACCCTGAAGTGGTGCTGTTTTTCAATGTCTGTTTTTTTAAAATTTATGTCATTTGTGAAACTGACAAATAAAACATTTTGGATCAGCCAAATGTCCTTCAGTATTGAGAGTTATGAGGTATATTCTTTATTTTTTATATTTAACATTTTTTCTTTTACATTTTTTAAGTAATGTATAAATAATTTAAGTATTATAATAATAATTAAGTATAATAATAAGAATTATTTCGCCTCATGTTGGAAACCAAGATGTTTTGAGTATGTGCTGAGGACCAGAACTATTAACTACTACTCTGTATGTGTAGTGGACTGAAGACAAATGTAAGAAGAATCTCCGTCCTCCCCGTGGTACTGACCGGGCGTCTGTTGACGAGGCGGTGGTGGAAGCGAGCCACTCTGCCGAACACCTCCTGGCAGTAAGAGTGCAGCTCCTCCAGCTCGTCCTCGATCAGCACGGCGTCCAGAGGAGCGCTCTTCTGGATCAGGTTCTCCCCAAACACGATCAGGGCGTCGATCTTGTTGGTGTTCAGGGTGATTTCCTGCTGGAAGCCCTGCGGGAAGGAAAAAGACATTTGCAGTCATGTAGGGAGCCAGAGCTAATAGCAGTTTATTATTTATTCCTCCCACTGTCAGTGGGAGCAGACTTACGTTCAGCTGCCTCATCTTGTCTTCGATGTCGCTCTCGGAGAAGTGCTCCACGTTGGTGAGCTGGAGGTCCATCTCTGTCAGCCAGACCAGGATCCCCTCACGGGTTCCCTCGAAGTCTTCTCTCTGAGAGGTAAAGTGCTGCAGGAACACAGAGCAGAGGACAGACATCTTTATTTAAACGCTGTTTAAATATATCAAGAAAAAAACAAGGCCGGCTGAGGTTAACAAGTCTTACTTTTTGAAGCTGCATGAAAAAAATATGTTTTGACCATAGAAAAGTGATCAATAAGTTTATATTATACTTTCTAATGAGATACTGTACACCACATCCAATGGTTCCTATGTGACGAAACACAACAGTGTGTAAATATTGCAGAATATCACCCAGAACTAAACAGGATCGATCATCACTGACATGGTAGGATGGTTATAACGATATTCCACGATTGTAGAATTACAACCTGCAACCTGCATTTTATTTTGAAATTACCTTATTTGTAAATATACGTGTGTAGAGCAAAATGTTGCATGAATAAAATCAGTTATATCTCAGCACCATGAAATATCTCCAATCTGGGAATTACCCTCTGTGACTGTATATTTCTACTCTTCCGTTAATCACGGTTGATGTGAATATGGCTTATGGCGGCTGAGCCACACAGGTCAAGTTATTTGATTACATGGAATCTTTATAAAGCTACATAAAGATCAGCCTCCTGCCAACGTCACGCCTCGTGCCTCGTCACCGTCTGAGAGGTGACCTAAATCCTGACGGCTTAGGGCAGAGCGGAGAGCAGGGAGATACTGCACAAATCAGCCGGGGAGGTTTAATACATGCTGATGTTTGCTTTCTGACTGATGTACCCATTCCTTTTTATTTTCACAGTCATAAACCAAAAAACACTTTCTCTGCTCTCTACTGGGTTCCTCTAAATATCCTTCATAATGTTATTGGCTGCATGGGTGTGATTTAAGGTCTTAAACGCTCTTTTAGAGGAATTTAAATATAAAACCACCCAATCAGCCCTTGACCCTTGACCCTTGACCCCCCCCCCCCCCCCCCCTCACCTTGAGTCTGCGGAGGACAGCAGCCACCCTCTTCTGCAGGCTGTCCCACCTCTGGTTCCCTTCGTGGACCATGACTTTGAGCTTGCTGGCGGCGTCGGTGCGGTTCTCTCGGGCCAGGCGGCGGTACTGTTTGTTGACCAGCTCCAGCTGAGTCAGGCGCTCATGAACCTGCCGCTGGAACGCCTGACAGGAGAACATGAATGCAAAAAAATAACAGCCTGTTGAGGTTTTTTTTAGTTTGTGTGCAGGAAGTTACCTGCCTGAAAACATGCACATATATATCACTCTGCAGCTTGAACTACGTCATTCAAAATAAATCAAGTGAGACAAGTTATTTAATGTAAAACAAAGGCTACGATGTCCATGTGGAAAAAGATATAGAAAAAGAAAACTCACACAAAGTATATACAACATATAGATTTAAAGAAGTGGCTCCTTAAGAGAGAGGCATTTTAGATTTCTAAATAGGGCACTTACACCCAGAGAGGGTTAAATGAAAAACTAGACTTTTCCAGAGTTTATTGGATTTCATTTGTTTTCAAAATAGTCGAAGTTTTAAAGGATTATATGAGCTTTAGTTAAAGGAGGGACCTGTTTAAGTCATAAATTACATTGTTTCACTGCTATTACCTTCTCTTTTTTTTAGTACAGAGTTTCTTTAAAACACTTATGCTCAAATGGTCGATTGATTGACCGACTGATTTATGCCAGATAATGAACTCAAAAGGCCAGCAGTTAACCAAACGCTGTGACTGAGGGCCAAACCTGGATTGCTGGGAGTGATGGATGGATAAAATCAAAACAAGCACACATGCTGTTTTTCTGTCCAACATTAACAACCTTTTCCAGTCAGTTTGGGGATTTGAACCAACATCCTACTGTTGATTCACGCTCCCATAGATTCCACTACATGTCAATGACACTCGGTATTTAGGTCACTGGTGCTCCACGGGATGAAGTCTGTTTGGTAAGCTATGGCATCTCCGCTGGATGCCTGTTGCCGTGGAGATGGTGGCACTTCGCAAGAGTCCAGATTAACTACACTAATCTGTGTTTCTAATCCAGACTGACACATCAAGGGTTACCTCTGTGTTTCAGCGCAACGGGACACCTGAACCTGCCGACTGGGACAACATGGTGTGTGAGACGAGTGTTGACCGGTTAAAAACTGTCCCAGAAATCAGAATAGAACAAACCTCCAGTGCTGAACTCAGTTTCACCCTCCAAACTGGTCCCAGGTGTTGAGGGACCATATGAGTTCAATTCTACTGGAAAATATTGATCTTTTGGATTTTCTTAAAATCATTGCTGAATTTCTGTTGTTTAAGATGCATCTTTGCTTTATTTATATAGGAAGCTTTAAGGGCTAAAAACGGACTCTGAAAACTAAACTATCAGTAGAAATAATAGATATTTCTTTTCATTTCTCATTAGTACTTTGTTCTCCAGCGATGCCTATGGATAGTGATGTTGGTCTTATAACTTAGCCTATACAACACTTTGGTCCAGAGATGCAACAACTACTACTTTTCCATTAAATTTATATGAATATTCATTACACGCAGAGGATGAACCCTAATGTTTTCGGTCATTCCCTGAACCTTTCCCCTAGTGCCAACATCTGGTCAAAACACCCACAAATCTTTTTTTGTCATTAAATTTACACTGATGCTCCCAAGAGGATAAATCTGAAGAGAATAAACATGTTACCAACTAAATAAATCTTAATCAGGACAAAGTAATCAAATATTTTAGCCCCTCTTTTTAGGTCTATTGGGGTTTTCGACTACCTAACCACAGTGACAGGACATGTAACTGATCTTCCTGGTAACGGATGGTCTTTCTTCCCTTCGTCCCCTGTGAAAGAATTGTTTTGTCTGCTGACCTCGAACTTCTTGAGCTCCTCTTTGGCGCTGGTGTAAAGGACGTTGGCGGAGTCCGGGTTCGCTGCAGTGAGCTCAGCCGTCTTCAGCCAGTCTTCAAAGCGAGAGAAGTCGTCCAGGAACTTACACCAGAGACGCCAGGTCTCTTCAATCCTGAAAACAACAGAAGGGACGGAAGGGATTTTTATTTTATTTTCTGTGTGATGAGGAAAGTCAGAAAAAAGAACAGATGACCACTGAAATAAATGACCTCATCCTCCTCTCCATGGACATGGCGCAGATGTTCCTCCAGCGTCGGTCCAGGCTGCGGGTGGTCTGCTGGATCGAGTCGTTCTCGGAGTCGCTGCCGCAGGCGTCGGCATCATGGAGCAGGACGTCACAAAGCGTCAGGACCGACGCCACGCTCTCCGTGTGCTGCTCAATGTCCCGCTGCAGGTCCTGCAGGTCAAACAGCACAGAAACACTTCCATCAACACCTACAGTCCGTAAACAAACCAGGACTCATGCAGCTCCTTCCTCGGGTTTTTTACCCATCACAACAACAACATGCTTGGAAGAACATCAAGGCTCATGTTTAAAGACTTCCTACTGCCAAAAAACCCACACTAACACTGGAGAGTAAGCACTCCAGACTTTGACCGACCATAACTTAGACAAGTATTTGTTCCTGAGTGCAACAGATGATGGCTCAGTACAACATGGCTACAAGGGAGGGAGATGTAAAGAGCCAATGAAGTGCCACCAAGAGTCCTACAAGCAGCAATGGAGTTAAAACAGGAAAAAACAAGACTTTTAACCCTTTCCAGGTTACCACAGAAATTTCCAAAGCAACCAATGATTTCTCATAGAAACACCAGCATCGTCTGTCAACTCTTTTAGCTGTTAGCTATTTCCGGAAAAAATTAAACTGTTAGTATTAAAAAAAAAAACATTAGATTCTTTCAATGTGATGCTCATTTACACTATTGGTCTGTATTGCAGTGCTCAAAGTCACAATAAATTGTGAATGGTGATGAAACAGTTACTGATGATCTTAAGTGGAGAGACATTTTGCTGTCTTTTTGTGTTTAAGTTAAGTTTAAGTCTCAGATTGATTGACGGTGCACTTACTGCATAATTTCCTGTTAGTATAAACTGTAAGGTGTGTTGATTTGTTCTATACTAAAAGCCAAAATCAAGGCACTATAAAGGCTAGTATACAGCATACACTGTATATGTGTCACTGTGTGTTTATCCCACACGTTTGTCATTAATAACTTCTTCTAATCTTGTCTTGACGGTTTTCACGGTCAGCCTCAGGAGGCTCAGTCAGTGCGTGGCTCCCTCTGAAGCCTGACAGCACTTTTGTCGGCTCTTGTTTGTTTGAAGTTACTACTCTCTGCGTTGCCATGGTGATGGCTGAAAGCTTAAAGAGCCCATCCACGCAGGAGTCATTTCAGCCGTCCCTCACCCACTAATGGTGAGAGCTGCAGCCTTTTTTCTGAGGAACCGCGTCTTTCAGCCAGCTCGCCATTTCTTTCCCACTTTTACCAAATTTCTTTCTGCCATCTGTCATCTGTCTCTCTTTCATGAAGCACTTCTTTCTTCAGACGGGCATTATTTCCTCAGACTTGTCCCTGTCAGCCACTCCCTTCATTGCAAATATTTTGAAGTATTTTAAAATGAGAAAATTATTAGTAAGAGATTGTTTGTGCCTCCAAAAATAAGCGTAGATCAGCCTCCTCCCTTGTTAACATGAAATGAATGCATCTGCACTCTGACCACAAACTCCATCACAAATTCTGCTAGAAGCGGTGGGTTTGCAGCACCCACGGGTTCTGGACAAAAAAAGTTCACATGCGGTCATTTTATAACCGTCAGTAGCTTTTCTTAAACATAAATATAGCCTTCCTGACGTGTTTTTGACGGACCAGAGCACTTTCAAAGTTCAGGAAATGTTGAGCGTCTCAGAAAAGCAACGACTTGTCAATCAGTCTGTGTTGCCCAGCCTCTGGCACAAATTGTGACATATCAACTAGGAAGGTGGAAATACGAACATTCAAATGATCGAAATACTGTCAACTCTCTTGAGATTTTTACGCCGTTTGATTCATATATAATTTAGCCCAGCTGAAATGTGCTTTCATCACAGTTTGAAAGATTTTATGTTGATATGTTGCTGTGACTTCCATCCCATGTAGGCACACACATTTTTCTCTAAGAAGATCATTCTTACATTCAACACTGGGGATACTGATGTGGCGAAAAGAAGGCATATAGTTTGGTGAATTAGTTATGCAAAAAAAAAAAAGTCCACTGACCATAGGTTCCACCTGTCCCTGATGTCTAATGTATTTGTCCTCTCGTCCTACCCTGGTAAGCAGTGTTTGATTATACACAAACACACAAATCATGATATTGGTGGAGGCAGCAAAGTAGACAGCTAATTAAATAATTTTCTGTCCGAATATTTCTGTCTCTGAGCCTTTCCATTGCTCCACTTCCTCTGCGTCTACAGCAGAAACGTTTCTCCTTTTAGTAAAGTAGCAGTACTATGGCAGACTACAAATGGACTAACAGCCTAAGGTCCATTTCCTTTCTTTGGGCCGCCGGCTGAGGCCCGACTCTCAGCGCATTTACCATCTCTAAGCCCAGTGTGACAGCTTCCTCCTTCACAAATACCCCTCTTCCTGCAGCTTGCTGAAATTTCACTTTGCAGCACACATTATTCTACTTTTCTGTTATTATGCTGTGGACCACTACAGGGCGCCGTAACATAAAAGGTTTAAAAGCAGGCGTGCGTCACCAGTGAGTGCGTAAGGTGCCTCCTGCCCTAAAATTCCTTCAAAGCGCCCTGCGGTGTTTACCCTCAAAGTGGAGTCTTGATTCTGCCCTGTGCCATCACAAAACAGCTAGATGTCCGAGCTCAGAAGCTCTACAGAGGTTTGAGGAGGCTGGTTCCATATTGTTTAGAGCTGTAAATCACCATTTGAAAGTTTCTTTTACTGATAATTCTCATTGTTTCTCCACGCAGAAACATGGGAGTCTCCTGGTATGTTTTTCATTCTTTTGGTTTGGTAAATGGCTCTAAATACAACAAAACCAATCAGCTTCAGCCACTGTGGCGATGGAGAAGACACGAGACAGAGGCAGGAATCAGAGCCACAGCACATTCAGAATGCTTTATCACTGTAACTGGGAACACAGCGGTGTGTCACGGTTTCCCTAGTATGGATGAACCTCCAAAAAACACTAGATTCTACAATTCCCTGAATGCACCTCGACAGTAGACCTTCACTGCCTAGTAACATGCCATTCTAAATGGTTAATCAGGTTTGTGAAATGGATGTTTTAACTGAAATGAAACTCCGTCTTCGCCCACCTGCTGCTCAGCCAGTTTCCTCTGGATCTCTTCGCTGTGGCAGACGCTGTAGACCACCGGCTTGGCCAGCTCCGCCTCGATTCGAGACAGCCATGTCCGCAGGTTGCTCATGTTCTTGTCAAGCTGCTGCACCGTCACCAGCGTCTCCTTCAGCTTCCTCACCCTGCAGAGAGCAAAACAAAAAAACATGTCAATAAGTTACAGAAAGTGTTGCTGGAGTTTCTCTGGTCGGGTCATTTTCCCTGACTCCTAAAACTGGTAAACTTGTTTCGCTCCAGCAGTTCTTCTGGTCTTCTTCTCCGCCACATAACTAAATTGAAGACAAGCATCCACAAACCTGGCTACATCAACACCCTACACATGATCCCAACATCATACATGATGTGATCCATACTAACACTGTTCTACAGCCCTGCATCAGCACCAAGATGCTAACAAATGTTTTGTCTCTGTCATGGCAACAAATCTGATTTCAGTATTCAAATAAACAGTTTCCAAGGACTTCACATGCTCTGAAGACAGGTTTGTACAGACTGAAATTGAAAAGAAGAAACTCTGTGCAGCTTTTCATCGTTCAGACCCATTCGATCTGCTGTATGTCTCATATGAAAGGAAATTAATCAGAATTGGGACACTTTGAGATGCAGCGTGAACACAACCTTACTTCACGGTGCAGAAATGTGTCCATCTACAGCGAGAGTCACACCCACCACCCTGCCATTGTTAGCACTACACTCGGCAGCTCGTCACCGTGTCTGGAAGTGCTGCTATCGCTCTCACGTACGCGACGCAGGGGGAGTCATTATAGTGGAGCTGACCTACATCTGACTGAGAACTGGGTGTTGTCTGGGAAAAGAAACTGCATTCCAGTGCAAACTCGCAGGTCACTGACCTACATCAGTTCATCCGCCTGCACAGACCAACACAATGCAGAGAGGGTGACACTGAACCGCCGGGTGACTGCAGCCGGTGAGAGCGTTGCACCAAAATCCATCTCTGAGTAACAGTGTGTGTCAAGACTGAACTGTAGACACATGCAGAGTTCAGTCTGGTTCTGGTTTAACAAAGAGAGTATTAGCATGTTAACATGTGGACAAGTGGTATTTCAATCAAATAAAACAATGTACAGTAGACTAAATGTTCCACAAATGGTCTTTTTGCAAATTCTAATAACAAAGACCTTTCTCAAAGTTACAGGGGAATTAAAGTTTTGAATTAAATGTTAGCAAATGTTGGTCACTTCAGCATCTACTTTGCTGTCAAGTGGAAATCGTGCATCTCTGCAGTGTCGCCTTTCCTCAAACAAAGAAAACTTATTTTTAATCTTGGCGAAAATGACTTTTTGAGGGGATTTTCTGAGCCTCCTATAAAGCTGCATGTCCTCCTTTAGTTAATCTGAAAATGCAAAAAACACCAAACTCAGAGAAACACAGGACAGCAGTATTCTGTTCCACGCACCTTAAGGTGCTTGGATCTTATGTCACCATTAATAACTTAAGTGTAGCTGCGTGTGTGCACGTTTCATGCAAGTTCAAACACTGTTCAAGGTGTTTAGTGTCCATATAAGACAGCACAGCTGAATGATGCAAAGCAGACTCCAAAGCAGCAACAAGCAGCCGCCACTGAAACGGTGCTTTGCTGCACTTTGTGGCCAAGGGGACACACTGAAATCCTGCTGACGCTGCAAGAACAGAGACTGGAGGAGGATGCTCCTGACCTATTTTAAGCTTCTGATGCATCTGCATGTTTGTGTTTGTGTGCATGCAGCTGTGAGCTCCAGGTTTCATGTCTCTACAGTAGGAGAGGATGTGGCAGTGGATGGAGGGGCGCAGAGCAACATCAGTGACATAACAAACATGCTGCTGCGATCATAGACGGACATGTATAGGATCATTGCACGCACACACACACACACCCTTTATGTCCAAGCTGCCGCCTTTTAAAATACCAACACACACAGCTTGACGACTGGAGCTGGCGGTCTGAATTACATTTGCTCTGAAAGACTCTGCCTGCCTGCCTGCCTACATGCCTGCACCGACAAAAGCCCAGCCCATCCCCCTTCGCTCCTGCTCTCCGTGTCTCCTCCGCCACCCCCCCCCCCCCATCGCAACAAAACACCCGATCAGCTCCCCTTCCAACCCGTCTGCCCCCTCAGCCGGGTGTGCCGGGGCGGGATGAGGGCTTGGGATCAGGGAGAGAGGTACTTACGGGCTG
The DNA here is from genome assembly GCA_031216445.1 of Lateolabrax maculatus. NCBI lineage: Eukaryota > Metazoa > Chordata > Actinopteri > Acropomatiformes > Lateolabracidae > Lateolabrax > Lateolabrax maculatus. Next base: position 23,534,249 of record CM062205.1, read on the forward strand.
GTGAGGAGGCTACTCCATGGCGATGGCTCATCAGCTAGCAAGAACTACCCCCCACCCACCTCCATCCCTCCTCCCTCTCTGCTGTCTGCCCGTCCCCCCCCCACCACCACTCCTCCTCTCTCCAAACATCTGGATGCAGTAACAGGTTCACTCAGGGATGCGCAGCATAGGGAACTCCTTTGTAAAATGTGCAACTAACTGCAACACACAATTACTTTCAATATCAATTCATGTGTTGATTATTTTTATGATTAATATATAAATTATTTGGTCTAAAATGTCATAACACAGTGAAAGATGCACATAATAGATTCCCAGAGCCCAAGGAAATGTTTTCCAATTGCTTGTTTTGTCTGACCGACAGTCGAAAAAAACACCAAAAGATTTAAATTTACAATTAAATAAAACAGAGAAAAGCAGCAAACATTTAGGAAGCTGGAAACAGAAAATACTTAGCATCTTGATTAACAAAAGATTTCAAAAGGTCAATTATCAAAATTGATTGTTTTTCTACTAACTGATGGACTAATTAACTACTTTGTCGCCTTTTTTCCCCTCTTCTTTGAAATATACAGATTTGTTTTTTTCTTTATCAGTTTAAACATGTGAGATGTCTGAATTTGACGTTATCATAATGTACATTTAAGTGCTACCAAAATTACTGGTTAGTTGTTGTCATGTTATTGTGTTTACATGTGAAAGTGTCTCTTTATAAGTTTAGATGTCAGATTTTCAGGACAACCTAGCAGGACCAAAGACTATCTTTGAGGCACTTATAAAGTAAGAAATGTCATATTTAGGCTGGAAATATCTGTAAAACTGTAATAACACTATCCTGCAACAACAAATAGATCCAACTAGCAGGAACAGAGTAACACAACCCATTAAAGTGAGTCCAGATATTACAGATTACAGGTGCAGCTGTCGATTGCTGTTACTGTTACTGGACACAATTTACGTTACCGCCAACTGGGCCGAAGCTGCTGACACAGACAGACCCAGCGGGGGAACCTCAGTCTGGAAAACCTCCATCTGCCACCTTCTTCCATTTCAAATAAACCTGTCTGGGGTTCAGGGCACTGAGAGCGAGTCATATATTACAGGACTGAATGATGAAGACCACAACAGGAGGAGGAGGAGGAGGAGGAGGAGGAGGAGGAGGAGGAGGAGGAGGAAGAATGGCACACAAATAAACACAAACAGACAAAAAGGTTCAAAGACAGAAAACAGACATGTAAATCTGAAGCCCTTTTCAGACAGTCTTAGACTTCATTCAGACACAATGATCACGTGATATTTGGCACCTGGCTGCACGTCTGAAAAACAGCAGTGAGTTGAAAAGTAATGATGTGTAGAAAAAGTGTGAAAATGATAAGATTGATATGATTTTTTAAAAGGGGTTTTTGTTTGACTAAGACAGTCTTGAAAGTAGGATTAGAGCTTTTTGTAAAATAAAGACACAAACAGAAACATTAACTCCCAGGCGACTCCATCTTCCGTCTCACAATCCCCTTGTTCAAACTGAGCAAATCACCGCGGCAACCGAGCCAAGACAGTGACGTAACAAGTGTGGCTTCATCACCACGACGACCGCAGAGCCGAGTGGTTGTATGTGTCGTTCTGCGTTGTCTGTGTGTCAGCATTAAACTGCCACACAACATGACACTAAATCATATGTAAAAGCTCCTTGAAATTAACGACTCGACAAACTGCGATTTAGAAACAAAAACACCCTGTGACAGGAAAAGAAGTAAATGTGCGCATGAACCAGGTGTGAGGAGACAGAGGAGGAGGAGGAGGAGGAAGACTGTTTTTTGAAGACAAACATCTGCCTCGCGCGCATCTTATTCAGACAATGAGGTGAGAGGATGGCGGCCCCCGGTGGCCCCCTAGGCTGAGGGCCCCGTCGGCACAAAGGCTCGTGTCAGCAGACGGCAGCTGCTGGGCCGGGTGACGGAGCACCCGGTTTGTTTTGGGGGACAAAGGCGAGCAGCGGGCCAGTGTCAACCCATCTAATCCCTCGGCAAGTCAAACCTCAGCAGTCATCTGCCGCGACTCAGTGAGGCGAGGCGCAGACAAAGGCCGAGGGACGCCCCGGTCATCGCTGACTCGGGATCGGCTCCTCTTGAACTCCCATCGGCGCTTATCAAAACGTGTGACTCAGTAGTGCAGAACTCAGGCGCTGGAACTGGCTGACTCGCCTCATGTCTGCGCAGTACACTGCTTCAGAAGAGGAAACGGAGATGGGGTTTATTCTGTGTTTGGGCCTGGATTGTCCGCGCCCCTTGATGCTTTTCTAGGGGGCAGAGAGGAAGGAAGTAAAACAACAAACTAGAATATAACAAATGTTTATTCGCTCTCGTCTTTAGAGCAGCTTATTAAAACTCTTATAAAAGTACCAAAAAAAAAAAAAAAACACACTTTTCTTAGCTATAGTATCTCCTGTAGTGCAACAATTAGTCTTAAAAGTGCCAACAAGACACAAAACTAAGAAGCAAAGTTAGTCTTTTGGCCCCTAATACTTTTGGGACAACACAGCCTAGTGGCCATTCGTGGTGCTGCATCTTTAGTGTTTTGGCGGTGCAGAGGTGTAATATTTATGAATCAGACCAGTGGAAACAGAGCGCAGGTATGATCAGCACCTTCATTGTAATCAGCTTCTTGCAGGGCTGGTTTCATTGGCCCGGAGAGTTTGGATGTGTCCTCTCTCTCAGCATGGGTGGATTAGGCTACTGCGGGGGGGTTACGTGAGGGCTGAGGCCCACTGATCTACAAAGCTACTTTTAGCCTCGTCTCTACTCCCAACACACACACTTGTTGTTTGATGAGCCACCGTGCTCAGAATTGTGAACACATCGTTGTATCAGTATCAGCTGGTCATCAATACTCTAATTCAATCCCTTCTGTGAACCTTTAACCGCTCTGCTGGTGTTGAGGTGTGAACAGCGTGGGGCGTGACAGTGGTGAAATGGTTCCCCGATCATGTTAAGCAGCTTGTGTGGAGAGACACTCCCGCTGTTTATCAGCTTAGTGGGTTTTCACCCCCTCACTGCAGTCTGCAGCAGTAGATCCTGAGCCTCAATCCCACAAAAGGCTTTTAGCTCTCAAGACGATCATTATAATATGATACATGGTACACATATTCAGGGAAGTGTGTGTGTGAAGGTTTATTTTTTTTGGGTTGCTCTTGGCCTGTTGCTTCCAATGAAAAGACATCTTAATGCTACAGCATGCAATGATATTTTAGACTTAAGTGTTCTTCCAACTTTGAGTACACATTCTGGGGAAGCCCCTCTCCTGTTTCATCGTGCACACAGCCAGGTTCATGAAGAAAATGGTCTTCACAGATCGGTGTGGACGAACTTGACTGGTCCGCACAGAGCCCTGAACTGGACGCCTTTGGGATGAAGTGGACAGAAATATATATTTTTCCCGTGGCTGGGCTATAATAAGATCTAAAATCAGTCAGTGTGACAACAGCACATTCCATCACAGACACGAGGCTCGTGCCTCAGCAGTGGCTCATTAACAGGCTTAGCCTTGTTATGCTGGTTCAGTCCCCGGGAGGCGGGGGGGGGGGGGGGGGGGGGGGGGGGGGGCTGAGGGGAGGGCAAATCCACTATTATGTGTCACGCTCCCGGAGGACACATCTCTGCACTAACAAACAGTCGTCCAATCCTCGTCCACCAAGAACCGCGTGACTGCATCGACGTGGATTCACCCTCTCTGTCAATATTCACTTTGATTGGAGATGTTGGTGACAATCAACTACACTCCCATAAAAGTAATTCCAAAAAAATGGTGGAAGAGCTTCGTAGGCGCCTATGATAAATAATGCAGCATCGCTTGTGAAAGGAACTCACTTCATCAGGCGCTGCTACAGTGGCAACATTAGAAGATAACTATCCAATTGGAGATAAGTTTGTGAATCACATGTTCAGCCCACAGGCTCCAGGCCTGTAAGAGACAAGAGACTGTCGGCCTGTTTGTATCTACATGTAACTGTAGCTGTAGGTTAAATTATCAGTTATATCAATCAGAGATTCGAAGTCTTAACACAAACATTTATTAACATCGACTTGATGCTAAAATTTGTCCTTTGAATTAAAATGTGAGGAAGAGAAACAGAGTCAGAGGAGAGACAGAGTAGCCACGGTCACTTAACAGCCACCATATGGCAGATCTAAGTCAGTCATTCTCCTGGAGGATAAGTCACCTCCACCCCCCCACCCGGACTGGTTTAACCCATCTGGCTGCAGGAAAACGTCCACTGTCAGCTCACACAACATACAAGTCCTTTACTGTCGCCAAACAGGCAGTTATCAGGAGCAGAATTCATCAGCAGTTTAAAGTCGCTGTCCTGTTGTTTGCCACAGATGTACCGGTAATTGTCGTGCACTCCACCACCCTGCATCCAATCTGCTGCACAGCGAGGACACAACAGACGTAATGAAACTGTGCTGTGTGGTGTTGGGAAAGCCAAGTTACTGAAGGAGAGCCAGAAAGGACAAAAAAACCTAACCATGCATAGTTAATGCATGAAACTTCAGGCTTGTTGGTGGTGAGAACACATAATTATCCCGAAAAGTCAGAACATTAAAATTACAGCAGACTTCAGGCAGAAGATTCATATTCTGACATCAGTTAAATGGGGAAACCACAAGTTACACTGTGATTGACGCAGAAGTATTAAAATCTGCAACCTTTATCATTGAGTCATGCTTGTTTTCCTGCTCCATGTCACTGATCAAATGAAGCCGTGACTTTCGTTTCCCTGTAAAACCCTTGAATAACATGGAAAAAACTGTATTTTGCATTTGTGGCTTTGAAAGGAACGAGCACTCAGCAGCCACTGTGTCTGAACAGACAGCAACACAAACTCAAACTCATCAACAGAGAACGGCGGGAAAGAAGACACCGCAGCAGCGCCCATGCTGCTGACTGACAGGTGGTTTTAGGAAAGTGCAGCGCAGTCACACCAAGGCACTTACCACCAATCATGGAGGAATGGACTGGAAACCTAAAATGACATCCCTAATCCTTTTCGGTTTATGACACTTCAAAATGAAGTGTGTGAAATCTAACCCATAAATCTTCTCGCGACCCCTCAGATTTATCTTGCAACCTCTAATGGAGCTGCTCAGGGAGCCTAACGGCGTCTTCTTGGTCCATTAAATTGGCTGAAACTATTCAAATCAATAAAGCCAGTGACAAACATAAGCGCAAACAAAGTGTTTGTGAGACTGTCTAACAGTGATGCCACATTTCTTCCTTTCCTATCATGACTTCTTCATCTTCATCTTCCCAGAAAGACAGTGTGCACAATTTGTACAATTTACCATGAAGACCCGGACAGACAGACAGATGCAGCCAGGGCGAGGACACAACTGCAGGTTTTCTCTGTGTTTGTATCAGTCACATTGTTCATGTACATCAGCAGTAAAGAGGCACTAAGCTGATGCATGAACATTTCACCAGCTTCCATAATACAGCTACCACTCTGCTGTGTGTTGGAATGATTTATGGATTAATAACAATATCACTCTCTTCTGTCGGCTCGAAGCTTTTCTACTTTAATCTGCAGCCGCGGGAGAGTAACAGCTGTGCCCTCCTATTCTCAGAGGGGAAACCAGCAACATACAAACACATAAAACTGCACGAGTTGAACTGTAGCAGCCTACAACCAGAGTTTGGACCTAAAACAAAAGTCTGTACAGCCTTATAACAAAAGAAAGAATCAACAGGCTTCATGGGAAATGGAGTCTCTTGAGAAGCTACACATTGCTACACATAAACACCTTGAAGGACAGCATGTCAAAGCAGCAGTCAGCGTAGACATTAATCCAGCAAATTCATGGACATTTAGCATATTGTGTTGATAATATATAACCTACTGTATCATTCAGATGTGAATGTTGGCATCTAACAGGTGTCATGGTATTTTACTCTGAAACACAGTGATGAACCAGCAGTTCGAGCCATTACCACACCCCGAGCCGCACCGCTGAAAAACCCCCCCTGAAAACTCACAACTCTCTCAACCAGCTGCAGAGTTAACATGGTGTTAACACGGTCTCCTCCTCATTCCCCCCCACCCTCCTTTCCTCCTCTCTCCTCTTACCTGGCCTCTATGTGGTCGAACAGATGCTGCCAGCGGTCGTTGATGTCCTTCAGCTTGTCGTTGAGCTCCGTCTCTTTCGTCTTGTTGCTGGCTGAAATGAGTTGTTCTCCGAGCTGCTTCAAGTGGGTTTTATTCTCACTGAACAAGTTGATCTCTTCCATGCAGTCCTGAAGGAGGAAAACAGAACAAAGGGGCAGCAATGAGTACCTGCAGGTTCACATTTCACACTATATTATCATTTTCATTAGGCTGACATCAAGGACCGGGTTTGCTTTATAATGTCTCAGGCGGGGATAAATAAAAAGATTTAACATTCACTGAACTTCCATCCAGCTTTTCATACAAAATGTTTAATTTTGAGACAACTAACTACAATTTAAATCAGAAATATACCACATTAGGATTTTGTGAGCCTAAAAAGTGGGTAAACTCATTAAAACTTCTGACTTTGGAAGTTTACCAGAAAGTAACGCAGCTCCTGCCAAGAGTCTGTGTTCTGGGGCAGAACACTAAAGTTAAAGCTCCAGCGCCTGAAAAGGTTTGAACCCCCTGCCAGGGCAATAAGTTTGAGTTTCTACGACAGCAATCGCCTTTGCTCCCCTCCGAGTCCCCCCCGCACACAACCTAACAAATGAAAGGGGCCGTGAGCTGGACACAAAACAAACCCGCGTGGCCCCGCTAGGGCTCAAACAGCTGTCGTCTCTTTAACAACCAGGAGGGAATTCATGGCTTTCTGAAAAGCCCGGACCGTCCCTCCACCCTCCACCCCCCACCACCCGGCCCGCCGCGTCCCGACACCGAGCGGCCCACAGACAGATGAGTCACGCAGCAAAATGGACGTAACACAAACAAGCTGCGTGTTCCACTTCAAATCACCTCTCTCTGCCTTCATGTTTAAAGGCTCTTCCTGTTATATGGTGCTTATCTTGTTTGTTACTGTATGCTCATGGTCTCTGTAAAAGAGCACTCAGAGAACTCATACATCCAGCTGGCTTATTACAATAAAAATAATAATAAATAATAAAAACTCACAGTGATATGTAATCATGGGATATTCTACCCATTTTCTGAACTTTTTACCAATTTCTATTAAAAATTCACACATTTTTAAGACATACTAACAAAAAATAAACCTCTTGGAAACTTTGAAGACGTTTCCACCCTTGCATAAAAAGCCAGATTAAAGCTGCGTCTTTCTCAGTTTAGTTAATTGTTTAGACTAATCAGTGATGTGTCTCATTCACACATGAAGCTTTGATCATCAGCTCTGCTGGATGATGAATTTACAGCCATCTGAATGTGTGAAGTGACATTAATCCAGTCTTCATGCCACTCTAACTACTGGTGCAGTGTCTTTGCTGCAGCCTCCTACCTTCTTGAGTTTCTCCACCATCTCCTCGATGTTGAGGTCGGAGCTGTGCATCACCTTATTCTCCATCTGCGTCAGCCACTCGCACAGCTCCTTGTTCTTCTCATTGAAGATGATCCACGCGTTCAGTCGATCTGCGATCTCCTGTTTACGCAGAGACACCTGAAACAAAGAGGATTGGAAGAAGAAAATGAAAAGAGCTTTGTTACTTTTAGATGCTTAGACCTACTGTGTATGACTGATCGATGTTGGTTTCCGTCACTCTTTCCATAAAATATCTGCCATAATTTGGTTTTATTTTAACCAACCTGAAGCCTTGTTTATAGTCAGTTATTTTGAGGTCCCGAGAGTGCTTTTGGCTGAACAAAATAACAGGATATACTTCTAAAAAAAAAAGCTTTCAAAGCCCAAATCAATGAACTGTGCGCTGTGATCAAAGCGTGGCTAGGAGCTTCACTGAACCAAGAGAGGCTGTTAGAGGGTGGTAAACAACTTGTTAGTGGTGTAGTGTTGTTGGCGCAGCAGGGGAACTGTCCAAAACGCGTCAACAGGCAGAGCTGCGGTGTGTTCGTTCACTTCTTATTAACTGTCGGATGGGCTTTAAACTGCTGTGGTCAGGCTTCAATCAGCAGCACTCACGGCGGTTGGACTGACTGTACTTGGGGCAAATACACCAACAATACTGCCCTCAGATTGAGGGCGGATGCAAGATCACCTTTTAAACATGGGGGTAATGATGCAAACTTTAGGACAGTCTTTCATGGAGGGCATTCGTGGTACTAAACTCAAGTGACTGAAGAAGAGAGTTTGAGAGAGGAGGGAACTAAATAAATACACAAATACACAAAGACAAACAAACAAACAAACAAACAAACAAATACACAGACAAACACAGACAGTAAAAAGTGAAAGTCTGTGTGACTGCCCCTCCCCCAAACTCATTTCAATACAGAAGCTCTTCTTCCCCTCAGCTCACTACAACATTTCTCTCCTGTCACCATCTGTTCCCCCATCCCCACAACACCTCCCCCCCCCCCCCACCCACCCCCACTACTCCCCCCTCAGACCTGTTGGCCTCTCCAGTCGCCCTAAAAAGACTCACAAGATTTACTAACTTAACTCCTCATTAAAGGCTTTGACTTTTACGAGACAAAGGGCCCGTGAACTCTGCGGCGAACACAGAACGCAGATTCAGATGCAGTGCGGCTCGTATACTGCAGATGTGAGCCCTTCACAAACATGTCAGATGGCTCCTCTCCTCAAAAACAAACTCTGATTTGATTAAAGGAAATTAAGTTTCTGCACTGAGCCTTTTAAGTGCCGCCTCAACTTTCTCCTTCCTCGCTCTCTTCGTCCTGGAGCAGTTTGAGGAGCTAAATCGTCTCGCCTGACCTGCTGCTGTCCCAAAATACACACACACACTCTGTTAGCTCTCCAGTGATTAACTTTCCACAACCAGCAGTGCTGCAGCTTGGTTTTCAAACACTGTGGTAGACTGAGAGGAACACAGGAGACATTTTAAAAATAGGTCCCCAAGACAAAAGTGATGCCCAGTGTTTCACCGTGCACTTTATATGAACTCTCTCTGGTCTCAGAACATGATTAGAAAAATCCAAAAAATCCACCTTTACACCACTGACACCTTGAAATTATTTTTCTTGGTGATTCAACTTAAATTTGATGTAAGCCAAATTACACATATCATTCAAAATACAAGCTCTTCCAACTTTCTCACCAGCAGGTCAATACCATTACAAATTTAGTGAAGACATTTCACTAATTTTAAACATCATACAGCTTCAACGAAGAGCTGGAACAAGCTTACAAACAATATATATGTGTATATATATACACACACATATACATACATACATACATACATACATACACACACACACAATACTGTTGTGTGTGGAGTAAGAGGATTTTTCCAACTTTAAAAGGTACTTATAGGGAATATTAAAGGAGATGTTAAGGTGTTAAAAAAGGGCCCCGAGAAAAAGACAGTTGAGTGTCTGCACCAGCGATATCTTGAATGACTTTCCAGGATTATTTAAGTGCATTTGATTTTTGATGCTACTGAATGAACTTGCTGTGACCCGTCTGTTTTTAGCTGCAGGCAGGAGTTCAGTGTATCAGACCCAGCAGACTAACCTTGAGGCAGAGTTCCTCCCACTGACAGTGCAGGTGCTCCACCTGCTCCTGCAGCAGCAGGACGTCGTCAGCGATGATGTACTGGGACAGATCCGTCTTCATGGTGCTCAGCTCCGTGAGGCTCTCGGCCCAGTCCTCCAGGGAGTCCTCGTTCTCCTGCATACCATAACACACCGACCGCCACAACAAACCGTCAGGGACCCCCTCCACAGCTCGCCCTCTCACAGCTACTCCCCTAATGTCTCTCTCTGCCCAGCCCCTTTCTCTTTCCCTCCCTGTCTGTCTTTGCCACCCTTTTCTCTGTCTTTCTCCCCGCCCAGAGAGAGGATTAAAGGCCTGGCTGCAGGCCGGGCCGGGGGAGGGGTGACTGAGGAGGGGGAGGGGAGGGGACTGAGGGAGGGGTGGAGGATAAAGGCTGTGATGGGTCAGAGAGGATGAGTTGAGTCAAACCTGTTTTAAACTTGGATTTGATTGTTTCCCTCCAAACGAAAACTGCCTAAAGGCCACATGTCCGTCTGTGGTTCTTCCACTGTTTCCTGATGTCCATACACAAAGACTAACATTCCTTATTTCCATCTGTGTTTGTTTGAATATTAACCTTTAAAAACCAACTGTTCTGCCTGCTAGCGGGATATACAACGGACCATAAAAGGTTGCATGAATGTGAAGATGATATAAATGTATTGATAGATTAGACTCTTGTTGTTTTCAAAGAGAATGCTGTCATAAAATCGACATCCATCTGATCTCATCTGACAAAAGCAAAACAAACAAGAAAGTAAATTCCCAATTCACCAAAATGTAGAACTATCAATTTAAGAATACCTTCCTACCTTCACTGTAGTCTGGCAATCAATAATGTAATGAATCCTTGAAAACTTTATGTCCAAACAATCACAAATAGTCCCTTTATGGTTTTATTAATAAGGCAAACCACCTCCAAAAGGGAGTGGATGATAAATGGTTAAAAACTTGGTGAAAATCATATATATATATATATACACAATTTTTTAACTCACTAAAATCTGGGAGAAATCCAGATTTTCAACATGTCATGTGTATCCACACTGTAACTTAACAGCAATTTGTGTTAGAGTAACGTATCAGATTCCTCCTGAATTCCTACCGACTTTTGAAAAAGGTAAAACATTTGTGACTCAATGCGTCACAGAGAAATCTCACCTGAGGGCTAACTGACGGCACAGAGAGAGTCCTGGTCAATAACTCTAATGATCAAGTTACATAGCCAGAAAATCAGCTTTTGGCTCCACCCACTGAGGTTTAACTCAGCCAATGAGATTACAGCGGCCTCCAGAGTGTTTCTCCACTGAATGTTTTGTAGAAATAAAACCAGAACAGCTCTAAATGTACTTCATCATGCCTGTTTTGATTTGCGTCAGCAGTTTGCAGACGTACCTTGTTCATTTTCTCAGCACTCTGCAGCTCATCGTCACTTTCCGGCATCGATTGGTTCAGTCTGGTCTTCACGTCCTTCAGCTGCAGCGTGCTGTCTCCTAGTCCGACCTCGCAGCGCTCCCAGTTCTGTGACACAACAACAAACAAAGGTTTAAAAACTCATTGATCAAACAGATCAATGCAATGGATCCTTAAAAAAAGCTGATTGGCTTTGAGAACAACAAGCAAGCCATCACACCGCTTTGTCTTTGACTTCCTAAACATGTCCACTGTCATTAATTAAAGCAGATTGGATTAACTTGGCCGCTCTCGGAGGCTACAGGGGACAGATGGAGGACTGACGATCCAGATCTGCAGTCAGAGAGGACAGGTGTCCGTCCTGGTTGGATAAACAAAAACTCAACTCTTGCATCAGACTTGCATATCGCATCTTCCTGCAGCTGATTCAGGGCAGCAGAGAAGAGCGATTGTACTGTTTGTCATAACTTTCCTTCTCCCTCGTTTTTAGGCGATAATGAGCCTTTCCTCTAACATGTATGCTTCAACGTGAGTTTGTCCTACATTTAGCAGGTCCAGAATATAACTGCAAAACAGCCAGGACCCTTGGAAACAGTGGGCTACAGTGGAACTAGAGCTATTAATATATTTGTATGACCTATAAAACATGTTGCTGTGACTCTTTTTGTTACCTACTTTTATATTTTGATGATTTGTGCAAATAAAATAAAACAGACAAAAAAATTGAGTTCTGTATAAAATCCCGACCACCAGGCTGGAAACCACTGATCAGAGGATCAGAGGAATGGGGTCACAAATAGTCAATCACATTTTATCTTAAGTCACTAAAATTTAAATATAATATAATACAATGGGTACATTTGCCAAATGACATTTTAAATTCAAATAAATGTAATAGTAGAATAAGAGAACAGCTGATGTAACTGTCCCAGGAGACCAACAGTGCAGCGCTCTCACTGCCGGACACTGTGACTCAGCAGATAAGGTTTCTGAAACTGCATTGATTCTGTATATATAGGGGAATCCGACCCTCCGATTTAACTGACTGCAGACCTCTGGTTTGGTTTCGTGCAACTGAACCTCCAACACAAAAGATTCCCTCAGGGATTGAAATGGGTAACATTTGAGGTGATCTGCCACAAGATTATATTTCTACTATGTCAAGAGCCTCACACCTGCTCTTACAAAGTGGTTCTCAGCACAAATATAAAGCAGCTAAATCCTTGGTTAAGAGATACTTCTATACTTCTGATACTGATATTCTCTATATCTTTGTTACAGTCAGATTTGTCTTGAATTGCATGGCTGTTTTCTGCACTGTATGTCCTCAGATGTTACTGTTAAAAAATATGCATATGTATTTGTTGAGGATTTATAGGGAACATTTTTCTAAATGTTTTTGTAATGTTGGAATAAAATTCTAAATCTAAACGTTCAACAGGCTGAAATACTGTACTATACTGAAAATAATAACAACAAACCCTCAGAACCAAAACGTCCCTACAGTGGATTGTGATGACAAAAAAGGGAACTAGGGCTGCAACCAACAATTATTTTGATAATTTGATTTTTTCTGATTAATCATTTGTCTATAAAATATCAGAAAATAGAGAAAAAAGCCAACCACTATTGTCCAGAGGCCAAAAGGATGTTTTTCCTTAGCTTTTTTTTCAAACATTACATTTACAAAGATAAAAAGTAGAGAATAGCAGCAGAACTTTTGAATGAGTCAGCGAATGTTTTTGACATTTTCTTCTCGCAGCACTAGACGCACTTCAGATCCAAAAAAGGTCAGTTAAAACCAAGTCAAGCACCATTAAAAGGCCAAAATAGGCAGTAAACAAAGATAAAGGCAGTACAGTCTGACACTAGAAAGAACCAAGACAAATCCAACATTTTAGACAATTGTGCGATTGAACTTAAAACTGTCTTGCAGTGAAATACACCAAGAAGGTGTTCCTGAAAGCATCACTTCAGCTGCTAAAGCACAGAGACTCGACAGGGAGTGACGGAGTACCTTGACGATAGCCTCGGTGAGGTCCATCCTGCGGCCCAGCAGGCTGTGGAGGTTGTCCCACTCCTCCTGCAGGGTTCCCAGGTCCGTCTGCAGCCGAGCCTGGGTCTCCTCGTCCCCCATGGCGAAGAGCTGCCGGCCGACGTCCAGAGTGTGGATGAAGCAGCACTGATACCTCTGGAACAACAGCTCCGTGTGCTGAGGAGGAAGGACGAGGATAGAAAAGGTTAAAAACAGAGAAAGATAACCAACGAGTTGCTGTGTGAACGTCCCTTTTATTAGAGGAGCAGCTATTGGTTTATTGTATCTTCAGTCACAATCAATGCAAATCTCATCTCTTCTTTTCACGGTAATCAAAGGCTCATAAAGAGCCGGAGTGGAAACGTTCTTCCTCGTCCCTTTTGATGTAAATGTAATCAGCAACAGTCTTAAATCTCAAATCAGCCCTCAGGCAGCTCCTGTCTGTTTCTGCTTGTGGTAATGACTGATCTTAATCTGAATCAACAACCATTTTACAGACAATCAACTGTCTGCAAAGATCTGTTTCAGTTCTGGAAATGTATTCAAAAAGAGTTTGTTTCTGGTTTGTTAAGGTCTGAAAAGAGATTTAAAAATAGAGACAGACGTAGAAAGTAACTTTTAGGCAAGAACTGTACTTACTGAAAGTACAGTTTTGAGGTTCTTGTAGTTTACTTTAGTTAATGTTAGAGGGAAGTCTAAACAGATCTCCTCATGTTTGACACTAAGCCAGTTTTTTATGTCCCTGCAAACTGACTTAATTATAAATTCTTAACAAAATTCTTTCCCTGCCTGGAGTCTTCTTTCTAAATTCCCTGATATTCCGGCCCTGTGGCCGTCGGTCTCACCTGGAGGTCCTGGAGGGAGCGTCGCAGCTGTTGCAGGCTGCAGCGGGGTGGTCCGGCGGGGGGGAGGAGGGTACGTGTGTCGGACAGGAACCTCTGCAGCTTCATCAGGCTGCGGCTGTACAGGTGCCAGTGCTTCACCAGCCCCTCCACCAGGGAGCGCCGGTGGTCCGCCCGCTGCACCGCCCCCTGCCAGTGCTCCCGGAGCTGGGCAAGCTTCAGGATGAAGTCACTCCTGGACACAGTAACAGAATTAGATATCATTCAAGATGACACATTCTCCAACTAAAAGAAGATAACACTGATAAGGGTCAAAAGGTCAAATGTGTGTAAGTAGGGACACAAAGATGATCCAGTTAATACCTGTAACTGATGTTAAGGTGTTTATAAAAAAAACTTTCCAAAAGTACAGGAACTTTGGAAGTGGGGCTTACAGTGCTGACCATTTCCATTGGTCCAGCATTTTATTTCTGCCACCATTTCAAAAAATCTTCAGTGTAAACCAGGGGTCGGCGAGCCACATGTGGCTCTTTCATCCCTCTGATGAGGCTCCTTGCGGCTTTTAAAAATAATTAATGAGTATTTAATTAAAATGTATTTTATTTAAGTTTGTTCGTTTTTAAAATGTAATTCTAAATTAGAAGATTATGGTGATCTTGTAACATCTAAATAAAACGTGTTAAAAAAAAAAGTTTCTCTTAATATGCGTCAAAATGTGCGACACCCGCCATTTCTTGTACTTTTCGAACCCCAGGTAGGCCAACTATGGAGAATTCTAAGAAAAGAAAAGTGTATGAAGAAAACAGAACGTTCATGCTACATGGGAAGATTAATTTGCTTTCACTGCTGACGAGACTGGTATACCAGTATGCTTAATATGTAAAGACAAACTAGCAAACAACAAAAAGTCAAATGTCGCAAGACATTTCCAGAATAAACACGCAGCCTTTGCTCAAAAATATCCGGATGGTGATGAGAGAAAAAAAGCTGTTTCGGAACTGATGCAGAAGCTTGATCTGAGTGTAAGGTTAAGAAGTGAAGTTAATTTATATTTGACAGCTGTAAGGCTCAGAAGTTGATATAATTTATATTTGAGTTAATTTACTAAGAATGCATTTATACTGTTATAATTTACATCAGTTAACTATTTACATATTTATGTTACACATTTATTATTTACATATTTACATGTTTAAATATTTACAAGTGCATCTTTAAGACAGTTAAGATAGTCTGTTGAATCTGCCTTTCTGATTCCATCAAGTTTACCTTAATTGAAGTGCTAGCTTCTGATTGGTTAGTTCAGTCAAGTGAGAAGTGCAAAAAAACAGGAAGTGAAAAGGTTATGAAGTGTAGAATTGAGTAAAGTGCTGCTTGAGAAAGTTATCCATCTCCATCCTGCTGTTTCTTCTTAAAAAGAGTGATCCAACCACCACTCATCGAACCCTCACATTACATGAGCAAAAATCACTTCAAGTCTGCAAATTCAAGTACATACGCTAGTTTTGTGGCCGCTCAGGAAATAGTCAAGCACGGGAAGCCGTTCACAGATGGAGAATATAATAACATCTTTCTACTTCTTCAAGAGCATCACTCCTGCTCTTACAAAGTGGTTCTCAGCACAAATATAAAGCAGCTAAATCCTTGGTTAAGAGATACTTCTATACTTCTGATACTGATATTCTCTATATCTTTGTTACAGTCAGATTTGTCTTGAATTGCATGGCTGTTTTCTGCACTGTATGTCCTCAGATGTTACTGTTAAAAAACATGCATATGTATTTGTTGAGGATTTATAGGGAACATTTTTCTAAATGTTTTTGTAATGTTGGAATAAAATTCTAAATCTAAACGTTCAACAGGCTGAAATACTGTACTATACTGAAAATAATAACAACAAACCCTCAGAACCAAAACGTCCCTACAGTGGATTGTGATGACAAAAAAGGGAACTAGGGCTGCAACCAACAATTATTTTGATAATTTGATTTTTTCTGATTAATCATTTGTCTATAAAATATCAGAAAATAGAGAAAAAAGCCAACCACTATTGTCCGGAGGCCAAAAGGATGTTTTTCCTTAGCTTTTTTTTCAAACATTACATTTACAAAGATAAAAAGTAGAGAATAGCAGCAGAACTTTTGAGTGAGTCAGAGAATGTTTTTGACATTTTCTTCTCGCAGCACTAGACGCACTTCAGATCCAAAAAAGGTCAGTTAAAACCAAGTCAAGCACCATTAAAAGGCCAAAATAGGCAGTAAACAAAGATAAAGGCAGTACAGTCTGACACTAGAAAGAACCAAGACAAATCCAACATTTTAGACAATTGTGCGATTGAACTCAAAACTGTCTTGCAGTGAAATACACCAAGAAGGTGTTCCTGAAAGCATCACTTCAGCTGCTAAAGCACAGAGACTCGACAGGGAGTGACGGAGTACCCATACGCTAGTTTTGTGGCCGCTCAGGACATAGTCAAGCACGGGAAGCCGTTCACAGATGGAGAATATATAAAAGAATCTTTCATTAAGATTTCAGAATGTCTATTCACGGACTTTAAAAACAAGAGTGAAATTGTGCAGAAAATCAGGGATATGCCCCTCTCTGCAAAGACAGGTGGCAGGTGTGAGTCAACCTGATCTTGAGATGGAACTGGCCGACATAGCCGACAAAGACATATGGGTGTCCAAGTTTAAACACTTGACAGCAGACCTTGAAGATGTTGCCCGTCAGAAGGACGTTCTTGCTTAGAATCACAAATGGCATGATACTGAAAACCTCCCCAAACCAGACAAACTTGTGTTCGAAACTTGGAATGCTATCCCCGACGTTTATGTGAACATGAAAAAGTATGCACTTGGAGTCCTGTCGATCTTTGGATCCACATATGTTTGTGAGCAGGTGTTCTCCAATATGAACTTTATTAAAAGCAAACATCACGCACGCCTCACAGATGACAGCTTGCGATCCTGTATTAAGATGCCCTGATGTGCAGACGCTGTGCGCTGAGGTTCAGGAACAGAAATCACATTAACCAGGTATGATAAATATTTTAATTGCCTATTATTTTGCATATATTCATATTTTTTCATTGTTCAGTGAAATAGTGAGGCGTCTGAGCTGAGAGATGTCTCTGCCATGTGTGTGTAATGTTTAGATAAGCCTATGTCCAAGGTCTGGCTACTTTCATAGATGGATGTCCCTTGGGGGTCGTTTGCCTAAAGTTCCAAAGAGATGAGATCAGTTTCAACATGAACTATATGTTCCACCTTCCCTTTCTGTAAAATAGCCACGTATGGTTATGAGGTTGGCTCTGAGCCTATCTTGTCACCACACATTAGCTATACCATGAATATGTAGGAATGTTTTAAAACAGGCTTTAAAAGGTGGAGTTTGAGTGGAAAACGGGAGAGATTCACATTGGCTTCGGATCTTCTCACAGGCAATCCATGGTGCTTGTTTTGATGCTGTACTTTTTGTAATAAACCTTTTTATACAACTAAGTCGGTGTCAGCGGAGATTCCTTCATCATCATCACATCATCGCTACACAAGATACAACAATAGTCCTTTTATTATTCAGGTTGACAGCTGACTGCATGCGCCAGTAAAAGGATGACGGCATTTTTGGTTTGCTGCCGGTGGATAATTTAAGTTCGGCGTTTTTTTCATAAATACAAGAAGGACTCAAATAGACATTGATTATTTTACTTGAAAGTAACCTTCAACCCAACGTCTTTTTTTCGGAGTTCAAAATTTTTTGTTGCATGCAGAAATGTAATTTTGTTTTCTCTGCAGTCATTTATTGATTTCATAAATGCAACACATTATAGTTTAGTTTATACATAGCATAAAGGCATAAAAAAAACGTTATATGCATTGTTATTTCATTTTAAATGTCAAAAGGGTTTTGTGGCTCCCAGTGTTTTTTGTTTACTGTGGGAAACGGGTTCAAATGGCTCTTTGAGTGGTAAAGGTTGCCGACCCCTGGTCTAAACTATTGTTCTGTTTGTTTTTCGTTCATTGCACTTTGAACATCAACATGTAGTTATACAAGAAAGAATATGAGATGTGGACCGACAACGAAGTCCTGTTGTTTAGTCACGCGCAAAAAAATGATGGCTGAAGGAACCTTTTAGTTTGTTGAGAAAAAGTTTCTGGCACTAAAAGTTCCAGGTACTTTGGGTGGAAACACAGCAAAATTTATACTTTTTCACTCGCTCTTCATTGCAACAACATTGTAACATTGCCAAAGTCATGAAAATCAGAAAAATGAAAAAATTCTAGTGAAGTTTTAACTTTTCACGTGCCAATATCAAACAAAAGCTGCGTGTGCCTCGCTCTCTTTATTTTACTAACAGGCACTGCTTTACAGTGTGCTCTTCTTACCTGTCCTCCACCTCTCCTTTCTGCAGCAGCTGAAGAGCTTCAGTGATGACTGAATGAAGGATCTGGTGACCAATGGACAGCTCCGTCTGAAACCGCTGGAACACCGGGAGAGATCAGGATTACATCTCTGTGTGTTGGTAGTGTTCCTGCCTGTCAGTGAGTCTGTTAATCATGTACGACACCTTGTGTGTGCAGAGCTGCTGTCTGAGGCCGATGTAAGAGCCGGCCACGTCCACAGCCAGACTGTCCTCCATCCTCTGCAGGAAAGACATCCAGCTCTCACACTTCTGCTCGAAGCTCTGTCGCCTCAGGGCCTCCGTCTGGAGCTCACTGCACCCCCAAACAAAACACTGTTAGAGAACAACCCCTCGTCTGAAATCTGCTGTGTGCTGCAGTGCATTTTGTTTCATGTATAGTAACAGTTTTCACTCCCTTAAACCACAAATTTCTAATTAAATGTCTACTAAAATGGCTTTTGGGGTAGAAAACTGGCCTTAAATGTTTCATTTCATACAAATTTCACTCTCACATATTGACAAACCTTGACCTTTATAACCCTTTTATCATTTTCTGACAATTTCACAAAACAATGAATTGATAATTTGACTAACTGTTAAAATAAATCAATAGATTAATCTATAATGAAAATAATCATGAGTTCTGGCTGCTGAAAACACCTTTAGGAGACATTAACAGTTTCTGTCATGCAGCGATATTGTGCTCCACCTCCCCGACTGTCATGTGCTCATCAGTCCACTGGTTCATGTGTTCATGTACTGATCCCAGATCTGACCTGCAGGCCTCCTCGGCTCTGGCAGAGGCGTCGGCCCAGCCGTGGTTGAGACGTCGCAGGCGGCGTGCTGCAGCGTCGCCCAGCGTCAGGCTGCAGCTCAGCTCGTTCAGCACATCCAGGTCAGCAGACAGGCCGCTCAGCTCTAGGAGGCCAGACTGGAAACATACGGTGGCATCTCAGACTCAACACACATGATATCAGCTGAGGCCCAAACACTACCACACACATGTTCTGTCTTCTTCTGTCACCATTTAGTCCTCTGTTACTACCTGGTTCTTCTTGATTTCTTGACCTATTTTTCTGTAATTTTCTTTCCTCTCAGATGGAGACAAACCCCTTACAGATGGCCTGAAGTGTCTTTAGAGATCCACTTACTTTAATATCAACATTTAACTCGCTTTTAGGTCTATTAGTGCGGACTAAAGTCAGCTGGATGTGATTATTTCGACCTGTGACAAACACAAATACACCTCTAAAGAAATTTAGGATTGAAAGTTCAGTCTTGACCTTCCAAGCAGCAGTTGTCAAAATAATCTTTTGATTCTGAAGCTTTCGATCTGTTTACAAAAATCATCTTGCGAGTTGGTTTTAAGCTACAATTATAGCTACAATATATTTAACATAATAACAATTCTAAACATCTTTATTTCAATGTAAAAGTCTCTTGCTCAGTGGAAGAAATTGTTCATGCCGTCTCACCTGGTCTGCTGTCCGAGCCTCCTCCTGCAGACGCTCCTGCCAAAGCTCCAGGTTTCCCTCCAGTGACTCCAGAGCTTTTCCAAAGTCCTGCAGCCGCTCAAGCTCCTCCTACACGCAGACATGACATCTGTGTCTTAATTTATAGGTCACTGTGACACCTAACTGGCAGGTTAGGAAACGTAAAGTGACGCAGTACTCTGAAAAGCACGCCTGCATCACAGTATGTCTTAAATACGTACTAGAGAATAAATAACGTGTGTTAATATGTTGTATAAAATAATCAAACAACAATTATAATATAAATAAAATCCTTTTTGACAAGCAATAACATTAGGTATGAATTTTAAATGTTTACAGGGAGAAAAAAAGACACTAAAAGGCTTAAATTTGTTCGTACACATCAAAAAGTCACTTAATCATTCAGCTGCAGCATTCAGCTGCACCTGAGGGCTCATATCATTCAAGTCAAATATCTGATAACAACTGTCACTGTGTCCAGTTCTCTAAGTCCTCCTGGATCTAACAAGTCCAGTCTGGCTTTGCTAAATCCCACAAACAGCCTGGTTCATTCATGAAGTCTTACCTGCAGCTGACCCAGCTTCCCTGTCAGGGTGCAGCTGAGCTGCTGGACGCCACGTGACAGCAACCGGCTCTCTGATTGGACCAGACTGGCAGCTTCAGGTTCCAGGTGGCTAATCAAGTCCTTGGAGGCCTCCAGCACCCCCTCCAGGTCAGACTGCAAAGTGTCTGTCCTCTCCAGGAGACTCTGGAGCAGAGGTGGACAGGGACAAACAGGAGTACATTTATCTTTTTATTTCATGTTTCCCAGCTGAAACTTAAAAATCAGGGAACATTTAAAAATAGAAAAGTAAATTAGCAAAAAAACTGCTCATCAGAGAAGGGATTCATCAGGGATTGCAGGATAACTACTTCAATGTCCTTTACTCCAAAAACAGTATCGTATTAAAGTTAACTTTGCACTTTGAAAATGTACAAGTGCAATTAAAATCACCAAAAGATTTACCTTGTAAAATACAAAATTTGTTAAAAGCTCTGTTGAAAGCTAAATCGATCTTGTTTCCAAGGTCAAGAATTAACTTTTAAGCTGATGTCTGTACAGTACAGTTATTCACAAATACTGTTTAGAACTGAACTATAAAAAACAAATCAACATAAAAGCAAAAGAGGACTTTTCATTTGTAATTTGATCTCCCATCATTCAGAGCTGAGGATTTAGGTTCAGACAGAATATCACTTGTCATGTTGAGAAGTTTCAGAAATAGAAAAACTTCCCTGTTCTTCCTTTAAATTTCCCTCTTCAGTGTGTATTTGCTCACCTGAACATCCCGTGTCTTGACAGCGACCTGCTCCGCAGCGTGGTCGTCTGCTGGCGCTCCGCTCAGCACCGACTCAGCATCACTCCTCAGCCTCTGCAGCCGCTGGGAGAAGGACGCGGCCCCCCGGGCGTAGACCCCCCAGACCTGCAGGACGCCACGGCTCCTCTGGAGCTGCTGCATCAACGCTGTGGACACCACAGTCCAGCTGGAGGACAGGAGGGCCATTGATTGATTGAAGAGTGCAACAGTGTGTGTGTGTGTGTGAGTGTGTGTGTGTGTGTCTGTGTGTGTGTGAGTGTGTGAGTGTGTGTGTGTGAGTGTGTGTGTGTGTGAGTGTGTGAGTGTGTGTGTGTGTGTGTGAGTGTGTGAGTGTGTGTGTGTGTGTCTGTGTGTGTGTGAGTGCGTGAGTGCGTGTGTGTGTGTGTGTGTGAGTGTGTGAGTGTGGGTGTGTGTGTGTGAGTGTGTGAGTGTGTGTGTGTGTGTGTGAGTGTGTGAGTGTGTGTGTGTGTGTCTGTGTGTGTGTGAGTGTGTGTGTGTGTGTGTCTGTGTGTGTGTGTCTGTGTGTGTGTGTGTGTGTGTGTGTGTGTGTGTGTGTGTGTGTGCAGTCAGTCTCACCTGTGTCTCTGTGTGTCCAGCCGCTCTGTGAGGATGGCGGCGGCAGCAGGACTGATGATGTCTCTGAGGGAGGAGACGCTCTGCCTCAGCTCGTCCCACTCTGCCTCTGAAGCTTCTGTCTCTGCATGAAGAAGCTGCTTCCAACACAACAAACATCCCTGTCAGTCCTCACAGCTACAATCAGCGTTTCATACATTTACTCAGGTTTGAGATACTTGTACTTTATTTTAGTATTTCCATTTTCTGCTACTTTATAGTTCCAAATATTTAATAACTTTATTTACTAGTTACTTAGCAGATTCAGATAAATAATATAAAATATAATAAACAAACAAACATATATATGTGTATTTATAGAGATACATGTATGCATATACGTAACTGTATATCTTCCTTGTAAATATAATTTATTTTTACTTTTTATTTCTTCCTTTGATGCTAATATGTTTGTACTTTTACTTGCAGGACTTTTACTTGTAAAGGAGTATTTCTACACTGTGGTATTGCTACATTTACTTAAGTCAAAGATCTGAATACTTCTTCCACCACTTGGTACAATATCCTCTTTCTTTACATTGGAACCAGATCTGCGTGCTCTACAATTTTGGAATAATATCAAACATTTAATGCTCAAGTATTTGAATTCGTCTTATCAAATATGTCCAACTCCTTTCACTCCAGAACAAGCTGCTGAGTGGACAAGCTGGTATGGATGGATAATAAACAGTAAATATGAGGTGCACCAGTCCTACCTGCAGCTTTTCATGGAGATCCGTGTGTGCCTGCAGGCAGAGCTGAGGGCTGCTGTGATGATGAAGAGTCTGAGATGTTCTCACTGTTTTCAGCATCATCTGATTCAGTCGCTTCTCCACAGAATCCCACAGCTGCTGGGCCTGAATCAGCCTCTGCTTCACTGATTCATTCTGTTAGAGAACGCACAGGATGGTCCAATAAAGACAAATACCAAACACGGATTCAGGTTAAAGCTGGTAAAGTCTCACACCTTTTAATTAAAAACTAAAGTACAGTTTTATAAAGTATGAGTATATATAAATCCAGTACACTTCAGTTTTGATGGCATGTAAAACTACATCACTTGTTTCTTTCCTTAGTGTTGTTTACCCGTTGTGTGAGAGCTGCACAGGCCTGGATGGATTTATCTGTCTGAGAGATGAAATCACGGCCGCTGTTCTCTCCTCCATCACCCAGTTTGTCTCTCATCTCCTGAAGAGCTGCAGATGTCTGCCTGATCTTCTCCTCAAGACCCTGACACCCAGACAAAACAAGTAGAGGAAAACCTTTTTAAATTGGTGTTGAATCTGTTTTATGAACCCCTGCAGACTGAAAAAAGGATATGTGGCTTTCTGTATTTCTTTGCAAAAGCCTTCAGGGAACACGACAGAAATGTTAAACCTGAAACTTGGCTCAGGTGTTCTGATTGGTCATCCAGATGTGACCTCTGACCTGGCAGGCGTTGATGCTCCTTTGCGGCTCCGTCCGGCTGGCGGGTGTCTTAGCCGAGTCGATCCAGAGGTTCTGATCTGTGATCCAGCTGTTGAAGTGCTGCAGTCGGGCCTCCCGCTCCACCCTGCTCCTCAGCTCCTGCTCCACCTCCTGGACCTGAACACCTCAAACAACAGCAGCAGGTCAGACGAATGTCTTCTGAGGGTCGAGGACTTAAGAATATTAGAAAAGATCTTCATATTTTGGCCAAATATGCTGATTGTATACCATCAGTAGCTCTTGTTGAGCTTTACTGTTTGATGAAAAGAGATATTTAATCATAAACAAAACAAAAAATAAAGGGGAAATAAGCATTTTTAAAAAACCCTAAAATATTTCTTTCCGTGATGGTGTCACACAGTCTGATGTTTGGTAAAGTTTGAGCTGATAATGATTGACTGATATGGTTGAAAGCTCCGGGAATTTGTTTTGTTAAACTACAATTTCCAGGGTCTGGGCTGAACTTCATGATCACTTTACTACTGCTACTGAGCTCGTATGTCATCCGACCCGTCTTGATTTGGAATTGTTTGGTCACAGTTTGATGTTAGTTTTTCAGACCTGAGAGTTGAGGGTTTCCTGCAAACTGAGCCACTGATGGTTCAGGTGACCCTGCTCCTCTGCAAACTGGTTGCGTTCATAGCGCCCCCTCTGGCCCCCCTCTGCGCTGCATGTCTGTAGGGGCCGGTTCACATAGTCCAGTGTGGCCTGATGGGCCGACATCTCTGTCTGACACTCCTGAAACAAATATGAGAGAGCCAGTCAACCAGATGTACGAGTAAACAGACCTCAAGATCAAGCACTTGAGTACAGAACTTAAATTAATTAAAAAAACTTCTGCTGGCTGAAAATAAATAATAAGTAGGACGTTTAAGCACAATATTTGTGGCAGTCCATCGTCCAGTCCTTTTCTACCTTGCAGAGTTTCAGGAGCTGAGTCAGATCGGTGTTGGTGGAGGAGGTTTGGTTGATTCTGCTGCGATGCTCCTCCAGCCAGGCCTGCAGCTCCAGCAGCGCCTCCTGCTGGGTCAACGTCTCCATCCATCGCTGAGGGGAGGGATTTATGTCAGTCTTTATTCACATTGTCAAAGACTTACTCCCACAAACATAAACTAATGACTCTGCTGTATCTTATCCAGTGTTTCAGTCCTCTGACATTATAAAACAATAACTTTTGTGCTCCTCAAATAATCCAGGATGCTATGAATTATGTATTTGTTCATTTGTGAAACCTCTATGAGATGCATTTATCTGAAATAAGCTCTAAAAATAAATCTGAATTTAAAAAGTAGAGGGAGGGGAGAGAAAAGACACTATGAATCCGGAGAGTAGACAAAAATGGAGCAGAGGAGGAGGAGAAAAGAGAGAAAATAATAAGAACAGCAGGAAGAAGAGCTGAGAGGGAATGAAGAAGAGGGAAAGAGGGAAGAGGGAAGAGAGCTGAGAGGAGGGGAGGTTGGGAAGATGGGAGGGAAAGGCAGAAGAAGATGAGAGCATGGAAGAAGATTGGATTAGAGAGGGAGGCAGAACAGAGGTGAGCAGAGAAAAGAAGAAAGAGAAGATACAGACAGACAGACAGACAGACAGACAGACAGACAGACAGACAGGTGGATGGAGGGGAAAATGATTTCACACCAATAAGGGTGAGAAGAGTCCTCAGGATGCCATTGTGCTGCACAGTGGGGATGTTTAAAACTAATTGGTGACAGGAAGACTGCGGCATGGTTTTTGAAATGGCGAATTTAGAGGGGAACAAAATTACAGTTTTAGAAATACATGAAGAGAAAAACCCTTTCATTATTTTGGTCACTGTCAATGCAGAAACCAGGAATATGATCCTGTTCAACTTGTATTATTTTCACCACTTTGGACGCTGCCGTTCATGGTGAAAGGCATTAGCATTTATCCTCAAGGTGCCTTAAACATCTGTAGAAAAGTGCAGGGCAATGCAGCAGCTCAGAGGCCGACGCTGCCGTCCCCACAGTAAAGAAAGAAACCACAAACACCACCTTTTTTTAAAAAGTGAGAATTACAATTTTAAGTAAGTCACACCTCTGAAACATCCAATGTTTCATATTCATAAGTCACAAACGTCTACGGGAATCTCCTCACCTCATGCAGAGCTTGTTGGACGACAGGAACATCGGCCAGCAGACTGGACCAGTCCAGCTCTATCTGTCGGAGCTGGGAGCAGAGATCTG
The DNA here is from genome assembly GCA_031216445.1 of Lateolabrax maculatus. Taxonomy (NCBI): domain Eukaryota; kingdom Metazoa; phylum Chordata; class Actinopteri; order Acropomatiformes; family Lateolabracidae; genus Lateolabrax; species Lateolabrax maculatus. Next base: position 23,559,737 of record CM062205.1, read on the forward strand.
GGTCTGAAGTCTGAACCAGTGAAGTCTCTTTGTCCTCTAGATTTCTATCTGAGTCTCCATCAGTTTCCCTCAGCTGGACCAGCTGGGCTCCAGCACCGATCACAGCCGTCTTCAGTCCAGATTTGGCCTCCAAATCTTTGGTCAAAGCCTGAAATATAACTGTTTGGTTATATTCTGCTCTCCACAATCGCAAAAAGGATCATTTGCTCAGAGATAAAGTGACCTGGTCCCAAAATATCAGACAATCTCAACTCACCTTTCAGCTTATACAAAGTCAGATTTTTAAAATCAGAATTAAAACATTTTGCCATGTGCAATTACAGGAGCGTGGCCCAGGATCATTTAAATGTGTAGTGTGTAGCAGCCTGATTACAAACTAGTTCAAGTAGATGCTCTAATTCTATTTAATTCAGGAATGTGAAAGTCAAAATTGTGCACAAGCCGTCATGATATAAGCAGAACAAATGTGGTTACTGAAAAGGGGAAAGGGTAATAATTATTTAATCAAAGCTTTCTTTTGACTTGAATTTTTTACAGTGAGTGAGTTTGTGGGCATCTTCTCACCACAAACTGGAGGTAGTGGTCCCGCCTCTGTTCAACACCCATCTCCTCCTTGGCCGAGGCAGACAGTCGACTCCATTCATCCATCAGCTCTCTGGCCCCGCACATCCAGTCAGCCAGTGCAGCAGAGTCACGAAGAAATCTTTTTATTGGTGGAAAAAGGCTAAATGTGATTAACAAATCTACTAGAGTACAGTGTCATCTGAAACCTTTTTCAGTTCAAGTAAATATTTACATATATATAGATTTTTTCCTGTCAGGGGCTTTTTATAAGATGCATATATATTTATACCATTATACCAGACAGGAATTTGGTCTAAAGGTCTTAGGACATTTGTCTCGTCTCTCACCTGCTCCTCAGCTTCCTGTTCCTGTCGACGTTGGTGCGTTTGTGCTCCACCTTCCTGTGCAGGGTTTTCCAGTGTGCCTCCAGCTGGCTGGTGGACACACCCACTCCTCTACAGCCCGCCCTCTGTAGCCAGAGCCCCGCCTCCAGCATCCGACTGAACCGCGCCTTGTTCCCCTCCAGGACGCCACGCAGCGCCTGTCAGAAAGACAAAACCTTATAACACTTCATTACATTAAAAAACAATACACTTACCAGCACCTGTAAAGGCTAAAATTTTAAAAATGTGAATTGGTCAGCAATGACTCCGAGGAGTCACAGCGAGGGTTGCCAGGCAACCAGTGGATACACATGCAACACCATGCAAATACATTATACTTGCTATGAGGTCAGCACATGAGCATACAAATGATAAAACAGCATATTAAACTCGCCAAGTTAATAAAGTACAGTTGAGGCCGATGAGTGTTGAGCCTGTTAATGTAAAAGTCTGAGATGTCTTCAAATGAGCCTCAATGGCCTCTTCTTCACAGTCCCTTTCAGATAAATGAGAGACACATTTCCAATCCGGCAGCAGAGCATCGGGGAATATGAACCAAAATGAACTGTAGTTGGAGGTCTCTGCTCAGCTAATAACTCACATCTAAGCCAGGAACATCGTGTGCTCTTACAGAAAACAACCCATTCACTTGTATTTAATTGAGCCAATTAGGCTTTGAGTGCCGTTCATAAAGTACAGCATGGCGAGCGCGCCCAATAATCTCCAAATGAGATGAATGGAACATTGCAAAATGGGCTCTGTCCTCCGCTCGGCTGCCTGTTGATAAATCAGAAGGAGCACATGTATTAATAAAAATGACCTGGTAGACGGAGAGCCTCTCTGATAGCTGTTCCTCTGAATCACCCCCCTCGTGCATCTTGGGAAATGAAGTCTCAATGTCTGTCAGCAGGGAGTCCGACCAGGTGCTGTCCTCCTCCCACTGGGACCACACCTGAGACAGACGGAGAGATGATGATGGTCAGCAGAGTTCAGCAGGTTTAATGTTCACCATGTTCACCATCTTAGTTCTATTCTAACATTCATGCCAACATTGGAAAATCAGCACTAAACACAAAATACAGCTGAGGCTGATGGGAATGTCATTAGTTTTGCAGGTATGTACTGGACACATTTTAATAATACCTGTTTTTAATAATAATAACTTTTTTTTATTTAGCACCTTTCATACATAATATGCAGCTCAAAGTGCTTTACAGTATGGCATTAAAATGAAATACAATGGAGAAAAAGAAAAAAAAGTACAATAAACTTGAATAACAGATCCAATAAACAGAGTAGTAAAATATTGACCTGATGATGGGGACAGTTGGGATCAAAGTGGTGGACCGGCCATCAGGTGTGTATTTTTTTACTACTGCATTTATGTTTAATTAATGTCCTCATTCTTACTTACTCTGCTAATACATCACATGTATTCCGTGCTCTACCTGTAATGTTTCCTGCATCCTGGTCCCTTTCTCCAGCCCGTGCTGCTGCAGTCGTGTCACCTCACCCTGCAGGCCCATCACTACACCCTCCCACCTCTGGAGGGCGCTCTCTGGGACTCTCTGGGTCAGGTACTGCAGGATCCTACAATGATGGCCCAGGAACTGAAAGAACTTCTGATAACAGAAAGGGTTCGTAATGTTAAAGATGGTATTTCAGGATGAATAAAGTCCCATGCCATCTTGTTCTCTCTGCATCCCACAGACTGACCATATGCCTGCTGAGCTGCTGCTGGAGCTGAGCTCTGCTGTGGAGCTCTGCGTCAGGCTGCCGTGCGAGGCGTTCAGAGCCCAGAGCGAGCAGCTCCTCCAGGCTGTGGACCAGCCGCTCGTACTGCTGCTGCAGCTCCGCACTGCTCTTCAGCTCCTCACAGTGGGAGCGAACACCACCCAGAGCACTGTCCAGCTCCCCCTGCACATGCGAGGGACAGACAATTTCAATGTTTAAACGTGCGTGTGGCAACTGAATTATCAGTCTTTTGGATTTATTTCTAAACACCTGACATATACCAGTTTGCGTACCTGCAGCTGTGTGGCCTGGTGGACGAGAGAGGCAGGCAGGTTGTGTCGGTCAGCCTCTTCCAGCAGGGAGCTCACCTGCTCCGCCTGCTGCTGCAGAGACTCCTGCACCTGGACCACGGCCTGTGACCAATAAAAACCTTGTCACTACACGTCAAACTTGTTAAATCGCTCGTCTGAACACGAGTTGCATCCTTTATTCCTTTGTACGCAGCTGTATACTGTTTTGTCAGTTACTGTGTGTCAGTGAGACAAAGATAAAAACTACTGGTACATGAACTACAGTAGGGTATTACTTCCTAAAACTACCAGTAGGTATTATTCTTATTATTCTTTTTTTCTGTAGTTTATATCCACAACCAATTCAGTATCTCTGTGGTGGGAAAGCAAAATGTGGCTTATAGTATTTTTCCTACAGACGTATCTTTCAGTTTGACACCTTATGGTAATTCTACTTTTGGTTACTTATAAGGAAGAAACACTCTCTAGATTTAAAGTAACCAGGTATCCGAAATGCCTGACCCTTGACCTTTGAGGTGATTAGGTTTGAGTTTTGTTGATAATGACAGAAGCCTGTAAACTAAGACATAATCTGTATCTGTATCTGTATTAATAAGGTAGAGCTGAAACTTAAAACAATCTGAGGCTGCAATGATTATTTTCATTATTGATTCATCTGATTTTCTTGATTAACTGTTTAGTCTGTCAAATGTCCATCAAGTTTTTCCAGACACAAAGCAGAAATCTTCAAATGTCTTTGTTTTATCTGACCAACAGTCCAAACCCCAAAGATATTCAGTTTACAATGATATGAAACGGAACAAAAGCAGGAAATTCTCACAAAAATTCTCATTAAAATCACTGTGGTTATGATTGGCTTGTTAAAGTGAAATATCTCCATGGAAACAGTACCTGCAGTTGTTTGTTAAGGCCCAGGTTTCCACTGAATTCATGAACTGTTTGGTGAACACTCGCCTGGTTAGAAGTGAAGGCTGCATGCAACTCATTTAGTTGTATCTGTTGGTTAAACAGAGGTTCTTTAAACAACAAGGGATTTATTTTAAATAAACAGGGAAATGTTATTTCCAATTTAAGACTGTATTTAAAAAGCTTACCTGCTTTAAATATGTGAGATAAGGTAAGACTGACATTCATTATGTAGGGGAGGTGAGTTACTAATTAGTGGCTAAAACAGTTAAGATAAATATTAGATGAAATATTAAGTGATAGATATTTCCGGGTAGATCGGTCAGTGGTGATATCTAACCTGTTGCTTTGCAGTCTCGTTCTGCAGGTTCCTGAGCTGCTCCACTCTGCTGGTCAGCGCTGCCTGGACCACAGGAAAGACTCTGCACAGGTCTTCTACACACTGCTGACCACACTCTGACCCCAGGACACGGCTGACCTTTGACCCCTGAGAGGCCAGCTCGCTGCGGAGGCCGGCCAGCTCTGCAGACAGACTCTGAAAACCAACCAGAGGAAGTCCTCTTTAGGGCAATTCATAAGTATTAATCAGTAAACTGGAACCAAACTGCAGCGAGTGTCTTCATTCTTTCGCTTGAAGCAAAGCGTAATGTGAACCAGTTACATGCAATGGTCAGCGGGTAGAAGGAGATAGATCATGACGTCTGATGACCAGCAGTTTCTTCAACTTCACTCAAGTAGGATTTTTCTGATTTTGTTTCCAATTTGGAAATTAATTTGACTTTTTTTTTGCCCTTGGAAAGAAAGAAAGAAAAGCCCCACCTGCAGCTGCAGCAGCCTCAGCTGCGTGTCTTCCCCGTGTGTCGTCCCGGCGGGCGGCTGCAGCAGGCTGCTGATGGAGGACAGGCACAGGGACGCTCCACACAGCACGTGAAACAAACCCTCGTCCAGCGTCTGACGGGAGGCCTGAGGGCGGAGAGGTTGGTCCACCTATTAACAAAAACAGGAATTTTAGGAAACTGAGACTGAAGACAAATTCACACTCTGCAGGTATTCAGTCAGTCAGATGGAACACTTTTTCTGACTGATGCATTTTTTTTGTCAGATCATCTTGAGTGCAAGACAACAGGAATCAGGAGGAAGAGGAGGAGGAATGATTGTACATACATTCAATGGCTAAAGCCATAAAGTGCATCAAAAATAAGGTTTGATATGATGGAAAAGGTCAGGATTATACATTTAAGGGGCTAATAATCTAGGAGTCTCATATTTATCTCATGACCTCTTGATCTCAAGCCTCTGGGGGACTGTACATGTTAGTAACACCATACACAGACCCCACACCTGGTCCAGGAGCTCAGTCGCTGTGTGTCCCAGCTCTCTCAGGTGGCTGATGCGGGTTTGGAGCTCTTTCAGGGTTTGTGTGCCAATCATACGTCCTGCTGTTCCATCACCACGCCTCGTAGATGAGTCTGTCACCTTCAGAGAGAGAGAGAGAGAGAGAGAGAGAGAGAGAAACATCCGAAGTCAGACACACACGAGTCTCATCAGGCCCTGCAGGAGTCCCCAGAACACCAAAGAGACAACAAAGTGCCTTCTGCTCAGAGGAGGTGATAACCAAGCATGGAGAGGATACCCATTTTTCTTTTCTTTTTTTGTATTTTAAAAGTGATAATGAGGCACTTCAGCTGTCACGATGAAGGCCTCACCTCAGAGGAAGGAAGCAGCCAGCTCTCCTCCAAAGCCAGCAGCCGTCTGTGAAGGCGATCCCACTTCTTCTGAGCAGAGTCCTCCTCCACATCAGCCTCAGCAGGAGGCGACCTGCAGGGGGACAGAAAGCTAAACATTATCACTTTGTTTCATTTCATCTTCCTTTCTTTCTTGTCAGTCTGTGACTGGTGCTGGTAGGATGGATGTATCTGTTTGAACCCTGAGTCTGTTTCTCTCTGTGCATTGGTAAATTAATCTAATATATAATTGGATTGATTAGACAACTCAAATCAGACAAACAGATGATAAATGATTAAACCACTGTGTCTTACTCAGTCAATACACGATCCAAAATTCTTCTCATGTTGTGGATTATTATTATTCTGCCCTGTTGTGTTAAATTAACTTATACTAATTTCTTAAAAAATCAGGGAAAACAAATTCATCTGCAATTTTATTTGAAAATGTTTTTTTCAAAACATTTTTTGCACATACTGATTTTTTAAAATAAAGACGTATCATTGTGTAGGAAAAATACAATCTGAAGGAAGAGAAAAACTAAAATAAAACATTAAATATATTCCATACACTCTTCAATTTATTTTAAATATATATAATAATATAGCAGAGTCATGATTCAGTGTGTTACCACGGTGACTGTGGGCTGTGGTCCTCGGGGTCCTGGCTGTGGAGTCGAACCCTGCTGCCCTGCCTGGCGATGGCCTGAGTCAGTCCTCTCTGTTCAGTCAGCTCCTGCTCCAGCTCCTGCAGCGCAAACAGCAGCAACAACAAACACAGTGAAATGACTTTTACACACAAATATCCTGGTAGGATGGAGGTTTTATTAGTTCTGGGGGTCAGTAGAGACTTTTAGGGTCTTGTGACGGTGTAATAAAGCTTGAAAGGGGGCTGATAGAGTCCAGGACCTTCTGCTGTTGCAGGCTGCTCTGTCGGAGGAGTTTGTTTCTTGGCAAGGAGAAGATCTCCTGAACGCTGCTGCTGCGCTCCAGCTTAGACTCTGGGTGGCGCTGTGGTGAAGGTGCTGACCTCTGGTACAGAGGAGACATGGGGAGGGAGAACAAGAAAGTTTAGAGTCATCATAATCACAACTGTAGCCACCAACTTCAATGTAGTATCTCTTGTCCTGTTTCAACTTGAATAAATCAGAATTAGATTTATTGTCTAGTAGGTTTTCCCTTACAAGGACTTTTTCTAGGAATATTGGTGCATTTTTTTGAAACAATAGACATAAAAAGTATAAAATATAGAGATCTATAGAAATAGAAAGATAAGAAAGATAAGCAAACACTGCCAAGACAACAAGTAAGGGTCAAATGGAAAATTTACTATAAAATATGAACAAATAATTATAAATCGAAAATAGAGTAAATAAGAATTATATGTAATATGTAAAATGTGAAATGCACAGATTGTACACAAATCTGTACAGATTTGACCAGATGTGCAAAAGTTTCAGTATGAAACTCCAAAAGTGGAGTTTGTAAGAATTAGAAGAATTATTATTAGCTGTGGACTTCACTCACAAAAATAAGAGACTTGACTTGGATTTAACCACTCTACGACTCGACTCACACCTCTGGGCCTGACTTGACTTGACGAGGAACTTGACAGCAAAAACATAAACTCTCAAGGTTTGACCTGTTAAACCTGGAGCAATAAAACATGACTAAGAGCAACAGGCAGGCCAAACACCAAACACAGCAGACGAGGGCTTTTAAAGTTCAGCACTCACACTTGAAAGATTTGCACTGTGACTTGCAGTTTGCGTATGAGGACTTGTGACTTTAATCGAGAGAGACTTGAAAATGTTTCTCACACCTGCAGACTAAACAGACCTGCTTCCCTTTAGAGCGGGAAACCACTAACAAGGTGCTCTGAGCCTGTTATGGTTCATTTGCTGACTTGTTAATAATTATCAGGGAGTGACTTTGTGACTTTGCCACATGTGCGGTGTGTGTGAAACACCCGACGCAACATCTTTTTAAAAACTTAATCTAAATAACAGTAAAGTGAGAGAGAAAACAGCAGGAATGGGAATGAGATGGATCTTAAGAATTTGACCTTGTGTTTGGTGGTTAAAGATTATTTCTTATGTAAGCTTATTCAAATTAAAATAATAATAATTTAAGTATCATAAAATGTCCTGGCTTGGGATATATAAACATTTGTATATTTCCCACATTTCTTTGTTTTAGTTTGACAAAAGGAGTAAAGTTGCACTTCCAAACACACAAAAACATTTTAATTTAAGATATTTTGTTGGACACTGCAATGCCGATACAGTCCAAAGTGTGTTGAGACGAGACATTTTCAAACTTTGAACTGCGTATCGTGTTTCACCCTGTATCTGTGTACAGTTTCCTTTCATGTCTGGCCCCAAGATAGCCTGTACCTGTTGCTGTGGCTCCTTGTGGGCGACGGGTCTCTCCTCTCCCTGTCTGTCCTGCAGCAGCTGTTGGAAGGAGACCAGGTTGGTCTTCAGGAGCTCCAGTTTGGAGGAGAGCAGCTCCGCCGCTTCCTGCTGGGACCCCACAGCTCCCAGTTCATCCTCCTGCTGCTGCTGCTGGTCAGCGGCCTGGCCGAGCGCAGACAGGCTGGCTACCTTCTGCTCGATCTCCAGGAACATCTCCTGCACATTAACACACACACACACACACACACACACACACTGTTCAGCTCAACATACCTGCTTGCATTTTATACACAATAGCACCATCTCATTAAGTTTGAGAGTCTTTGTGTGAAAGGATCTGAGGTCAGCTGTGAATAAGGCAGCACAAAGCTTCAGATATAATGTTTAAGCCTGATCTGGGTCATGAACCAGACGTCTCCATGAAACGAGGCTCTTTGGCGAATTTGAATGAGACAAAATCTCATGAGTCGCTGTTTGCCCACAGAGCTTCAGTCAAATGTGATGTGTGACTGCAGGATGTGTTAGGCCTCTGAAACTTTAATGCAGGCTCCAGTTACACTCTGAGGGTCAGCGGGGAGTGAATCCTGGGAGTGAAATACCTGCCAGAGCTTTGAATGAGGGCATAATAATGAAGCCTGTGAGGGCAGGACTATTATACACATCCCCAACCGTCACATATCCATATAAACCAACGTTTATCTCCATCATTTTAGCTCATGAAAGGTTTTTCACAGGACAGCAACATTATGTTCACTGACCAATACACTGCATCAAATAACCAACACAAATCACTGATAAAAACTAGTTTATTTGTGTAAAAGTGGCTCTGCTGTCTTCTGCAGCTTGTTTTCATGTGTTTGTGTGGTAGTCAGGGAGGTTTTAAAACTTGATTAGTTTATTTCGGACTTCCTGATCTGTTTGGTCACCACCTCTGCGCCCTTAATGCAAATACCTGTGGCTGGCATTTAGTTTGTTAAACTGTGAACTCTGTAGGTCATTTGTTTTCTGGGTTGAGGGTTGCAAAGACAGTAAACAGGGAGAGAAGTGGTGACAGTGACAACATGGCGTTTAACAAAAGCATTACTGTGCAAACGATCAAAAAGAGCGAGACAGTAATGATGTTTGATGTTTGAGGACGGCTGCTCTGGGTTAATGTTTAGTCAAACATTCTTCTTTCACTTTCTCCAGCAGTCCTGGTTCGGACGGACAGTCAGATTAAAACAAACTTCAGAGGTGATAAACTCAGAGCAAGAGACAGTTAATGAACTCTGCTCCCCTGAGAACAAGGATTAACAATAATATACAGGCAGGAATGTTGATAGCAGCCTACATCTACATATCACTTTGTATTAATACTGATTTTAATACTGAATGAAAATATATTGACTTTAAGTATTTTCTAAACTTTCTTTTAAAGATATACTGAAATTATGACAAAAAAGCACGATTTATCAAGTACACTTGAGTTTACAGCATCATTGTGTCCTGACCACTGAGATGGTAAAAACCAACCGATCACTGACTGTAAGAGTCAAATCGATAACAGCTGACTCTCTCAGACATGCAAACATGAATGTGTTCAACCTTAACTGACTTAACATTTCTCGCTGATGGACTTTGACCCACATGAACCCCTGAGCTGCCACAATAATCCCCATTCAGTTTCTTAACTTGTCTGTGGCGAGTTGAGGTGATGCAAGATCTGAAATAAGCAATTTGGAAATGACTCACGAGTCATGTTTAGCTTTTGGAACAACATTGTGTAACTTGAAATGTTTGTAAAGTCACATGACTCGACCGGTGGCCTGTGATTCGTACTATTCTTGGCTGCTCTTTGCTGGCAGGCCCAACAGAAGCAGGATTATGATCTCGGACTGCAAGTGCTCATTTGAAAAACTAGTTTAACCTCTTGGTTCGTAGCTGGACTGGTTTCTGTAAGTTCAGCCTAGTTTAAAGTTGACCTTGTGTGACTGAAGGGAGGAAATCCAGAGAATCCATGTTGATGTCTCTAGTTTCAAGACATTTCAAAATTAAACTGATCTTTGCTCTGGTATTTTGCAGTAACCCTCCTGAGATTAGCTGTCAAACACTGAGCAGTTTTGTCTCATCATCTTCACTAAATCTTCTGTTTATGAAGCTTCAAATTCATGTTGCTGATGCTGCAGTAGGTGCATGTGTTTCTTCGTATTCCAGGCAAACTACTGCATCTAAGCAGGACAAATGTACAAATTTTAGTGGAGCTGTTTTTCATGGTTTGGTTTAGGCCTCTTATTCCATTAAAGGGACAGCTTGATGCTACAGCATACAGCGATATTTCAGACAACAGTGGTCTTCCAACTCTGTGGCAACAGCTTGGGGAAAGCCTTTTCTGTTTCTGTTTGAAACAAAAGTACATTTTTTGGTACAGTTTTTGTTACACAGACCTTTTTGTATGTCTGAGCACTGTAGTTAGAAGTTCACACTGAAATAGTCTTATAAATGGTGCTGAAACAAGAGATATAATCTCGATATGTAACACATTTCTACCTCATTTAGCCCAGTTTGAACTCCTTCATATCCAGACATCTTTTCACCTGTAAATCCTGGGAGTGACCTGGTCCCCTGGTGGGCGGGGCTTACCTGGCAGGCGAGGAGTTGCTGCTCCACGCCGTCCTGCATGGTCGATGAACCCGCAGCAGCAGCTCCGGCGGCTTCCAGGCTCCTCTGAGCTTTCTGCAGCCACAGCTCCAGCTGGCCGACCCTCTCCAGGCTGACATGGAGGACGCCTTCGCTGGGGTGAAGGTGGGGCCCGGCCGGCCGAGGCTCCTCTGCGGCCTGGGACACAAACACAACACACCTGGCTGAGCCTCTCTGCTCCAGGGTCGCAGGTAGATAGGGGAGGGAGGGAGGGAGGGAGCTGAACTGGGTCCTGGACAAACTGCAGCTTTAAGTTGACTCCACCTGAACAGGTTGCAGCTTTAATATTGATCTAAACCAATAATTCTGACCTGTAATTCTACTTCTCACACTCCCACTTCCAGTCTCCTTCCCCCGCCTGACTATCTCTCTTTCTCTCTCTCAGTCTCTCTCCTTCCCTCTCTGCTCCACCCACCTGTGGCAGAAACCACTTCCTGGAGCGGTGGCAGGGCTCCAATGACAGTGACTCTTTATCACAGAGCGAGACAGAATGACAGAGAGAAAGAAAAGAGGCCTCTGTCTGCAGGGGTGGAGCTGAGGCAGAGGGCCGGGCGAGCTGAGCAAGCAGTAAACACAGAGTACAAACACTCACCCACTTCCTCCTCAAACTGTCCCTGCAGTTTGTGGCTGACAATCACCTGATCACAACGTCATCTATAGGTGCTCCTTATTTCAGTTTTACCTTTCATTGGGCTCTTGTTGACCCATGCTTCCTTTGTAGGGTGAATAATGAAGCATCTTGCATCGTGCAAGTTCAAACTCACAATGCAACAAATGACCGGATCAAATGTGCACACAGTTGCCAAGAAACTACTGTGGATTTGATGCAGTAGGAGGTGAACACCAAGAGTCAACAAACCCGCTTTGAATGTCAGGATTAATCACTTGACTCATCAGGCTTTGATGTCTACTGTGAATATACAGAGCACTCTATTTGTTAGAATATTACTTATACACTAATACACATACTGAGGACACATATTTTTAGTAACTTGCACTTTCAAATTACTTTGTTTCTTCAAAAGAATCATTTGTGCCTTTGAGGTAACAACATGGTGTTTATCAGTCAAAACTTAAGTCAATTTATCTGAGTTGAAGATCTTTATAAAATTGTACTAAATGCAAGTGTGTGATGAAGTCAATGTGAGTAAACTCAAACACGGTGCAACCAACTCATAAAACTGTAAGGCTGTATTATAGGTCAAACATAAAATCAACCGGTATACCAACAAGTAGATCGTTATCTGGTAACTGAACGGCAGTTTTGTCAACTCAGTCTGTCAGTGAGTTATTTATGTGCAACCAGGCCCCAACTCTGCATCCACTCCTGCACGGTTAGAAGGTTAGGAGGAGCACGGTGCTTTTGTTTGTGTATCATGCTGGAACCAGAGTGGTGAGTGTGTTTTTTATTTGGGTTTTTTTGCTCACCAGGGCAGCTGCAGGACGCAGGCCCTCAGTGTCATTGCGATGCTGCAGTTTAAATGTGCAGGTGGGGGAGGCCGGAGGCTCTGGGGCCTCAGCTTGTTCTGTTACACTGAGCTGAGAAGGTGTGTATGCTTGTGTGGAGGTTATGGTTGCTGCTGTTTCTAGAGGACTTCTGGATTTTACCAGGACTCCTCCAGATGTTGGCAGAACTGGGCTTTGATGCATCTCCACCTCACTACTTTCTGATCTTACAGCTGAAAAGTCTTTTATTTCCTCACTAGGTGCACATGAGTCCCTTGTGAGTGTGTTATGGGCAGGTGTGCAGTCTGCAGGTGTGTGTGTGCTCTGTGTATATACTGTGTATGTCTTCAGCCCCTCTGGGTCCTCCCCCCTCCATGCAAGCCCCCTCTGTCCTTTCATGAGCTCCTGACACAGAGAAAGAGAGACGGAGGAGTAGATCACTGTTGTGGGTTTATTTCGTATTTGTGCTCTTGTTTGGATATGTAGACAGAATGAAAAGACAAAAGAGGAACAAGGTACAGGTACAGCACATGCCACGTAATGTAAGACATCTTAGTACTGCTGCTTCCAGGTGAAAACCTTGTATCTCCAAAGTGGCGGCTTCACCGGTGTTGTTACTGTTCTTAGATCGATATCGATGAACAATCTTGCACAAGAGCAAGTGACGTCATTTTATATTGAGTCCAATCCCACTAATTAAGTAAAACTAAACTAAAACTTGATTTGGAGTTATGTGGTTTTCACCTGCCAACAGTAGTGTGTTAATCAGTAATCATGTCAAACCAGTGCATTTTCATGGCCAACAGTTATCTTAGAAAAGGTCATATCTGAAGTACAAAAGCTGCATTGTAGAGAGTGAAAGTGAATATACTGATTCATAACAAAGCGGGAATCTTTCTCCACACTCCCCTGCTGCCAGGCATTAACTGAAGTAATAACTCAGTCAATCAATCAATCTGTAAACAACAATTAATTATCATGTTCAGCTTATGGAAATACAAATGGCAGATGCATATAAGCAAGCAAACAGGAGTTTATTTTAACAGATACTGTATGCTCTGCATTTGCTAGCAAATGAGCTCAGATAGTAAATTAAAGGTCAACAATCAAAAAGTTTTACTATTTTAAAATCACCATTCCCTATATGATACATTATAAAACAAGGTTCACAAAATATGTCTATTATTACAATTTGTTTCTGCCTTTTATAAAACATTAACCCACCAGAATTAAGGTCCATGCAAAAGCTCATTACAGACTGTTAAACATGCTAAATACTATCAGTCTGCTTTCAGTTTCTGGTAAAATAGCATCCATCACCCTGCCAACCACTTCTCACATAGTTGCAAATAATGTGCTGTCATCTTGAGCCACATCTCAGCGGTGACCACTTGTCAATGAGTTGGCACAAGTACTAGTAGATGAGCTCAGTAGTCCTTCATGTAAACACACAAATAAACTTGGAAAAAGTACATCTTTGGCACACATCTGATTTTATTTAATTACTCAGTCCAATCCTCTATTTTATTTGTCATAGTGCAGTAAGAAACACTCATAAAGAATTCAATGTATTTCCAATGTAAACAAAATGTCCACAGCTCTGAACAGCTGGAAGCCAATATCTGGAATTCTCTGCCATGTAAATGCACTGACGGTTGAACGTGAACATTTCTAGAAGAGCCTGGAGGTCCAGGCTTAGTGCTAGGAAAATTGGTGTTCTAGGTTTAGTTCTAGAGGAAAACAAGAGTTCTGAGTTTGGTTGCTGAAAAAAAGGTTCTAGAAAAAGTCAAAAGCAAGTTCCAGGTCTTGTTCTACAAGATTCTACAGGAAGGCTTGAAATAAAGACTGGATTCTAGAGAAGAAGCTGGGAGATATAGAACAGGTTTTTGAAGAAATTTGTGTTCTAGGTTTGGTTCTACAGAACGTAAAGTTTTGAGTTTTGGTTGTAGAAAAAAAGCATTGGTTCTCAAAATCAAGAGCTCTACATCTGGCTTTACAAGACATATGGAGCTCTAGATCTGGGTGTAGAAGAAGGGGTTATAGACTTTGGTCTAGAAGATTTGGGACTTTCAGTGTCCTACAAGCAGTACTTTATGAGTTGCAGGGGCTTGTTCTAGATGTTCGATTTTAGATGAAGCCTTGAAATCTAGGCCTGATTCTAGAAGACACTGGGAGGTCCAGGGTGAATCCAGAAAAAACATGAGAGCTCTGGAAAAAGTGTGATTCTAGAGAAAGTCAAGTACTGAGCTCTAGACCTGGTATAATTATAGACTTATATCTCTAGAAAAAGCATTTGTTTGTTCTAAAAGAACAGGGGTGTTCCAAGGTCTCCTCTATACGATTCTAGAGGGAGGTGTGAAATCCAGTCTTGAGTCTAGAGGAGTTCTAAATTTGGATCTAGAAGAAGTTGGGTAATCAGATTAGATATAGATTGTAAACATCGGTGTTCTCGGCTTGGTTCTAGAAGGAATGACAGGTCTGACTTTGATTCTAGAACACAATGAGAATTCTAGGGTAGGTAACAGAAGAGGTTGGAGGCTCTTGGATTGGTTTCAGAATAAATGGGCGTCCTGGATTGGCTCTACAGAAAATATGGTACGTCTATGGCTGATTCTACAAGAAGCAGCTGAATCTAGGTTTGGCTTCAAGGGGGGACTTTCTACACATGGCTCTAGAAGAAGCTGGAAGTTCAATGCTTGGATCAAGAATAAATGAGACGTTCTAGTCATACAAGTTCTAGATCTAGGAGACTACGCATCTCTGCTGGGAGTCAGATTTGGAGACTTTAACGGTGGAGGCTGTGTTTACCATGCTGTCAGACAGTGACTGAGTTCTGACTGTGCCCAACGGGTTTGATAAAGCTTCAGATGGACTTGCTTCTGTGGTGTCAGTGGGGCCCTCAACATCCTGAAGAAACATGAGCAGGGTTAGAAGATCAGTCAGGTCAGTCAGTTAATATATTGATCATTTAGTCTCCAGGGTTACCACGAAATAAGGAACCACACAGTCATACACTCTGTTACTGAATTATGTTACATAATGTTATTGACATCTTTTTGTTATGTTATCTTGATTAACCTGCTGTATTGTAAAACAAATTCAATGGCTCTTATTGGAGGTTTTCAATATTTATTATTCATTCGAAATAAAAAAAAGGTCCGCCAGAACCTATGATTGATATTAATTTAAAGGCAGGGGATATTCTATATTTTTGATTGCCAGCAAATCCCATAAAAAGAGTTCAACCAACAATGTGTATTTTCCCGACTTTCCTACCCTGTCTGCGGCATTAAGCCTACCAGTTCCTACTGATCTAGAAATGGATCAAAGCTATGTACTGTCATTTAAAAAAAAAGTAAAATAATTTAATAACTAAAACAGCTGGGTGCTGCAGTTTTCAGCAAACAGGACTTAATCCATATCTGAAAATAGTGTTGTTGCACTATTTTCAGATATGGATTTGATTCATTACAGAGTATTTACGGCAGCAGGAGTATGTGGGCTTGAGTGAAAATAAACAATGTGTGTGTTACACAGGCAATACTTGTTGAAGTATGAAATCATTGATGGTTTTGGTCTTTTGATTGGACTTGTTGACAATATAAAAAATAAAGAATATCACCAGACTTATTCTATTAAAAAAAAAAGTGGATAATTAATCATTTCAATAGGAGCCAATGATGATGTTTGACCGAGCTGAGTTACCTGTCTGTCCTCTCCGGTCGGTTCAGTACTTTGTCCAGCAGCAGCTTGAGTGTCTTTGGGGACAGCAACCAGAGGTTCCTAATACCAACAATGATCAATATTAAAATAGTCTATATAAAGAAACCAAACCAAAATGTTAAATGGCTGAAAGAGAGACCACTGATGGTAAACTTTTACGAGTTAACAGAATTAATTCATCTTCAGTGCTGTCACACAAATTACAAACACTGTTCAATACTGCCCTCTAGAGGAAGAACACAATCCAAAAACAACTGTGCAAGGAGGTTGAAGGAGAGAATAAGGAATTGGAAACTGCAGTGATTGAGGAGACGTATTATGGATCAGGAATGGGTTTGCAGAAGCAGCAAGCAGCTGATATGATAAGTAGGGAGACAGTAAATAGATATGAGGAAGGTTATGGTATTCATTGCCAGCAGTGACATGGAGAGCAGAGTGACCCAAGTCAAAAAAAGGTCAGATCTTAGTCATATAGTTGTTATAAATGATTTATTTGGAACTATATTGTTGGGCTTTATGCCACTGGGATCAGCCATTTGGTCCCCGGTGTACTATCAATCTACTGTAATAAACTTTCAGATGTTTTCCTACAATTTTGTTCTGAAACTCGTTATGGCAGGCAGTGTGGTAAATATCTCCCACGTACATTGTAAGTAGCGGACCTTGGGTCACAACGTACTCCGAGGGGAAAAAGAAGTGACTAAAAGGATTGTAGGACAGAGACAGAGAAAATGGACAAAAGGTTTTTTCCACAGCAGCTCTCTTCTTTACCTCTGGACAAGCTCCCAGGAAAGCATCCCAGAGCCACCATAAAACACCTCCTCCACCTTCTTCAACTCTCTGCTCCTCACTGCCCTTTTGCTCCCTGGCTTCTTCAGCCTGGAGCACGCCTTGATGCTCCCGCTGCTGACACGGAAACACGCTCATGTGCAGAGTCACACGGGGACTGGTCAAAAGTACATCTGGGACATTGAGCTGCAAGCTGGCCACTGTTGCTGCTAAGGACTGTCATTGTTTGCTTTTGCACTAAAAGCAGCTATAATGTACGCTTTCTCACCTCTGAGAGAGAGGATATATCTGTTTGTTTGTTAATAATTAATAGCCAGGATATTTCAAACCTGTCCAGGGATTTCAGTGACACTACATCAAATTAAAATATTCTAAATATCTTGGCACAGAGTTTAGACATATTAGAAAAAAATCAGGGAATCGCCAATAGAATTTCACAAAAAAGTTCTGTTGGTTTTAACAAATGTTGTTCAGGCCACATGATGAGTGCAGTTGGAGAGGTGAACATGACCCAGTGTCTTCCTTTAGCTCTCTAGCTCAATTACCCACTATCTGCACTTTTAACAGTATGTAGTAAACGCACACTCATAATCATTTTTCAGTGGAGAACAATAGTAGTATTAAGCATGCAGGGAGAGACACAACATTTACAATATGTTAAATACCTTTGTTAACACACACGGAAGCATGGGTAAGCAGGCATGTTAGTACCAATAACTCTACACTTTCTTCTAACATACCATAAGAGTCCCCCTTACAAGACTACAGGAGGTGTGCATTTCATATTCAAAACACAGGTTTCATTATGCAGTGATGTTCATTTCATTTAAATGAGATAACAGTGAGAACAAACAGGCCCTGAAGACTGTTCTCAGGTAAGGATACAGTGTTTTTTCAGTATTCAAAACCAGAAGGACGGCTCCCTTGCTTCCTTACCTGAGTGCTGTCGGGCGTCCAGGACTTTCTCTGCTCACATGTGGACTGCTCCACAGTCAGCAGCGTGCCTCCAGATCTCTTCAGTACGTCCGCCTGAACCCGGGCAATTCTGATTTGGCCCTCCTCCGTGTCTTCCTTCTGAGACACAACACAGTAAAGTTTTTGTTAAACTGATTATTTTCTAGTTTTCTACAGAGATGACTTCTGGGCTGCGCATATCCTCGCAACATAGAATTTTAAATAACAACTTTACAAGTTAAATAAATACAAACATAAAGCTGAGAATCTACATTTATTTATTTTAAAAACCAAAATTTATAATCAAACACTGACAAAAATTAAAATACCCAAATCTTCTAAAAAACCTTTAATTTGGACTGTGAACCAAACTCACCCAAGCCTCCACTGAAGTGGATTTTGGGATTCGAGGCTTAGCGGTCGGATGCTGGGCCGACGGAGCTCCGGCTTGGTTCGGAGTCAGAGGCTGCTGAATGAACAGAGCAGGGACCTTCTACAAAGAGAGTAAAGCAGAAGGTTCGGTGAAAGCCAAATCTTTTTTTTAGTACCTGACTGACTGACTGACTGACTGACTGACTGACTGATGGATTGACTGACTGACCTTCTCCAGTTCCAGCAGCAGAGTCTGGAGCTGGTCCACTACAGTAAAGACGGTCAGAGTCTCCTCAGCGTTCTCTGGGAGACAGAGGTCTGGTTTGCACTTCTGGATCTCGGCTATGATGCTCCTCATGGACTGGATCCTCTGCTCAAGAACCTGTACACATAAGGAGGGCCTTCAGAAAATCAGATACTCTTTTGTATTTATGGCTTTTTTTTTTGGTCCTAAAGAAAACTTCGTAATTTCAGCCACTAAAAGCTCACTCTGGAGTTAACAATCACTTCAGTTTCACTCATGATTTTAATCTTTTCTTATATAATCCCACCATGTTGACATTAACTTAAAACCACTGATAAAAGACATGCTTCCTTTGTCCCGTCCCACCTTGAGGCGTTCTTCTCTGGGGCTGGGGAAAGTCTCTGGAGAAGATAATAAAGTCTTGATCTCAGCCACATCACTCTCCATCCGCCTGACTTCACTCTCAATGGCTTCCACCTCCTAGACAGCAAGAGATCAATCCATATATATATATACATGAATACGTACAAAACAGAAAAGTACATGAGCAGAGGGATGAGCCACATGAGTTTGAAGAGTTAAGGCTCACGGCAGCAGCGTGCTCCAGTTGGGACAGTGGAGCAGTGAAGCTGTCTTGAACTTTGGCCACTTGGCGATCGGCTTCGACCAGTTGTTCCTGGAGAGCTGTGACGTCGCAAACCTGTGACATTTCCTTCAGGACCGAGCTGAAGCCCTGCAGAGTAGTTCGGATCTGTGCCGAGTCATCCAACACCGTCTGCAACACGAGACAGGCAGGACTTGTTGTAGAAAAATGTGTTGATATTCAATAAAGATCCATCAAGAGGTATTTTTTTAAACATTTTTTACAGGCCACAGTTTAGTGTACCAACCTGCAGAGCTTGAACATGGCTGCTCAGACATTTAGCGGTGGTGTAGGTGTTGGGGGCAGCGAGCCACGACTGCGCCTCGGCCATCCAGCTTTCAGAGCTTTTGATCATCTCCTGGTGCTCCTGAAGCCACGTATGGATCTGACAAACACAAACAAAATTTAATTTAAAACCTTAATCAAGAAACCAAACCGACTGTGTGAGCCCTGTTCCATAGCTACCAACCATTACGAGCTCTAACACACACATAAAAGTGAAAACTTTCAAAATACCACCTTCTGAGGATGTTAGAAAAGCACATAAGTTAAAACAAAGTGGTATTTACTGTACATGTGGGGACAAACAGAACTTTCTGTAGTCAGAAGTTGCTCATAATATCATTAAATATGTAGTTCTGGGCTGTGTGATTTCGGGACCTTGCTGAGGAGGGTGGTCCTCTGCTCCGCCTGTTTGGCCAGCTGGGAGTGGAGCTGCTGGACCTCCACAAGTCTCTCAGTGAGGGACAGCGCCTCCTCTGGCTTCTCCAAGTCCTGCATGTCCACCTCCAGCGCCGCCACACACGAGTGCCACACGTCCAGCTCGTCCCACGCGTGCTGGGCACAGACACACAATCATATGGCAAGATTTATTGATGATTTATTGATTCATTCAGTCATGACATTGTACTCCGGGTAAACATTATCTGACTTTAAAATAACAAAAATCCCCTCGACAACATTTACTTTCACTAGTTTTATGTGTTAAAATAATAATCCACATAAGCTTAAACAACCAGTGATCAATTACAAATCTACAAAATGATTCAAAGTGGTAAATCTTAAACAAACAGACTGCATTGGAAGAGGATTACAGTATCCATGATAATGTGAACGTGCCTGAGAATTAGAGTCTATTTTACAGAATCATGTGCACTCTCTGGTGAAAACAGTGTTATTTACATTCAATATTTGATGTTCCTATTTGCTTGACAAAGCCCCAAATACACTACAAAACAAACTGAAACTGTCACTGGCTTTATAAAAGTAGCAGGACTGAGTCAAACTCTACAAGCTTTTGACAACTTAAATGGCAGCAATACGCCACTCTACGCCTCCCAATCTACCTGATTCTTACAAATTATTAGTCATTGTATTATACTATCTGCCAGAAGACAGGCACTACTCACCTTCTGAGTGACCTTTGCTTGAGCCACAGTAGGGCTTCTTTGTTCAAGCCTTTTCTGGACTGACCTCAGGCCAGCCTGGATCTCGGACAGTTTTGCCCCCAGCCTGTGGACGGGACCGCTCTTCTCCACCGCCTCTCCCACCTGATGGATGAATCACGTACAGAGATCAACAATTACAGCAGGAAACAAGTTTTCCTTTTCAAGTCCAGCCCTGTACACGTCTTGGATTCGTTAATGGTTAGTTTATTGAATGTCCAGCTTTGTGAACAAAGTCAGATACATGAACTGTAGAGATGTCAGTATGTAATTATCTTTAACAGGTTATCAGGTTATTCCCCATTGTAATTATTCTTTTTCTTTCTTAGTCATTTCTGAGCCATATACAGATGGGATCCTGTATACATTTTCAAGTCCAATGTGCAACTCCCCTCCCTGCGTTCAATAACAAGACTCTTCCCTGAAGTTCCCTGAATATTCAACCAACTTCTTCTACACAAAGTCCTGTGTACCTTTAATTCTACTTGCTGCAGTGACTGT
Organism: Lateolabrax maculatus; assembly: GCA_031216445.1. Classification (NCBI taxonomy): domain Eukaryota; kingdom Metazoa; phylum Chordata; class Actinopteri; order Acropomatiformes; family Lateolabracidae; genus Lateolabrax; species Lateolabrax maculatus. The sequence goes on from CM062205.1 coordinate 23,580,569, forward strand.
GTGACCTCCTTCAGCTGGCCCTCGATCTCGACCGGGACCAGAGAGTACTTCATCTTCAGGCTCTCCATGATGCGCTGGAGCAAAGCCTTCTGGTTACACAGATGGCTGTGAACCTCCTAAAACCAAAGAGAGAAGAACTGTGTGAATGCGGAGGACACCGAAAACCAAATGGGAAAGGGAGAACGATGAAGTTTATGTTGGAAAGAGGAAACAGACAGATAAAAATAACTTAATATTTACTGATTTTATTTGTGACATTTCATTGCAAAGTGCCACAAATCAGCTTTGTGAGGACCGTTTAACACAGGAAAAAAATGCTTCCTTCAAAAAACACTTGTAAGCAGATTGTTGACAGTCAGTGACACCTCACTTTCCTACAAGCATCAACAGTTTTCTCAGAAGGGGTGTAACTCTTATGTTACCTTGTACTTTTAGAGTCAAATAGTGCAATATTTGGAACCAAAGGACCCAGACATTGATCTTATCTACATCTCTCAGCGAACAAACTGCTTGTGAGCTCTCAGTGCTTTGTTTAGCAGTCAGCTCTCTCTCCACAGCCTGCCTCTTCAAACTCCTTCAATTCAACAATAACTAGTGAACTCCTTTTACCTCAACAAGATTCTACTTTAAAAAACAGACAACCTACGTTAAAAATGAAAATCTGTTAAAATGTGAGAGATAACACAGAGGAGACTACCTGGGTCCGGACACGTCCGATGCTCTGCTGAAGAGGGAGGTGCATCCAGTTATCACTATGGGAAACTGAATGTGTGTGTGTGGGTGTGTGTGAGATACAAAGGTAGAGAGGGTATGGGGAGACAGTGTCTTTGCATGAGAGAGTGGGACAGGGTGAGTGCAAAATGTGTGTGTGTGGGTGTGTGTGGTGTGTCTATCTTTGTGAGGACCAATTTGTGTTTTAAGAAATGGAGACTGTGGAAGTGAAAATTTCGGACATTTTAGGAAAAAGAGGCCATTTCAAGTTAGTCTGTAAATTTCTGGAAAGTCAGGGCAGGGTTTAGACATTTTAGAAAAGATAAGACATGATTGGAAAGAATGTATACTTTAAGAAAAGGGGAACATTTTAAGAAAGTCTGCGTATTTTAAGAAAGTGGGGACGTTTTAGGAAAGTAAGGATTTTTTGTAAACTGAGGACATCTTGTCTGCTCCTTGAAAGGGCAAATTACTTGGTTTTAAGGCTAAGCATACATTAAGGTTTACATTGGGGTAAAGGCCTAGGGAACGTGTTGTGTCGATGAGTGTCCTCACAAGTACAGAGGTAGAAATGTGTGTGTGTCCATGCAATGACTTGGCTACAAAGGCCACCTGGAGGATCCACTTACAACACAGAACAAAAGGTGTCTGGTACGAGAGGAGGGGTGATGGTAGTGGGAGTGATGGGGGAGATGTGGGGGGGGTGGTTCACATCTTTCATTAACACAGACCCTCTGCAAGGGGAAGGGGAATGTGTGTGTGTGAGGAGAGAAAGCTGGAGTGGATGAGGAGATGCTGGCCTCTGCTCAGGTTTCGGGACAAAGGGCAGAGTGATTCTGCGGGTTGGTGGGTTCATGGAAGTGAACACCAAACACCAAACAGCCTCTGGGCCTGAGCCAAGCCAACGGTTAGATTCAGACGTTTCATATTTACTGGACTCTTGCACCAAACCGTCAACAGCCTCTTTTTCTCTCTACACTTATTCATAACTTTTAAAAGCTTTAGATCTGCAGATCTAAGGAGCCCTGTAAATCATCAATTAATGAATTATTAAATTTTTATATAACGTAATTATTGAGACCAAAACTTATCAAACTTATTTTTATTTTTATTTTTATTTTTTTTCCAAGTTGTATCTTGCTTGTTTGTTGGTGTATGGTTGGTGTATTTGTTTTTTTTGTTTTTTTGATTTTTCTAATTATTAACTGTTTTATTTCTGTTAACTTCATTTGTACAAAAGTATAAAAATATAAAAATGTGCAATAGACGGGACAGAACTGTATAACTGTCTGGAAGATGAGGAAAGAAACATTACAAAAAAAGTTGGAAAAAGAGAATCATGAGTCGCTGGATATTTCTAGCAGAGTATTAAGAGTGTGTTTCATGAGCTGTTTATAAAAATAGCAATGAGATATAGTGTTGGCTACAGCGAGCACAAACGCATCATTGTGTTTTCAGTTCAGACGATGAAACTGTCCAGTCTCATTAGAGACTCGTTGTTTACACTCCACTGGCTGCAGGGAGAGACACACTCGAACTCTGAGCACTGTGATGGGCTGTTTAGATCAGAGGCTCCTAAACTAGGATCTGGAGACACCCGGAGGTCCTTCAGAGGCTCCTGGGGGTTGTTTGCTTACTGATAAATTATGAGTCTATGAGAAAAGATGGTATATTGAACATCCTGTTCCAATGTGTTGGTATTAGTTAACTTTAGTGTAAAATGAATGAAGTTCTGTGTGTTCAGAATTGTATTGAATGTATGAATATATGAACCAAATGGAAGCATCTCAGAGGACCCTTACTGTTCATATACTACCTATAATACTTTGAAATGTTTTCAAAATAAAAGCACTGCTGGTTTGCTGTAACGATGAAACAAACAGCCGGTGTGGGGTAACCCTGATGAACAGTAGTTTCGAGGAGTGTCCCACCTGAAGCTCCTGTGTGCTGCTGCTCTGCTCCATCTCTGACAGACGACCATCTGCAACCTCCAGCCAAACCCGGATACCCTGCAGCTCCTCACAAACCTTTTCTCTCTCCTCCAGCTCCATCCTGGCCGCCTCCAAACCCTCCCTGCTTCTCTGCTTCACACTGAGAAAACACACACAAACATAAGTGTCCAAGAATTTAAACAATAATTTAACAACTTTATAGCCTCTTACCTTAAATCCGTTAAAGTGAGAGTTTGCATTGAGAACAACATACACCATTAAATTCAAATCACAGATCCTCATAGCAGTTAAAGTACTGTCAGTGTAAATGTATTTGAATACTGAACAACCTCAGAGGCAATGCAGTCTACGCCCGACCCACTTTCTCCTGATTGCTTATACAGGCATAGCAGGGCTTATGGGTAATTGAGTTTTTTTGTGTCATCAGCCAAACACTTGCTTTGGAAACAAAAAGATCCTCTCAATTTAGATTTCACAGGAGTGACAATCATTATATTTATACATAAATAAAAACAGAGCACTGGAAAGTTTGAAGAAAAAGTATCAAGACTTTCTCAAATTTCACACAAATGTCTTTAAACAAACTGCTTTTTATCTTGTTAGAGACTTTTGCAGATTTTAATGGGAATCAGAAATCAAGAAAAGGATATTTTGGGCAAAAATCACACAGGACTGTTTCTAAATTTCATACATATAGATTTAAAGGCAGGTGGTGCAGGAAATTTACACTTTATGATGCAAATGATCCTCTGTAGAAATGTGAGGTGACTGTCATAGATCTTTGCCGTAAGTCATGTAAATTAAGTTATGAACTGCACATCAAACAGCATCTTACCTGCCGTACCGACCCTGCATCGCCTGCAGCTGCTGACAGAGTGGAGCGGCAGGAGCCCGCTCCAGGTGGGCGGGGACACCCAGCAGCCTGGCGGTGCGCAGTTCCAGTGCAGACAGGGCTCGATGTTCGCAGTCCAGTCTGTCCCGGTACTGTTCCCAGGACTGCAGCAGGTCCTGGAGCTCCTCAGTGGAGGCCTTCGTCCGGGAGCCATCAGGAAGCTCAGCCTCCACCTGATCCAGGACAGCCGACGCCTTCTCCACCTGAGAGGTGGGCCCATGCACAGTACGGTCTTAATAATACTTCATAGTAATAGTAATAGGAGACAACTCTACTGTAGTTTTATTTACACTGTTGGTGATTTCGCTCCATTCTGCTATCCTGTGTTTGCTGCGAGTTGTCAGCTCTTGTGTCCAGTGACGTAGTCTTGATACCCGTTTCCAGACAGCAGTCACGGTGGCCTCCCTGCCTCCACGACAGCTCTGCTCTGAGCACCACTCCCTCAGCTCCTCCAGACACCTCTGCAGGGACTCCATCTCCTCACACAAAGCCTGCAAAGAGAGAGTGTCATGTCATTAAAAAATAAAGTGACGATTAAGTGGTAAGTTGCATCAGCGATCAATTGACTTTCTTGAAATTAAATTTTAAAAAAAAGAGACAAAAAGCTGAAAACCTGAAAGACAAAAAGCTGAAAAACATTATCTAGGTCTATGGTTCTTCGCTTTGTGACATGACTTAAAACGTAACAAAGTGGTGAAAAATACGGGTCCCTGGAGCAGTGAGCCTCGAAGATGATGCGTCTCATACGTACTCTGAGCTTGGCTTGCTGATCAGTGCAGTCAGCGAGACAGGTGACCTTTTGACAGATGACCCGAGAGAGGCCGTTCTCTGCACTCTTCACACTCTGGAGGATTTCATCTTGGCACTTGGTGTATTTTCCGTGATGTTCTGCACATCTGAAACACAGAAATGTTGATCTGTTAATGTCCAACAAGAAGAAGATATTGCTTGCTTAAAGGCATGGTCTGTAATCTAATGTCTGTTCATCTGTGAGCCTGTTACCTGGTGAGACACTCCAGTCGTATGTGGCCTTTTGCCTGGAGAGTGGACATCCTCACCAGGAGCTGGCTGAGCATGTTCTCCTGGAGCTGCTCCACCTTCTGGGGGGACAGGTAAGGATGCAGTGAAACCTGGCTCTGGAGCTGCTCCACGTGGGTCTGGAACTGCTGCTGCAGTGAGGCCAAAGCCTGCTGGGTCCCCTCCAGTCTTTCAGAGCAGAGTCCATAAGAGCCCTGCGGTGGCAGCAGTGAGACCTCGATGTCCCTCAGGAATTGTGCTGCTTGTCTGACAGCACATGTGTAGCTTCTCAAAGACTCCCTGGCCTGGGAGATGTTCTCCTAAAATACAACAAACACAATTTCTTAACTACACACACACACACACACATACACATTGGACGATTGTATTCCAGTCTTGGATTTCAATACATTTTGTAGATGTTTTTTTTATCATATTAGCCATGCTAATGGGTCACAGCCTTGTCGCAACCAAACCTGTTCTTGTACTGCTGACTCATCGCAGCTTTCAGCAATTAAGTTGGTTAGTACATGTTCATCCCTACATGTGGTCGAAACTACAAAAATCAAGACCAAGATTTTTTTCCCTAAATGATTTTCTGTATAGGAAACTAGGAATCATTATTTCTGCAGTAAGATTTTAGCTTTGTCAAGGCCTGAATGTGGTCTGGCTTGAATTCTGACTTGGTGTCAAATGTTTTGAACCTGGTCTTGGAAAGGCCTGGAAGATCTTAAGTTTTGCCCAGGACACCACTTTAGTATTTGAAAATAACAATGAATATAAATAATAAAATATTGTATGATTTTTGTAAGTTGTGAAAATACAGAAAACATTTGAAAAACAACACAAACAATAAAAATACAAAAGGAGAAAAATGCAACTTGCCATCTGTGAGTCGCATTCACGAAGGACGGCATTCTTCAAGTCCATCAGATCCTTTGATAATTTTCCTTTTCTGTTTCCCTTCTTTTGCTCTAGAACCTCCAGTGCTCTCATTCTTGACTCGACAGTCTTTTTCAAAGACATGACTCTCTGGTATTTGTTGTTAATTACTTTTTCACTTGGCTCTAACATGGGGATTTCCTGGAGCTCCTGCTGGGTGTTCAAGAGGAAAGCCCGAGCGGCTTCCTTCTCCGAGTCGAGGTCCAGTTCCTTCAGCAGGTTCCACTCCATGATGCTGAGGTTGTTGTAGACTGTCATCTCCAAGGTGTTCAGGCTCTCCTCGTTTTGCTTCAGTCTCTGTCGCTCTGCGTTCAGCTGTGAGGGGTAAAGGTCAGCAGAGATCATCTGGAGCTTGGAGTGAGCCTCCTCAGACAAATACTTTATCAGAGGAACCTGGACCAGGAGGGTCTGGCAGCCTTTGTACTTCTCCTCCAGCTCTCTGCTGTCGTCTTTGGTCTGTTGGACCTGCTCCTGAACGTTCTCCCTGAGGTCCTCCACATTCTGCCTTATGTTCAGGTACTTCTCATGATCTCTGGCTTTCGTTTCTAGGCTGACCATTTTGCTGTAAAGATCAGAAATGACTGAATGCAGTTCCCTTGTCTTTTCCTGGGGAATCCACGGTTGTAGAAGGTCAACCTGGGACTTGTGTTCCAAAATCATGTGTTTGAAAGGCTCCAAAGCTTGCAGGGACTCTCTTGTGATGGGATACCTGTGTCTACTCAAATCTATTGACATCTGCCGCAGGCTTTTTTCAATGGTGACCAGGTTTTTCTTGCTTGAATCTACAGTCTGGGTGAGTTCGTCCAGCTCCTTTTTGTTGGCCTTCTCATAGCTGCTGATGGATCGGATATCCTCCTGGAGGTTGGTAAGGTTGTCAAAAAGCTGACAGTTCTCTGTGATGCTGAGTTCAGGGGCAATGTCTTTATGTTTCATTAAAAGAGCCTCACAGACAGCGGCCTGCTTCTCAGCCTCAGACAGGGTCTCTTGGATCTGACGAACCCGGCGATCAAATTCGGCAGGGCTCCTGAGCTCACCGTCTGCCCCCCTGGAGGCCTCTCTATGCAGATAAGCCACGACCCAGGAGTCCAGGTCAGCAATCTGCTCTGACAGCTTTTCTCTGGTCTGCAGTCTTGAATCTATCTCTCTCACAGCCACGGCTAATTTCTCAGTAGTCGACTTTGAGATTTCTTCAAGGGATTCCAGAGAGGAGCGCACCATTGGCACCTCCTCAGCCTGGTCCAGCTGTGGAAGTAGCTCCGTCACCTCCTCCACCAGGTTCTCCAGTTGGCCCTGTTTGGCCATGACTTCAGACTGCAGCTTCTTCAGATCCCTGAGCTGCCGGTGCACCTCCTCAGGGAGGAGAGCCACCCTCTTCCTCCTGCCCTCAATGTCGCTCTCTGTCTGCTTCGCCCAGGCAAGGCCATCCCTCATCACCACGATGATTTTCTCCATGATGGGGTTGCTGCTGCTCTGAGTTTGGGACGACACTAGTTCTTCTGTGTGGCAAAGTTGGTCTTTGACCCTTTGAAGCCCCTGCTGTATCTCTTTTGTTTCCTTCTCCCACTGTGAGCTGAGAAGTAGCGGCTCTGACAGCTGCTGCAAATGAAGGTATTTTTGCTGGGCAGCTTTAACCTCAGCATATGCCACCATCAGCTGCTGCGCCTTTGTGCAATTCCACTGTGTAACTGAAGTTGACTTGGCTTCAAGATCTTTGCCGACTGTCTCCAAATGTTCCTGAAGACCTGATATTGCCGACAGGAGGCTGCTGGTTTCGTGAGAATGGACATTTGCATGATACAAGGTCCTCTCCACAGCTCTTTCCAGGCCTCCCCACTTCTCTTGTAGGTTCTTCTGCTCAGTCTGCACGGTTACTCGCTGAGTCCGACTGAGGTGGGGGCATAACTTGGTGTGGGTCACGAACAACTCCCCAAGTACTGTTCTGTTCTCCTCCATACTTCTCTGTAAGGAGCATAGTCGCTCTGCCTCCTTGGAGCTGCTCTCCTCTGGGGACCTGAAAGAAAAACAGTCAAGTCCATAAGTGTTGAGATTTGAGATTTACATTACATTCAATGTTAATATAAACAGTACAGTGTATTGATATTCAATAATGGGAAATATTATATAGTACCTTAAAGTGCAACCTTCAATAAGAAATGAAAATTAAACCATAGACTCACACTCTGACAGCGTCCAGTTCTGCTGTCAGTCTCTCCAGCGTGGCCTTGGCTGCTTGGGTCTGTGTGCAGTGATCAGTCACCACCTGCAGCTGGGCCTCTTTACTCTGGATGATAGCAGCTGCATCCTGAACAGCGGTACTCCACTGGTCCTCCACATGCTCCAGAGCATCCCTGTTCTCAGCATCAGCTCCTCTCAACTGAGAGAGCGATGACGCCTGTGCCTGGGCATTCTCTCGGCACTCCTGCACTCAGCAAGCGAAAGTAAACACACAGACGATCATTAAAAGCCTGTTGTTTTAATGCCAATTTTATGTTTATTAAGATTATCTGATTATCACTAACCACTAAGTAAGTGGTTTAGAGTGGTTTATTCAACCTTTAAAGCCCTAAGGGCCTGTTGCACAATTATTTTGTACTGCCAATGTGAATTTATTTTTAATATGCACCTTTGGAACAGGCTGGTACAGATATGAATTAGACATGCCCAATTCTGGAGGCGTTTGGCATTGTTTCCCATGTTTTGTAAATCCACCAGTATCTACAAATCAACCTGCTGCTATGACAAATTTTCTTGATTTCTCTAGTGAATCATGCACTCTAATTCGCACCTGAGCCTCCTTCAGCTGCTGGGCCATGGCTGTAGGGTTGAGCTCAGCTGGGTGGTTCTTGCAGCTCAGGAGTTGAGACACCAGCCTGCTTAGACGATTGTCCAGATCACTGGTGGATGTAATCAGTGCCTCTGGAGCATCCTCCAGTGGATTACCCTTAAAACACAGAAACATATCAATGCCTCAATGGAGTCTGGAAATTCCAGTTGAGGCCCAAAATGGGTTTTGGTAATGAAAAGCATAAACTAAATTGAAAAAGGAATCATGCTTTAGTCTGTTCAGCCCATTTAGGGCCTATAAAAGGCAACTGATTTTGTTATTCCATGTAATTTGCCCCTTTAAAAAGTACCCTTAAATTTCCATTTGCCATTTTTTGGCAATTCACTGTGTATTTGTAAATATACAGTGGAAAGCATGATGTATGATGTTGATGATAATGATGTAGAATGGTGATGTAGAATATAAAATATTCTGAATGATGTAGAATATAAAATAACGCGACGACCATAAACCACACTCAAACCAGCAATGCTGACAGTACATGCTCATCACACCAGTAAAATAATTAAAATAAAATAAAATATTAATAAAATATTCCTCACATTTAAAGCCTCTATGTGTAAGACCATTTCTGACTTTGGCAACTCCTAGTGGTAGTTGTAAAAAAGATAATTTGGCACACAGTAGTCATGATACCTCAATGAGTTGACTGTTGGGTCCCGTCCCGGAGAGTAGCTGTATTTCTGTGAAGATATTCCTCATGGCAGATCCTTCTGGTTCCCCCAGAGCAAGTGTCTCAGTCTTCACAACCCTTTCTTCTGCTTGAGCTTTGTGTTCGTCAGAGGTACACCTGTACACCTGGTCCCATTGTGAACACAAAACACCAGCATTAATGTAGGAAAAAGTCTGACATACAACTGTATACTGTTTCGGTTGAGCTAAGAAAAAAACTGTCTCTCTTTGTGAAACAAGTTCCCATTTGAATTATAAGCACTCTCTGGAAGCAGGTTCGAGGAAGCTCATATTACCTCCCCGAGGCAATTCAGCCTTAGAAGAGGTGTGTCTTAAGCTTATATTCTTTGCTTCACATGTAATGCTAATAAAATGTAGCTGTGTATGCCACTTGTACAGCTCTAAATGTAAAGTCAGTGTAGGAACTTTGTAAGCAAGTTTGAAGAAAAGTAAGAACATTTCAAGCTTTTATAGAAGCTCTAAAGGTACAGTGAATCGGCATCCATGCTCCTCTAAAGAATGTTAGGGAGCAAGTGCAAACAAGTATATGCATGAGGCTGTGCAGAATATAGGATGTATGTGTATGAGTTCCCTGGAGCAAGCAATCTCTATCTGTTCTCTTTTTCACTGGACATTTCTCTCTCACGCTGTCTCTCTCTGTCTGCTCAACTATTATAGTCACAAAGGTATTCTGCGTTGTTAAACTGACATTTTTTAAAGGGAAAAAATAGATCACTGTGGAGGAGAACAGGTTGTCTTTGTTACAGTAGCAGTAACAAAGTGGATACTTAGTTTTATTATATACTACTCAAACTTTACTTGAAATACATCAAATGTGTCCTTGGGACAATAGTCTGTATGAGTGCCCCCATGTCTTACCTGTGACGGATCCATACTCTGAAGCCTCAGTGCACCAGTGGTGGTGGTCGTGGTCATCAAAAGTGGAACATTTTGAATTTCTACCTTGACCATTGTTTCCCTTTCCCCTTCCTGAATTGTCCTCTTCTTCCCCTCCTTCTCTTCTTCTTCCTTCTTTTCCTTTGCATATGTTGTGTTTATCTCTGTTTGGGCTCTAGGGACCACACTTGGTACGGACAGCGATTCAGTAAAGCTTTCTTGCACTTCTACCCTGGTCATCTGAACTGTAGACCTGTCAGGCTGAACATCAGTGGTAGTCACATCCTTGCTTTCTTTAACTGTTTCAACCTGGATTCTTGGTTCCATCCTTGGTTCCTTTTCTATTGTGACAGTTTTGTATTCATGTACACTCATGTGGATTTCTCCCTGTTTAACAGACTTTTCATCCAGTTTCTTGGGTGCATCATGCATGTCACGTGGTGACACTTGAGGATGTTTTTCATGGACATCATGATATTTGTCCTTTTTGGGTCTTTCCTGTGTGGCTGTGAATAATCCTAGCTCTGTCACAGTTTGGCTTGATTTCAACTTTTCTGGTTCAGATAAGCTTATTTCTTCAAATTCTGTCCCTGGCTCACGTGGCTGAGCATCTGTACAAACAGCAGAGGTAGATGGGTGAGTGGAGTCACTCTGAGGCACATTCTCTTGCCTTTCAATACTGATTTCCTGCACTTCTACCCTTGTCGTCTCAACTGCTGCTTTCTCGGGGTGAACATCAACTGTAGTCTTATCTTTGTTTTCTGGTACTTTTTCAACCTGTGTAATTGTTTGAACTGTTTCTATCCTTGGCTCCTTTGCTATCATGACAGAGATGTTTTCATCCTCCACTTGACCTGTCAGTATATTCAGTTGTGTAGCATGCACATCAGCCTCTTTGTGGATTTTCTCCATTCTGACAGGTTTTTCAGGTCTTTCCTGTGTGGTTCCCATAAGCTCTAGCTCAATCCCTGTTTTACTTGGTTTTACAGTGTCTTGCTCAGATAAGCTTATTTCTGCAAATGTTGTCGCTGCTTCACTTGGCTGCACTGCTGCAGCAACAGACGTTGGTTGAGTGGAGTCACTCTGAGTCACATTCTCTTGCCTTTCAGTGCTGATTTCTTGAACTTCTGCTTTTGTTTTAACTGCAACCTTTTCTGGCTTAACATCGGGACTAGTCTTGTCTCTGTTTTCGGGTGCTCTTTCACACTGGATACTTGTTTGAACTATATCTGTCTTTGGCTCTTTTGCTGTCGTAAAAAAAATGTTTTCATGCTCCTCAAGATGGGGCAGTATATCTAGTTTTAAAACACGCACTTCAGGCCCCGTGTGGATTTTTTCCATCCCAACAGACTTTTCATCCAGGAACTTGGATACATCGTGCATACCATGTGTTGATACTTTAGGATGCTCTTCTTGTGCAGTTTTCAAGAGCCCTATCTTAGTTTCAGTTTGGCTTGGTTTTACTATGTCTTGCTCATATAAGTGTATTTCTATAAATTCTGTCTCTGTCTCATGTGATTGCAATGATTCATAAGCACGAGAGGTGGCTTGAGCAGAGTCCCCTTGAGCCACATTGTCTTGACATTCAGTACTGCTTTCTTGCACCTTTATCTTAGTCATCTTAACTGCAGCTGTCTCTGGCGTAACATCAACAGTAGTAATATCTTCATTTTCTGGCACTCTTTCACACTGGATACATGTTTGAACAATATCTATCCTTGCCTCTTTTGCTCTTGCATTTTCATTCTTCTCGAGGCTGGTCGGTATATCTAGTTGTAGGATGCACACTTCAGGCCCCATGTGGATTTTTTCCACTGTAACAGATTTTTCAGCCATGCTCTTGAGCACATTGTCCATGCCACATGTCGACAGTGTAGGATGCAGTTCTTGGATGCCATGTTCCTTGACCACTTTGGTTCTTTCCTGTGTGGTTTTTAAGAGCTCTATTTTTGCAAATTCATTCCCTGCCTCACTTCGGGGCAATTCTTCAAAAGCATGACAGGGTTGCGCAGAGTCACTTTCAGCCATATTGTCTTGACATTCAGCACTGCTTTCTCGCACTTTTGTTATAGTCATCTCAACTGCAGCCTTCTCTGGCTTAACATCAGCAGAAGTCATATCTTTGTTTTCTGGTACTCTTTCACCCTGACTTCTTTTTGCTCTTGTGACAGATGTGTTTTCATCCTCCTCTGGACTGGTCTGTATATCTAATTGTAGAATGCGCACCTCAGGCCCCAAGTGGGTTTTCTTAACAGACTTTTCACCCAAGCTCTTGGGTGCATCATGCACATCATGTGTTGACACAGCAGTGGTGGGTTGAGTAGAGTCACTTTTACACACATTGTCTTGCCATTTAGTAATGTGTTCTTGCACAGCTACCGTGATCATCTCAACTGCAGCCTTCTCTGGCTGAATATCAGTGGTAGTCATATCCTTGCTCTGTGGTTCTGTCTTGCACTGTAACAGGCTCTTAGGTGCATCCTGAATGTCATGTGTTGATACTTTAGCATGATCCTCTTTGACACCATGTTCCTTGTCCTCTTTGGGCCTTTCTTGTGTGCTTTCCCTGAGCTTCAGTTGACTCATGGTTTCACTTAGCTTTATTATGTCTTGCTCAGATGAGCTTATTTCTGACAATTCTGTCTTTGCCTTAAGAGGCTGCGCTGCTGCAAAAACAGCAGAGGTAGGTTGAGTGGTGTCACTTTCAGCCACAGTCTCTGCCTCTAGCTGATCTGGCTTAATCTCACATGTCTGGGTGATTCCTACCTCAGGCAGATCAAGGACCAGATATCTCTTCTGAATCTCAACTGTGTTTTCCCATAACTTCTCAGTAGGCTCGATGAAGAGAGGTGGTTGTGTTTGAGTCACTGTACTTAAGTCTCTTTCTGTAGACTGGGTAATGTTTTTTTCTGGGGCTTCCTTAGGTCTGTCTGTAGGCTTCTGTAAATCAGAATGTGGAGCTTTAGCAATGGCTGACATGGGTGTAGGGACAGACTCCAAAGGCTCAGCATGAGGAGATGAAGTATCCACTTTTTCTGATGGTTTCACAAATATGGTATCAACTTTCTCACTACCCAACCATGGGTGAATATCATCTGTCTGTATAAAAACCTCAGACATGTCCAGAATGACTGTGGCCACTTTCTTTCGTGGGTGCTCCTGAATGGTGCCACCAACCTGAACAGTAAACTTCTCACATACTGGACTGACGTTCTTAACAGTAGTTTGACTCTTTTCAGCAGATTCCACTGTTTGAGGGGCACTTGATTTAACATCATCCTTGATTGGAGGTTGGCTTTCGCTAATAACTTCAACATTCTGCATCTTGGTCCATGGCGCTTTTATCTCTTGAGAGACAGGTTCCACAATAGGTATAGTCCCTAAAACCATGGCAGTCTCTGAACTCTTAGACTGTTGTTCATGTTCAATATAAGCAGTCTGTGAAGTTCCAGAAAGTTCTGGACCCTTTGACTTTCTCCTGGTTGGTACAAGCTTAGTTTCTCCCACAACACCAGTTTTGATTTCCTCCCTGGAACTCGTTGAAGACTTTTGACTATCAGGTTCTTCCTTCTTTTTTAAACTCTTTGACCTTTTCTTTGTTGGCAAAACTTCAGTTTCTTGGGCTTCTGCAATTTCAGTCTGTCCTGGGACCACCTCTATAGCTGTGGCAAGCTTCAGACTGTCAAGTGATTTCTCAGTATTTTCAGGCTCCATATCAGTAGGTCTTTTAAGGGCAGAGACTAGCTCTGAAGCTGTAGAAACTTCAACATTGTTTGACTTTCTTATGGTTGGTATGGGTTTAGTTTCTTCCACACCAGCAAAATGCATTTCCTCTGTGGAATCCAGTGAATAAGGCTCTTTCTTGGTCTCTATCAGCTCCTTGGTAGCAGGCTTTGTAGAAAGATTTTGACTCTTTGAGTTTGTTTTAGTTGATGGAAGCTCACTTGAATCTACAACAGTCGTTTCAGTTGGTACCTTCACCACATCTGGAGTTGAGGATGGCTTCTGACTGTCAAGCTCTTCCTTGGTCTTTGTCAGCTCTGCAGCAGCAAATTCTGGTGAAAGTTTCAGACCTTTTGACTTTCTTTTGGTTGGTGAAAGCTTTCCTTTTTCCACAACAGTAATTTCAGTTGTTCCTGTGACCACCTCTGGAGTTGAAGATGGCTTCTGACTGTCAGACTCTTCCTTGGTCTTTGTCAGCTCTGTGGTAGCAAGTTCTGGGGAAGGTTTCAGACCCTTTGACTTTCTTTTGGTAGGTGAAAGCTTTCCAGTTGTTGTTGTGACCACCTCTGGGGTTGAGAATGGTTTCTGACCGTCTGGCTCTTCTTTAGTCTTTGTCAGTTCTGCGGTGGCAGGTTCTGAGAGAAGTTTCAGTCCCTTTGACTTTCTTTTGGTTGGTGAAAGCTTTCCCTTTTCCACAATAGTAATTTCAGTCATTCCTTTGACCACCTCTGGAGTTGAAGATGGCTTCTGACTATCAGGCTCTTCCTTGGTCTTTGTCAGCTCAGTAGTAGCAAGTTCCAAGGAAGGTTTCAGATCCTCTGACTTTCGTTTGGTTGGTGAAAGTTCATTGTCTTTAACAACAGCCATTTCAATTGCTCCTGTGACTACCTGTCCAGTTGAAGCCTTCAAAGTCTCTTGTTCTTCTTTAGCCTCCTTAACCTCAATATCAATACTTCCACCAAGAACAGAGACTTGCTCTACAGCTGTGGAAATGTCAAGACTCTTTGACTTCCTTCTGGCTGGTATGGTAAATTCCTCCAAAACAGCAGCTTCAGTTTGCTCTCTCAAAGTCACTGAAGACTTCTGACTGTCAGGTTCTTTCTTGAGGTCCATCAGCTCTGTGGTAGCAAGTTCTGGGGAAAGTTTCAGACCCTTTGACTTTCTTTTGGTTGGTGAAAGCTTTCCTTTTTCCACAAGTGCAATTTCAGTTTGTCTTGTGACCTCCTCTGGAGTTGAAGATGGCTTCTGTCTGTCAGACTCTTCCTTGGTCTTTGTCTGATCTGTGGTAGTAAGTTCTGGTGAAAGTTTCAGACCCTTTGACTTTCTTTTGGTTGGTGAAAGCTTTCCTTTTTCCACAAGTGCAATTTCAGTTTGTCTTGTGACCTCCTCTGGAGTTGAAGATGGCTTCTGTCTGTCAGACTCTTCCTTGGTCTTTGTCTGATCTGTGGTAGTAAGTTCTGGTGAAAGTTTCAGACCCTTTGACTTTCTTTTGGTTGGTGAAAGCTTTCCTTTTTCCACAAGTGCAATTTCAGTTTGTCTTGTGACCTCCTCTGGAGTTGAAGATGGCTTCTGTCTGTCAGACTCTTCCTTGGTCTTTGTCTGATCTGTGGTAGTAAGTTCTGGTGAAAGTTTCAGACCCTTTGACTTTCTTTTGGTTGGTGAAAGCTTTCCTTTTTCCACAACAGTTATTTCAGTTGTTCCTGTGACCACCTCTGGTGTTGAAGATGGCTTCTGAGTTACAGGGCTTTCTTCTGACTTCCTCCTGTTTGTCATTACCCTAGTTTCTTCCAAAACACCGGCTTCAGTTATCTGACTGTCAGGCTTGTCCATGGCTGGTGTTTCCTCCCTTTGAGACAGTTCTTGAGGAACATTTGGACTCTTTGACTTTCTTGTAGTTGGCAAAAGCTCACCTTGTTCCACAATACTACTTTCAGTTACTCCTGTGACTACTTGTGCAGTTGGAGATAGCCTCCCACTTTCAAGTTCCTTCCTAGCTTCCTTGGAATCCAAATCAACAGTGCCAAAAATGATAGGCTCTAGAGCTGTAGAAACATCAAAACTTTTTGACTTCCTCTTGGTTGGTATGAGTTTTGTTTCTCTCAAAACAACAGCTTCAGTTTGCTCTAAAGACCTCTGTCTGTAAGGCTCTTTTATGGTCACATCCTTTGTAGCAAGTTCTGGGGAAAGTTTCAGACCTTTTGACTTTATTTTAGTTGGCGAAAGCTGCCCCTTTTCCACAATAGTACTTTGAGTTGGTCCTGTGACTACATCTGGAGTTGAATATTTTTGACCATCAAGTTCTTTCTTATTTTGTTCAGGCTCCACATCAGGGGATCTCAGTTGGGTAACTGTCTCGGAAGTTGTGGAAGAGTTGCTACTCTTTGACATTTTCCTGGTTGGTATAACTTCAGGATCAGTTGTTACAGGGACAGTAGTGAATGGCTCAGATACATCTAATATAATGGTTGCTATATTCTTTGTTTCAGTTTGCGCGCTGGAGCTCAATGAAGGCTTCTGACTTCCAGGTTCTTGCTTAGTCTCTGCCACCTCTTTGGTAGCATGCTCTGGGGAGAGCTTTGGACCCTTTGATCTTCTTTTGGTTGGCAAGAGTTTACTGTCTCCCAAAATAGCAGTTTCAACTGGTTGTGTTGTAATTAGTGCAGCTGAAGAAGACTTCCCATTCTTAGGTTCTTTCTTAGTTTCCTCAAGTTCTGCATGGTATTCAGTAATTTTACTCTGCGTGGTGAATGGCGCTGAAGTTGTGGAGACTTTTGAACTTGTTGACTCTTGCCTTTTTTGTACAGACTTAGGTTGCTCATTATCTGTTTCGGTGTTAGGTGCTGAAGTTATGAGAGAAGTCAGATTCTCAGCGTCCATGATCTTTGCAGGTTTTGCTGCAGTTATCTTCAAGGACACGTCTGAACTCTTTGACTCTTTACCGGTAGGTCCAAGCTTGGCTTGCTCGACAACCATAGTCTCTGACACATTTTTAATAATAGTTGTTATATTCTTTGTTTCTTCCACAACTGTTCCTGTCGGATTTTTGGGTGACCCTTCAGTCATAATAGTTTTTACCATTTCAGGCTCTACCTTGGTCTGAGCAGGCTCTCTGTCAGTGTCCGAAGTCTTGGACTTTCTCCTGGATGGTACAGGTGTAGTTTTCTCACTAGCACCAGGTGCAGTCTCCTCAATGACCTTTTGTATCAGTACAGGTTCCTCAACAGCACGTTTCATTTGAGATTCCTTTTTTGTTGGTTCAATTTGCTCCACACTAGTAATTTTTGTGTCCGTGCCGGCTGTCACAGTAGACTTTAATGTTTTAGCCTCAGTTTGTAGCTCAGCCGAAACTGACAATACATCCTCAATAGATGTAGATTTTTCTGTCAAGGGAATGTTTTTCTGTAGTTTAACTTGACTTTTCTTCTCAGATGAGTGCTTATTTTTTCGAGGTGGTGCAACTACAGATGTCTTTGTCTCCTCTAGATTACCATGAAGAATATCAGGCAGCTTTTGTTTACTCTTTTCATCAAGTTCCTTGAATGAAAGGATAAAAATGGAATTAATTAATTTGCTAAAATATGACATGCAATATTTAATGAATTACATAAGATATATAAATCCATTTAACATGATTTAAATACCTTTAAGCTCTGGCTGAGCAGAGCCTTATGTGTGTCTGCTTCTCTGAGTGTCTCTGAACCCTGTCTCTCCAGTTTCTCAAACAAGACCGGCATCAGACAGTCTTTTAGAAACTGCTGGTGAGACAGCGCCTCCCGCAGGTTGACCTGCAACTTTTCACCTTCCTCTAATGTCACCTAATACCAGAAAGAAAAATATGTTAAAGTGTTTGTAGTGATGACAAATCTGTGTGGTGAGAATAAATAAGCCACTAACCAGTGCTCCATAAAGTTGAAATGTTGCACTTCACAAATCCCTAAACTCACCCATGTTTTTTTAATGAGAAATTATTTCTTCTCTTTCAGTTTATGTATATTTTCCCAACTCGCAACATAATTTTACCTGATTATAGTTAGAGAGATAGAGTGATATTAGAAAATCTGGGCACGGTAAGAATGAATGACACTCTTCATATGTCCAACATCTATTTGCTAAATGCCCCCTGAGTGAAACACTAACAACAGTAGAAGACTAGATGTACCAAGAAGCCGAGATGTATTTAACTGAAAAAATGTTTACTGAAACAAATAACTTATGTTGCCCAACAAAACAGTAAAAGCATTGAAAGACAGAAACCTGCACAGAAGATTTGGACTCGGATGGTTTGCTGTGGTTCCATTCCTGCAGGGCGTGAAGACAGTCCATCATACATCGAGCTGTGTTTGTAGAGCAGGTACCCTGGTGCTCACTCAGCCTTGACTTTAGACTGTAGACATAATTTAATCACATTTATTACAATTTTTAACATCTTGCATGGTAAAAATTAAGGTGCAAAAGGAACAACTGCAAGCACAAGAAAAGATTACGAAAGATTTTTCTGGCACAACAAATAACAATAGAAAGTCATATTGCTTAGTTCAAGAAACCAGGAATTAGATAAGATGTAATCTTTGTATGTTTCAAACAGGTTACAAATCAGAAGAACTCTGTGTTTCCATGTCATTTTTAAGAGCACAATGACCCACTAAGGCAAATTGGTGGTATGTAAGAATAATTGAAAGCTAAATTGAAATAGAGGGATGCTAACTGACAATTTGTCATGTAGAATTTGTTCATGCAGGCTTTATACAGTTAAAAAGCCCCAGTGGTGAAGTGGACAGATGTTACTGCATGTCAAGTGAGTTCGTCAGATTTGTGTGGGAACGTCTATTTCCTGTTTATACCTTGAGTGAAACATATATGAATCAAGCATAAAGTGGTAAAAAATAGTGGTGCTGGCTGTCTAATGACTTGGGTAACAACCAGAGTCAGAATTAATCACAATTATAGTGGTTTTTGTTTTAATCTATTTGTGGCAGCTCTACTACATCTGGGTGGAAATAACATCAGTTGTAAGACATGATACCTGTCATGTTGCTGGCACAAGGACTCCACCACAGTGACAATTTCTGTTGGCAGCTCATCAGTGGCCGGTGTAGCCTTTACTTCCTGGTAAAGGTCATGAACTTTCAAATCCTGCAGTGACTTCTCACAGTTCTAATAGGGGAATGACAACAACAGCACGTAAGTAATATTCACATGAC
This sequence comes from Lateolabrax maculatus, assembly GCA_031216445.1. NCBI lineage: Eukaryota > Metazoa > Chordata > Actinopteri > Acropomatiformes > Lateolabracidae > Lateolabrax > Lateolabrax maculatus. Next base: position 23,599,421 of record CM062205.1, read on the forward strand.
TTCAACAGCGTCACAAACGCAATACTCACATGTCAGCAGGAGGAACATTTCAGATGTGAGCTACCAACTCCAATATTCTCTCACTGTACGTTACCCTTTTTTTTCAGTTTTATTTGTGGTAAAATAATCCTAGTTAGATAATAAAATTAGTCATTATATCAGGTTTTGTGCTTGGATAAATAAATTAGTAATAACCTGAAGGCTGTGCCAGTGCTGTTGGAGCTGAGCGATGTTGTTCTGTGGTTCGCTGTAACTGAGCGCCTGGTCCAGAGAGCGGAGCTCCCACTGCAGGGCTGCACCTCTCTCCTTCAGCCCCTGGGCCCTCCTGGCAAGCTGACTGTCCAGCTCCTCCAGCCGTGACTCACAGGCTGTCAGACGCTCCCTCACTTCCTGCTCCGAGGTGGCACAGAGATTGTGGAGATGGCTGACCTCGAGGGTCAGGGCATCCCGACCTCCAGGGGTGCAGAGACTCAGCAAACTGTCCCTGGCAGAGTCCAGCTCCTTCATCTCTCTCTGCTCCCTGTCCACCGTCTGGAGCAAAGCCTGCATCAAGAGGGAGAACGAGGAGGACCACATCATTATAATGCAGAAAGAACATTGTTTCACATCCTTGTGTAGAGCTTTTGACTATTAGGTTAGAAGTTGTAAAAGCTTTTCGGGGCATTGTTTAGCTCCAGAAATGTCCATGGATGAGAACACATGTAAATGGGCTATTACCACAAACCAGAACCACAAACAATAACAGTTGCTATGACTAAATTATGTCTCACATCATTTAAAAACAACTTCAACAGCAAATTCATGAGTGAAAAACTGAGCATGCATACACTGTCTAAAAACAGTCTTAGAAATGTATTGGTTTGTTTAATAGTAAAGGGATTTCTTCAGTTTGGTGCAATACAACATCAATATTTTTGGTGACAGATCAAGATAGGTGCCACTGGCTTCCTTCAGGAATCCAACTAACAACTGTGTGTTGTATTATCTGACCTTCAGAGTGTTGACAGTGTTGTGCAGACCCTGTCTGTCTGCTGGATGAGGTCCCAGGCCTTTAACCTGCTCCCTTAGCCAGTCCTGGGCTGCTTCATGCTGCTCCACCAGCTGGGTGCACTCCCTCTCCGTCAGGATGCCCTGCTCCAGGTTAGTGATCGCATCCTGGAAACAACAGAAGTTGTGTTTTCACAGTAACGTGGCCATTGGTCAAACTCTTGTTACCGTCTTATTTGTTAAGCCAGATACAACAACTTAGACAAGAAGTGTTCCACTTCTCGTGAGGCAGACTGAAGGGACACAAAAGGATAATGAAGTGGGTCCAGGGAAATAAACTTGTTGTTTGGGGCAGGGGAGAAAGAAAGAAAGATGATGTAATGGTGGTTGTGCTAAATGAAGAAGCTGCTACTGACTACTGATTCATAAGAGTTAAGTCATATTTAGACACGTTTACATCAAACATTGTGTCAATACAAATATACATTTATATTGGGACAAGTTTTAAGACAAATTTAGAAGGTCTAAGAAATTAAATTATTCAAAAAGTGAACAATAATGATACTCCTTATAATTTTCTTGAGGAGTAATGTGTATCTTGTCACTCACAGTTAACTCTTTGAGCAGAGCAGGAATGGACGACTCCTTGGCTGCCCAGGAGGGATCAGACCAGCCGCGGTCCTGAGTGATTTCTGACAGCTCTGCAGCCTTGAGGAGAGAACAGCGTAATACAGTGAAGATGTTTTAAAGCTTGTGTTCTGAATTTATGAGCAACTCAACCTAATAACATTTGTCTCATTTATCTTCAATCATATTCTTTTAGCTTTATTAATGTTGTACAAAGTTGTCTGAAAACAAACCCTGCAAGTAAAAGTAATAAGCCTGGCATGTCTTATATTGCAGGAATCTAGAACTGCTACAGCACTGTCATTAAGTTTCTTTATGTATTGATGCAACATCAATAATACTCATGGTTGAACTCGCTTTCCTGTGAGGTCTTTACCTGTGTGCGGACATCTAAGAGGACGGGGGCTAAAGCTGTGCTCTGGTCCAGCAGGGTCCGGGCCTGTTCCACCGCCTGCCTTCGCTCTCCCAGGCCGGGCCAGGGGAAGACCCGCGGCAGGCTGGACGTCTGCTTCTGAAGCTCAGACAGACGGGCCTCAGCCTGGCCTCGCTGGTACTCACAGGACACCAGGCGCTCCACAACACCCTTCAGCTGTCTGATGGGGCACAGCGGATGATAGATAACATTAGAAATCAGAATTGCAATAGAGGGCTGAGCCTGAATAACAAGCTTCAGGCAGCTGATCTGTAGCTGAGCTTTGATTTATGTACAAGTTTCCCCTCAAAAAGCTCCCTGTACCTCTGTGTCTCCTTAACAGCCCGCAGGACCATCCTCCACTGCTGCTCAGTGTCTTTCACTGCCTGCTGAACCTCCAGTTTCTTGTCCCCCTCCAGGTCTTTTTGCTCACACAGACTCCGTGCTCGTCTCTTCAGCTCCGTCACTTGAGCCTCACCGTTGGACTTGGAGCTCAAGATGGCCTAAGGACACAATCATACACAGTTTTTCATTCGATCTATATCGCTCAGTAAAACAGCTGTCATGTGTCCACTGACCAGATGTAACAAATAACAAATCTAATGATACTTAAATGAATTATAATAATATTTTGCTCCAAACCTATAAGATACTGCCCTGTAGTTGAAAACAATGACCAATGAATTATAGCTACATAAAACACATTACATATTATAAAAAAACTTCTGTTTTACCTGTGCTGTGTTCAACCTGTCCTCTATCTGAGCCCTGCTGCCCTGAGTGCCACTCCCTTTGGACTCGGCCTGTTGCTGCAGCTCTTTAATCCAGGTTTTGGTGCTCCCTGCCTGGGTATAGAAGGCCTCCAGCTCCCTGGAGAGCGAGTACTGGACCTCAGCTTTCTTCAGAGTGTTCTCAGCGGACTGCAGGACTGTCCTCCACTGCTCCTCTGAATCTTTTACCGCCTGCTGAGCCTCTCGTCTCGTGTTCTCCTCCAGGTCCTCCTGGTCAGACAGACTCTGGCTCTGTCTCCTCAGTTCGCCCAGCTTGGAGTCTCCCTCAGGCTTGGAGCTCAGGATAGACTGAGGATGGAAATAAAAAATATTTCTTTGTTTGATTACAAAATTTTTATAACAGATAGGTAAAGGTTAGAGGATGTGGAGAGTGTATGTTCTTAGAATAAAAAAAGCACAGATGGATTAGTTTTTTCCAAACCCTTTAATGCTCAAACTGACCTGTGCAGTGTTAATTTTCTTTTCTTGATTCGTCTGACTGTCCAGAGAGAGGAGGCTCTGCTGCTTGTCTTCCAGCCAGGCTCTGGTGTTCTCTCTGAGGGCTTTATAGTCCCTCAGCTGGCCCTCCAGAGCACACTGCTTCTCCGCCTGATCCACGGCTTGTTTAGCATTTTGCAGGACTCTCGTCCACTGCTCCTCGGCGCCCCTAACTTTTTGTTGAACCTCTTGTTTTTTCTGTTCCTCGAGGTCCTGACCACACAAACTCTGGCCTCGTCTCCTGAGCTCCTGGAGCTTGGAGTCTCCTTCGGGCTTGGAGCTCATAATGGCCTGGGGATAAGATACAGTTAAGTCACATTTCATAGTTAAGACTTAAACGCTTATCATCAATGCATTTTTGTGCTAAAAAGGAGGATGTCACCTCTCCCTGTTACATGAGCCACGCTCTTGCTGACCAGTCAGCTCACCTGAGCTGTGTGCAGTCTGTCCTCAGCTTTGGTTTGGCTGTTCAGTGAGTCCAGTTGTTTTTGAAGGTCTGTAAGCCAGCTGCCAGCGTCCTGCTGATGGGTTTCAAACCCTCTCATCTGAAAAGGAAAAGATATTTAATGAGTTGATTCAAAATGGACCAATAAAAACTGCCCTAAAACATGAAGGTGGGGTGGGTGGGGTGGGGGGCGGACTTTTTGTAGCTCATGTTTATGTACCATTTCATCATCATACACTCCCACTGTGTTTATAGCCACCACTTATTTATTTTACTGCCATTCAGTTGTTGTTCTGACCAAAGTGTATCAAACATTTACTTATTGAATATATTCCAGTTAGTAAACTGTACGTTCACAGAAGATCGAGATTAAGAATGTTTGTCTTTCTTCTTTTTCAAAAATGTCAAGGTCCTTAGTGAAGGCCACCGTGCTCAGATTAGTTATACAAGGGAAGAGGAGAACATACAGCAGAAAAAACTTTGGAGAGCTGCAAGGGATTTCAAAGAAATCTCTCAATACAAACAAAGACTTCTAAGTTGCTTGTGCTCATTCAGTGGACAGTTCCTTTAACCGTTACTTTATAATCTGTATTTAATATTGGCATGAGATTTTATACTATTATAGCACTCAGTGTAAGTCAGTCTGGATAATCTCATACCTCCAACTTTCTCCTCTCGGTCTCCTCGGTGATCTCAGCTCCCGCGGCAGCTTCGACCTGTTTAGCAGCCTGCAGGACTGTCCTCCACTGCTCCTCTGTGTCTCTGACTGTCTGCTGAACGTGGACTCTCCTGCCCTCGTCGGCGTCCTGATGGTCACACAGACTCTGGCCCTGCCTCCTCAGGTTGTTTACCTTACAGTCACCCTCAGGTTTGGAGCTCAAGATGGTCTGCAGACCAAACACACAATATTCATTAAATGCAACAGCTGATTCATTAAAACTTCAGACATTTAAATAAGGACTGAAGGGGGGGAAGAGTCGACCATTTTTACTACTACAGAATTTAAAGTTTGTTCTAACGGGGGTGCCTCAAGAGGTGGTGCCTTTTCTGGCTTCCCTTATGAAGTGCTTCAAATTCTGCCTAAACACAATGCTCATTTCAAGACACTATCGATATTGTATTTATACAATTCCCCAAATCAAGAATGTCTTAAACTGACTCTGTTAATATCCATATCTTGTTAAAGCCAACATGTTTTCACAGCAGTACAATACATTTAACACACCTGAGCTGTGTTACTTCTCTCTTCAGGTGGTGTGTGACTGCCCACAGACTGGAGCTTCTGTTGTCGGTCTCTGATCCAGGACTGAGTGCTTTTACTCTGAGTGTCGAAGTCGTCTGAAAGACCTTGCAGCTCTGCCTGCCTGGCGGCCTGCAGAACTGTCCTCCACTGCTGCTCGGCGTCTTTCACCAGCTGCTGAACCTCTGGCTTCCTGCTCTCCTCCAGGTGCTCACACAGACTTTCACCTTGTCTCTTCAGGTCGAGCACCTTGGACTCTCCCTCAGGTCTGCAGGACATGACGGCCTGAAGGTGAAGACACAGAAATGGTGGGGTGGGAACTTAGAGATCAAAAATTGCCCTTGACGCAGAAAATATTCTGCAGACAAAATAATGATAAAAAACATATGTTCTGAAAAGAGGAACTTTACAACCTGATATTTAATAAGTTAAACCTGACTTGTAAACTCACCTGCGCCACCTGTGACCTTTCTCCAAACTGCATTTGACTACCGTGGGACAACAGCTTCTGCTTCTGCTCTTTCATCCAGGCCTGGATGTTTTCACTCTGGGTTTTGAAAGCATCAAAGTCCCTTTCAGTGGCAGCTTCAGTCTCTGTCTTGTTGAGAGCCTCTTTAGCAGTCTGCAGGACTTTGTTCCACTGCTCCTCAGTGCGTCTGACTGCGTCCTGAGCCTCCCGTCTCCTGCTCTCGTCCAAGTTCTGGTTCTCACACAGACTCTGGCATCGTCGCTTCAGATCCTGGAGCTTCGAATCTCCTTCAGGCTTTGAGCTCAGAGTAGCCTGAAGAGAAGAAGTATCTCTTTAGGAGACCACTTTGCCTCTATCCTCAAAAAAAAAGGCCTTCACAAGATGTTCAACAAATCAGAACTTCAACAAACTGATCTACAACCATTTTAAACTCACTTGAACAATCGGAAGCTTTTCTTCAACTTGCATACAACCACCAAGAGACTGCAGCTGCTGCTCCTGGTCTCTAATCCAGGACTGAACACTGTCATTCTGGGTTCTGAAGGTGTCTAAGTCCTTGTCTAACAGGGCTTGTGTTTCCGCCTTGTTGAGAGCCTGCTCAGCCGCCTGCAAGGCCGTCCTCCACTGCTCCTCAGTATCTCTGACCGACTGCTGAACCTTTTGTTTCCTGCCCTCCTCCAGGTCCTGCTGCTCGCACAGACTTTCACTTTGTCTCCTCAGGTTATTCACTTTAGAGTCTCCCTCGGGTTTGGAGCTCAGGATGGCCTGTGGACAAAATGGAAAAATGGAAAAGTACAGTTTACTCTAGATTGAATCATATCAACAACTCTTATGAATTCCCATGGAATTTAGTATTGACATCCATGGTCCTCGGAGGAGGAATCCTAATGACTTTGATAATCCCTCAGGTTTCCATATGGTGCCACCAACAGGTCAAAACCGTTCAGTTTGTAACAGAATACTTCTATTGTAACTAACTAATGTCCTAATTTCATTCAGCTTCTCCTTCTTCCTGGCATATTTGCTGGCCTGGTTCATGCACATGAGCTTGGGAAATAGTTAATTCTAATTGCATAATTAATAGATCCTTTTTTTGCTGCAGATTTTTGGTGTTCAGTTAAGTTTAGCTTGGTTATTAAACCAAGAATAGTGGAATGAAAGACAGAGAAAAGAGAACGAGAGTAAGAGAAAGAAAAAGGCTGGTCAAAGTCTTTCTACTGTGTAAGTATGAAGGCTTTTATTTTATGAATTTGTACTAGACTCTAATGTCGATCAGATGGGGTTTCGATCTCCTTTTCACTGACCTGTGCTCTGTGCTTCATCTCCTCTGTTTGGGTGTTTCTGCCAGCGGAGGTGAGGGGTTGCAGAAGGTCTGTTATCCAGGTCCTGTTGCCCTCAGTCTGAGTATTTAACTTGTCTAATTCCCCCTCCAGGGCGCTCTGGGCGTCTGCCTGCTTTTGCAGCCTGGCTGTCAGGTTTCTGTAGCGTTGTATCAAGTTATCACCGTCCTTCAGGAGGCTTTCACCTCTGACGCCTTGTCTGCGTACTGATGCCAATATCTCGCTGAGGGTCTCCGCTCTACCGCTGTCACATGGAAGGCAAATATATTTGTATAGGTACGTTCAACAACAAGGCAAGTCAAAGAGCTTTACATAAGACATAAAGGCAATAAGACAAGATATAAAAGACAATATAAAGAGACAATGGAAAGTGAGACAAAAGCATCACACAGCATGTGGTGAATCTGTATTGTTCTGTTTTAGGCTTTATAGGCACATTTACAATATGTAGGCTACCAACACCAATATCAGTGTCAGTAATCAATAAATGTGTTTCAAATTCTACAAACTACCAATTACAATTAGTGAGTCATGGTGAGGCTTATCACAGATCCATCAATATTGGAGTGTTTGGAAGCCGAACACTGCAGAACACAAACTGTTCTATAGACTGGATGTTTAGTTTTTTACCCTCTTTCCTACTTCATGTTTAATACATTGTTGCATTTGTGTTTATTATGAATTATTAGATGTAATATTTTAATTCCCAGTGGAGTTATTTATTGAACATATACTGTTGTCTTCAGCAGTAAAATAACAACAGAATCAACAACATATCAGAATCGTAATCCTGTCATCAGTCTGAAATTAAATGTCATATTGTACGGTAAAGGTAAGTAATCAATAACATTGTTGTTGATGTATGTGTGACATGCTCACTTTTGTACATGTAATACTTATGCACCTATGTTTTTTACTACATGTGAGTTTCTATGAATGTTGAAGATCACCTCTCATCCTGAAGGCCTTTGAGAAGAGGTTTGACTTTGTCCGCCTCCACAGACTGTTTTTCTTTGCTCTGCAGCCAATCACGGAAGCTACCATGTTGCTTCTGCAGACTAGAGAGCAAAAAACACACATCCAAAAGAAAACATGTTGTATCACACTTAACATTTCACTGCAGTTTGTGAGATTCCTGCTCAAAAAGGTCAGATTTTACAAATTGTTTTTTATCAGCGTGGCAATTACATCAGCAGAAGCAGAACTGTATTTATCTTCATTTGCATGCTTTCTGTTGAAGGAACCACAGAAGCGATTACCTGTTCAGGTCACTGAGGAGTGACTCCATTTGTTTCTGCCTGTTAAGGCAGTGGGTTCTGAACGTGCCGACCTCCTCCTGCTGCTCCTTCAGCCAGTCGGTGAACTCAGTGAGCTGCTGGGGAGGAACCTGCTGGCCGCCTCTCTCCAGCTGATCCTTCATCTGATCCAGACGTCTCTCTGCATCTTTGGATTTTAAGAAACTCTGATGGACATGAGAGAAACTGTGAGGACACAGCCAACAATCTACAGTGTCTATCAACTTATTCATCCACTTACAGTGAGTCTCTGCAGAGATGTTTCCACATCGGTTCTGCTCTCAGGGTTCTCAAAGCACTCGTTGACGGACAGCTGCAAGTCTTGGAACCATGCCTCAAACAACTGTCTTTCATCTGGAGAAAAGCAGAGATATGGCCATCATATATGATTACAAATAATTAATAAATAGCATAAATACATACATAATACATGGATAGAATTTCATAAAAGTAAGATAGGTACAAATGAGGTTCCATCCCACAGTGCATCTGTGACAAAGTGCATGTCTGTAACTGCTTCACACACAGGTCTTTCTTGCAAATTAAGATCTGATTGTGAACTGATTAAAAAAGGGTTTAAAAATGTGGCTTTAAAATTACTTTTCTTTTTCATGTGCACTCTGCCTTTTGGTATCCATTCACTAATGGCAATGCTGCCATGGTAAAAATAAACACATCCAGTGCTTTAAAAAAAATCACAATTGACAACACATGAATGAAAACACAGTCACTGTCATTTTCCAACCAAGACACTATCTGCTGAAACGGGAGGGACACTAACCTTTGATAACCTTGAGCAGACCCTTGTCCCTCTCCTCTCTCTTCAGGTGGATCATGTCCTTGGTGCGGGAGATGGCCTCCCTCAGCCTGCTGCAGTCTACAGACAGCGCCTCCAGAACCTGAGGGCTGGCCACACTGGAAATCAAACCCACCTCCTTCAACACGGCCTCAGCCTGCTCCTCCTGAGCCTCCAGATCGTCACACAGATCCTGGTGAGGACAAGAGGCATCAGTGAAAATGGCTTAGCAATAGAATTTAAAAATGGTTAGGGGTCAAAATGTGGGAGTGACATGAAAGGTGGACACACACCAACATACACCACCAGTGCAAAAGCAGTATGACAGCGATCCTATTTGACATGTCATATTGTGAAATTACAACCTCTTATATTAGGGCCAATCAGGTCAAAGGTTTTCTTCTTAACCAAATCAAATGAATGTGAAAGATGTACATATGTCACACTAAATGCTGAAATAAATTGTGGAAGGCAGGAAATCACAGGAATACAGGGTGTATGTGACTTCTACAAAACAGGCAAAAAAAAACAAAAAACAGAGTTACAACATATAACAGCTGTGCACCTGTATCTGGGCTTCAACCTTTGGTTTGGAAACATCAACATTACTGAGGGAATACTGGATGTTCTCCACAGCTGTCTGGCACTCCTCTATCTTCTCAGCTAGGTGTGTCTTCACAGCTATCAGCTCCTCAAAGACGTCGGTGCAGTCAGTAAACAGCTCCTTCACCTGCTGCATCCTCTTCCTTAGCTGGGTTTCCATCACCTTATTGAAACATTGTAAAAAGGATACAGATATTGTGGTCAAAAAACACACACTGAATATAAGAGCCAGAATACAGCGCTATAAGCACTATAGGTGGATATCCACTTATAATGGCAGAGGGAAAAGGTTGATCAATGTTTCAACTCACCTGCAGCTCCAGTGGGGCCTCCTGACTCTGCAGCATCTCCTGGATCTCTACAGACTTCTTGTGGAAATGCTCAACGTTCTCCTCATTGGCTTGGATCTCATCCTACAAAGCAATGAAAAGTTTAGTTTAAAATAAATCAAGTTTCATACAAATGGATGACATACATACATGGGACGACATAACACGGGGTGTTTTTAAAAAGAATTTCCATCTAAATCACTAAGGATTGTATTTTTTGGAGAAGTTGCTCAGGCTACCTGTGAAGCAAAAAGGATTTTACTCCCACGAGTATCTTACTCTCATGTGAAGTACTTGTTGCTCGTTGTGGAAGGGATGGCTCTCTGCAAACACAGCTAGTTTCTCCCCTGCCCAGCGGTCCACCTCTGCCCCCACCATCAGCTGCTTCTCCCACAGCTCCAGCCCCACCCGAAGGTTATCCATGTAGCCATCTGTCTTCTCTGTCACCTGCAAGGGCACCAAAAGTTAAATACACTATCACTATGTTCCTATTTAATGTCTAAGGGAGTGCATGCATAGGTGCTTACATCCAGCCAGTTGTCCATGAGTGTGTCGGCCTCTGCTTCAAACGAGGTCTCGCTGCAGTCTGGGAAATTCTTCAGTTGGGACTGCAGCTGTCTGCAGACTCCCCTCATCTCTTCCATACTCTGCCCAAGACCACCCAGCTCCTCCTTAATATCACGGACCTGGACAGACACACACATGGGAACATACAGTGACTGATCTTATTTTAGAATGTGTCTGGAATAATTTGGAATTGAATGTAAATGTAATTGTTTTGGACTTACCTTCGTTATACTTCTCTGCAGGTTGTCCTTGCCCATGTAGGAAGCCTGATCACTGATGGTCTGCTCTGCTCTCTGCATGGTGTTGCTCAGGTGACTGCGGCAGCTCTGGAACTTCTTCAGAAGCTCCAGCAGGACGCTGCACTGCTTCTTCCTGCCAGAGGAAGAAAACAACAGAAGGGATTTTAAGTGAAGTCAAGCCATTTTTATTACAGACATCCATATCCAGCAGAGGCTACAGTGACTAGCCAACTAACACATATACTGAGAAAAGGAAATCGTTTCTAAAGGCTTAATTTATTTGTTTTCCATTCTTTACAAGAGCTGAACATGCTTCTCCTGCCGAACCTACCTGTCAGAAAAAGCTTTCTGAGTCTCTTTCCACTGAGTCTCCAGATCCTGAAAGAGATTTTCTCCTCCTCCCTGTTTCTCTTGAAGTTCGCGGAGGTTCTGGAGCTCTGCGTGCTGAGCCTGAAGCTGACCCTCCAAATCTGACAGGGCACGAAGCCTGAAACATACAACATTATTATTGTAAGTAAATGTCTATTCTAAGAATTCACTTAAATGAAACGGAAAACACAAACAAAAAAGAAAGGGGCACACACATTAGAAGAATCTGTTAGTATTGTTGCATCAGCATGAAGACAAACAACAGGCACCTGTGTTGTACAGCAGGCATGGTGGGCTCCTTCAGGCCTTGCATTTCGATAGTTTCTTGCAGCTTCCTCAGCTCCCCCAGCTGTGTCCTCTTTCTCAGGCCCAAGGATTTGCTCTGCGTCTCCTTCTGGAGGCCCTTCTGCTGACTGGCCAGCCCGGTGTCGGCCTCCTCCTGCCTTCTCAGCAGAGCAGTCACCATGTCCAGGCAGGAGGCCGGGACACCATCCCTGGTGACTGTCAGCCTGGCCCCCTGCAGGAGCACGTCCAGCTGAGGGGCCTTTTCTTTCAGACTGTCGATGCTCTGTCTGATCAGAGTCAGCTTGGAACGACAGTCCTGCAGGACCTGAGCGTCACTGCAGGGGGCGCCTTGGACCCCAGAGATGTCTTCATCCACGGTACGCAACGACATGAGGAAGCGGTCGAGGGCGCGGGCGGCTGCTTCACTCTTCCGGACCTGCTGTCGAAGCTGATCCAGGCTGGCTCTGTGAGTCTCAACCTCACGGGACAGAGGGAGGCAGTCCCTGGGGTCCAGATCGCTGGATTCAGGGTCCAGACGGGACAGCTGGTCCAGCTCGCTCTGGATGTTGTCATCCAGTTCCTGTCCCAAGGAGACAAAGATTAGTGTGAGATGAGAAGGCAGTGAAGTGTGAAATTGGTTTGAAATGTCAATGTGCACATTTTTCTGCCAAAGCAATGATAGGGTTAATGCATTCAGACTCAAAGCAAATCCTTTGTTTTGTTTTTGTTTGTTTTCCTGAATTTGACTTGTGGATTGCTTTGCAGTCTTTGTTTAAGTCAATTTACTCTAGGTCTTTCCAGAAATGTCTGTTATTTTCCACCAGTTTCTGTCCTTTTTCCTCTGGTCACTCTTTCATGGATTCCTCCAGCTTTGCGATATTCGCCTTTGTCTTTCGCTCAAGTTGAGACATTTAACGTGTGAGTTTAGTGTAAAGTTGCTGATCAGTATGGCTTTCCGACTTGGTTATTTCTATAATAAAGGTGGCACTCCATATACATCTAGTAAATGTGGGCATCAGAGAGGAGTCACTATTAGTAAACTCCATTCATAGATACCTTTTGTGTGACAGACTGACAAAATTTAACACAAGTATTCCTGGCTGACAGAAGACCTTAATATCTTTCAGGATGTTGGTGTTGGCCAGTGTGAAGGCAGTGATGTCTTTGGGCTGTCTCAGGTAGCGGTCCAGGCGGTCAGTGAAGTCCACCATGTGGTTCTCGGTGGAGTCGATCTGTCTGAGGGCGGCGCCCAGCGAGCTGCCTCTCTTCTGAAGGTTGGACTGTTGGTCGCGCCACTGCTCCTGCAGTTCCACCTTCTCCTGCTCCAGACCAGTGTTATCGCTCAACTGGGAACACTGGGAGCACTGGTTTGCATACTCAGACCAGAGAGACTCTGTCTCCTGCCTCAAGAACTGGGAAAGGAGGAGTTTAACTCAGGATTACTGGCCTGTCATGGGGGATCGATTCACTTAACAAAGATAGTACAAAAACAATTCAACTCCAGACACTGAAACAATCTTCAAATAATGAGTTAATATTTAAATCCCTGTCTGTTTTTAGTACAAACAAACGTAAACTGTACCTGTATTTCCTGGAGACGTGTATGCAGGCCTTTAAGAGAGACGGAGTCAGAGGGGACATCCTTGATGCTCTGTTCATTTTTAGCCAGCTGGGCTTGCAGAGTCCTCTTGCAATTGTCATATCTGGAGATTTTATAAGTTAAAACAAATAAAGTTAAACACTGAATATAATACCTCCAAATAGTTTTGATCAATACACTGTATGTGTAATTCAGTCTACCTTTCTAAAACCTCCTTTTTGGTGACTTCTTCCTCTACAGATGTCTGTTTTTCAACCTCCCTCCTCTCCACACCGGCTGTCTTCATTGTCACCTGAAACACCTGAAAAAGAGTAATAGCATGTTATCTGTTATTTCAAACCTCTGGAGCTGCTCAGTGGCCGTCTGTAGAAGACAGTATATGCTTACAGGCGTAAATGCAGATAACACAGAAATGTGAAACAGTTGTGACTGGAGAAGTGCTTTCATGGTCTGCAAAAGTTCCCAGAAAAAAAACGATTTTAAAGGAGCTCTAATTGTTTTGTTAAATCTGAAGAGCACACGGTTTCAGTGGAAGTGAGTCATACCTCGGCTGAGACCTGAGGTTTGTCACTTGGTCTTGTGGGTTCCTTTTGTGTGGTCAGATCCTCACTGAAGGCACCAGGAATCCTGCAAAACAGAAATTAGAATAATCGCTTGTGTGTTTCCCTTTCACATTTTATCTGTAAAAGCTGCAAAAGCTGTTCTTAAAGTGGCACTGGAATCTTTGGATCATGAAGTTTGAAGGACTTCATGACCCCATAAATCCTCTAAAATGTCAATGACATTTAATTTATTAATTTGAATAGATGTCAATGTTGAGAAAAGAAATCCACCTCTATCTCCAAACATCAAGTTTAATAGGTCATTTTAATTTCATAGTTAAACTTTTTATGAAGACAAGCAATCTGCCAATGGGGTGAGATACTGTGATTTAGTGACACATGTAGGAAGATTTAAGATAACATTCAGGAAAAGAATAAATAACTAGTCAAGATTGATATTTTCAGCTTTTTAAAGACTGAGTGCTCACTGCCTGCTGTATACAAAACCGTATATCACACTTAATACTATCTCACCTAGTATCAGGGAGGGGTGCGTCTTGGTCTCCACTGAATTGGCGCTGGATGGCAGCCAGCCTGTTTTCGCACTCCCTCAGCTGAGTCTGGGCCAGGCGGTGAGCATCCTCGGGGCTCAGGGTGTCACACAGCTCTTTCAAGGCCTCGAGGTGCTGCCCTGCCTGGGCAAAGCTACCGTCCGCTGAGATACAAGCCTGGTGAATGTTGACAGAGTGAAGACACTAAGTAAACAGACATGTTAATAACTAGATTTGAAGTCAGATTATTGATACTACCAATTCCATTTTTTTGTTGTTCAAAGTTTTTGTTGTTTTGTTTTTTAGACTTATACAAATCTGAAATGACTTTAAATTTTATTCATTATAATTCATACATTGCTTGTCCTGCTTAATAGCATCTAATATTACAGAATCTCATTTATCATTATCATTTAAGTTTAGTTTTCACAGGACGACAGACATACTGCAACACGCAAGCCAACCGACAGATGACAGCAGCCCACAGATGTACTATACTGTATAGTACATCTGTTTAGCTTTCTTTTATTTTTTGCATAATACACAAAATAAAAGAATGCTGTTTTCACCTTCAACAGGAAATGTGCTGAAGATGAAAACTCTTCTATATGGTTACTATATACAGTATAACTGCTGAAAATTACACCTAAATTAGTTAATTTCGTGTATGTGTATGTTTGCTGTGTTTGTCTCTTCTGGGCCTGCAAGTTACGATAAAATCAAGATATAAATAGTGCTATATTGTACTGTAAGTTTTACACACCCCCCCAAAAAAAACAGAATGAAGTATCACAATTACCAAAGTCCCACTGACAGTCTCTCCTTTGAGGCATACAAAGAAGAATGAAGAAAAAAGGTTAGAAAAGTAGAGCAGATAAACTGTCTGCGCACCCATCCACCAAAGCACACCTGCCAAGAGTTCAGCTCTAGCTTCAGCTACCTGTCTTTGGGTTTCTAATGGGGAGGTTAAGTGCATCTCACACTGCAGGGCAGCTGTGTAAAAGTCTTTCCTTGTTACTTCAAAACGTAATTGCTGCAAAAACCCTGAGATCTCAGCTCTCACAGCCTGGGAGATAAAATAAAATTAATTCAATAAAACCACATGACATGTTAGAACATAGAACATATTTTTAAAAAAAGCTGACAAAGGCCGACAATGATGCAACAGTTTTAGTACATTTATGGTTGACATGCACAAGCAATAATCTGACACATTCAAACTTCAAAGAACACAATAAAGCCTCTATTAAAACTAACAAATGTGAACAGTTTGCTATCAACAGCAATTAAAATCCCACACATTAACACCAAACTCTCACAGTAAGTGAGTTTGTGTCCTACCTCCCACTGTGTCCTGACAGACTGGGTGTAGAACTCCATGTCTCTGAGCTGTGAGGGGGTACAGAAGGCCTCCATACCCTTGGCTGCTCTCAAGAACTCCTCCAGCAACTCTGGGTCCAGGGTCCTCAGAGTCTCCTGAGGGGAAAGGCATACATGTAATTGAAGAGTGGCTCCTTCAAAATCAGAAACTTCAGTTAAAAACTGTAATAGGAAAAAAAGAGAAGAAGTGTGTTCATTTCGGCATATTTTATATGAAATATCTCCCCTTTAACAGTTATTACAGCACCCAATTTAAATTCTTCACCCCCTGTGTGCCTATCATAGGACTGTGTTTAAAACATCAAATGTAGTTTTCACAAACTTGGCATAATATTTTAACAATGAAGAGTACCAAAACTGACTTATAATTGCATGGAAATTTTGCAGACTAAAGCTTACTAATTAAGGTTACTCACTGAGTATGATATTACAATAAGAAAATTATATCAGGGATTTAATTTACCTCTTTCACTGATGCTTGTTCGGCTGATATACGTTTGTCTTCAAAAACGTTAATGGTTTCCAGAATGTGTTCCTGCAGACAGTGCTTGGCCTCCTCAAAGCCATTTCTGGCCAAAGCCTGGGCCTTGGCGTAAGCCTCTGTGTAGGCCTGGGGAGGCACCTGGGCCAGGGCCGGAGGTGTAATGCACAGGTCTGGTGACTCAGCCAGAGACTGAGGCAGCACATTGACCTGAGAGAGAATAGCTGGGGACTGTTGAGGTTTGGGTTGTGGAGGAGACTGAGTTTGAGGTTTTGACAGTGGAAGTGGTTGGGTCTGAGGCCTGTTCTGTGGGGGTGATTGAGCCTTAGATTGTGGTGCAGTTTGGGCCTTAGGTAGTGGTGGTGACTGAGCCTGAAGTTGAGGTTGTGGTGGCAATTGTGCCGGAGGTTTGGGTTGTGACAGTGCTGGGGCCTTGGGTTGGGTTGGTGACTGAGCTTCAGGTAAGTTTACTGTTTGGGCCTTGGGTTGGGTTGGTGATTGATCCTTGGGTTGGGTTGGTGATTGAACTTCAGGTAATGGTGCTGTTTGGGCCAGCAGTTTAGGTTGTGGTGGTGATTTGGCCTTGACTGGTGACGGAGCCATGGGTTGTGGTGGCAACAAGGGCTCAAGTACGGGTTGTGGCAGTGCTTCAGCCTTGGGTTTGGTTGGTGAGTGAACCTTAGGTTGTGTTGGTGATTGAACCTCTGGTTGTGGTGCTAATTGGGCCAGAGTTTTGGGTACCGGAGGTGATTCACCTTTTGGTTGAGTTGGTGACTGAATCTTCGGCTGTTGTTGGGCCTGATGTTTGGATTGCGGAGGTGGCTGCTGGAACTGAAGATTGAGCTGAGGCTGCTGAGTCTGGGCCTGGGCCTTCACTTGTACTGCCTGCTGTGTCTGGATGTATGTTTGGGACTGGGCCTGCAGCTGAGGTTGGATCTGAGGCTGAGAAGGAAACTGAGGATGGACTTGGTGTGGTGGTTGCGATTGGGGAGGTATTTGACCTTGCATCTGAGGCTGAGGGTGATGCTGAGTTTGATGTTGAAACTGAACCTGTGAATATTGCAGAGATTGAGGCTGCAGATGAGGCTGGGGATAAGGCTGGGGCTGAAGTTGAGGCAGTGCCTGAACCCAAGTCTGTTGCTGAACTTGGCCTTGTTGTGTCTGGATATTAAACATATCATTAGCTCTCATCTGAGGTTGTTGTTGCATAGAACTCTGGGGTCTCATTTGGGGTTGTGTTTGAGCCCAGGGTTGTGTTTGTGTTTGTGGCTGCATCTGAGGCTGAGTATATGATGGCCCCATGTGAGAATACCCGGAGGGACCTATCTGAGGTCCTAGCTGGGGTCCCGCTTGGGGCCACTGCGGTAGAGCCTGAACTGTTGGATAAGCTTGAGACTGTGGAGCTTGACCCATTTGCTGTGGGTATGGTTGAGGAACTGGATGTCTCTGCTGGGCAATGGCTTGGTTTGGCTCTTGTTTGGGTGTCCACTGTTGGGAAGGAGACTGACCCTGGGTGTAACCTTGGGGGTAATGTGGAGGTTGTGCTGTAGCCTGTGGATGCTGGATAGACATTGGGGATGAAGCTCTGACTTGAGTCCAAGTGTGGATTTGGCCCTGGGTAATATGGCCTGGGTGCTGGACTGCTGGCTGAGCATGTGTGGGATACTGAGCCATAGGCTGAGAATGACCCTGAGGCCGGTTTACGAGTTGACCTTGGGTTTGCTGAGTCAAAGGTGGGGCGTGACTTGGCAGAGCCATTGGCTGAGAATGGGTATGAGCCTGATGGGTTTGAGGGTGGGCCATGGACTGAGGATGGATTTGAGACTGGGTCTTTGCCTGTGGATAGGTTTGAGGCTGTGTCTTTGGCTGTGGATGGGTTTGAGCCTGGGTCTTTGGCTGAGGATGGGTTTGAGCCTGGGTCTTTGGCTGAGGATGGGTTTGAGGCTGGGTCTTTGGCTGAGGATGGGTTTGAGCCTGGGTCTTTGGCTGAGGATGGGTTTGAGACTGGGTCTTTGGCTGAGGATGGGTTTGAGCCTGGGTCTTTGGCTGAGGATGGGTTTGAGACTGGGTCTTTGGCTGAGGATGGGTTTGAGCCTGGGTCTTTGGCTGAGGATGGGTTTGAGCCTGGGTCTTTGGCTGTGGATGGGTTTGAGGCTGGGTCATTGGCTGAGAATAGGTTTGAGCCTGGGTCTTTGGCTGAAGATGGATTTGAGACTGGGGCACTGGCTGAGGATGGGTTTGAGACTGGGGCATTGGCTGAGGATGGGTTTGAATCTGGGCATGTGTTGGTGGTTTAGGGGAAGGGGGCCTGACAGGGGCCCATGACTGTGGATGACTACGAAGCTGAATGTGAGATGGCACAGGAGGCTGGATCTGGCCTTGCAGTGGACCCTGCATAGGGGAGGAAGGTCTGACTTGAGCCCATGTCTGCATTTGAGCTACAGCTGGGCCATGGGGTTGACCCTGTGGCTGCATATATGGCTGAGGTCCAGCTGGGACACTTGTTTGGGACTGAGTTTGATCCTGGGGCTGGAGCTGTAGTTGTGTCTGTGGCTGGGTCAATGCCTGTGTCTTCATGGAGCCATGAGGCTGTGGAAGAACTTGTGTCTGTGATTGACCTTGGCTCACACTGGTTTGGGACATGGTCTTCAGTGGTTGCTGACTGTCTGTGGTAGTGTGGGACACACTGGTGGACTGCCCTTGCACTTGGACCACTTCCTGGGATTTAGACTGAACCATAGTTTGGGGGTGTGACTGATCCGTAGTTAGAGTCTGGGATTCAGCCTTTATATATGAATCTGGCTGTGCCTGTCTTACAACAGGCTGTGGCGGTTTTTGTTGTTCCTGTTTTTGTTGCTGCAGCAATTGTTCCTGTTGCTTTTGCTGTTTTTCCAGTTGTTGTTGCTGATGTTTCTCTTTTTGTTGCTGATGTTGCAGTTGTTCTTGCTGCTGCTGCCCTAGATTTTGAGGCTGCTGTGTTTGTTTTTGCTGCTCTTTTTGCTGTTGTGACTGCTTGGTAACCTTTGCATGTGTCTCAGGCTGCGGCCCGGCAGTTGCTGTATGCTGTGGAACAACCCCACTGCCCACTGTTTCTCTATGTGACATTGGCTCTGTCTGTCTAGTCTCAATTGGTTCCTGCGTGGAATCCTTTTCTGAAACTGGAGCTGGAGTTTTACGTTCTCCTGAGGCTGGTTTCTGAAGCCAGGGCCGGTTCTTCATGGCCTGAGCCTTTCTTCTTTGAAGTTCATGGGAGCTCAGAGGCGGGTTGTTTACAGGTGGTTGTTGAGGTGAACTCTGCTTGTGGGGCTCTGGTGTCTGTCTGACTTCTGTTTCAACCTCTACGTGAGTGACCACGTGCTGCTGAACTTGATATTGTTGCATTTCTACCTGCTGCTCTACCTGTTGTTGTTCCTGTTTCTGCTGCCATTGTTGTGGTTGTGTTGGCATCGGCTCCTGCTGTTTCACTTCTTGCGTTTGCTGTTGCTTGGGTTGATGCTCTTTTTGTTGTTCTTGCTGCATTAGCTGTTGCTGCAGTAGAAATCCTTGTTCCTGAGTCTGCTGTTGTTTTTGTGCAGCAGTCGCTGGCCAGGCCTGAGCCTGGTCTGGTGGTGATTTTGTCCTGGTCTGCTTCACAGCTTGTGCGTAGGAATATGGCATTGGAGGAGAAGTCTTTTCTTCTCTGTATTCCTGCACCACTATCTTGGGCACAAAGGTTTCATGACACCGATGAGAAACTAACTTTGTTGCGGGCTGCTGAGTTGGCTGCCTGGTGTCTGACTGTTTCAGATTTTGAGGCTTTCCTGTAGCTTCAATAAACACTTTTGATGGAGGAGGCTCTTCTAGAGGGCTTCTGCTTCTGTCTCTTCTGGCTCCCAGGCTGCTTAGCATACCCACAGCTTCCTGGAATTCAAATCATGCATATTAGAAAAACTGACATTGTTATTATATTATATTAATATTCTCTGCTGTGTGGTTCCTGTTTCCTACTGTCTAAAGAACATTACACGCAAAACCCAATGGCTGGCACAATCGATTATAAGAAGACAACTGGCCTGTGACTGAGCAACAGCGGCTCGCACTCGTTCCTGCATGGCGGTGGCGTGGAGGTACTGGATGGGAGAGTTCTTCTGATTTGTTATCACCATCACCTGCAGGTCCTGCTCCTCTGTGACCACTTGACCCTCCAGCTGTAGACCACGGGAAATCAGAACCTGGGGGAATGAATGATGTTGAACAACTATCAGCATTTCCTCAGATACACATAAGGGTTTCTATGTGAAAGGACAGTAAGCTTGCCATTGGAGCTTTAACTGTTTCAGAGTAACCAAAATTTAAATCGACAGTCACAACAGAACAACCTTTCTCTTGATCTATTGATCATCTTACCCTGGCTCGTGGGTCTTGGCCCCGCTGTTGTCGCTCCGTGGCCCTCAGCAGCTGGTAGAGCTCCCTGGCGTCAGTCTCCCAGTGCAGGAGTTCGGCCAGGCGACTGTCCAGACCCGACACACTGTGCTGCAGCTCTGTACATACCTGTTCTGCCTCAAACAAGGTCTGCATCACCTGGTGACATTAAGGGAACGGATGGTAATGAACGGATAAACTTACAGTTCATACTGTACCTTCACAAATGGTAACTGCCAGTGGCTATATAGTTACAAAATGTGACAAACAGAGGAACAAACCACAAAGACTTGAATGCTTATGATCACAGCTCTATAAAAGAGTATAAAAAGGAAAGGAATCATTCATACTTCAGGTAGAGCATGCTTCAACTTCTGTAACTGCTCCGCTGGGCATTCTGGGGAGGCAGCCAAAGCCTCCGGATCCACTTCCTTTATTTTCCTCATTATGAACTGAAGGGAAGAAAGCAGTCAATTCATGAGGTCATTTAAAGTAAAAAAAAGTGTATAAAATGAACACTTAATTTTAATAAGCTAATGACTGATGAACAGACTGCTGTTTCACATGTATATATTCCTTTTTCCATATGCTCTGAAATTGTCCATGTGATGTGATGTCCATATGAGTGACAGTCAGTTAATAGTTAAGAACAGCTATGACTCTACTTCACTCCGACAAGGTGTAATTTATCCATCCATTAGTCCTACCTGTATTCTTTTTCTATATGTGCGTAAAGGACCTGCCATGGTCTCCAGAGGCTCTTTGAGAATGAGAGTGGCTTCTCTGATCAGAGCCTGGACGTCCTGGGGTCTGGCCTGGAGGTCAGCACTGGGCTCAGCCACACTGTCCTGTAAAGTCAAGTAAAGATAGAAGAAAAACACAATAATCTGACAAGCAATAAACACTTGTAAAAAGCTACATACTTGCTTTTGATAGACTATTAAGTTTGAACATAGAACCATAGCAAAGTTGTTTATCTATAGCAATCATACCATCATTTTAACTTGCTTTCTGTACTTTAATACCACAGTTGACATGATACAATAGTCCGCTGGTATAATTTCACAGACAGTTCACTGAGGTATTCATAACACATATCCAGTGTACAACTTGAAAAATCCATGAGGCCGTATTACAATACACTGCAAAAACATTTCTAATTACCTCCACACAAAAAGTAAAGGTGGAGTACAACTTTCAAACTTGAAGCCACTCCTTAAAATCACAGCGTGGGAATAATTATAACAATGGGACATTAAGTTACCATAATCCCTGCTGTCACTAGTCACTTTAAAGCAAATAAACACAGAAGAAACTAGGCCATCAGTTGTTGTGATAAAGAAATAGCACAGCATAGCACTTTCATGTTAGAAAAATATTGATTAATCCACTGATTTACTCTTTCTCACCAACCAGGATTTTTCCTTTTTCTGTAACTTACAAACGTGTTTCTCTTGACAAACTCGGCCCACTGCATGTTGAGTTTGCGCAGCTCCTCTGCCAGGCTCCTGCTGGTCTGTGGGTCTGTTGACTCGATCAGGAAGTTACCCACCTCGTTCAGCTGGGCCTGTCGGGAGCCCCACTCAGCCAGAGTCCCAGGCGTCACCTTAACAAAAACAGGAATAATCCACAGAGAGGAGGAATATTGAAGAATGCATAAAAAGAAGTTAGTGTAGGCTATTTTATGTGGTATATTGTAGCAGACTTTTTATACATTTGGCAAAAATATTTCTCCAAATGCAGAACTGCACTGAAGGATGGAATAATCTCATTGGTTGAAGTGAGTCTTAGTAGAGAAAAGGAAACATAATTAAGGTTTTTCTAAGAGAGGAAAGATTTAAGCCCTAAGGAAAAGGCAAGAGGAACTACTTAGGTTATGAAGTGTGTTATGAACTGCCATAAACTGAACAACTTGTGATTTTGCGTGTTAATAATACCTCTGGTCTGTGGCCATGGCTGAGTATGACAGAGCCCTGCTCGAGCCAAGCCTGCAGGGAGCTGAGGCAGTCGCTGTAGGAGTCCCAGGCAGACAGGACCCGTCCCATGGTGCTCTTGGCTGCAGTCACCTCTTCCAGAACCACGGCGGTGTCCTCCTCCAGCTGCTTCACCTGCTGACTGACGTGGTGGAAATCTGCAGCTGAGGAACAAAGAGGAACAACAGTCAAACACTATGTCAGTCCAAAAATGAATCCATGAACCTGCCTTTAGTACACTTACAGAGGGCAGATTTGCTTGAATATTTCTCAGAATCCTGCTTCAGTTTATGAATAGCTGCTTTCAACGCAGAAGGTAGCTCCTTTGTGTTTACCAGCTCCTGTGTTCAAACAAATATATTTTCAGTGGACAGCAATACCAGTAGAAACAACTTTTATCGGATGGTAAGGTGAAAAAGTGAGAGACTAGAACACTGAGAACTTCTTAGACTTCTTAGATGAGATATTCTTAGACCTTTACAACTAGTGGGGCAATAATGTAGTTGGTTGTAAGTTTGTCCAGAGAGTGGCACCAGAGGAAAAGCCTTGCTGTTACCAACATCGAAAGGTGTTTTCCTCTTTACAGTCTTACATCTCAGACTCTGCTGTCATCTCATATGTATTAAATGTATATTATCTGTATGATGTCAGATGTTCAGATTCCTAAATGCATAATTTACTGATGACAATATCATGTTTAGTATTATCTTAGCATTATGCTACAATCACCCACAATCTAACACATGTAATGTTTAAAGCACCCTCGTACTACTTCCTTAAAACCACTCCCAATAGCTGGAATTATTTTTTCAGAGATGCCGAATCGGATTCAGGACTACTCACATGCCATTCTTGCAGCAACACCCTGACAGCCTCGGGGGAGATGTATGGTCTCTTCCAGACTCGGAGCTTGGTCCTGATCTGCCCCAACAGATCCAAAACTGTGTGGCGGTGCTCCCGGTACTCCAGCTTGATCCCATGGTATTTAGCAGATACTCTCACACTGGTGAACCTGGAGCAGACAACAAAATAAGGTTGTGAAAGTGATCAAAATGAGGAACACACCTCAATAACAGCAAATGATCGCATCTTAGAATTATAAGAAAAAAGAAATGATGAAAAAATAAAAAGAAATGAGAAATAGTGCAGATTAGAAGAACAACAAACTCCCTGTTGGACAACTTGAAACCCAACCATACGTATGAAGTTATAAATTTCACTAGCGCTGGAAATCTCACATTTCCATGATTCATGGTCAACATTCCTAAAATAAACTGGCATGATCCACAAGCTTAAAGTTCATTTTGCTTCTCTAGTATCAGTTTGTGCAAATCAAAACTGTCTAACTGAAACATTTTACACTGTTCTTTATTAGCGAATGACAGAATGATATCATGTGGGGTGTGTTGTAACTGTTGAACATGTATTTCTTTTCTGTTCATAAACAATAGCCTTGTTTACGTCCAGGTCCAGGTCACAGCATGTACTACTGGCTTAAGGACAGCAGTCAATTCAAGCACTGTATGTGCAGCACATACAGTTTCACACGTGTACGCACATACATTAACACACAGTCCACCTGGGAAAGTACCCTCACCTCCTCTTAAGTTCATCCATCTTGTCAATAGGAACCACCATGTTTCCATACTCATCCAATTGCTGGAAGGACTGGAAGGTCTTCAATTGCTGCGGCATCTCCTCCAGGCAAACCTACAGCAGCAGTCAAGTCAAGCCGATTATATTTACATAGCGCCAAATCATAAAAGAAGTTATCTAAAGACACTTTTCATATAGAGCAAGTCTAGACCGTACTCTGCAGTGAGCACATTCACATGCATATTTGGGTCTAAATAGCTTACAGAATCAGATTTCTACTCATAAAGGTATATATGTAAGGAGGTAGGGGTACCCACATCATCCCAAAAATAAATGTATCCCAGGTACTGACTTACATGCTAGTTTGTATGATTTGTTATATTCTGTTTGCCACCTTCCCTGAAAACTGAATTAACAAATGAATACTCAGAATAAAGGGGCTATTTAGCAGAGGTTATTTATATCCTAAATGTGAAAAAACCCTGCCTGAAGAACCTGAGTTGCTAAGTCAGTATTATTGTTTATCTCACTTCCTTTTCCTTCACTTCAAGTCGTATAGTTTAAGGGTTGGATGCAGTAAATATTCACTTTGAGCAGCTCCTGTTTCTCCCTGGCTTCGTCAGCGGCTCGGTTGTGGTCCCGGGGGTCGCCCTCCTCCTCAGCCAGAGCCCCCTCCGTTTTCAGCAGCCAACGAGCCACCGTGTCCAAGGGGGCTGGGAGACTCACATCCAACTCGATTTTGTATTCACGAAGCTAAGGGAAAATTAGAGAGAAAGAAGGCACATTCACTAAACTCAATTAAACTCAACTAAAATCCATACAGACAAAAGGATAAAGTGTATAGAACTAACTAAAAACTACCAAAACTAACCAAACTAAACCACATTGAAAAGGTTAACGTGACCAATATCAAAAACTGGGATGGGACAAGAGATTTGAGTGGAACGGACCTTTTCAGTGAGGGTGTCCCACGCCTCTCTGAGAGCCCGCTGCTCCTCGCTCAGTTTCGGTGTTCGTCTCATCGCTGTCAACAAAGGCATGATGGGACGCCGCTGCTCGTTAAAGGACACCAGAAAGGTCTGAAATACCTGAAGGAGGGGAAATGTCATCTTCAGTGTCACATTTGCGAATTGGTGTGGCGAGGTCAGGCTAGGTATTTATGATAAAAGCAGCAACAAGCTCTCTCGAAAAAGCATTTTTGCAATTTTGAAAATATCAGCATTTGCAAACCACTGGTGTGAGACAGAGGCTACCAGTTGTTTCTGGGATTTTATCATTGGCCTGTTGTAATAGGACAATATGAATGTACCACGGTTAATAAGACAACTGGCTGGGAACGTACATGGTATCTCTCTGAGTAGCTCTCTCCCTCTGTGGAGTCCCATCCCTCCAGCAGCTCGTCGTACGCCTGAACCAGCCAGCATGTCACTTCCTGTGCCTTTCGATCAGGTGTTGCCTGGCAACGGGGAACACGAAAAACAGATATTGACTGAGGGGCGACTGAGCAATTCCAGGATAAACTCAACTGTTGATTTCTTTACACAATGATAAATATGCTATAGCAGTGATATTTAGTTTGATTGAGAGGTTATCAGCAGGTCAAATGGAGAAACAGCAAAGCCCCTAACAGTGACCTTACTCTATCATCTATGACAACTAAAACAAACTAGATTACAACTTAATACCCAAACATTTCTCCACATAGAAATAGGTGTAAAATAACTGCAGCTTTGTTTGGCTGTTTACATCCCATACCAGTGGAAGCAACTGTAACCAACTGAAGCCAGAATAGGTGGCAACCAAAGGTTAGAAAGAAAGAACGGTTCTCTTTTGTCTGGTGCTAAAATACTGTTTTTATTGTAGTAAATAAGTAAGTAGTTCAATAAAAATTCTAAGAGCTACAGTAAGAAAAAAGCTTTCCCACAAGGCACCAACACCAGTCATGAGATACTTTTCACATAACAGTATGGCAGCTGGTGTGCCAAAAGTTGTTTTACTTAAGCAAGCCTGTGCACAGCAGAGTACCAAGCCCATACAGACGTTTGTTTTGGATACAAAGTTGTTTTTTTACTCATTTGAACATGGGAACATGTACAACAGCCACATTTATCCACCTCCTATTCTCTTGTATTGGATGTATTATTCTTTAATGCAATGTCTACAGCATGCATATACTGTATATATAATTCAGTGTGTAATAGCATTGAGGTTTGTTTGTTTTCATTTTGTGCATTGAGTGTATAGCAAGAATCCCTATTTTTAGACGTATTTCTCAAATTTTAACAAAACTCCTCATTTTGCAGAACGTTTTCCAGACTCTGATTCCTGTGCCGTCCATCCTGCAATTGTATCTTGCAAAATCATTGCAGGATTCTATAATTAAAACCTCTTAGGGGTAACGTAACACAATACACAAGTTGATTAAAAACTCAAATGTCTGCAGCAGCCACATCCAAACGTGCTGATATCTTGTCAGAAACCCGAGCTGACAGGTGTTTTGTCCACTGTCACTGATCTGTCATGAGTTCTGCTGCAGGCGCTACCAGCAGGATTACAGTGAAAGTAAAAGCTGCACTGCAGAGTCATCCCCGCTTTATTCATCTCATGGGAGGCAGAGAAACACACCCTTGCGGTGGCTTTGCATTCCTTCCCACAGAACAGGGCAAACTAGTTCGATTCAACATGATCAGTCCTGCTTTTAACCACCGTATGATTTGAAAGTAATCAAGGCTCTTAGCGACTGACTTTTAGACATTTGAGTGGCTGCAGTGCCGTCCCAATAAACAACTTTCCTGGCAAGTCTTTACACAATATAATCGTCTGCAATAAAACAAAGTTATTTGCGGGTGCTATAAAGGTTTGGTGGGGCTGATTTACACCGTGTGACACAGCAGTAATGACGCTGACAATTGCATACCAGAAAGCCAGAGGGTTTCCATACACACTGCAAGAACCGAGGCACATCAGTTCTTTTTAATCGTGCAAGCAGTGACAGGGGGGTGTGGCACTGACGGAGATATAGAGGATTCAGACAGACATGTTTTAACATTGTATGGATTTGGGTTTGTTTTTTCCAAGTTTTTATGTTTCTTCAAACATTGTGACATTGTTCTTAGTGAGTGTAAGCCAGCCAATTTAGTTTTTGTTCATGCATCACTTTTACCAAATCTGGTTGTATGTTGTTGTTTTTTTTATTCATTTGTTAATATATATTACTACTTTTACTTATTTACTGAAAATTGTATCATCTGAATTTCCCAAGACCACCCCAAAAGGTTGCTGCAAATCATATTTTTTTATTATGTAAAAAGCTGATTTCAGGGGGAAATTTACGCAGACATTAATTATGATTTAGTCTAAGGTGTCATGTATTGAAAGCTTCTGTGATTAGAAGGTAAGTAGGTGGAAGAAAGGTGAGAAATGAAACCCAGGTGAGTCGTGACTGTCAGGTCTACCTGTCGCAGAGGTGAAGCAGAAATAGCAGGGGTGTAGTGAACAGGCAGGTTGACAGGTGAGGGACTTTTAGGAAGAGTCAGGTATTGTGTCTAGGAGGAAAAAGTGAATGAAAGAGAGAGAAAAGGAGGAAGAAGTAAACAAAAGGATGCCAAGAAAAATGAGAAATCCCAAACAAAAAGTTATTGTGGAAAGATAGTGGAAAGTGGCAGAGATAATTATAATAAACATATTAACAGAGAAAAGGCAACAACAGAAAATGTGCACCCAAGGTAAGAAACTGTGCTATTATTACATAGACTACATTTCAAAGCAGACTCCACTGTTTATAAGACTGTTTGCAGCACGAGTTGACAGAGAAGCATCCCAGCTGAGCAGATGATTAAGAATAATAAATGTATTGTTCTACTGGAAAACATCCTGTCTCTGGTATCTGGAACAACTTTGATAACCAGATTTGAATGATTTCTGCAGCATGTTTGTGATTATGTACACATGGCACATATATCCATCTTTGTACTCAAATATTGATTTTGGCAACAGCACAAAATCATCAGTCGGACTCTTGCAAACATACAGATTGGAGCAGTTTAAAGAAAAAGAACTAACTCAGCACTGATTTGGTGATTTGCAGGTCAAATACATCTAAATACATATGTTAAAAATCTGCAACATTTGGTTGAAACATAAAAGCCTTCAAATTCAACCCAGGCATCTAGAAAAACTCTGACCTCTTTTGACCTGCGATCACCTAATAAATGCTTACTGAGCAGGACTGGATCAGACTGAGCTCAGCTGCATCCTAATTGTTGACACTGGACTGCAGTGGTTAAACACCTGAAAACATATTGAGCAGAATCCTAAACTCAGAACTAGGAGCTACACTGCCATCAAAACGTTTCTGCAAATGTCGCTGCAGTATAAAGTTGTGCCCTATGTTACTTGACGTTTGTCTAGAAAACAATAGAGCAATACAGACCTGCATTTCTTCCTCTGGCACTGGCAGGTCTCTGGAGTACTGCAGGAACTGAGCCACGTAGGTCATGATGGACTTCTCATCAGGGTCTCGAACATCCACATCTGCATCCACATCACAATCCTCCATGATCAGTCTCACACTACTGTCAAAGCTTTAGACTAACACATGAGCAAGCTCCTGAAGCAGGTGGAGTTCAATACGGGAATCTGAGGAATGGAGGTGTAGCTGTTCTGTCTTTAAAACATCCGGCTGATAAAAGTCTGCTAACAAACTAACAGCCGAGCAGAAACAAGTGAGGGTTTTATGTAAGACTGAAGTAAACAAGCAGCAAGTGAGTCAGCAGACTGTTGGATCTTCATCCCACTCGCCCTCAGGCTCGCTGGGTACGGCTCAGCTACACTCTGCACACATTCACAAATATTCACATGGCACCACACCAATTTCTATTTAACTAACTTAATTATTCTAAGAATATCAATGAGAAAAATCAGATGAATCATATTTGGAAAAGAATGTTTGATTGTTTATAGCAGAGCAAAAAACATGGAGGGATACGCTACAGAGTGGGAAGAGACATAAACAGAGCTTTCATGGAAACAAGTTGAACTAAATGAAACTGTAGTAAACTGATTGTGGAAGGCTGGTAAAAGGCTAATAAAAAAGGGGAAACACATGGCTAATTTGTGTGAGTCTGTTTTGTGGGCTGTTAAAATGTTTCGTCAGCATCAACGTGACAAATTGCAAAGAGCTGTTGATATTTCCTGGTTGGGCGAAGTAAAGCTGAATCACTCACCATCAGGATCCAGCAGTCTGGGGATCCTCAGCTCTTTCTCTGCGATGCGGAAGGCCTCCTCCAGGTTTTGCCTGTTGCTTCTGGTTCTGGCTTTGGACAGGTCCACCAGGTCAGGCCGCAGAGCATACAAGATCGCCAGGAAGACCACTCCACTCCTCCAGCTGGCTTTGAAGTCTTTCACGTTTAATGAACACCCAGCTCTGAGGGAAACAAATCATTATATTACTTTTATAATTCAGGTCATATTGCACAAAAACAGTAAAAAAGTAAGACCAAATATCTAAAAGACAATGAACAGACAACAGAATGAATCCAACAATATATATAAAAGAAAAGTAAAAAACAACCACGGTATTTAAGTTAAAAAAATAAATAAATAATTTTAAAAAAATAATTTAAAAACTAAGGGCAAGACATCCAGGACAAAGTCAATAATATTTAGACCAATAAAACATAATAATAAGAAAGTCTACTGCCACTCTTTGCCCCATCTATGTGGGGTTGCTTGACACTCACATTGGGTCAAAGGGGGATTTTTAATATGTGCATATTAATATATGTTTCGATGTAGTAAATACATCTTATAGATCTCCATTCAAACAGCTATTTTCAAAACTATGTTATGGGCTTCTTTACAAAAAAAGCACTCATACATATAAAATGGCAGGAAGTAACACAAGTATGTGTTAATATTTCAAACATCTATAAATATATACCAGAATGAAATATGCAACAAAGGATTTAACAGATTTTGGCAGCCAAAGCATCTGAACGCCTACAGCTCAGACAGTAAATCCCTGATCAGGGTTTGGTCTTCAGCCCAGACCAGGAAGTGACAAAGAGGTCCCTGTGTGAATATATATCACTCCTTACATCACACACTTGGCCCACAACAGAAGAGGTGCATCAGGTTTTTAAGGCTTTGACAAGCCGATATATCAGTGTAACCCTATATAACCTTACACAACGCATGTAGATATATCCTTGTTCATTAATACCATTCAGTGGACCGGGTGCTTACTTGTGGCACTGTTCCCGGACCCAGAGCAGCAGGGCCTTCTTGGCAGAAACCCTAAAACGGTTGTGTAGTGGTGAGCCTCTGGGAGGAACCGGACTGCTGCTGGCCGAGCGGCTCGACAGGGTGGAGCGCGAGTCCAGGCTGGCCAAAGACTCCATGGAGGACTGACGGGAGCTGAACATGAGGCCACTGGCCAACTCCTCGATCTACGAAAACCACCAGCGCACAGTTTCCGTTTAACATTTTTAGGGCGTTTATATTTGGAAACGGAGTCAAAGTTAAAAAGGTGTTAAAACAACTGAAAAACCCCACAACTGGACAAAAGAACAAGCAAGATAAGGGAAGGGAAACTATTTCTAATGCAGAGAAGAACATCACAAAAATTACATTAGAAGTAAAAAAAATTAACCAACAAGAAAATATGAAACATAACAGGCAACAAGATGAGAGAAATAAGAAGTAAGAAAATCTATAAAAGTAGTCATATTAAACTCACGTGATACTGTAGAATGATTGTCCATATGAGGCCCAGGATGATGGACGGCTTACCATCAATAATGTCAGGAATGTTTATGTTGACTAGTTTGATCTGCGGTGAAAACAGGACATTTTTCAAACTTCCAAAAGTCCCAATAAATACAACAATAAGGAAGAAAAAACCTTTGGAAATAGAATAATCTCATCCTTCCCTGTAAACAATGCCAGCCAAAATCAGACAGATGATGCAGTAGTGACAGACAAAGTCCTATGCCAAAATGCATCATCCCTCTGGTTTTGTCACCATCAGTAGTACGTGGTTTGTGACTGCATTTGGCTGACAGTTAAAGGGCCCCTTTAGTGCGTCATTTACCGATTTCTTCTTTAGAAAGGAGAGGGCTTTCTCAATGTTGCTCCTGTGCTGAAACATCCCCCTGCCTCTCTCCCGACTCTGCAAAACACAAGCGGCGTGTCAGTCAGTTGGGTTCATTAAAACTGTCGGCTGCTGGTTAGGAAGCATGTTAACTGCTGAACTGGGATGGGACTCACAAGACGCTGGCCGCTCATCACCTCCAGCAGGTCCAGCAGCTTGGAGCCATCGCGGAAATCATTGAACAGATCCACGACCAAACATGGTGGCCTCCGCTGTCACAAGACACACATACATATACACACATTTTATTCATCAACACAGAACATTCAGGTTTTTGTTAAATAAGCCATGTTTACAAGAATTTGGCAACCATTTTAGGGAAGAAAACAACGACTTTCTATCACAAATGATGTATCAGTGAGGCATGCGACTTAGGAGTTTTCCATGTTTATGTAGCTTGAGATAAAGGGTGACTTGCTCCTTGTGACATCCAATTAAAACCAATTAGTTAAACTTTAAACCACGTGGTGGTCAAGCTAGAAACAGGGCTGTGTGTTAGTTTCTGAGAAGCTGACATTTTGGAGATGGGAACTCTTGTCCATACAATGATGATTATTGTACTCTGAGTAACAAGAGGTTGCAGTGAAGCAATGCCAAAGATATGTTTGTTATTATTATTATTATTATTATTATTATTATTATTATTATTATTATTATTAGTTAACACTTAAAGGCATTCAATAATCACATATAATCACAATCTAAAAACAATCATTTTCAGTTTCTGTCTTCTTAAACTGGGTTATTCAGCAGTTGAGTAACAACAAAACATTGTTTTTCCATTTGAAACAATCCATAACAGCAACACAGGTCTTTTCTTCCTCCCTAGTTAATACGGCATTTTAGCTGCAAATCATCTTTATGGGAACCTAGTTGTGACCTTTGTTACCCTCCACAAGTGACAAATAATAGGAAAAAACAAACTTGAAAACAAACCAACAACTTATGTCCTTAAACACATCTTAAAAGTCTCATAGTAGGTTATAAATGACATAAGCAACAGTCTCATTTCGTCAGGAGAGAAGAATAAACACCTCTCCTGAAGGCTTTGTCATCAGGTTTCCTACACCATAAAATAACCTTTGCTTAAATGTTGCCTACACTAAACACTGCCTGCTGAATGTCAGCAAGTTAAGACTTTCCAAAGTGGACGTAAAGCATTATGGAAAGAAAACTATTGACATGTGACAGAAGGAACTGTTGCAATGTGAGCCTTAATGTGAACAACATCCAAAAGATTAACAATTATCTCCAGCATTCAGAGTCCAACACTGAGCCCCGAGCCTGCTGGGCGTCCGGTAGGTGGATCGAGGGGGTGTGGATGGATGGTGGAGGGAAGGGGAGGGTGGTGGCCGTCTGTTGCTGTCTGTCTGTGTGCTGTGAACCTTGCTCCGCAATGCTATATTTATGTACGCAGTTCCCCCGCCTCCACCCGACTGTCCTCCACTGTCACATTCACCGCTGACCTCCAACACGAGGCACAGAGAGCCGACAGTCTGCTGCCGACTCATGTTAGGAGGCAGTTTGAGAGAAGACAGTGACCTTTTGCATCAAAAGAGATCTTTTGCCAATTTATGCCATGTTGGATTTACTGTAAACACAAGCAGCTGGGTGGGAAAGGCCCTGTAATGGTAATTAAAGCAGGATGTAGTCGAGTTTATTTAAACGTGCATCACT
Organism: Lateolabrax maculatus; assembly: GCA_031216445.1. Classification (NCBI taxonomy): domain Eukaryota; kingdom Metazoa; phylum Chordata; class Actinopteri; order Acropomatiformes; family Lateolabracidae; genus Lateolabrax; species Lateolabrax maculatus. The sequence continues at coordinate 23,632,046 of CM062205.1, forward strand.
CATGTAGCATCAGTAAGCTCATGGATTCATTTGGTTTCCTTTGCTCCTTGAGGTCTTTCAGAAGAATTTAATATCAATATAGCTGATTATTAAATGCCTCACAGGCTGATAACAAGTAGTTTATCACAGTTTTAAGCTTAAAGGTGTATTTCTGTTTCTGTGGAGCTTTGAAACAGGAAGTGGTGCACGTTTGTATACTCAGTATGCCGATGCAGACTGCTCCTTCAACACATTACAGGTCTTTTGAAGATATTTTCTTAATGCCTTTATGCAGCACAGCTAACATTGATGAAGCAGCTTCAATTTCTTCGATCTCAAATAGCGTCGCCTCAGTCAGATCTATCAGAGGTCAGAGTTCAGAGACACGGCTCACCTTGGCCAGCTGAGCGTTCACCCAGTTGGTAAAGGTCTTCTTCTGAATCTGTTCTTGTTCCACTGTTGAAGAAAGAAGAAACACACAATGTCAAGTTTAATTTATATCAAAACAGTAAATCACGCAGTTAGTTCACATTTAAATTGTAGACATTAAGGTCATGATGCTGCACAGTAGAGTATTCTCAATTTCCTACAGCGTGTGCGCTGTATCGCTCACTGGCTACGAGAGAAGTTAACTACAGGCACCAAGACACTGAAGGCACTGAAGTAGAAATGGTGATAGAAATGGTAATTTGTACAAGAAGCTGAAAATGAACAAACCCAAACTCTGAAATGGACAGCAGAAACACGGGTTTGCATCTTGTCTCATAGAGTCAATGTTTGTTTCTTTTTTTAAATGACCACAAAAACGTCCTTTACCTTAACTGAGAAGTTTGAATGCTGAGATTTAACCAGACTTATCGTTTCTCATTTAAAGAATCATATCTAAAGAATGATATACAACTTTAACCAGAAGCATTCTGTTTAAATATGTAACACCCATCTATCTTTGCACAGCGCAAACGCACTATTCTACAAACTCAACATGTGTTCATGTGGGTCCGTGTGGTGGTAAAACGTGGTTCTTCTGGAGGGCGACACAAGTCAAACTGAGCTTCCAGGATAGTTATAGAAGCACAAATCAAAGCACACTGCGCTGAAATCCCAAAGTTATCATAGTTCCCACCATGTCGGTGTGTTATTTGTTTAAACAACAGGTAGTAAAGAGTTTTCTACTACTGTGAAATTGGTCAGGTGTTTACAACTATAATATAATAACTTTGCCTTTTAAAAGCCGGTTATTACTGTAGGTAACACCCAGGGGTTTGGCCAATCTCTTTGGAAAAACCTTTGGGCATAATAATCACAAACAGAAGTATTTGGTGTGTGTTGCCTCAACAAGCAGAAAGCTTCGGTGCAATAATGAAAGCCACAGAAAATAATTCTGCACAAACAGAGCTGCAAGCTTTGGATTAAACACAAAACCCAGCATCCCATATATATTTTCCTTTTCTTTTTTTTTCTTTTAAGAAATAGATTTTATTTTTTGGAATTTTGGCTTTGAAGTTCTTCCAAATAGATTGAAAGATAAAACACAAGTTGCCAGTTATACATCTGCAATACATTTTTAAAGCCTTTAAATGCAGTTTGACATAAAGGAGCATGCGTACTAACTTCAACTTCCCTGCAAGTACATGTCTTGGAATACCTCTAAAGGAAACTGTAATCTATATAATATGTGCAAAAGCAAAAACTGTATTACAATAATCAGTTAAAGGCTTTAGAAAGGTTGCAGCACTCAGATTATATAAATAGTAGTGTAAGTAACAACAGCCTTGGTCAGTTTACGGTCATGACTCACCATTGTAAGGCTCAATGAAGTCATTCAGCTCAGTGACATTATGAAGAGTCTCACATATAATCTGGTCCTCAATCTCCATCGTCAACATAAAATCAAATTACTGACTCAAAGAACATTTCAAAATCTATATCTCCAAAAATGATCTATCACTTCAACACCATCACTTCTTTTTTTAAACCAGTTTCACAATGAGGTAGCAGCTATGAAATAAGTATTCAGATTCTTCCTACCACTTATCTTTTCAAACCTGCCTCATCATTTAGATCTTGAATACTATAACTAAAGGTCCAGTTGAACACTTTCCCAGTTCAATTTGCTTCGCTACAGTAGATGAAGGCTAATAGTCCGTCCTCGTCAGTGCCGAGCTCCGGCTCTTCTTCAGGCTGTCTGGTCCTATGAGACACATTAATGGACAGCTTACAGGCTATTTTCTATCTTGATATGTTTAACAGCAGGCCACCTCTGGCTTCAATTCACTTGCGATCTAATCTTAATCATAGGGAGCCCCCGTGTTGACTCAGATATCCTATTATAATGAATCTGGTATCATCAAACAAAGATATGAGAGAGGAGTGTTGGTTTTCTCTGAGTCGTTTAACATTTTTTATCGAAGCACTGCTGATCACTTATGATCAAACCCACAGAAAAGTGAACAACCTGATGTTTTCAGGCGTTCCTGGCTGGCAAGTCGAGTGAAGAGGATGAGGAAACCGGAGAGCTGTGACACACTTGAGAGTTTGCCAGAGGATTTATTTTAAACAAACCCATTTGGTCACTGTAACCACAGCGCTTTAAAGTGCGTTTCAGAGTGTTACCATTTTAGTAGCTGTATAAACTACTGAAATTAATTCCTGCTATCTCAATAACAGGGATTATTAAAAGCTCAAAGAGTGACCATTTATAGAAGTGACAAAATCTTGCAAATGATATCTTCCAGATGAGCACGTTATCTAAAACATATTCAATTATTTGGTCTTCAACAGAACTGAAACATCAAATGCTGGATATAAAACTATAATCATGGACATCATCAGCAATTTCAGTGTTACAGTAGCCATGTTCTAAGAAGAGTACAACACAATTCACAGTTTAACCTGTACAAATCTGTATGACTGGCAGACAGAACAGTCAAAAAAAGAAGCAAAAAAATCAATCAAACACACTAATCACAAAACAATACTTAAGAGGAAAAGACATGCATTCAAAAGAAGTGACTGAAACCAATTGACAGAGAGTGAAAAGGGATTCAGAGACATTCACCATGTTCATTGTATCTCCAAGACCTCAAGGACTTTTAAAGTGTTTTATCTTTGCATTGCTTTCTGTTTATTAAAAGGTATCTATTTGCAATACATCAACAACAGTTCATCTTGTTGGTGGTTGGCTTGGTTCAAAAGTCTTAAGGACTTTCTGAAATGTCAACCGACACCAGAACATTTCAGGGATTGTGGTCACTGAAAAGCATTAAATTCAGCTCGAGTAATGGCTTTCAGGTGAAGTGGAGTATAGTTCCTTCTGATGGGAGGCTCTGGTGTGGCAACTGAGCCGTGTAAAGACAAGGACTTGGCCATCTCATGGTTAATTCACAGTATGTGTAGCTTTCAAACAGACTACCAGCTTCTAAGCTAAACTAGTGTCTGTTTAACTATCACATGTGTTGACACAGCTGATTTACTTAAAATAGCCTTCTAGCCTCTAGAGAAGAACTAATAGGTTTTCGAACAGGGTCACTCAGAAGAAATGTGTCTGATAAATTGGCAAATTCAGCAGTTACAGTCTCTGTCAGTATCCGACTGGTGGCTGATGTTGATTTTCCCACAGTGATTCCATATTTATTTACTTCTCTTCTACATCACAGCGGAGCTCTGCCTTCAGGCGCTCTATTCAATGTTTCACAGATGAGTGATAAAGCTGAGGTCTCTGTTTAGGAGCCAAGCTCTCACTTTGTGAACCGATTAACTTTTACTGTTACTGTGTGCTACACTGGCTGTTTTTAAGAGAACCTATAACATATTGAAAACAATATATTTTTTGGGAGGCAAAGCATTATTTGACATAAATCAACATACTGGTATATTCCCTGCACTGATATGGGTGACTCAAGATGTAGATACATGCATGACTTGGTAAGAAAAGTATTTTCTTTCTATCAGGTACAAAAGCTACCCTGGCCCTAAAAACAAACTTTCCTTCAAAAGAAAAGTATAGCCTGTATTTGATTTTTGATTTACTTGCTGATAAGGAAAACACTGCTATATGGACACATCAAGGCTCTGAGCAGAACTAATTTGTAAAAGTATTCAAGCTTGAGCTAAAATCTCTCCACTCTGGTTTAATATCTTACATATGACTAACAGATATTAAGACTTTCACCACTTGTTGTACATCTGCTGTCATACTGCAGTCCCCCCAGAGTAAACATTTTCATATGCTGATAATAAAATCCATTATAGTATTGTGCCTTTTCACTAAATTCTACACACTTTTTTGTTGTGTATCCATAAAAGTCAGTACCAGCGAGACAAATGGAAAACTCACCCATGATGGGATCACTCATGCTGATACAGCAGGGAAAGTTGCCAGGTCAGCAAACCCTGGTGCATATCAATTTAATTCAAACGTCTCTATCTAGTAAACACATAGTTTACCACGCTGCAGATCCACGATTTCAGGAGAAGAAATGTGAAAACAAAACAGATATGAAATCAGTTCGACACTAATTCTTGTCTAACCAGCTAACAGTCTACATTTCCAGCCTGCAGGGAAGCAGGTGAGATCAGCTGGGCTCCGCCTCTTTTAAACCTGAGGCACAGAGGCTTCAGACCTGCTCAAACAAGACCTGCACCAAGCTGGTCCTCCTGCAGCCTCCTGGGCACTTAAAGTAATACTACACAAGCTGGAAAATGTGTGTCAAATTCAAATGTCACCTGCCGTAAAAAGAAAATGTCACCTCACCTAACCAAAGTGTGGGGAAGACATGTCAACACTGCAGCAGATAAATTCCTATTCCAATCATTAATATTGCTATCAGTTTCTAATTGTGCTCGCTGTTTAACGTCTGGATGATTACACTGTATTGCATTCTTATAAGGTGCACGAAACAGTACATGGCATCAAACTTAGTGAAGATTTGCTTTATTGATTCTCAGTTCAGTCTGCTGTATATTTGCTCTGTGTTCTGTAGAGGTTACGCTCCCCCTATGAATCATAAAGTGGTTCCGTCCAATTATGCTCATTTGCAGGAGGAGGGAACATCAGGAAACACATGACCACACATGATAGAAATGAAGGCGGTATCACAGATAATACTAAATAAAATCAGTAAGACATTCAGGTCTGAAACAATATGAGTCACTGTTTGACTTATGTATGATTAGACATTCCCTAATGCTATCAGGACCCCTAAACTTCAGAGAAACCTGTCTGAGGATATTCAGTGACTGTTTGTACCTTTTTAGTCCACTTCTTGAAAATCTTTTCATACTTGCTTCCTATAGAAATAATAATAGTCATAATTAATAAGTTACCATGTTTATTTTGTGTTTTTTGTTTTACGTTTGCTATATTTTTTCACATTTCCTCATAGATGTTTTTTTTAAGCACTGTCATGAAAAACTGATAGATGATGATTTTTTTAAAAGATTATTTTCAATGTATCATTTATTCTTACTGTGTGCATCTTTAATGGTTTAGTTTTTGTCATATGTTGTTTCACCTATCCTTGCTACTCTTTCATCGTGGACTGTTATAAATAGTACTTCCTTTTGTCCACTGAAGCCCTTCCACTGTTAGGAGAAGTGCTACGATGATGATGATTATGAAGAATATTATTATTGCAGTGGTTTCACCTTATAATAAGTGGAGTAGTAGTCACAAAGTCTACATGAAACACCACATGCTTGATCCCTAAATGAGCCGCTGTGAAGCCGTGACACACATCATGACATACAACACATTCTTCTCAGGCAACAACTCTGAACCATCTAATTGTTGTGACACAGTTAAACACTTTAGGAGCATCACATAATAAAACCAGATTACATGCATTATGTACAAGGTTTTACCACGTGCAGGCTGTACAAGTGTTCTTCATAACCCTGCTGATGCAAACATTCACACACAGTATGAGCTTTTTTTTTTTTACTGACATTCTTTCATCATTACTACTTCAAATATACACAGAAAAAAAAAATCCCACTCTTATTTGACAAGCTGGCTTGTCCTTTGGGGGGCGTTAGGCTTACATCATCCAACATTGAACCAGCTGGAAATTACATGGCTGGAAAAACGTTTACAAGGCCCTAATAAAAAACACTCTCACAACACTGTTCTAAATGTGGAGAGGAAATATGGGAAGTCATGTGCTAAAAATAGTTCAGTAGAGAACCTTGCAAGAATGGACCCAAAACCCAAGAAGAAGAAGAGAGAAGGGAAAAGCAGACAAGAACAAGAACAAGATATCATGAAAATGTGGGAAATGTCGGCAGAGACTTGTTAACATCCTGAAACAATCCACGTTATAAATATAAGATGCAAGAGTGGATGAGGAAAGATGTAGGACACACTGCATATCAAGCAGAAATCAAAACCTTCCTGCACATGTCACACAAACTAAGAAAAACTGGATTTTAAGAGCCACACTTCTCAAGCCATGTACGCAATGAAAACAGTAAGAAGTTGCAATCCAGATGCATAATACCACCTAGGACCGATATGTTTTGAAAACCCTACCAGGGTCACATGGGCACACACACCCTTCCATCACAATAAGGTGGTGATTATTGGAGGTACATTACCTTCATTTGGATAAAATCTATATTTGTAAAATGTAAAATTCTGTAACAACTTTGTAAGAGAGCAATTTCAATTTAGTGCCTATGTTTTCAATTAATTTCTGTAAAATGTCAAAAAATTGTAACAAAATATGTACATGAAAATATTCAGTCCAGTCGAAAATACCACAATGATATAAAACAGAGAAGTAAAACCAGAGAAGGTTTGGAATGTGGCCTGTTATCATATTGACAAAATTGATTAAAATCAACTCATAGATTTAGCATTAATCATTTAGTAAGAACAGATGGCACCAAATTAGTGGATGACTCATTTTGAAATGAAAAGTTTCATAAAGCTAGAGATTAAACGCAAAATCTTACAGTTTAAGTGACACACCCATTTAAAACTAACTTGTAATATAGAGAACTGATTGTATGCTGTTTGTCGTGCAGGCAGTGAGAACACGATCAAATGACAGCCCCCGCCACATCACTTCAGATGTTTGAAAATGCCCTGGGAGACAGTGTCTTAATGAGCGAGCAGCATTTATTATCTCCTCCACCCTCCTGCTCGCTCCCTCCGGATGGCTCTTTGCAATATGACTCATGTCCCTCTGAGAGCAGGGGTTCGGTTTCAGCAGATTAAACCGAGCATGACCTCAAAAAAAAAGTGACAAAAGGGAAACAGGACGGAGCCAGCAGCGGACTGAGACGGAGTCATCACACCGCTCCCCTGAGTCAAACACATAACTGAGGCTTTATAGTTATTATGTTGCCACGGTAACCAAGATAAAACACTGAAATCAGGACACGGGGCTTTTCTTTTTACAGTTGCATGACCTCAGACTTCTCTGAGGGTGAGCAGAGACCAGAAACAACTTTTACTCAGTTTGGCCTGAATGCTTGTTGAAGTAAATCACCAATCTATAAAAGCTCCACAACCTAAAACTGAGACCACAATTAAGTATCCAAAGCATAAAAAACACCTGCTCTGGTCTTTCAAATACCTGCAAACATTATGCAGAAACTAAAAAACAAATCTTAAAGTACAGTAAAACCACCCAACCATGATAGAAACCAACATTACTGTGTGTTCAGTCGCTGCACTGTGATCTTACTGACCCTGCAGCAGCATGTGGATGTTGTCGATGTCCAGGGGGATGGACCCCCTCTCCACCACATCATCCCTGGAGTAGAAGTCTGACGACATACTTTCTCATCCACAGCCTCCCGGCAGCATGGCACTGCTCTGAAAGAGACACAGAAAAAAGTCCATTGTAGCTTGAAAGTGAAGCAGAGTGCTCTCCCTGCAGGGCTGAATGTTTGATACCACTGTGAGGAAATCCCTGGTTCTTGTTTCCATAATTAAAAATTGCAGACATCGATGATTTACATATGGATTAGTAAAAACAGCACAATGCATAGATAGATTACCATAATACGTTAAGAGCTGCATTTGAACACTCAGACTCATTCAGACTAACAGTACAGACATGCAAAATCTGATTTTGATGAAGATCATTTCCATCTTTAGTCCCTTAGTGGAGGTCATCATCGTGAGAATCAAGGAAAATCTCCTGGCATAGCAGCTTTTAATGTTCTGTACCTACCACTACAGGCCAGAGAAAACTGTCTGGACTTTTTCTAATCGAGTATGCCAAGGGCCAGGTATTTGTAAACTGGTCTTGTTGAAAAATCTTTCTCTAACAGTGATTTAAAAAGCAACAAAAGGCCAAGAACCTAACTCGAGTTAACAAACACAGAGACAAAAAGGAAACAGCCCAACAATCTCATTAGCAGTCGCGTCATTGAAAGCCACAGAAAGCCATGTACCTCCACCAAAACCTTTCAACAAACCAGCAGTTCTTAAATACAGTTCAGTGGGAGTTTATCATCTTTTATAGAGAAATGAAACACTGTTCTGTTTGCAGAGTGCTGGATGAAGGGTGCGGGGTGTCGGGCTGTGTTCCGTCTTGCTCCGTCTCGCCCTGAGAAAAATGTGTGACATTTAGACATCTTTCCAAATTTGCCTGCCTAAACAACTCACACTGTGAGTGCCTTAGATTTGACCAGAATGTCCTTTTTCCCTGCTGATCAGAAGCATGACTGAAGGTTCAGGAGACAGGACGGGTGAGGGAGGCTAAAATAAAACCGTGTGAAATGGCAGTGGGCCTCACCAATATGTCAGAGTGAATGTCAGACCAGGTCAGATAGAAGCTGTCGGTTTGTTTTAACCTGCTTGCATTGCCAGAGGGGTGGGAAGTCATTCAGTAGATAAGACAGACGGTATTCGTTTAATCAACTTCCTTATGCTACTTGTACTGCATATACAGCAAGCACGACCCACCGATTATTCCCTGTAGCACTGAACCAGTGCAAAGATGTATATCCAAGCACGGTACAGTTTGCCTGGGGCTGACAGATCTGAAGCTGTTTAAGGTTAAAGCCATAAACTCTCTTCAGGCCCAGGGGTAAAGCTCAGATAAATGTAGTAAAATTATAATCATAGCAAAATGTTGTGCCCTAAAATCAAGGCTTGGCGATATAGATGAAATCATTATCATTCATTTTTATCTTGATATGTTTTGATATCAATATATAACATTTGCCATTTGCAATCTGGTCGAACATTCAACCAAATCTCACTTCTTACTGATTTTATGTGTACTGGGTTAAAAGTATGTCACATTGCCACCTCATCAGTTAGGTTCCTCTTGTAGATTTCTGAAAGAAAAGTTTGAGTAGTTTGCAGCCATCTGTCTAAATAATTACAAATGAAATGCTACAAAGTCAAATTACCAGCAAGAAGTACTAAATAATGTTCAATTAAATAATTGGATTGGCCCACTGGTGAAAATGCATCCAAGGTTTGTCCCATTTTGCTTTTCTTTGCTGTTCAACCTCCACACAAGAGCGCTGCAGCAATTATCACGTGAAATTTCTAAAAACACAACCACAGAAGTGGACCGGGGGGGGGGGGGGGGGGGGGGGGAGGGGGGGAGATGGGGGGTGTTAAACCACTATAGTACGGCATCTGAGCTATCCCAAGGCCTCATGTCAGCTGCAGAACGAGTGACCGGGGGAGGTGAGAGAGTCAGTGGCCTGGGGTGAGAGAGGAGGGAGGGAGGGAGAGAGGGAGAGAGAGAGAGCAAGCAGACACAAGAGAGGAGAAGGAGAGAAAGTGTAAATAAAAACAAAGAGAAAACGAAGTCCAGATAAAACTGAGAGACAGTAAATAATGTGGAACTGTCATGGGACTCAAAGGACCGCGAGCTGTTACTGATTCATATTTGTCATTGTCTTGAACTTATAAAAACAAACTGTATAAGTTTGTTAATATGTCTAGTAGGAATACAGGGCAACAACAGTATAACACAGCCGTATGAGTCATGATTGGGAAGGAAAAGACAAGCAACTCCCTTTTTAGTGAATGTGAGTTGTTGCCATCAGGACGAAGGTACTGTCTTTTCAGACTACCTACAGCCAAAGATCTTTTATACTTTACATTTAGCTCTGTCGTATAAAAACAGCACTTTGCTATTTGTTTTTATTCATGATGTTTTGTTGTATTTGTCTGATAATGTCACAGGCAAAGAATACATTTCCAAACAAGCAATAAACTAATTAAAATAGAACGGGAAAGAGTGGGAGAAAAGGAATAAGTGAGGAAGACCGGGCAGGCACAACGGATGAAGAGAGATCGAGAGAGTTAAGGAAGGAGAAATGCAGCAGAGTAGAAGAGAAGTTTGGTAAGAGATGGAGGAGAATGAAGGGAGAGAATACAGAAGGGTAGGAGACAGAAACAGAAAGTGAGCCTGTGACAGTTTCCCTGAGTCAGAGTCACAAGTCACTCCCGTCAGCTCTAATTGTAGCAACAAGGCAGAGGGCAGCGACACATAACACACTGTTGTGGAAAAAGCACAGGGAGGGGGGACGTCATGAGGCCGCAACACCAGCTTTAGATGCTTTCAAATGTATTAATGTAGGCGTTCCTCCAGTTGAGGTGCACGCATTATTATTTACAGCCCTAGCCTGTGGGGGGTGGATCAGATAACAGCAGGTAGGACTCATATAATTACTGACACAATACTGATTAACTGTATAGATGCTGTGACGCCACTTCACCGCTGCACGACTGTAACACATTCTCAATGCATGCACAATAAACCAGTTCTTATCCTAAAGCTACAGGATAAATGATTATCCAGTGATGAGATGTATTTTGCAGTCATTCGCTCACATGTGGTTCATGTTTGGTGCTGTGATCACTGACGGGCACAATCGACCAATCAGAGCTTTGTAGGGGGAATAAAGGACAGGGATGACATCCTCATATGTGTACATCTATCTGTGTATATCTATGTGTTTATCGCTGGCTGAATACCTACACTCGTAACAAATAGTGACAGAAAAAAAAAACAAGGGTGGATGAAAGTGACAGGGATGTACAGGTTGATGTATAATCTCTGAGTAGAATATAGATTTTTTACTTGGAATAATAAAGAAAGAAATTAAAGAAGACTGAATTGACTGAATAAAACTCAGCTCAACTGTAGTATTGAAGTGTAGCCAACACAGAACTGAAGTGGGACAAACCATGTGAGATCCAGGATGAACAGCTGATGTGAACGAACACCTGGGGAAACCACATCTACCACATTCCCCTGCAGCTTCAGATTTAACAACAAGAACTTCCTCTCCTGACGCTTCAGGTCAATGTCATGACTCTCTCTGCAACAACGCACTCTCATTAGCTCTCTCTAAAGGATTTCCAGCACGTCGTTGTATTCTTTGTGTAAGCCTGGGCAATAAATCAATACAATCAGTGTTGCTGAACCTGTAATGCAGAGCGTTCACAGACGCACCTTGGAAGATGACAATAGCCAAAAGGGAGAGGCAAACTCGTCTTTCATTGAGCTGAAAACACAACATAGAGGTCAATTTGGGACATATATGCTGCAGCCAGACTTTCAGTGTAGTGTCACTGTCGACATGCATGATCTCTGGACATTTTCATACGTTAACTTCACACTGCACACTACACTGAGATCTGGCTCAGGTGAGCTTTAGCTCTGCAAACATTTATCTTTGACAGAAAAATGAATAGCAACAAAGAAGTACCAACGATGGAGACTAACACTTTGGGCCGTTTCTCAGCCTTTGGCCCTCTAAAAAAGAGCTACAGCACAAGGACTTAAAGTTAACTGAAACTGTTGCAATGAGATGGGGTTTTTACAGAGAAATACAGGAAGATATTTATGATGGACTTTTTTAAAATGCAAAAAAAGGTCACTGCCACTCCTTTGTTTATTTTTACCTCTCCAGCTTTTCCTGACTGATCGGGATTTGAACCCTCTGGTCAGCAGCTCGCTGCTCTAATCTTTGAGCTGCCACCGTCCAGCAGATCCCCAGTATGCCGACAATCAAACCAGGTCATACTACCATGCATACCATGATATGCATTTCTAATCCAGTGTGCTTAGCAGACTGATTCTCAGTTCACCTCAGTTATTCAATTATTATGGGTTGTGTCAATGTTGTTCATCTGCTTTAGCAGCTGGGAGGTGTGGATTTACATGTCAGAAATGTTTTAATGGGCTCTCAGGCCAAAGCACAACCTCTGGATTCCTCTGTTTCATCGTGAAGACACACTGACAACATAACACTTGGTCTGAACAAAAAGTGTATGGAGAGCCTTTGGCAAAAACTGTTAGGCCTTTTCTAAGCCTAGAAGCCGAAATCACAAGGGGACACATACTGTCATTGGGTCTGGACAAATGTCACAGCCACTAGTTCAGTTTAATTAAGAAGTTCTCTAATGAGATGAAGATTAAAAAGCATGCAGCCCCACACAGCACAACTCCTACCAGCAGCACAAGTATATATATATATGTTTATTGTACATTCTGAAAAGGATGTTTGGGACTAAACTTTAATCTTAAATGTCTTTAATTTGAAAGGTCAACCATACTGAAGATATATCAGTCAATATTAAGGTGGTTTTACCTTTCACCTGCCTGAAGTGTGAAGCAAGTGATTGTGTGTTAAACGCAATAAAATATCCCTCTAATTACATTGAAAGAATCATTAAAATAGACATGTGTTGACATAGTAACAAAGCTTGTTGTTTAGGGAATAAATGATAATGCAGGTTACACCGTTCAGTAAGTAATACACGTTATTAGAGCAAAATAATCTATTACATCACTGAGTGAATGGCTGAGTTTTTATTTTACTGCTTTAAATGATCAAGAGCTACAAAGTGCGCTCCTCCGGGCTGCAGGAATGTGAGATAGTGTCGCTGTTATGAAGCTGTCAGGACCCCAAAAATAGCAGCAGGGAACACGTGTGCACGGCTGCTTCGGCTCAGTTCAGCCGGACAACGAGTCCTTGAGGAGGACCAGAGGACTTTTAAATAAAGCGGCAGGTTTAACAAAGACTGTAACGGGATGACAGCAGTAACATCAGTGATGAAGCCCGGGATCAAACCCCGAGGAATGAAGCAGTCAGGAGCCAGTGCATGCTTTACTGCAGATACAAAGAGGTTTCTTTAGGTTTCTAGTAATTAAAACATTTAAAAAGTTGCTTGTACTCACAGGCAGTAAGACAGAGGGTTTTTTGGTGGAGATGCTGGATGCAGGTACAGCCAGTAACGGGGTCCGGTGTGGACGCTCTGCAGTCCTCGGTGGAGATGAAACCTGAAGCGCAGTCTGAGCAGATCTGCAGTCCTGCAGGGCTCCAGGACAGGACGGGCCGGGTCTGTCACCCGAGAAGCCAGAGCCATACCGGGGCCCGAGCAGAAAACACATCCTAAATATAGACAGCAGTCAGAGTTCAACACACACACACACACACACACACACACACACACACTGTCACCTGGCCTGGGTTAAAGGTCCAGTCCACCTTTAGGTTTAGTGTCAGCTCACTCTGGTTTCCTCTCGTTCATTCATAAAGGTTGAAACAGAAGGGAGAAGATAAAGAAGAAGAGAGACTTACTCCACCGGTAACATGGAGTTTTTTAAAACAATAACCTCGCTAAAGTCACAAAGTGTGGGTTGTCCTCCTGACCTGGTGAGAAGTAAAGTACATGTAATGATGTTATTTAATCATTCGTTTTAGATAGATAGATTACTTTATTCATCCCCGAAGGGAAATTAGGTAAGTGCCTTGAGTTCAGAAAGTTACAGAGCATATGGGATTAAACTAAGATTAAACCAACAATATCTAAAGTTATTACAATGAGCTCAACTTTAAACATCTACAGCAGTAAAATGCAACATATACATTAATGCAGCAGGAATATTAATCCAGAAACAGATGTAATAGGAAAACATTGACTGGGAAAAGTTTACAGCAGAATGAATACATTTTACTGATAATAATTACATATTTTTACTTAAATTAGGCTTTGAATGCAGGACTGGTAGTGGAGTATTCTCAGTGTGGTATTTTTATTCTTATGTTAGAAAATGATCTGAATACTAAATACAAACGGTGCAGTGCTATAACAAGTTGTGAAGTGGCAAAAAAAAAGTGGTTGGAAAAGTTATAGTTAGGAAAAGGCTATGTAGGTGGTTTAGTGATGCATTAAAAGGAGCTCCTTCCACATATAAAAAGGCCTTTGTGTTTCAAAGGGACAGGTATGTTTATGTTAGTGCCCATCTGTGCTGATGAACCAGAAAAGAAAGTTGAAAAACTTTAATGCAACTGATTTGTGAATAAAATCAAATAGAGTAAGTAGCCTAAATGGTGACAAATATGCTTCTAAAAGACTAATAATTGAAGGACACATATTGTAAGTTTGCATTGAAAATACTGGTGATTTGAAGTCATCGGGGGGCAACACCAAGTAGTAGTCTGTGTAGTAGTTACCTTTCATTTCAGGCAGTAATGTATGCATACAAATATTTCTATAATTGTGTTGTTTATTCAGCCACAAATAAGCTCTGTGTTTTCCTGGCTTCCACATAGTGTACAGGACAACCTAAAACAAATATAACATTTGGTGGAAAACTCAAAACATTAAGGAACACGCAAACACAAGATAAAAATCCCATTAAGGAGCACAGTAGTAACAGAGTATGCAAAGTTAGACAGTCAGAAAAGGCATCAAAGTAGATCAATCTGCTTGGACAACATGATATAACATATGTAAGTATCAATACTACAAGTGAGCCCTAGAGGTCGGCACAGCATCACGTTAGAGCTGGGCTGCTGTCTGCAGGCTGAACCAACAGGATCTCTCCCTGTTTCACTCTTTATCCATACTGACGGGACATCCACGATCTTTTGTTTTGTAACACTGTTTCATTATGAGCTGTTTAATACAACCACCATCTTCTACTCAAGGGCGCCTCAGTGCCAGGGGTTTTTCATTTACTTTCCCTAACAAGATTTGCAGGTGGTCTGGGAACTCAAATTGGAGACTTGGTTTTCTTCTGCTTGTTGCATTTAACAAACAACCAAAAACAAATTACAAACTATTGTATATGAATTTCTCAAGACTAAAATATACTTTGAATGACTTTCAGGGTCTTTTGCATTACTTTGAACCCATAAACTACACCTGTCTTCCTTCACTGCAAATTAAACCAATCCAAGTGTTTTTAACCTTTTTTTTACAGCATCTATATGTTGATTTCAATTTAAATTTTTGTATAAGTTAAACTGTAATGGATCAGAAACAACACCTGTGCATTCATTTGCAGTAACTTTAGTTTAAACATCCAGATATCCCGTCCTTTAGTATTATTGATCACACTCTGCCGTTCTGTCTCCTCTCTTTTGCTTACTTTTTATCATGCTTAACTTAAAATTACTTAAATTGTGATAATTCTGATAGGCTTGCTGGCAGATACAGTTCACATGCTTAATAGTTGTGTTGGACAGCCAATGAATGTAGATGCTTCCATAGTGGACATAAGGGCTCACCGAAGGATTTTATGTGTATTAAAATGATACAGCACTCCATACAGTTTATGACAAGGAAGCTGTTGAGCTTTCAACCACATCACACAGTCTTCTTGTCATGGATCTGTAGATGTTGAGGGTTTTTATTATTCAGGAGTTCTCGTCCAGGTTGGTTTAAAGTAGATTTTGACAGTCTACTTACTGCCATGTTCTCGGGCTTTTCATCATAATCTTCATCATCATTAACTGTCAAGCTCAACTTCGAAGTAAACTCGAACGAGTCCTAATTCCTGAAAGTGCAAGAAGAATGGAAAGTTTGGACATTTACAATTCAATTTACAATTGACGACCCTGTTTCCTCACTTCTACAAGCTCCAGACATCAGATTTTGGCTGAGGTTCTTTCCTTGTAACACTGTAACGATGTACATTAACGGGATCCCCTCAGCATTAGGAATCCAAGGACCGGCCTCAGAACTGGAGCTGCTTCTTTTAAAATAGTCAGGATGGGCGAAATTAAGTAGAATAATTTCCCCATAAAAATTAATGAAGTATGACCAAAAAAAAGAAGAAAAAGTTAAAATTTAAAAAGAATCTTTAATTTACAACCCACGAATAATTGCACAAAAGCCGGATTGTGTCAACCAGGCTTACTGCCTTTGTAGTGAATTACAATTAACCTCACTGTAATCACCACTGTTATCCAATTACATGCATTCTGTTATTCCACACGCTGCACTGTGTTCAATAATAGCCTCCAGATGGGTAATTCTTTCTGATAGTGAGAGGAGTGTGAACCTGTCTCTGACTCATCCTCCTCAATAATTTCTCTAATCTAACTTTAATTGCTTGGCCTCAACTTTCAACTTTACTTTTAAAGATTCATTTCCTGAACTACTTGAGAGCAGTTCCGCTCCGCTGGCTGCAGGGCCTCTGATGATGGTAATTTCTTCATGAGGCGCTTACTCACCCAAATCAATTCTTCCCCTTACTTCACATCTCCTTTCTCCTCCTCATCCTCCTCATCCTCCTGTCATTGTCCCCTGTGAGAGCTGACGACAACAACAACAACAAAAAAGGCATAATGAAAAGAATGAGACAAAGTGGCAGAATAAGGCAGACAGCAGCGTTGGAGCTCAGGGGTGAAGTCATTACAGCCGGCGTGTGAGGACAGGAGCCGGGTCTGTTTCTGGAGCCAGCTAATTGAGCTCGGATGAGTGAGAGTAGACACAGGTAGGCACTGTGTTTGAGTAAGTTGTTCGCCCTCTTCCGTGTGGATGACTATGAACAAAAGGGCAGACTCTTTACCTAATCAAGCTAATGGAGTGGGAACAAGCCGGTGGCTGAAACTAGATGGGCAGAGACAGGTTGAAGGACCTCCGGGGGATTTTGGGAGTCTGAGGTGAGGACTTGAGCCTCTGATTGGCAGGACACAGGATAATAAAAAGCCCTGCCTCATACTGTCGGGTCCATAAGCGGGTGGTTCAGGTCTGAGGAGCATTCAGTGTGAGAATAGCTGCCTGTCGACAGCAACAACCTGCCTTAACTTTAGTGTGTGGTTGTGTTTTAGTGAGTATTCACATTTGATCCCTGTGTTTGGCTGCAGGACGGCAGCTGTGAGTCACAGCTAAGATGACCCTGCAAGGGAAGAAGTCGCAATGGTGAGTGAATTCAGAAAAGACTATTTCAATCTATTCAGTATAAATACTGCTTTACATGGAGTCCCGGGTACGCACCTTAAAAACAAACAATAAAAAGGCTCAAAGTTCTTTCTTAACCTTGGAAACAGCAGTGGAGAAGATGATCTCACTACAAAGTAATTTAGCAGTTATTTGTTTAGCATTTTGATCATATCACTGGATCTTCATCTGTAGATGGAGTTCGCCCAGTTGTCATAGAATTGTATTGTATTGTCATGACTTTTTTGTTTTCCATAGAAAATGTGATATGATCAAAAGGTAAAAGGGATCTTGTGGTGAGATTGTTGTCAAAAATCGGACTTAGAACCTCAACTTATAAAGCAACATGGACGAAAAGTCCTTAAAGTCTTCAGAAAATTAAAAACATTTTCGATTGACTGACAACTGGAGGAACAAGAATTTTTTTTAAATCACTTTAAAAACATCAGTAATATACATTTTGTAATATTTCAATAAAGGTTGAAGTTGAATTACTTTCAAGTCCTCATAATGCTTCACCCTGTTGAAAACTGGACTGAGCTTCACTTATTTACTAAGCCACGTGTTTACTAGTCTTGGACTAGTTTTCGGGTTTAGTGCTATACGTTGGCTGAGTCATTACGGAGTGCTGTTGCCCTTAACTGTTTTTAGCTGCTCCTGACCTTGTTTGGGATGTCCTGTCCTGTTGTAGTTTGATGAGTCAAATGGTCAGTCTTGTTAACATCAAGATGGAAACTGGGGTCAGGTAAAGTCAGATGTCCAGGAGCCAATCGAGATCAAGGCCAGCTGCATTTTTCTCACGTTTGTCTGAAACCAGCTGAGGGTTGAACAAGTTTAACTTCAGCAGCAGAATCTAATTAACAAGATCTACATTAAACATCTTATATTAAACACAACATTGGAATAAAGGTAGAATTCCTTTTAAATGATTTTATTAGAAGCTCACATAATAATCAGTAGGACTGTCTGTGCATCTTGAATAAGACTCCTTCACAGTGACATAAAGATACTTCAGGATGCATTCACTTAGAAAATCTGAACTGTGTGAAGAAAGCCATGAAATATGAAATATTACTGATTCCATCAAGAAAATACTCTTCATCATCTCACTGATTTCCATATTTCCTTCAAATATGAACACCCAGTGCATAAGAAGGTGCTCATGTGCTTCTCACCCTCAGGAGTCCTGGACTGCTGCTGTGCTGGCTTCTGCTCTGGACCCCTCTGCAACCAGACTCGCTCCGCCGGGTGTCAGCCGTCAACCTGCGGCGCTTCATTGGTTGTGCCGTCCGGGAGTTCACGTTCCTGGCCAGGAAGCCCGGCTGCGGGGGCCTGCACATCACCACCGACGCCTGCTGGGGGCGCTGTGAGACCTGGGAGGTGAGCAGCTGGGAAGGCAGCTACTGTACTGTACAGACAGAGAAGAGGAGTGTAAATGTGACGTGAGCAAAGCTGACAACTGTACACAAAAGAAAGTAGTCTGCTGTTTGCATCAGCTTACGTTTAAAGAAAGATGGAAGAAGAAGATGGATTAGATGCAGATTCAGCCAGTCAGACAAATACACAGAGACAGACAGGCAGACAGACAGCAGGACCAATACTGTAGATACAGAGATGGAGACATGGGTGATCCCCATGGAGGAAATTTGTTTTTGCTTTCCTCCCTCCACAGGGAGGTCGGTGCAAGGTCGGCAGCGAGTGCAGGAAGGGATTCAGCTGCTAGACAGATGCGGCAGATAGATGGACAAATACCAGAACAGATAGAGGGATAGATATATATGTCAGATGTCTAAGAAGAGTATATGCCGTGTTTGCAATAACACACTAAGACCTAACATTTGTCACATAGTAATAAGAGGCTCTCTGAAAAGTAATTGTTGCGTAAGAAAGGAGGGTGACAGGAGGCTTTTGGAGCAGTGTGCACAGAAATTGAGTTAACTTTCTGCAAGAATGGAAAGCAGCATGGAATGAGAGATTGAAATGACAGCAGCGGTTTCCTTAACAATGCCTCAAGTGCACAAAAGACACAATTGGATTTCATAAGTCCACCGGATGCTGATTACAAAAAAATGCTGTGAAATCTCAAGTTTCATCTAGTACATTGTATTCAGTGACAAGAGGTATTAGGAAGCTCATGATTCTCTCTGCTTAGTTATTGCGGTGTAGCTGGTGTGCGTGCAGGAGGCCCGAGCTTTGTTTTGTGATACTGTCTGGATCCCCTCAGGGAGGAAACTCATCTTTTTGTCTGCTCTACCCCACAGTGAGGTCAGAACGCAGTGGAGGGAGTCAATGTCTTGTTTTAGGGACAGTCTGTAGGACAGACATTTAGGGGGTCAGGGGTCAAATCAGTGTAATAACAATGACCCAGCTTCAGGATTTACAGTCTTACCTTGTGTGCATTCAGAAGATAAGAAGTTATGACAGAGACATTTTTAATTACTGCAACAGCAGAATAAGATTAAATTCCTGGAAGACCAACACCACAAGCAATTAATAGAGGCTTTGCAGATATGTCACAAATCTCCCTTCAAACACAGCTTGATAGCATAACGGAAGTTCATAATGACGAGCTAAACAAAATAATTTATTAAAAATGAAAATTATAATAAGGTGGATTTGTTTCCACATCAGGACTATAAAGAGAGAAACTGTCTGATCTGCAGGTTGGTTTGTAACTTCAAAAGAGTCATTAAAGGTACCTTGTGAAGTTTTTCACCACTAGTGGTGCTGGCGAGCAATGTTTTGATGAGTGGGCCCCCCAATGTTCATGTTTTCTGCTCTAAAAGAACTTGCATGAGCATGAACATGCATGCCATGAGCCTGCAGGTGATGTGATACGCATCCACCCAATGCAGACAGCGGTATCAACATCAGTGGTGGTAATGACGTGTAAAAAACAATAAAAAAGAAAACAGCTTTTGCAAATGTTTTATAAGATATGAAATATATTTAAAATGTGCAACCTAATAAACCCGAACACCTCCCGACACAGTAAATGTGCCTTTTTAAGGTTTCATATATATATATATATATTCATCATATATTAACATTAGAGATTCAGTTCATCTTTAAAACTTTACAATTGCAACTTTAACTTGAAATTGACTGACCTGGCTCTGTTAGCTATGTGCTAAACAAATTCAGGACTAAGTTGGTGGTAAAAACTTTACAGTTTACCAGCCACCAAAAACTCAAACTTTATTTAGAAGATTTAGCTGTTGTGCAAACTGAAGATATTAACAGTTACGGCGGCTAACGGTTTGTATTTCATATTAAGAACCTTTGTTGGAAGAGGAAATATGATTTTAGGATTAAAGTTATTAGGGTTATTTTTTTATGTTTTTAGAAGCCGGTGCTGGACCCTCCCTTCATTGAGTCCTACCAGCGGGTTTGTACCTACAACGAGACCCGTCTGGTCACCGTGAAACTGCCCAACTGCCAGCCCAACGTCGACCCGACGTACACCTACCCCGTGGCCCTGAGATGTGACTGCAGCGTCTGTCTGACCAGCACCACTGAGTGCATAACATCTGTGTGACACAAATCTGAAAATATACTTTATAAAGTAGATTTCAAAGTACATTCTGCTTTTTCTGGAATGTTCTTTTTGCTATATTGTCAACTTTTTTTTACTTTTGAGAAATGCAATCATTCCTTATTTTTCTGTAAAAGATGCTGTTTGGTAAAAAAAGGTTCTGGTAGATTCCTGCCCTGCTTATAATGTAAATCAGAATCACTTTTTTACACAAATAAGTTGTATATTAAAGTTAGTAAGGTAACTTTTACTCATAATCATGTGCTTTTTTAATTTGCTTTAATCACCAAAATGCTGTCACAAATGTGAGCTAGACTACTCTATATTAATTAGTAAATCACATCTTCAACAGTTTGTCTGCTGCCTTACTTAGTTGCACTGATTTTTTTAAATGTATCATTTAACCAAAGCATTTCTTAATTAAAGTAAAGAGACAGAAGTTTTGAATTACTGAATTTTAAATTCATACTGTTAATGACTTACATTAGGGGGAATCATTTTGTCTTTAAATTGAGAAAGGGGTTGTCTTTTTATCCCCCATGAGCGAAAATGTGTTTTTTCTCTTACCACTGGTGTACAGGGAGGTCAAAGGTCAGGCGTGGCTGCAGAACAACATCCCTGGAGCTTGTAGGGATTCAGCGTCCTGCTAAAGGACACATCAGGAGGGCAGATGTTCACTGTCAGAGGGGCTCAGACCTGGACCTTCAGGTTACCCTTCCAAACTTTCTTTGATAAAATCTAAAATCTAAAACCAATTTCATTCTTGCCACCTGTGACACTTCATGTGTTCTTTCAAATGTAGAAATATGTCACCCACTTCCTTCAGCAACAGTTTTTAAATCTCTTAGAACTTTTCCTGGAGATTTGTAATTACTGTAATTGACATTATTAATAATTCGTATCAGTCATTAATGCGACCACTTGTAAAGCTTAATGAACTGACCCGAGCTCTGAGGCCAAATCCCTGCTGGTTTAGTCATCAGCAGTGGGGCAGAAAAACAGTCCTTACTAAGTGTTGTTATTGGTATGATTCCCAAGGAGAACAGGGTTTATGTAATCCCTGAGCGCTCACATGTCACTGAGGAGCTGCAGGGCTGCGTGTGAGCCCCGGCGCTCACAGGGAAACAGAACCTGCACCCCCCACAATACAAACCCTCCCTGTTCCTCTATCTGCCTCTGTTTGGCACTGCAAGTCTTTCTGCTTCAGCTCTGAACTGCTGCCAAAAAAACAGATTTTATTAATGGATGGCTACAGTAAAGAAAAGAAAAGATAAAGAACATCTGAGAATCGATCTGTGTTTATTTTGAGTAAGATGATCAGTAATAAAAATGTTAAAGTTTGGCACATAATGAGCAGCTTAGTTGTGTTTTTCTGTTATTGGAAGCATTTTCTAAACCATCCTCAGTACAAGAGGAAGTTGTTTACTTTAAAATATTATAAATGTGATAAGGACCAAAACATTTTGGATAAGACATAAAAACAAGGTGAAAATCAGTTTAAACTAATCTGGTCCTTCATTTTTCTGTTAAAATCTGTAAAAAAAAAAAAAGAAAACAACAAGCCTTATTGACTATGTAATTAATCCAAACATAACTATGAAAGCTGCATTTCTATATTTTGTAACATATTTGGGCCTTTCAGTATGTTTATATCTAATATTATAAGGGGATCAAACCTGTGACCTTCTGGCCACTGATGTCTTTCTAACCATCAGGTGACCTAAATGACACTGAGGGAAAAAGTCTTATCATCATGACTCACACTGTGTCAATTAGTGCCAAAGATAATCATTAGCCGTTATTGATTCAGCTCCATTTTTAGAAGCTACATCAGTGCTTCGATTTATGTGCCGTAAAAGTCAAAGTTAACAAGCTGACTTTCTTGGCTGAGGTCAGTTTCACATCCAGCACAGCGAACGACAGCAACGGAAATAAACCCTTCAGTGTACAGAACATCATTCAAGTACAATGTACAGTATATATTATAAGACTGCATAAGCTTTTATTGATCTCCAAAGGGGAAATTCAAACTTTGTCCAATTTAATGTGGTTTCCTTTTTCAAAAGCCTTTTATGTTGAATTGTAAAATGTGGGTTTTAAATAACTTTTTTTTATTTTACATGTAAATTACTTCATTTTCAGCTGCTGTGAAGTCAACCAACTGGATTTTTGAACAGCCATTTATACATTTTGCATTAGATAAAAATGTTGTTATGTGCATGTAGTTTAAAATGCACTATTCCTTGTTTGGTTCCTCATACCAAGAACCAAACAAAACTAACAGGTTATATTGTTGATTCTCTTCCACAACGTGCAGCCGGTAAAATGACGGTAGTTTTTATGTAATGAAAAGGCACTTCTTTGCAGCTTTGAACTCTGCAGAATTTACATTGTAGAAGCCCAGAACAGAACCTCACACTGGCATAAAAAGAGGAAGATGCATAAGCAAACAGCAGTCAGTGTGAGTGCCAAAGAGGCTTTTAAAGGGTGAAGAGAAAATGCAAAGGTTAAAGGAAGAAACAGGGGAGAGCTTGGCTGTCTGGACTGCTGGCTCTCCTGAGACCTCTGTTATCTTCAACAACCCTGACAGGAGAGTCGCTCTAACGACCCCCGCTGTCCTAATCACTCCTGACATTACCACTTCCTCCTTCGGCTCTGGGGAGGAGGGTGGGGGGCGGCAACAGCTCTTGGCAGGGGTACTGGATCGCAGGAGCAGAGAGTCTGTGACCTCCTCTGGGAGCTCAGGGGGAGACACAGTGACTCATATCAGATCATTTTTTAAAGGGGTAAATCAGGGCTCAAAGGGATTGTTGAGGAATGTCATTCAGTTACTGTAAGAAACGCTTTGACATTTTTAACTTTCCAACCTTCTGATATTGATCTGGAGCAAAACGTCCTGTGCTATATGGATTGATAAGACATCGCTTAGGTTTTTGAGTAGATTAAAGCTCCACCAGTCAGTATTTTCATGTTTATAATGAATCAACAGTATTGTGGAAGGAGGCGCTATTATTGATGAAATCACAAAGAGAGCCACATACAGTGCCTTTTAGCCTCTTTTAGCTCAAACCAAAGCTAAGAGGAGGTGAATATTGAACATACATTCATCAGGTGGCTTCCTGCCACAGTACAAGGCACTGAGGCATTTCTACACATGAATACAGACATGTCTGCTTAAATAAGCTCATATCTGCTGGTATAGCAGCCTGGTGGATTTATTGCTCTTGCACTAACAGAAACTTCTTATTTCTGTTGTGGTTGTGATCATGAAACATGTTTCAGGTAGAAAATAACCAAAATAAACACTTTAAATGGACATGCAGTTTTCTTGACTGAAATCAAACGAACAAACGTGTACATCAAATTGTTGTCAGCCTGGCAGTAACAACAAAATAAATTCATTCAACCCATTTTAAACCAGTCAGAAATAAGTATTCTCCCAGGCTACTACTGCATGGGTCGCTAAAACGGGGTCAGTTTCCCACTTTCTCTCACTAGTCAACTGCAGATGGAGGTTATGGGCAGGTGGGCTGATTTAAGGGGTTTGCCTTAAGGGCAGCTTCCTCTCCTCTGCCTCTGAAACAGCCTGACAGATACCAACTGGGGTTATGAATTATACAGTCGCTCCTGCAGGGACATGCGGATGTTGAGGAGGATCTGTGAGGACGATGAAGATTCAATGGAGGGAGCGGCAGAGTGGCTCTGCTGGGTGAGATTTCTCCAGGGGTTCACCCTGCTTGAGATCGCTATCGCCTTTATAACCATTGGCATGTAATATGACGGAGGCGGCGTGGGTGAAGGCTGATTGATGAGCTCGCTTTCGGCGGCAGAAAATTCTGCACACAGCATTTGTGGAATCGAAAAGAGTCATGGGAAACAATAATTCACCAGTTTCCTTGTTGGTTTTGAACAATAGAAACAAAGGAGGAGAGGGAAGCGCTGGTAATTTACTTTTATATTACATTTTTAAAGGGAAATATTAGACTTTTTCCACTACTTTTATCTAATCGTCAGAGATACTAGTTACTTTGCAGATTTACATTGATTTCACATTCAAAACATGAGGTAGGAGTCTATCTTTAGTTTTTTCATTATTCAGATGCCTAAAATCACTTCCTTTACATTTATGTGACAAGGACCTCAAGCAGCCTATGAACTCCTTGGCTGTGGCTGTCAGGAATAAAGGTAGAAGCAGTGTGATAGTTGTATGGGAGAGCATGAGAGAAAAGTTCAAACCCTGTCTTCTTTCCCACCTGCACACACCTGGCCAGTCGCTGAGTAAAAGTGTATGTGTTTGTTACAAAAACCTGTTGGATGCAGCCCCCCAAATTTTAAGGTTAGAAGAGAGTGAGGGGATGGGGATTCAGACGCTGTTCGACCATCCGACAAGCACTTAAGATGAAGCATCCTGGCCCCTTTTATCAGGGCCACGAAACCTCGTAAGAGAGGAGGTTGGGGTGGATGTGTCACGATTGGTTGGAAACCAGGGAACAGAGAGGAACCGACCCAAACGCAGACACAGCAGAGATAATTGTCCAGTGGTATTCATTAAAATGAACTTACGATCCAGAGGCAATACAAATCCAGACACAAACACAAGGACTGGCTTACAAATGCAGATGTGGTAGGTAACAACACAAGGGCAGGGCAAACGAGACCAATACAAGAAAGAACAGGGCTACGGCAACACAGGAGGTACAAACTGACTAGAAACACCATAAAGTGGAGAGGGAACTAAACAGGCACATAAAGTGAACACAAGAAACACAGGAAAGTCAACCAAAAATATGTAAGGATGGACAGATCAACTTATTAGTTTTTGTGAAGAAACCAAACATGATAACATGTTTTGTCATTTGTTCTGTAAGATGCAAAACCCTGGATTAAGTTCAGCGACAGTTTTAAAATGATTTATTTCTACTGCATCCACGCATAGCAACTGGGTTACGGTTAAGGTTAAGCAAAGACAAGGTTCCGGTTAATAAAAAGGCAAACATTAATTGCAGGTCTGAGACAGGATGCGAACAGACATGCTACACACCCAACCACCCGCCCAACATCCTCACCATTCCCTCCATCTCATTAGAGAAAGGTCACACTACTTCTTGTGTTGAGACTGAATGTTGCCGATGAATACTGGAAAAATTAATTTGTCAAAAAACAGTAATATCTTTATTTTTTATATTCCTTCCCTCCTTATTTCTTCCCTCAACTTTGCATATCTTCCTCCTTTTCGTGCTTCCGGATGTCTTTCGTTTTATTCTATTTTCCTTTTTCAACTGATCTAAATGGATGAAAATGAATCGTCTACTAACAAACAACGGCAATTCAAAGTGCTTTACATTAGGCACGGAAATGCTTTAGAACAACACTTAGAAACATACTAAACAGGAAAATAAAATCAGTTAAAATAGGCCAAAATATAAAACTGACTCAATCAAAAGGCAGAGGAAAAAAAGACATATATCACTATAAGGACTTCAACACAGTTTTTCCTCACCACCCCCCTCACTGCATTAGAAGAGATCGCCCACAGTCTGTCACCCATCATCCTTAAATACCATTGACGTATAATATAACCGTGAGGGGCGGCAGTGGGGTCACAGCACGTCCACCTCCTCAGCAGGAAATAAAACAATAATGTCACTATCAGGTCACACCACGGCCACTATACCACTGCGTTATGCATTAAATAATCCCATTCAGCAGCAAAAGCAGTTTTTATATCTACACAGAGGGACATTTCACAGATTTAAGCTCGTGCTTTCATCCAGAGGTGCAACAGCAGATGAGACTTCAGTTCACAGATGCACTTAATTAAAAACAAGGTAAATAAATGGAGTGCAAATGTGAAAGTGTCTCTAACCTGATAATGACGAGGTGGCCATAGCAAGAGATGGGGAGGAAACAGAAGGAAAAGTTAGGGGGGTTAGAAATATAAATACAGACAGAAATAATAGTAGAAAACATGGTTATTTATATCAACACGCAGTAAAACTGTAATATGAAAACTTACTTAAAGAGTTTTCTTATGAGATATGCTGGACATGACCTTGATTTAATTACATCAATTAAAACCCACTGGCTTGATTCTGGCCACACGTGTTCATTAACTGTAATTTAATGAAGGTAATGAACCACCGGAGGCTCAGACGCTTATTCGGATTGTCCAATTTAAATATTTAAAAAGAATAGTTAACATTTTGGGAAATGCAACACTGAGACCACTGTCATGTCTGTGTGTTAAAGGTGTCCTGTTAGTTACCACAAATTGTTCATAAGTTTACTCACTTGTGCAGCGTTCGAGCAGTGTGGTGGTGGTGATGATGGCTCGGTGGGCTGAAAGGCTTTAGATCCTGGATATCCCTCAGTCCATTTTTCTATGTGCAAATAGATTAAAAATCATGCACACACAACATTTCTTCTTTCAATTACCATGATTATAATAAGCATTGGAATTAGGGAAAAGTACAGATTTTAATTGATCAGTTTAGCGTCGCTTCTCTTCTTTGCTCTTCAGTCTACATCTCTGTTCTTTGCTGTGGCCCTTTGATCCCAACAGATCAGTTAAGTTTGAACAGTACATTGGATCTGATGTGAACGTTTTGATTCGTGAACACAGTGACCGCCCCTTCAAAGAAAAGTAGATCCAAGTTTTTCGTGTCTTAGAAGTGTTTCCACTGATGTTTGAGGATCTATTGATCCAGGTTTGCTGTTTGTTTCATTATTACATACTAACCATGGATGTAGGAGGATGTTTGTTCCGACATGGTCATTTCTGAAACTAGTGTCCAGTCGTTCTCACATCAGTTTCAGCTGAACGCACACCTCCGCCAAGGCCAATAGTCCAGTTTTCTATCATATGCAAATCTGCAAGCGCATCCACTGTATGTGTCTGGATATACTACGTGACTGGGATCCAGACCCACTACAAAATGTAACGGCTTCTTCCTTCCCCTCCAATTCATGAGTTCTCATGAAGATCAGGCCAGTAGGCAAATGGCACCATAAACGTAACCTCCTTGGCAAAGTTAACCACTTTCCAATTTCTAAATCGTGTTCACATCATCATCCAAGTTGTCATTACGATTTGGAAATTCAGATTTTTCTGAAAGCTCCAACATATCTAACTTGGTGCTAAAGAATAAAGAAGAAAGAATAAGAAAAAAGCAAACAAACATGGCTGCCTTATGTTAACCAAAGCCTTCGTTCAATGTGATTAAATGCGGATTTCAGGCGTCAAATCAGAAAAAGACAGAATCAATGAATTGAAAGTGTGGCATACTTACTTGGCGTAATCTGTGGTGGATCGCACCACAACCAAAACTATACACGTGAACAAAACTTGACATTGATTAGAAAAACGTTTTATTACATGCCCAGTAGAAAGTTCGCAACATTTTCTGAAGTTGTTAAAGAAAGATTTACATCAATAAATAGAAAAACAGACTTGAACTGAACTGAGCTGTTGCGTCATCATTTGTTATTGACAATAGGTGAGAATCCAACAGGATAGATTATTTTCTTCTCTACACTCAGCCGATCTGTTCATTGTTGTGCCAACACTTCTGAAGAATCGATGGCCGGATTCAATTTTGAACCTAAGCAGGCCGGTCCAGGGGGAACAACGCTTGGAGACATTTTCTATTAACAGTTCAATTTTCCAATTTCTTACGAAAGGCTTCAGACATCCAACTGATCTTTCACGGGATAATTAAAGGTTATTATATAAGCATTAGGCTCCACTACAGTATTTCCACCGATATCGACAGCGGCTGAGGGGAAGGAATGGATAACAGTCTCCACTCTGGAGCAAAACCTGTTTCATCCTCATGAAGCTCTGAGGGCAGACTGCTGTTTGATATCAAATACGTCGTTTCAGTGCCTGACAACTGACTTTCAATGGGGAAAATGTACCGTTTTCAAAGCACAGGCGCTAAACCAACCCCATCAAGATCAGATGAGGCCTTTAAACTCTCACAGCTACTAGTTTTTTTTACTGTAATTACTGTTGTATTTGGACACATGAGCCCATAAATAATATTTTGTTTTATTATTGGATCCCTGCTGTCTTGTAAAATGTTGTGCAACTGCTTCAGGGTGAAGGAAAGGGGTGAACTTAGAACAAGGAGGGTGCTTTTTGCTTTTCAAGTGGTTTTCTTCCATGAACTGGATTCGTCTCCTCTACAGTGAGTGTCCCGGTTTGGGTCTGATAAAATGGAACGACATCATATTGACTACTTGTTTTGTTTTGCATTTTTTATGTGAGAGTTGTATTAGGCTGTAATATTTATGACAGTTTTCTGGCTGTAGCATGGAAACAAAAACAAGTCCCTGAAGTTTTCTCTGCATGTTGTGTGATTTTAATCCCATTGTTTTACTGCTGTGGCTCACAAAAACCACAACATCTGTGTACATCTCTTTCATTAACTCATTAAGATGAGATGAACTCACCTTTAGTGTGATGAGCCAGCTGACGTGTTGCATTCAGGTACCTCTGGATTCTGGAAAGTCCTGCCAGCACTCCTGACCCGGTTTTAACTGGGTCAGGAGTGCTGGCAAAGACTATAGTTTCCATCTATTGTTTAAACAGCATGTACTTTAATTTCATGCTGTGTTTATGTAGCTGTCGAATTGTGAGTGTGTCATACTTTAATAAAACTTAAAGCGTAATCTGACCACCGAAATTATACATATGAACACATGAACAAAACTTGATTTTAATCCCATACTGATTAAATGTTTTAATAGGCGAACAAGAGACAACAACTCAGTCAAAGTCCTAAATATTTTCTTAAATTGTTTAAAGGTTATTTACATCAGTAAGTAGAAAAAAACCTAGATTTGTAATTATTATTGGTAGAGACACCATGATACAAAAAAAAAAAAAAAAGAAGATAAGAAATAAAAACTTACCAGCTTTATTTCCAGAGCTTTCTATCACATCCCACAGTCTTCAGATCTGGAAAAAGGAAATGATTGGACCTTTTTTTGGCTTTTGCATGGACTAAAATGCACAAATGTGAATTTCTGTGATCACAAATGACTGAGTGAACCATTCTCTGACAACATGAAAAACCTCTAACACTGAAGCACATGTGGTGCATGTAGGGGACCTACAGTAAAAACAAAACACAATCATAAATATAAATGAATACATTCTTCTTTAGAAACGTGAACTGGCTTTTTAGTTAGATTTGCTGAAGTAGACGCTCTCCCAAGCTGGTAAAATGAAATCTATATCATTTATTTTAAATCTTAATATCCCCTCTGAGCTCTTACTGAGTTCTAGTATCTCCTTCTCCAACATTTTGATAACTTCAACAAGTCTAAAATAATCTCACAAATCATCAGAGAGCAATAAGAGGGTGAAGCTGAACTCACACATGAATAATTAAAATGTTTGGATGTGGCCTCTTCATCAGGCTGCATGGTGGTGAATGATTAAAAACCTCAAACTTCAGCTGACACAATGAATCCTTCTGACAGAAAGTTCCCCAAATTTCACACATTTAAAGATAAATATTACTCAATAATTTTACCCAAAATGTACCAAATATTTTACAACTTCCATCTGAGCTGTAATGATCTTTTGGCTTTGGAAAGAGTCTCTAAAGACTCACACAAAGAGGAACAAAGATAACTCCAACACATCATGATCGACACTAAGAACAGAAACCACTCTGGAGTAAATGAGCTTCAGTCTGCAGTGAGAGGAAATCAAACTTTTGGAGACAGCGGAGGCTCCGCGCGTCCAGGCGCAGCCGCAGGTGCGCCGGCCGGGGCCGCAGCGCGGGTTTGACAGGCTCATTTCTCCTCCTGGCCCGCCGTCAGCCCGCTCCCCTCCGCGGGAAACTAACTGCAGTAATTCGGCTGTCTGCTGGTAATTGGCCCCCGAGATTCAGAGCCTCTCGCAGCACTAACGGGGTGTCAGGGAAAACGCCTGATTGGATTAGTGAGGACAGATTAATGGATAGGAAAGAGTCAACACACCTAAACTGTCCAAGCACCTTAACGAGATTGTGAGGTGTTAAAGTGGGGCTAAGGATTATTTCATATTACACTGATCCTCTTAGAAAGCAGCAGCCTCTGATTTAAATTCTGCTCACAGAGACACAAAGAGCCCGAGGAAAGAGGGAGCAATGGATATTAGCAAAGGTGTCTACAAAGGTTAAACTGCAGGACAGGAGGAGAAGAACAAGATCCTGAGGTCTCCCAAAATCTGTACCTGACTTCTGACAGAGCAGTTAGTGTAATAGGAAGTGGAGGAAAATCCAATTGTTCATTGTAAGAAATGAGCGAAGAGGCTCAATATCTCAACTTCCATTTATTTCTCTGTTCTTACTGTGCTGCTCTTGAGAAGCCGGAGGGAACATCTGCATATCCAGTTTCACCCATTCAGGGTGCACACATCTTGTCCATATGCAGCTATTCTGATTAACATTGCAGGGGAAAGTTTCTTGTGAATGTAATAAGTAGTTCAATGCAAACTCTGGGGCTGTAATATCACCTTGACTGCACTCGTTTGTAAACCAGTTTCATCAGGGATAGGAAACATGTTTTCAGCAACAACGAGGTTGATGGGTTGGTTTCTCATTACCAATACAAGTTTTAATGATCATATTATTATTAATATTAACCATCAGGTGATGAGATTATGTTGGTTAGTTTTTACTTTCAGGCGTCGGTGGGACAGGAAGATGGTGGAGATCCGTCCTGCAGCCGAGGCAGCTCTCTTTATGTTGTTACAGCTCCCACTGGATGCCGATACACATCAATACAGGATCATTGATGACTTAATGCCCCTTTTCGGAAAACTGAGTGAAGAGGAAGATGCTCCGAAAAACAGAGAGAGGCACAAAGACAGACAGGAGGCCCAGAGAGAGTATCCCAGACGGCTGTTTATTATTCTGACACTACAGTTTAGGTGTGCAACTGTAAAACAAGGCATGAGTCAGTGTGGGATTTCAGTGCTGCTCCCTACCATCGCTTTAACAAAACAGTAGAAATTGATAACATTCCAGTAGAAAAAAGAGAGAAGCTTCTCCTAAAGGGCCCCGTTTATTAAAATCATTCGAAGTTGAGTTGGAGCTAAAGCTGAGATTGATGAAAAATTAATCCGGGTGAGAAAATCCTGCAGGTTGCGTCGAGTTTCAGAGATAAGTGAAACAATAAAAAATTCTATCCGGGAAATGACTTCCATTTCTTTTAGTGTCACCTTCAGTGCAGTATGGGGGAATCGAATCAAGCCAGAGGGTAATTTTAATAAACGAGGCCCCTTGGTCGCGCCCCCCCCCGTCCCCAGAGAGGTGGATTCATGGTGTCATCATCAGCATGCTGAGGAGAACGTGATGGAGGAAGAGGAGATCATAGAGAGCGGGAGAGGATGGAGGGGTGAAGGAGGAGGACGGAGAGGAGACCCTGGAGGAGGAGAGACGAGATGCAGAAAGAAAGAGGTGGGACAGAGGAGGACCTCCTACCAGTTTCAAGATGGAGAGAGAGACAAAGGGAAAGAGAGAAGAGGACTCCTCAGAAAGTAGAGAGAGGAGAGTTCTCCTCCGAATGTAAAGAAAAGAAAGCAGACAAAGAAATAAAAAAGTCACCTCTGCTCCCAGTGAAAATGCTGGGAGAGTGGGGACAGTTGTTGTACATTCAAGTGGCAAAGCCAAAAAATCCTGTGCTGAAAGGTGTGTGTGTGTGTGTGTGTGTGTGTGTGTGTGTGTGTGTGTGTGTGTGTGTGTGTGCAGGGCTCAGATCACAGGAGTCGCCCTTCATTCTCTTGTCAAATGAATACAGAAGAGGAGGCTCTGTGCTGCCCTACCTGACAGAGAAAACAAAGTTTCGGGCGAGTTCGCTGACAGCCGAACTCGACAAGCTCGATATACGGGCGGTCCAAGCCACTGAGGAGCCCCCCCCCCCCCCCCCCCCCCGCGTCCTGAACCTCATCATGTACTTTAACCGCTGAGGGCAGCATTCCTCTTCTCGAGCGGTGTATTTGGAAATAGAAATCACTGAATTGCAAATCTAAAACTGTGGATTCTTTTAGGACAAATCGTCCCCAGCACTTCATGTCCAAGTCATTCAGCGTTCTGTCAGAAGGCTTCCTGCTGAACTAAAAGTAAAAAAAAAATTAAAAAAGGGTGCAGAAACAAGACAAACTACTAAAATAGCTTCACCAGTTACACATCTGCAGAAATTAGGGTTAAACATGTTAAAGAATTCCTTCATATCTGAATTTGATATTAAAGCAACTGGCAACTACATCTGAGTAATTGGTGTTTCAATTTCATAAGTCTTTGTTGGATATGGTGATTTTTTTTTATAAAATAGTAAAAAATAGAGATAACGTAAAGGAGAATCTGTTGCATGCAGCCATTTCTGGGACAATTGTTGTTAGTTAGAGGAATACTGTAATGTACATTCTGCTTTGGGGTGATTTCTGATCCAGCAACTAGTTTCTTATTCTTTATTTTTAAAGATTTTTCACAAATCTTTACTATAAGCAGCCATTTTAGCGTCAAAAGTCGAGTCACCAATTATTGTTGAGCCTTCTGAAGTGCAGCGATATCACTTTAAAAGGTAATGCTTTAATTTCTCAGTGGAAAGGAGCCGATTACAGCGAGAAATCCCAGTTTATGCCAAGATCTCTGGACCTGGCTTCAACCAGACTGTAAATGCATCCTTCAGATACATGCATATAACTGTATTGATCGCACTCATCTTGGAAAAACCTTAAACTCTATGTTTCAGAAAAGTTTTAAGGGCAACTTTCAGATGTGACCGAAAATAATGTAAAATCAATTTGCTTTTTCAAGTCTTTCAAATTTTTAAATGGCAGAAAAATAGTGATAACTGTTCCAACAGACACACAGAGATAGATCGTCGGCATGAATCAAACTGAACATCCCATAGATTCTTCTCACATACAATACATCTGCGATGTTTGGTGCATTCTGGGAGTTACTCTGTGATTTTACGTTTTTTGCTCCTTTCCCTCCATCTTTGTCAGTAAATGCTTTTAACGTCTCCCAGAGAAGAGTCTCTGTCACCGAATGAGAGCGAGCCACAGCGAGTCGTGCCCAGTCGGTCAAACTACAAAACCTCGTCAAAAAAGCCGCACGGTACCTCGCACACTGCCATCCCCTGACCCATAAAGATACAAGCTGCTCAGACTGTACCAGAAATACAGTTTGATATGATCACTTCTATGTTTGTCCGGTTATCCGTAAGAGATAAATTACTAATAAGTGTATTATTAGTATTCTTTCTTTCAAAGTGAGTCAAGAAATTAATTACTGAGTTCAGGTTTAAGTTACTAGGAACTGAGTGGAAGCTCATTCCAAGTTTCAGGCAAGTCAAACTCCACATGGCTCATGTATGAAAAGGTTTTGTGATTCTATCTAGTTATTATCTAAAGTGAATTAAATTTCCAGAAATGGTGTGTTGTTGACTTTGATCTGAGGGGGTGCACCTTTATGTTTTAGCACGTAATCATGTCGGCATTCCTCTAAAATACAACCGAAGCAATCGTTGGTTTAAGATCTGTCCGGTCAGGAGCTCAGGTGTTTTTGACCTGTTGGTGGCGCTACATGAAAACTCGTCAAAGTCATTAGGATTCAGCCTCTGGGGAGCAAAGTGTTGAACTGACAGTCTCACTGCATTCCTTAAATAAAAAAGATAGTTAATTTAGATTTTATTCTACACGTCATCTGGTAAGTTTAGGTGCCACGTTTGGTTGGTGGATATAAATAACTGATATCTCAGATTATCTCAGACTATATACTATAGATAAACTATAAACAACAATAAAAGTCCATCAGAATCAGCCTCTTAGAGAATCAAATGTTGCATAGCTTTGCATGATATTTGATATAAGTGACAGGTGAGTTAGATAGAGAGATATCAATCATACTGGCATGTGCTGCTCTGCACGGTGGTAGCCGAGGGGCCAGATCGCCTGAAACTGCTGCTGAGATGCCCCTGAGCAAGGCACTTGCCCCTGATTGTTGCAGGGGATCTGCTCAGTGGCCAACGGCAGAGAGAACAAGGGCCGCACTGGGAGGCTCCCAGCAGTGTGTGTGTGTGGGGGGGGGGGGTACAGAGAACAGGCTGGTATGCACAGGAGGAAGTCCCCGTTTAAATCAAATGTTCTCATTTGCACGACAGAAGCCATTAAAAGTGTATTCTTTCAAAAATGTTTCAAAGCAAAATCTGATTAGCTTATTGTGACAGAAATCTCAGAGCTCGTCTTCAACTAGTGGGATTTTATGCCAATTAGCATTACAGAGTTGTTAATCTTCATCAGTTTCCAGCCGGTTGACACGGAATGAGTCTAACGTCATGATAGATGAGAGATATTTATATTTCAAGGGAAAATGGGGGTTTGGTTGGAAGTTTTCAGAGCCAGAAAACTGTAAATGATACTAATATTTTGTTTTTTCCAGGAATGAAAACTCCAAATTTAAAATTGATGCAAATATGTTGACATTTAACTTATTGATTCTTTCTCATGCACATCCGTCTATGCCGAGTTTAGACTCCACACAACTGGTCTTTTGGAACAGCCACCATGTGAGACCGGGTGATGCCTTAAATTCCTGCTGAGGCACCCCCACGTTTCAAACACAGTGCCTGTCGGATCACCGGACAGCGCCTGAACTTACGCCTACTTTTGTCTGTCTTCACGGAGAGATTGTCTAAAGTGTGCCGTTATCCACATCTATCCCTCCCTCAAGTCGGGCCTTTTAGAACAGTTAGAAATACTTTGGCCTACAGACTTCCTGCATCCGCGATATCAACATCTCGGCATCCAAACTGTCACGCAGGACGCTGTGACACTATATGCTTTGTTGACACACAGTACACCAGTTAAATCTGCCATGCTGACTCCCTCTGTCTGTCTGGACCATTTCATGTACCGAAAGGCATCAAAATATATATTACTTTCTTTATCCATCATCCTTTTTAATGAGTTATTTTTATTATCCTCACTTCCTGTACTGCCCTTTCAGAAACAATTCAACTGAGAAGCTTTGAATCCTGTGTCTAGCAGTCCAACCAGCCGGCACGCCCTGGTGGCCTCGTGGTTTGAGGTGCTGACGTAAACCGCAACATCCTCCATTTGAGTCTAATAGGGGACCTTTTTTTTTCTTTTTCTCCATGTCGTTCCCAGTCCCTCTCTCTGCTCATTTCCTGTCATCTGTCCACTGTTGATAAAGGTGTAAAAAACCCCTTCAAAAAGGAAATACAACTTACAACCATTTTAACTTATCCAAGCCCTAATGACCTCCAGAAGCTGTGTTACATGACCTGAAACCCCTAATTCACGTCTGGCTGGTTAGTTTTTTTACCCCCTCACACCAGCCTGTTTTCTGCCACCTGTCCACACACACTGTACATAATAATGTAATAAAGCAGAGTGACACGAATCTAGTCATTTAAAACCATGTGAAGTTTCCATGATGGCTACTGTAAATCTACTTTCTTCCTTATTCTTATTATTCTGCCTCATTAAATATGGTTGTGTGTGTGTGTGTCATGGGATGATGAGTGCTGCTGCATTGCAGAACCAGGAGGGACGGTGTCTGAATCTCACAAAACCTGAAAAACCTCAACTATTGTCAAAACCGACTGATCTGCCTTCTGTGAAGAAAACACACACACGCACACACACACACACATATGTACGCACTCTGGAGCATAAAACTACTCCTTTGCATGCAGGTTTAGAAAACTGATATCATAAAAAGTACCGTATTCCATTTTTTATTACTTGAGCTTTTTGAGGCGAAGCTGCTGTCGTTAATGGAATTCAGAGCGGGCTTCAGTGAGACGCTCGCTGCTTAAGACTGCCGTGTGCGGTGCTGGGGCTGTGGGATTACATGTCGCTGTGCTGAGTGGACTTTTATGTGAACTAAACTCTGTGTTATTTTCCCAAAGCCTTCTTGTCACCCCAGTTTCACCCAAAGTGCATTCTGCCATCCCTGATTCATGCAGAGGGATGGAACAAAATAAAAAAAAAAAAAAAAAGCACAAACTTCCTTCATTCACCGACGTGATAACAGAAGGTATAGTATTCAGAAAATTCTGGCGGCGTACCCGAGCGATGCATAGACACAAGGAGGATTCTAACAAAATAACCATTTAAGAGTTTACCGGACATCAAACTGAGACCAAGGACATTTCCGTAATCAAAAATAGAAATTATCATAAGAAGCAAAATCACCAATTAATATAAAAACATACCAGAAAATTCCCGCTTCATCACATTTGGGAGTCTGTGTTCTTATAGGGCGAGATAAGAGCAGAATCAAACTTCTATTTCATCTCACAGGCAAAGAAAAAAAAAACATCCATCCCCTTCGATTTCTCTATTTATAAATAATCCATGCACAATCCCTTTGCCAGTAAACCCTTGTTATTCAATGTTTAGAGTGCTACCAGTATGCAAACCCTGAATGTCCACATAGTAAATTATCAATGAAAAATATTCATATCTACAGTGTAGCTCAATAAAATGTCACTTCTCTTTAAATTCAATTTGCATGCAGTCAACTGCATAATATACAGGCAATAAGTACGTTCAGTTGTTTCTTTGGCAGGCCAGAATCCAGCTGGACATGCATAGAGAGGTATGTACAATCAAAAAAACGGGATCCAAGTCACCGTGGAGCGCGGACCCTCACATGACCTGGAGAGAAACGTCTGTGTGCAAATGTTAAAGAAGCCAGTTTTTTTTTTGTTTTTTTTTTGTTTTTAATATCTCGGAGGGTTGAGACCAGTGGCGTAGCTGGAATCCGGCAGAGCTGGATGCCAAAAAGCGAGCGTAACCTTGAACTGATAATCGCGATCGTAGTAGAACAAAGTGCCATGTGATCACTGTGTATTCCTGCACACTCTCTACACCACTGGGTAAGTTCTCTTCAGAGCCCGTCGTCCTTCTCTGAGTCTGGAGAAACAGGCCTGGAAACGGTGAAAATGTCCTGACGTTGTATTTTGGTTTTGGGTGTGGTGGAGGCGGACGGCGCCCCCGTGGACGGCCGCTTCTTGTCCGAAAGCAGTTTGATAATCTCGGCTACCTGGCTCTCCAGGGCGCCCAGACGGCCTCCCAAAGTCTGGATGTCCCCCCGGAGCTCTAGCCGGGTCTCGTGCAGCGCGGCCTGCAGGGCCTGCTCCGGGATGGGGCAGAAAGGGTGAGGGGGCCCCACTCCTCCAGGGAGCGGGCTGTGGAGGAGGGGGGTGACCGCGGCGGGGGTCCGCGCCTCCCCCGCCCGGTCGATCCGCAGCTCACTCTTGGTGATGCCGCTGTCGCAGGAGTCCGTCTTGCGGAGGGGGTTGTTGCTGGACACCCCGCCCTCCTCTACATCCCCGCTCCCTCCTGCCTCCTGACCTTTGCCCTCCTGAGAGAGCATCTCCACGGAAACAGCCTTGACGTTGTTGTTCATCCCCTCCTTCCTGGCCTCCACCGGAGCCGTGTTGTTTTTCAGGCGCATCCAGCCGCTGGCCTTGACGGCCGGCTTCGCCAGCGCAGGGCTGGTGCTGACTTTGAGCCTGACAGTCTGCTCCCCTCCCCCTCCCCCTCCCCCTCCAGCAGCACTGGGCTGCAGCTCCATGATATCACAGTTGTTCTGCTTGGCGGGAGGCTCGGCGGGATGGCTGTATGCCAGCGAGCTCTGCATTGGCGTGACCTGAGACACGGTCAGCACGCTGCTGCTGGGTGGGGCCCCGTTCTGCATGGAGGAGTGGGGCCGCTGCAGGCTGAGCGGCAGCGAGTGCTGCAGGCTGGAGTGGCCCAGCTGCAGGCTCTGAGGGTGCAGGTGCTGGTGGTGGTGCGGCTCCACCTGCAGCTGGTTCTTCTCCAGGTCCAGCTGTGTGGCGGGTGCAGCTCCCTGGTTGCGGAGCTCCTTCTGCTGCTTGAACTTCTGGAAAAGCTTCCGGACTGGATGGTCCTGTGGGATGGTGAGCTGCACCTCGTTCTTCGCCCGCTGCCTCTCCTCTTCCTCTTTCTTCACCTCACTGATCTTGCGGAAAATTATCTGCAGGGGAAACACAGAAAAGAACAACACGGCGCTTATCAGAACACTTATCATTTCATATGAATACTATGAATAATAATTCTCTCTCTGGCATTCTCGCTGAATGTTGCACATTAATCATTGGAGATAAAGGCATTTTCTATAACAGTGAGAAAATTGTAATGGAAATCTGTCAGTCGTCCTCAACTTTTTCCACTTGAACACATTCACACGTCACATTCTCTCTGCAGTGTGCTCAGGTATTGCAAAGTGTAGCTGGCTTCTGGAGATCTGTGTTAAATTATCCATCAGTGCTCCTACACCTCCCTCTGTATTATTCAGACTAAGTCTGGCGCCACTCTCTCCTGGCTCCTCTTACACACTAATTACATTGGGAATGACAGAAATCCCTGCCAGGCAGGCAGCCAGCCATCCAACTGCCGATTTAAGTGTTATTCTTGGTTAAAATGATAATGCTCCCAAAAGATGGCAAGCTGAGTTAAAGATGGAAGGGAGGGGAGTCGCCCACCTTGCTGTCCATCCATAATCTACCCAACCGACCATCTTTACCTCCTAAACTCCCTCGTTTCTTCTATTTATACGTTCTGCTCATCCAACCTCTGCTGCTGAAAGCTTCCTGAGCCAAACCAAGCAAAGCCTGCTCTCAGCTAAAAGAGACGAGGAGGGGGAGACGGTGAGGCCCTGTCCATCATTTCAAATCCCCACGGCTACCTGGAGGCATGACCTGGAAGATTAACACTTTTAATTAAATGAACTATGAGAAGGAGAGTGAAGTAATTGAAAAGTTAGCACCACTGGGTCTTTTTCCTTTACTTGTGTCTTTCTGAAAAGAACAATGAGTTCACTGTCAAGACAAGAATCTGTCACAACTGAGCCGGTGACGCTGATGTGACGTGATCAAATATGATGAACCTCCATTCACTAACAATCACTTCGTATTAACTTCAGTAACTGCAGCCGCGTCCTGTTACCATGTGAAAGACCAAAATGCATCTGTCAAAAGTGCATCCAAACAATACAGTGAAAAGGCAAAATTACCCATGAATATCAGCATGCAGACAGGATGACTTAGATTTTTTCCTTTATTCTTCTATGGAATGAAAAGCTTTCTGAAAGAAATGTAAGTGTCCTCACTTCCACTAAAGAAAATGCAGTTAACAATCAAAACAGCTTCAATTTCTTCTTCAATATTGATTCTTGTGATATTTTAAAAATGTCTTTGTATGGTAGTAACAGATGAAGTTGAAGCACCTAAAGGAAGTGAAGTTGAAGCAATGAAAGACGTTGAAGTGGCAGTTGAACCACAGACACTAAAAGAAGTTTAGGTGGCAGTTACATGTGGGTGATAAAAGTTGAAAGTGCCGTTGAAGTGTGAGCACTAAATGAATCTGACATGTCAGTACAACTGGGTGTGCTGAAAGGAGTTGAAGCATCAGTTGGACTGAAACTGCTAAAATGAGATTAAGTGTCAGCTAAAATGAATGTGCTGAAAAGAGCGTCACTTGAAGTGAAAGTAATGAAAGGAGTTCAAGTGTTTCTTTCATCAAACCTTTTTATATTTAAACTGTCTGAATGACATTGGGTTTGAAAATATGGTACTAATCTCCAGTTGTTAACATGTATTTGGGTTGAATTTGTTGTTGACACCTCTTCTATTCAATTGTTTCACAGGTTAAAAATAGCAAGCTGGGCGTCCTGGCTCAGTTGGCCCAGATACACCTGTTAAACCACAGCCTCCTGGGTTTGAGTCCAGCCTAAGAGCTCTGTCACATGTCACTTTCCTGTCAACTAAATGATTGCTCAGCCTGGTCTCTGCCCACAGAAACATTCACCTAACTCCCATTACGTCTTATCAGTTTTGAGACGATTCTGTCCATTTTATTGGTAATAAGGGCAGAAGCTGGCCAGTGGACAGCTCATCATCCTGCTCTTAAAATAGGGTGACATTCACATGACAAAAACACTGAGAATAGCTGACATCTGCACACACAAGGACCTTCTGAACACCTGAAGGTTACCTCCCATATTCACACACACACACACACACACACACACACACACACTCTCAACAATGTTCTTCTGCACTCAGGCGTCGTTTGGTTTTGACAGACGGTGACCTGCTGTGCACTGGGCAAATACAGTATATAGCCATCAGTTTCATTGTTTTTTTCCCAAACCTTTGCTCAGACAATCTCTACCCGAGGTCCACTTACTTGCTTGTTCTGGACCTTTTCACCATTCATGTCACAACATCTTCATCAGCAACTGAAGTTTGCTCAGTTGGAATTGGAGCTTTGGATGTTCACAGGAATTATTTTGTTCATGTTGGTTTAAAAGTTGAGTTTGGCAGATAATTCTTGACCTTTGAAACCACAGTTATGTATCAAAATCTCCACTTACTGGAGACTCTTTGCCCAAAGCTAAAAAC
Source organism: Lateolabrax maculatus (assembly GCA_031216445.1). Lineage (NCBI taxonomy): Eukaryota > Metazoa > Chordata > Actinopteri > Acropomatiformes > Lateolabracidae > Lateolabrax > Lateolabrax maculatus. The sequence goes on from CM062205.1 coordinate 23,673,187, forward strand.
TCCAGCTAAAACAAACAACAACAAAAACATGGTGTCACAGGAACCTCAATTTAGAGGCAGAACTACACGGTGAGACCATTTTTACTTTACCGAATGGACCAGTTTTCAAAACAAAATGTTTTTCTGTTAGTTTGTGTTCCATTTTGTTATTAATATTTAATCTTTGCCCACTCCTGGATTCTTACGTTGCTGACTAACGGATCTAGAGGGGAGGGATCCTCTTCATGAAGCAGTCTGATGCTGCAGGTATATTCTCTGCGTCCATCACACCAGAACCTGCCTAATCAAGGAGGACATCTCAAAGCTGGTGTAACAGTACTGGTCTGTGCTGACTTCTCTGGATTCATTCCTCGACTGAAAGCTTGCTGAAGTGTTCAGTTATGAACAGGTCCTGACTGTAGACCTCAAACCCTCGAGCAACCCTTGACTTGACCCGGGGTTTGTGCCTGACTAGTTGTTTCCCAACCCCCAACGCCATCACACAGAAACACGAAAGCTAATTCCCTGCTCTCACATACAGACTTTTTTCTGTTGTCGCCATGAGACTGGAGAACTACAGACCTCCAAAGCCAGCCTAAAAGTTATTTCAGACTGAATGCAAATGCTTAGATAGTTGGGGAAACATGAACAGACACAAACAGATGTGGATCCACATGGCTTAAACCGGGACGAAGACAGATCCACTTGAGTTGAAATGTTTCAGCCCAAGTGACAAAATTCAAACTTATTCTGAAGCTGTAAGACTCCACTTCATTAATGTACAGAGGCAAGAGGAAAATGGAACGACAGGGAAATAAGATAAACAACTGCTCTTCACTCATTGAACCCAACGACTACAAGCTTAGTAAACTAAGAGGAGCAGTATACCTCAAAGGCAACTGGTCGATTTCCTGATCTTTATGAATACTCTAACTGTTCTGACTTTGAGTTTGTAGAAATAAAATGCAACCCTATTGTCAGATAAGAATGTCGATATTTTAAGAATGCAAATCCAACACCAGAGTTTGAGCCAAGGAGCTCTGGTTAACATCTCCTCACGCAATCAGTCCAAATAAATGCTTCTCTCCAGTGAAAAATAAACTTTTTGTGATACAGAAGGCGTGCTGTAATTTACCCAGATTCATCACTATAAAAACTTTGGCTGCCGGACAGAGGTTTTAAAATACTCTAAAGAAAATTGGTTGGCATTGCAGTAATGTTTGGCAGCGCTACGCATCTTAAAGCTCTGCTTGATGAGCGCTTCGACCGCGTGGCACCGGGTCAGAATGGCCTGACTCATTTCTTACATTCAGCCTAATTTCTGCTGACCCAATTATTCTGTCCTTCTGTCTACTCAACAGCCAGCGCTCACATATGGAGCCTCATTCACAGTCTGAAGTGGCCGTCCGCCGTGCACAGAATAACACAGTTATGAGTAATGCTGCTGAATGGCTCTTTCCCGTCAGCGTCGGAGGAGTGAGAAGTCGTAAGGAAGAGATGAGATAGATAAATGGCTCCTCACGAGCCACTCGGCTCAACAGCTGTCATATTAACGCAGTGAAACCAGGAGCCTCTGTATGATACGAACATTATACAAGACTACAAGTATTATATAAAAAAAAGTGTAATCTTTGATCTGCTGGGCAGCATTTCAAACCTTTCAGATGTGGAATTGAAAGTTTAAGGTGACATTATGGCTGCAGTGATGAATCATATATCATATTATCAATTGTAAGACCTTTGATAACATGAAACCTTTGTAGCTTGTTACCTGAATAGGTTATGAAATTATGTTATATTATAGGTTATTGAATACATGCTGTAAAACTGATTAAGTAAAAGTACAGGCTTCATGTTAATCAGAATGTTTATTCATCTCCAGCAGTGGTTTCACTTGTATTAGATTTGCTCTGGTGAGTAATTTGCTTCTTTGAGAGGCTTTTTAACCGCTGGCTTACATTATCAGCTATTCACCTAATTGGATTTCAGTTAACGATTTCTTTTAAATGGCACTTCTTTTTCATAACATCTTTGCAAACTTTGCACTTTATATGTTTGTTAATGGTATTATTTTGCAGTCTTTTCATAAAACTGAGTGGCCTGCATGCTGTACAAAACACTGTTGAAGTGAATGTAGGCAACAGCAAATGCTGTGCCGATAAGAGAAATCTGTACTGCAGTTCGAGGAGTCTTTACCGGGTTTAACATTATTGAATATGGAATGACTCACAGTACGGTCAAACCAAAGGCAGATCAATCAGCCGGAGCTGTTTTTAAATCTGTTGGGGCGAGCCCTAGCCTGATAATCAGACAGAGCGTCCACTTTTCACACTTGATTAATACAGTCTGACTTTGTGTTCATGTTGGCTGATTTCTGTTTGGGACCCTCTGAGATCATTTGCAGTCGACACTGAAGGTGTGGAAGCAGTTGCTGAGAACGGTGGTTTTCATGACTATTAAACAAACATTTGATTTAACAGTTATTATTTCTGAAGTAACAACACTCTGTATAGCTGCATGATCTCATTCACACTTTCCACCATTTTTGTGGCAATATTTCTGAGGCTATTTTTTCATGAATGCAGCTAGGAAGCTTTAATATTTGTAAGAGGATGATGTTTCCTATTCTTTATTCCATCATCAAAGGTCTGACTGATTCAGTTGTTTTTGTTCAACGGTTGAAACAGCACCAGACCTTTTTGAATCGATCGAAAAAATGGAAATATGGGTGGAAATTTGGAACCAGGCTAGACTAATCCAAGTCAAGCCACAAATTGTCATAAACTAACTGCAGGTCAGGTTGTCAGTCTTATAGGTTTAAATATTTGCCATTAAAACAACACACTTTTATTTACATAAAACAAGACCAAGTCATTTCAATGCATGGACTTCAAAATCAGAAGAAGAACAGCTGTGCCCAGAGACACGGAGAAGATCGGCAACAACTGCAGGCTTTTCACTCTAAATCCCTACCCGGAAAGATGGAGGTAAGGTTGAAAATCTGCAAATTTACCCTTTAAGATACTCTTTAAAGTCCAGTCAAGTGCTGTCTTACCTATTGTAATATGATGCTCCACGATTTTAACAGGTCAAAATGTCTTTGAGTCAAGTCTTGGGTCCTAATTAGTATGAATTAAGTCAACTTTCTAGCTGTAATGACAAGAAACTTATTATTTAATAGACAATATAATCAAAGCTGCACCAGCCAACTTTTAATTTTTCACAAACAAATCATGGAGAAAAAATAGCAAGGGTTTCAAAAGCTTTCTCTGAACAACATGATCAGTTGAAGGCTCTTTAAGGGCAACCTTTGTATGTCGCTGCACAATTTAGATTCTTTATTTATTCTGCAGTTTGTCTCTCAGTGTCCATGCAGCGTATCTGAAATTAATTTGGGCAAATAGAACATATGCCAGCTTAATTAGTAAGAAACAGACAGTAGTTTTGCACTACATTTAGTCCTTGTGCAGCTTCAAAAGGCTAAATGTTTTGCTGGAGTGAATTCCACTCAGACAACATCATCAACAGTACAGCACAGTAGGCAGTGCAACACTGGAGGGACACCAAAAATCATCCAACAAAACCTCAATCGCAGACAAAAACAAACAGATTTTGCATCGTAGTGGAAGCAGCAGTTATGTAACAGATGCTTCCTGCCAGCTCATACACACCTGTGTCCTCTAAGGTTTGAAATACAGTCACTGAACAGCGAAGAGCATGTGCCACTCCGAAAAGGGCAGGGTTTGTCTAAAAGATACCAGGGAGAGAGTGTGTGTGTGTGTGTGTGTGTGTGTGTGTGTGTGTGTGTGTGTGTGTGTGTGTGTGTGTGTGTGTTAGCCAGATGAAAGAAGTCACAGGTATGAATCTTGCAGCGGAAAATGTGACGTCAAATTTTAAATTATCTTTTTGTTGTTAATCTAATGTTTCAGCAGCAGTGAGCAGGTTACAGTGAAATTCCACATTGAAATGGTGAATCTTTAGTTGTGATCATCAGTTTGTAAAGTACAGAAGATGGTTACTGCTGTTTGCCTGCAGTGTGGTCCTTTCATAGTTCACCCCACACTCCCATGAGAGCACTGCCGTGTTTCTCCTGAGAGCCCCATATGCAGATCTGAGGATGCATATGCTAATGAGAAGAGAAATTTGCATGCAGAGCCTGAAGGGGGATTGGCTACCCCCTAAAACAAACAACACATTCACAAAAAACAACTGAACCATCATAGAGACACGAGAAGACACATCAGTTAGTCAAATGTGAGATCATCAAAACGTTCAAGACATAAGAACTCGTTAAGGATTCCTCAACACGTCCTCCAAATTAAACCATAAAATGCATAGTTTGTAACTGCCCTTTACAATGAGACATAGAAGCATTTTCTGACCAAAAGTGACACTGCTCTGGTTAAGCTTTGGTGAGGTTTAGGCACAAAAACAACTTGGTCAACACTTTTTGTCTGGATACCATTTATTGATAAAACCGTGACATCATATGTCAGTTAAATACACTGTCAAGTTAGCCTGACTCAGTGTAGTTTGCATGTTTATCATTTGTTTATGTTGGCTGGAACTACAATAACACTATGTATATATAATATGCATATGTAGAAAACATACTACAGTAGGCGCAGAATTATTTAATATCAAACCAATGCGTCATGAAGGTCCCCACAGTTTGATTTTTTTCCTTTGAAGTGTTTGAAACAGAAGTGTGTTTCTGCAAAAGGTAACATCTCTTCTGTGTTTTTTGGACACCATCCAGCGGTTCTCTTGCCGTAAAGAGCCCAGGGTTTTTAAAGTACTTCTGCATTTCTTGGATTTCTATAATTGTGGCATGAGCAGGTGTGATTTGGAGGGAGAAAGTGAGTCGGTTCCCTCCTGCTGAGCCAGCTGGTGAACCTGTTCAGAGGCAGTTTGATTAGATAAATTGCGGAGGAATTAGTTCCTTCCTACATGAAAGCTGATGCACAATTTCGCAATTTTTTAGAAATTCGCTTTAAAAGTTCAAAACATTTCCAAGGAAACATAACTGTAAATGCATATGACTGTATGTAGTTTGTATATGAATCGCTTTTAAATCAACTTTAATGGTTAAAAACTTTAATAGTTCTGTAATGTTTAGTATGTTTAATAATAAAAACTACTTGAAACGTAGCTCATTTAAAGAATTGTACTTCTACCTGTGGCTCTTATGATGTATGAATTTTAAATGAACTTTTCGTGAGAGGACTGTGACAGATAATTATGGCACAGATCCAGTGTGTCGTCCTCTTTACCTCAGGAGCCAAATCGACACATAAATCTAATAAAACATTTCTAGAGAGATGGATCAACTCATCATCATTAGTGGAAAAGTAATTCTGCTCTTGTTGGTCCGTGACTCCCATTAATGCAAGATGTGTCACGATTCAGACTCTGTTTATACATATGCTGCACAATTTATAGAAAAGGCAAATGGAGGCAATAGACAAAGAGGATTTTTTAAACGCTTGCCAAGTATTTCATTAGTTTGATTTGTCAGATATTTGGAGAAAAGGCAGTTCTTAGGTGCACAATCAGAAACCCTTTTTATACCTGAAACAACATGTTTGTGCAACACTAATAGATCCATTAGGTTTAAAGCTTATAAGACAAAAACACAGCACAGGGGGTCATAAGACTGTGAGACAGGACCTTACAACTCTGGAAAGGCATCATTTTATCCTCTGTCTCGACGACTGCAGCAGAAATATGTCGTTAACGTCACTAAGTTATCTACCAAGAATGTAGGCTTGCACAAATTTGCCTTGCCTGTTGGAAGGCTTTGACTGTTTTGCAGCCAAGTTGACCAGCCAGTTTAAACTTTTTTGGCCACATGAGGATGTGTTTTATTGCCAGAGGTCTGTGTTGGGACCTCCACTGTGCCGATGCATTGGTCTCCCTGTCATGAATTAGAGGTCTGTATTTTTGAAGCAGTGCTAATGTCCTACTGAGCATGCTCTAAAGACACATTTACATTACGCTCCCGTTTGATGAAGCTTCCCTGGACTCGGCCCTGAAAAATGACGTGTTGTCGGGGCTCTGATACATTTAATGAATAGACGTTGATCAGACCGATCACACCGATTATCGATCACACACCTTTATAGGTTGTTGTTAACATCACCACATCAATCTCATTTAAGATTGTTATTTAACAATAACTCACTGGTGTAAAGTTAAGATGAAGTTGTTAAACCCCGTAAAGATTAAGTGAAAATGGTTGTAACATCAACAGCTACAAAGAGCGGTGGTATTTTATGTCATGAATCTTCTTTGTTTTATTGCCTTCTAACTTTCTGCAGGTATTTTCACCCCAATAAAATAAAACTGACTTGACTTATGGAACAAGACAACTGATTGAATCTACTCCCGTAAATCACAGAGTAAAGATGAGAGTATTGTTCTAAAAGAAGAAGTGTGTACAATTGTGTTTTCCGCTCTCTCCGCTTCAGACAGCTGTGGGCGCCGAGGCGCTCTAAACATCGTGGCACCAAAAATCTATTTTTATCTCAGACTTCAAAGCTCTCGTCACAAAGATAGTTCAAATATAAACTGGGCTTCAGCGTCTATAAAGCCCTTCCCCCCCGAACCAGAGCACCAGCTAGAGACAGAACAAATGCAACATTATGTTTACGAGCCGTCTGAACGTACGTCAGGCCTGTTTAAATATTCAGAGCAGAGCAGAAGGAGAGTGTCAGGGTTTATTTAGGGTTTCACAGAGAGACGCTGGTTGGGCTGAGTAATGTCTTCATTTCAACCAGGCCATGATATTCTGACTGGAGGGGAGGAATGAAAAAGAAAACATTACACACTGTGAATCTGAGCAGAGAGAGAGAGTGAGGAGACAGAACGTGTGGAAGAGGAAATATTATGTAATATTAAATGCAAGTGCAGACAGACAATGTATGATATATAGCACTGTATATATGTACAGTGTAGTATACCATCTGGTAATGTTGTACATACCGATGATTTGTTTTGTCTGGTAAATGCTTACACTGCACAGCTGGCTTTGGCAAGATTTAGTTTAATTACATTCCTGCTAATAAAGCTCATTTAAATTTGAGAGAGAGGGAGAGAGAGAGAAAACATGATGAAAAAAGGAGAATGACAAAAGCAGAGGGAGGGGGAGAAAGAGGGAGAGAGGAGAAAAACTGCAGGAAAGGAATAAGAAAGAAAAATATGTTGTAGTAAAAAGTGTCCTGAAGGCACAAAAAAACAGGATGGACAAAAACAAATACTGAAACAGAAAAACAGCATGAACATTAAAACGTGTATTATGTTGAATGCGGCCAGACCACAAGAGAGAAAAGAATAAACTGTAACAAAAACTAAATCTGACATGGATGACGAGGTAGAGAGAGAGGAAGAAAAGTGAAACTGAGGAGAAATCAGTGCGTGAAAGAAGAGTAACCCCACAGATTACGTTCATATTGGATGATTCTGAAGCTCATAAATTACGTCCAAAGTCAACGTTCAGTATCAGTGCAGGAAGTGGTGAGTCCTTTAGGTAGTGAAGCAGACCGACAATTCATTTTTATTTTTCAGTTACTGCAATCTTGTGTGTTTTAGTTGACTAACCAGACTTTTGTTTAAGTTTAAATTTGTTTTTTTTAAATTCAATTCAGTGTCACAATGTGATCCCGGTTTTTGCAGAATCGTCCAATATAAAAAATCTGTCCCATGCCGGGCACCGAAATTACAGTGGGATTATACCTGTGCATTAGATTTACACGTATTTATACAGTACATCCGAAACAGAGTAGGCCAACAGTATGTCAGCACAACTAAGGAGCTATTCAACATGTCACACAAACAAACAATAAATCAAAGATGCTGTAAAAAAAAAAAAAAAAAAAAGAATGTTAATGCAAACATTTTCATTTCTGTAAGTGTACTGTAGTCCAAGTGTGTCTTTTTACTTTTATTTTGTAAATGGACTGGTTTAAATTTAGTGGACTTTAGAGGTTAAATATATTAATCAACCTAAAGTTTATTTCTAGTTTGTTTTAACTATAACCATCAGTATAATATCTGTGCCAGCATCTGTGGCACAAGCAAGATATTCTCTATTCAGCCGCCTGTTGATTGTCAGTCACACACCTACTGTAATCAGAATAAAGTCTGCCTCCTTATCTACTAAACTCAATATCAAATGTAGCCCACCAGGAATTTGCTGCAAAGCTTTGTGGGTCACGAGTACCTCCAGCCTCTTTCTCTTTGAGCGCTTTATATGATGTCACTCTCCGCCATCACTCTCACTGTACCGTCGAGGAGGAAATCACTCTCTTTTTTCTGATACTGCTGATGGTTTGTTGTTTATGGCGAGCTGCCGGCGGTCACACGGCGCTCTCCCTTCCTCATTCATCACCATAATCATCTGGCAGGGAGCGGCTGTGTGTGAATGAGGTGAGAGAGCGGCGTGGCGGCGTGCAGGAATGACAGAGGAGACCATTAGAGGGGAGCGTGACTTGTTTGTGTAACAGGTCACATTCAGATAAACCAGCAAACAACACAGACCAGCAGAGCAGAGAAAACCTGACGCACACTTTAACTCAGCTGAGCTTTCAGACAGGGATGCAGCTGCTGTGGAAATGACATTTTGGACTTTTATTTCGACCGACATGAAGAACACATTTCAGATTTTTAAAAGAAATAAAAAAATATGATATCTACATCATGTGATATGATCTAAAATGCCACATCACATACTCAGTGGAACTTGAGGTAAGGTTGTTTTGTTTTCACGTTTTAATTTAGTCTTCTGACCAAAAATCAATGAATACATTATTTTGAGATCCGCTGCTGTTTCCAAGGTCAACGATGAACTTTAGGCCTCAATTCAATTGGTGTTGATTTATAAAGTCATACAACAGTGTCAGGTCCCTCAACCAAACACAAAGTGAATGGCAAAGAAGTGAATGAAAAATATTTTACTCAACCTGTACCCTGGTGGAGTGAATCAGCAGAAAAGAAATGATGCAACCACAGCAGACGAATAGAGAATATTGCATTGTCTAAATCATCACTTTTGCAACACTAAGCTCTTAATCAAATGTTAAGTAATAACTCCAGGCCCTTTTGATCAAAGTGTCTAAAAATTGAGAAGACAATTTAAGCTTTTCGGTATGAAGGCACAGAAGTTTACTTTTCCCCTTTGAGTTGATTTTAAAGCAAGTAGAGGAGGAAGATCTGGCAGAAAAGGGACACTGAGGGGGACTAGAATTATTTCTAGATAAAATTAGTTTTCCGCTTAAAGCCAAAGATAAGGAGGAACTCCGCTGTCCTGACTACAGGTCTGTTTTTGATACTATTTATAGTCTGCATTTTTTCAGCTGTAGCCATTCAATGTGTTTACGCTCAGTAATTAACTCTCTATTATGTATTCTTTAGTGTTGGTGGCAGTAGCTGCTCAAGGAGCACACTCAACCAGAATTATAACTTTAAAAGGGGCTAAAATTGATATTTTTATAATAATAATGTATCAACTGACAATGTGAAAAGTGTCTGTCATAGTGATGGACATACAGAGAGTTATCATTTGGTTCTGCAGAGCTTTAAAGTGAGTTTCAGCACATTGTTTAGCTGTCCGGCCCACAACTTTACTGTTTTGGTTCACTCTCAATGCTCTAGAGATGTCCTTTAGCTGCAGCAAGCAGCTGTTTTCATCTAAAAACCTAAAAAACAGCTCAGCAGCAGACAGCAGACAGACACAGTTAGAGATTAGCTGGTGAACATGGTGGAGCAGCTAAAAGAGTATTGGACTAGCGTGCATCAGGTGGACACAAACAACTCTGTAACTGCTGGATGTGTAAATAAGAAACTGTTTGACAAGTTTGCCATATCAATTTGAAAGGTGATGATATGTCAATGTTGTCTTCATGATGAAAAATCCGTTATTGCAGGTTTACAGTACAGAAGAACAGAAAGGCGGAAAACAGGAAAACTTGTCCTGTAAAACCTCCACATGCTTGTTTCCCCATGTTTAACAGATGCCTTTCTTCTCCAGTTACTTAGATTAAATGTTGCTTGCAGGGGGTAAACTTACAGCGTTTAGCTGTATTGAAGGCCAGGTGCGTGTGTTCATCTTTTTTCTTATCCAACTCATTATGATAAAAGATGAGATTCAAAGCTGTGTTAATTCACCTTACTCTGCAGCTCTGATGTAAAAAGAATTTATATAATTACCAGCAGTACGGCTGCATGAAGCCAAAGCCAGCTCAGCACACTGAAACACATCCAAACACTCCCATCTGCAGCTGCCAACCAGCAGTCCGTCAAACACTATAAATTATACAAAGTACCCAGAGCACTAAAACATGATCTAACTGCAGTGGAGGCGTTCTTGCTTTCATCCCACATTAGCTGCAGCTATACAATAACTAAATAAATAAAAAAGTTTGCAGCAGCAGGAAGTCTTGGTTTAACAGCTCTAATAACAGGCAACCGAAAAAAAATGATCCAAATACAGACACAGCTGGTTATACACCGAGTTATAGGCAGTTTATGTAATTCAAAAATCAATGAACAGGCTTAAGAGGCTGACGAATCTGAGGGGGCTGAGGCAGGGAGGCAGGTAAGGGGTGGGCACACATTTCAGGAGTTTTTTTTATGATTTAGGGTAGATTAGAGTTCTGATTTGAGCAACACAACTCTGGTCTTACTGTAAGGAGCTAAAGCAGGATGATGTCAACACAGTCTTTATCTACCTTTAACAAAAAGGCTGTGTGCCTAAAACAAAACCAATTGGCGCACCTACTGATGTCAACGTGCAGGTCAAGGGTCACCTGGCTGACGGAGGGGGCCGAGGTGGCACTAAAGCTATTGTGCTTACTGAGCAACATTACCCCATTAAATGGTCTTCATACAGAACAAGCAGTCGAGCGAGCAAAGTTCTTGCTGTCAAAGGGGCCGCGGTGTAGCGGCCCCTCGAGGAAGCTGAGTAATACCTCACGTTGGCGTTGGGAAGTTTAATCCTGAATGCAACTGTTTGTGTGTGTGTGTGTGTGCGTGTATGTGTGAACATATAACATGATAGCCTGTGTTTGTGTATGGGCGCACTCAATCCTGCACTTGATTAAATTCTTTTTGTTAAGTTGTAGTTGCACACACACACACACACACACACACACACACACACACACACACACACACCAGCAGTAGCAGTCAGGGTGATGGATAGACGCTCGGTTGGCTCACACAACAATAGCTGGACTGAATAAAAGGATTTGAACTGGACGGCAGGCTCGCGTGTGCTGGATCTGACTTGCCGGACGTGATCCCACATGAATGAGAAAATGAAATAACAATAAGAGCGAGTGACGGGAAGCGGCGGAGAGGGAGGTACGCCACAGCTCTGTTCTGGCAGACATCGAAGGTGCTCGTATCATAAAGTTTCTAAAAATAGAAACAGGGAGAGAGACTGCTGGGCAGGAAACAAGACTGCAAGAACAGAATCTACTGTCTTAGTAAGGGAAAGGGACCAGGATCAGCTTATTCTCTAATGAATGTGAGGTGAACACACAAACAGGGTTACTGCAGTGGTTATTAAAGCTGAAGCTGGCTTGCATCCTCAAATCCAAATATATTTTTAAACAACATTTAAGGTGGAGACTTTATATATTGTCTCATCTTCAAATTTTCACATTTTTATCCTCAGCTTTACATTTCCCTCAGTGCTTCATCAGGCTCATGAAAAGATATTCATACACAATCAGTATGTAAGAGTAAATGAGTGAAACCGTAATGCCAGCTGGACTATGATTACGGTTATAACATAACGAGGAAATTTCTTCAACAATTTCCACCCAAAATATCACATTTTTGAACAGTTTGTGGTTATATTTAGGAGGAGACGTTTGTTCAGGCTAATGGAGGTTAAACTAGAGTCGAGAAATGTTTAAATGTGTTTAGTTGCTGACGTGATGAAAACTTGGGATCTTTTTTCTCTCCTCTCCTGAAATGTTACCTCATCAGTTACAGTCACTGTGTCAAATGTAATGAAAAAACAAAAGCTGGTTAAACAGAGTTGCTGTCTGACGTCGGTACAATATTATACACACCATGTAATGAGAATTTGTAATCATGACAGAAAAGGATATTACTGATCCACACACACACACACACACACACACACACACACTGTACTGTACATATTCTGTGTGTGCATGTAGCTTGTTTTCACGGCTTTCTGTCTCTCGCCCCCATGGAACATCACAAACCGGCCTGAGGGACTGAGGGGGGAGTGAGGGGTGACGGGGCAGGAGGGGGGGGCTCCCCAGGTAATCCTGCCTGTCATCTCCCTCCAACACACACACCCACACACACACACACACACACACACACACACACACACACAGACACACACACACAGCAACTAAGGTGACATTGTGCCTTGTTAGTGATGTATTTACTGTGTGTGTGGATGTACAGCAACACTAATATCAATGTCAGGAATCTTTCGACTATGGCAATATTTAAATTGTGTGCAAAATCACGTATGATGAGATTGCCAAGTTGATGTCAAATGTTCAATTATTATTATTATCGGACAAAACACCAAACAAATTTAATAGTTTTCTTGAAATCAATAACTTACACAACAGAGAATCTAAAGGATATTAAACTACTGCACGGCCCGATAATAAATTATCAAAAATAATGTTTAATGTGTTTCACAAGTTACCAGAGTGAAGTCTTCAAAATCTGATTGTGTCAGACCAACAGTATTTTTTTCTTTTTTCACTGGATCGATCGATCAATTTCTTAATAAACTAATTGTTCTGGCACTTCCAGCACATGGGGATGCTCACAGTAGAGTCAATCACACACACACACACACACAGACACACACACACACACACACACACACAGACAATGGCCTTTATGCTGCAGCATTATAAAAATGAAGCTTAAAGAAGAACATGTGGACGTCCACTTCTTTTAAGAGTATGTTGGTTTTTCTCTTTTCTGGCAACTAGTCCACAGAGAAAATCCCCCCTCGTCTTTCTTTAATGCCGCTCTGACTCCTCCGGAGACAAACACAGGAGGAAGAAATGGGTTACTTTTTCCTCTTAACTTCAGCAATTCATTATTTACCAGACAGGGAGCCGAAGAAGAAAATGAGACTGTGTGCATGGATGACTTGTTCTCCTCCCTGCTGCACCTCGTCCCTAATGCTCCTGCCGACTCCCTGCAGTCGATCAAACCGGGAACACACACGCATGCAAAGTTAATGTACACACACACACACACACACACACACACACACAGACACACACACATACACACAGTCACACAAAGATGCCCTTAAAGGCACATATAAGACTCCGTTACGCTTGAACGCTCACATTCATTTAGACACACAAAGACGCACTTACACAGACACTGTATACGTACTGAGGCTGCGCCCCGGTTTTCCAATTTCAATCTGATTCATGAGTTCAGACCAGTGATTCCTTTATTAGAATCTATTTATACAAATATTGAATTTGTGTTATAAATTGTAAGATTAATACAGTGCAGTCAGAAAATAACATGAAACAATGGCTATCCACATGGTTGAATACACTTATTGTAAGTCACTTTGGATGAATAAGAAATGTAATGTAGTATAATGTGGGAAAAAAAAATAAAGTTCTGACTTTGTAAGACGTTGTTAGTCCTTTTATACACACTCCTGCTGCATGGCCCTAAAACTGGGCCCACCCTAAACAAATCAACAAGTCCTCCAACTTAAATGACAAAATATGTTGTAGGAGGCATTGAAAACCATTGGTCAGGTTTGGGCAAAAATATGACATGTCTAAGTAACACTACAGGGTATAATACTGGGACTCAAACACCTTAATTTACTCTCCATTTAGAGAAACTCACCATCATCTTTGTAACATACCTGCGCTCACACACACAAACACACTTCACCCATAACCTCGATTACTTATAAAATGCCAAATCATAACAGAAGTTTTCTCTTTATTTACAGAGACCCAACAGTTCCACCATGAGCAGCACTTGGCGACAGTGGAAGGAAAAACTCCCTTTTAACAGGTAGGAACCTCGAGCAGAACCAGGCTCTGGGTGGGCGGCCATCTGCCTCCACCCAGTTGGGAGAGAGAGAGAGAGAGAGAGAGAGAGACAGGGAGAGGGAGGAGGCAGAGCATTCAAAGATTCATACACACAATATATGCGGAAATGCACACACAGCGAGTTCCTCCATCTCCCTTCATCTCTGCGGGACACACTCGGGTTTATTCATTATTAAAAATCCGACCTGCACAGAAACACCTGACGCTGGGAACAATGCTGAACTGCAGAAGAGAAAAGGGCAACAATGGCTTTCCATACAGTCATAATAAATCTTACTGCAACATTATGGTAATGTTCTAAGCATTAGAAAGCTGAAGACAAACAAAATAAAGAGCGTAATAGTGCACATGTTTCAGTCCTGATCGGGTCATGACTCATTTCAATTTGAAACATGTCAGACGCATCTACATCGTGCTCCTTCTCTTTGTTTTAGCTTTGTGGGAGCGACGGATGATCGGCGCTCGCAAAGCTTAGGGTTAAATTTTAGAGTAAAAGGAAAAGGAGAATCTGTCAGATTGTGGTCTTTGCCCTTGTGAGGCGGAGAGATGTGAGACAGGAATTGGCAGGGTTCAAATGATTTGATTTGACTTTTATTCTTCGTAGCTGGGTTTTTCTTTACGAGATCAGAGGGACTTTTGATTCCTTTCAAGTCTGCAAGTGAGTGATTAAAAACTTCTCTTAGTCTAAAATCCAACTTTAATAAACTCTGTTGCTGCCTGAATTTACATAATGTATACAGTATATTTGTGTTTATATCTGTACTTGGTCTGGCACAGATATATAGATATAATATTAGTATGGGCATATTTGTTGGCCGATAACTAACAAGTACAGAAATGCCAATGATATGTCTGAAGTAATTTAGAAATAATGTTGTGAGTACGTTGTTTTTCAACTGTAAAATGTATAACTTGAACTAAATTGGAGGGATTATTATCAGACATGTTTGTTTACAGTCTGTGCTAATGTCACAAAACAAATGTTGGACAACATTTTTTTTTGTTTATCATTTTTTTATTTCTTAGTCCCAGAAATCCAGTAACAGTCTGACTTTGGTCAACATGCAAACTCGAATCATCTTTACTTTGAACTTTCTGTAGCACATCTGTCGGTTAACATGCTATGTTAGGAAAGACCGGCTTGTAGAGCTGAGCCCAACTGAGTCTGTGATGAGGGTAAAACCTTTTGATTTATCTCCATTTTTTCCCCATTCCTAAGGATGTAAGAATAAGAAAATGATCTCTACAATTCCTCCATCCAACAATTCAGTCTTTTGGTGTGTAAATAGAATTACAGCCTCATGGAGCTACTAGTGTGGCTACAAACATGTAGTTTAATCATATTTTGGAATCACCTCAAAATCTGACATTTGCAGAGGTGTCATGACCGCGACATCATTCAGATGAGCAGGTGGTGTCTGATTAGGAAAAAAAAAACCACTACTTGGGTTCCTGTAATCACACCAGAAATATGTTGATTGTTTTCACAGGATTTGGCCTGCGGCTCTTTTTTAGCCTTCTTCTACAATAAGCCAGTTCGCCCGCAGTTACGCTTCACATTTCTATTTTTAGCTCTGAAAAGTTGGGGCTAACCCTGCTGCCAAACAAGGCCTTAGCCTACTTTAGATTGTAGCACAGTGAAGTGATAGCCTGGGACTACGTGACCCCTCAGGCCTTGGATTAACATACAATGTCCCAGAATGCCTTTAGCCCGGGGCTAAGTGTACAAATATAGAAACGAGAGTTGCTGAACCAAATCTGAAATTTTGATTTTCTTGTCTGTCACTTGTCAGCACAATGTAATTAGTGAAAATGAAAACTCATGAAATGCTGTAAATGAGAAAGAGATACTGGTGGAAGAATGAGAGTCAGGTGTAGCCGCAGAGCACACAGATGGCCTCTGTATGTGTGTGTGTGCGTACGAGAAGCAATGAAATATACTTTGCATAGCGTGTGATGAACAGAAACAGCTCGTGTGTTGTTGGTACGTGATGCAGATGATGCTTTTTTAAGAGCACACATCTGCAGCTGGGATGACCTGAAGACCTCAGTTTCTCTCACTGTTGTTTTCGTTCCAGATGCGAAAAATAGAGACAAAGATACAGCAGCGGACCCCCAACCAAGAAAAATAACTGCCCGGCTTTGTGCCTCACAGAGACATGCCAACGGTCACAGTGAAAACCAGCAAGTAGTGGGGGGGTTTAACAGCAAAGCGTCTACCACGCTCAATAATTACTGACTTTCCAAAAACTCAAAAATAGAAATCTCCAGCAGAAAACCTCCGGAGGTGCTGTCCTGCAGCCACTCTCGACCTCTGACCTTTAAAAATAAATGTGTCCACTGCTTGACTGGCTTTTTGTTAACATGTTAAAAAAAAAGTAGTGAAATCCACAGAGGGGAAAAGATCCTCTGCACGCATCGATTGTGGAAAAAACAATTAAAATAGATCAATAAAGCCAGTATTTCTGTGGAGAAGACCTCCATTAGAGCACACAAGTCTCACAGACCTAAATCTGGGCCTAATAAATGTAAACTGCCCGGATCTGAGAGCTTTTTCACAGGAGGGGATGAACGCAGAATCAACTTCCTCTCAGCGATCAATTAATTATCGTGTTAACTTCGCTCCGCTGTGAGTAGATGGAACGAGCTTTTGGGAAGCTCTGCCCTGAGCGAGCTGCTGGTCAGCCGCCTGTTATAAAGAGCTTCTGACACCTCTGCTGGCTGATTACAACATCACCGTCAGCTGGGTGTGAGAGTGAGCAGCTTTCAAGTAAGAGTAGTAACATCACAAAGGAAAAATACTCCTGTATTCAACCTTTAATTTGATGAAGATCATGAGTTTATCACAAGTTAGTTTGTCTAAAACATAGTTCTCTGAGGTTTTCTGGTTCGTTTTGTTAATCTCTATATTATTTAATCTGTATATAATGAAAACTTTACACTGTATCTACATTTTGTTGAAGATTCCTGCTTTGAAATCAGTTTAAAAGTATTATATTGTTCTCTAAAAGTTGATAAAAATGATCTATAACGGTTATAATAACGCGTGTTGAGTAACAGCTATACTTTCTGAGCTTTTTGTTATGTTAATGTAAAAACTAGTAACTACAGCCGTTTCGACCAAAATGTCTCCCAGAGTGAAAAAAACTCAGCGATATAATTCGGTCTGCTGTTGTGCGTATTGACAGATTCAAGCAGCCAATCAGAACCAGAACTTTGTAGGTGAAATTTATGATAAGGGCGTCATCTTCCTGTGCCAGAGGCAGAAATATAGCGATAGAAAAGTGTGAATGAGATTGATGCGGCTGCACATGTTGCAAGTTGACTAAGACAGTAATGTAAAAACAAGAGTTAATTGCTTAACTTCTAAAAATGTCAATGTTTTATCTTTTTTATCCTCTAAATTGAACATTTCTCGCCAGCCGACACATTCAGTATTCTTCAGTCTCCTTAAGAATTTTAATCACCAGTTCTGTGGGTTTTCCTGCTTTCAGATCAGTTTAATGATTGCATTTTTCTCTAAAGGATTAAAAAAAAGTATCTGAAATCGCCCAAATAACATCAAAAATTGTGTCCTTGTGCCGACACAAGGCTGTTTTTCAACGATCCTGAAATGTTTACAGCTTGCACAAATTTCTACCCGAGAGCCACATTTTATGATCTTATCTTCTGTTTTGAGTGTAAAATCTGAATCTGCAAAGTTACCAACTCAGATAAATGTAGTGGAGTATATTTGTAGTATTATATTTCTCCTGTAATTCAGTGAATGAATAAGTAGAAAGTTACCTACGGTACACCTCTGCACACAAAAATACTACATTTTTCATCTTATCTGCTTGCTTTTAACTGTCAATTTTTACACATTTTACTACTAGGTGAGGAAACACACACACACACACACACACACACACACAAATACATACACACACTCCTGCTCAGTGAATCCGCTTCAATGCACAAAAGGAAGTGTTACTTGAGTGTAAGTTTTCACACAAACACACACACACTCCCTCTAAGCCTTTATTGTCCGTCACATGAATAATCCAGTTGAGGGCTGGTAAAAGCCTCCCAGTCTGCAGGCTCTGGCCCTGAAGTCAGTCCCCCCCAGCACACAAGCTGTCCCAAAGAGCCCGGTGCAGCATGTGAAGCCTCCCAGCAGACGCCTTTAACAGCCCCTCCTCATCAAAAAAACACAGTTACGAGCCCTGTTTACTTGTTTATTTAGGTTTCTAAAACTCTGCAGAACAAGGACGAATGCCCCAAAGAGGAAACACAGCGAGTTAACTGGTGCAGATTCAGTTCGTCTGCAGTCTCTCTCTGCTGGCACTGCAGGTCGGCATGTGGCAGCGTCAGGAAATCAGAATCAATTAACTCGCCAAGCAGAAAAATGTTCCCGGTGATAATAAGAGGAAGGATTTAGTGAGGACTAATGGCCTGGACTCATAGGAGTATTTAACAATACTGTATTTACATGTTTAAACTCTAACCCTAAACAGGCTTCTTTCTGAGAAAAATGTCTGGCTTTTTAGTTGCTAAATGATCAGCTTTCTTTACCAGCTAGTCTCTAACTGCGTCTGTCTGGTGCTGGGCAGATGGCGTACAGCGGAAACGGCTGCCTGAGATCACTGACGAGACTCTAATCATACAGTAAATGTGCCATAAAACCAAAAGTGTGAGCCGAAAGAGGCTGAAAGGCTTTTCTGAGGGATCATCATTGGCATCACAAAACACAACTTCCTGCACGTTTCCTGAACTTGGCAAATAAAGTGATTCTGACTATGATGAATAGACATAAGCGTGTGAGGGGAATTTCTACCAACAAAGAGAGAGCTGCTGTGCTGGAACTCCAGGATAACAAGTCCTGCCCAGACCCTTAAAGCAACAACAGAGAAACAGCACATCTGCAGTTTTTTTTTTAGACGTAATATCTCTTTTCGGCAGGTGAAGAGGCGTTTAACAGCCTCGGGGAAGTAGTAAAAAGAAGAGCCACGCTCACACAGTACTTAGGTAATAAGAGCTCTGGTGACTGGAGGTTTGGTGTACTTCTCCAGCTGAGCTGCATCACGCTCCGGATCACGCTGCGCTGTTGCATCTCGTCTTTTCCCCCATTTTACTTCTCCACTAAATCTGCCAGAAAGACAGATGACGCAAAAGTTCTTGCACTACATTCTGTTGACTTAAAACTGCAAAATTGAGAGATAAATCAAACCTAATCCTGATGCATCTTGTCTTGTGATCAATTTAGTATTTTTTCTCAAAATAGGTAGCCACAGATAAATGGTCCAGCAATTGACAGAAACACATCGTATGTTTGTATTGATTGTGATCTAGAGCACTTTTTGTTGATGGTCTCTGTATTTCAGGCGGCTACAAGTACCTGGGCAGAAGACTACCTGTCATCATGGCCAATAACTTCAGGGAGTGGAGCACCTATAAATATCACCAAATATTTATCATCTGGCTCTGGCCTTTTTTTGCTTCCTGACGTGCTCTTTGAGCGTTAAATTGCAGACTTGGCTGTTATCACTCAGCAGTATCGAGCCGCTGGCTGAAAGTCTAGACTGGACTGGTTGGACTGACACAAACAACTGTGTCTGTTCTGTACAAACAGACAGGAACAACACTCACTGTAACAGCAGCTTTTACAGTATATTCACATGACAACCAACCTTTCATGGATACATTATGTTGCCCTGCTGCACCACTGAGGACTTTTATTTTGAAAGCGAGGCACACAGAAGCGGTAAAGAACAGTCTCATGTGCATAGTTTATCAGTTTACAATATGCTTTGGTAATTTTTCACTATGTGCTCTGAGAAAGAAAAGCTGAGCTGGTACAAACAATACAATACATTTACAAATTACACAACTGCACTGCATTTTAGGTTTGTACTTTTTTGAGTATGCGTGTCAGTGTGAAAAATGATTGCCCTTTTATTAATTTATTAAAAAATCCAACAAAAGAAAAAACAATAGCAGTTTTACCTTTTTTATTAGCTTTTTTGATCTTGTTGATAAATTCAGAAAACAGTTTTCGAACGTGAACACTGTGGACGCAACATCAAAACACCAACATGACAACCACGCAGCAGTGAAGCACTTCACAAACAGATGGCAAAGGAGTCTCTGTGGTTAAACAGACTGTTACAAACAGTTATCTTGCAACTGAAAGGCGAAGGGTTTGATGATTGCGGCCCAATAAGCAAACTGAACTGCCATCAGCAGACAGATTTTAATACCGAACACATAAACGCAACATACACAAAATAACCGACCTTGGTCTGTCCCTGTCTGTTTCAGGAGAAGTGCTTTTTTTGGAAGACTGGAGATTTGGTTATAATTCCTCTGATTGATTTTACTCAGGTTCATTGCAGAAGTTTTGAGTGTTTTGCTTTTGAACAAGTTAACAGATTAACTCTGTTTTCTATCAACAATTTGGATCTAAAAATAAAATGATTGTTTAAGTTGTTACGATCTGTTAGATTTTGCAGGGTAATGCACAGTGACCACTTGCTGTCCAAAAACACTTTCATGGTCACGATACACAGTAACCCACCAGCTACGATGGGTCGTCTGTAGAGTTTCTCACCAACCTGAGGAAGCTATACCATAAGTTGAAGCACATTACTTAAGGTAACGGAGAATTGTTTAAAATGTGCAGCTTCTGCCACTCCAAATGGTACCTCATTTTTGCATGCGACTGTACAACTGGACTTCTTCGCTGGTCCATTTGTCGTGTACTTTCTTCTAGGCGACAAAGCACGGTGAACAAAAATACAATTAACAAATGCTTTTAGAAAGTACTATGCCCCGAGCAGGGTTTTTTATGGGGGGTAAAATGATGTCCCCAGAACTTAATTCCTTAATTAATAATAAAGAGTTCCTAGGGTTAAGGTATGTTGCACGGATTCCTCTGTTGTGAAACACCTTTGAACAAATCCATTGAGCCTCCCTGTCCATATAAAAAAGTACATGAGCCTATCTGATGAGGTCGTGAGGACACGTTGGACAATAAAGGCTGGGAACCACTGTCTTTGTCTGGCCAACATGCAGTTTGAAAAGACACATGATGAGTAAATACAAACAAGCCACAGAGAGGGAAAAATAGAGAAAGTCAGTAGAAAATAAAGAGATAAAAAGAGTCAGAAAGAGACTCATAAGGAGTGACAGAATAAGCTGGAGAGAGAAAGGAAAGTGCTTATGCAGGCAGATTGGTGGCCAGCCATTATTGCATGAGTGACAGGGCGAGTTAGGGCTGACACACATTCTGGTCCCCTCAGAGTCCCACCGGCCACGTCTGAGCTCCCACTACAAGTTGTTTATCCACATCATGGCGGCTCTCTAGCAGCTGTCACGGATCCCGGGAACAAAAGAGCGAATAGAGAAGGAGAGCAAGAGCTCTGCCCACATCGCTATTTCTGTTCTGTGTTTACATGAGTGTACCGCCAGGTCACATTTCTGCTGCACGCAGCAGAAAAAAAGTGTCCTTCTTAACAATTAACTCAGTTTAGAGAAAGTGTCTGCCAAAGATAAGAGACTATTTCACTCTTTCCCAGCACAGCTAACCTTGTTTAAAAGGTGTATTCATGAATCAAGACACATTCTTTCGAAGCAGGTGGAGCTGCCAACCCGTGATGAAGGGAGATTGTGTTTAAAACAAGAGCCATTATCTCATCGTGATGGTAGTTTTACTTTTAACTCATTTTAAAGCTTCACTTAGCAGATCTGTATGTAAACTGCTGCTGTGTAATCAGCCTAAATCACACTCTGGGGGTGCAGCGAAAATGAACATCCCGTCCTTTTCTAATTGAGATGTATTCTTTTCCAAAAGAAATCTTTTAATTGAACCTGCAGTTTTCTCAGCAGCTGATGAGGCCAGTCATTTCTGTTGCAAACCAAAGAAAACGTCCCACCTGCTCTGGTCTGTAAAAGCAGATATAAAGCCAGAGTTTCTACACTGACTGTTAAAATTGTTTCTCTCTTCATTACAGGGAGCAACATGTAATAATTACACAGAATATATCATTAAAAACTGGCTTTATTTGGAGGGTCCCATAGGATCCTACAAACTCCTCAAAAGGAGCAGACTAAATTCAATCAAATTCAAGTCGAGTTTTTTCCAGAAAAGGTGGGATATTACAGACCCATGAAATAAAAGTGTTACCCAAAAACTATGAAACTCAGCTTAAGTGCACTCCACATAAAAAGTCTCTTTAGAAGATTTTCTGACATCCAAATCATCAAAATAATTGTTGGCAAAACCGAGTAAAGTGGTGGGCCGACCAGCTGCCGTCGCCACATCTAACAAGACAAAGAAAAAAAAATAGCAAATGACTCATAAAAATATTGGAAAATCATGTATAATTATAAAGCAGTGCAAGAAATCAGATCAGACACACAGTAAAGAACATTCATTAATGGACATTTACCTCATTCCATACCAACTTTTCCAGTTAAAAAGTGTGTAGACGACAAACATACACAAAGAAATGATCAACTCAAGATTTGCTCTCATAAATCTATTAAGAAATCCACTTTCCAGCAGCGGGCGATTAAAACCAAAGCCCGACTGAAGCTTGTGCACACAGAGAGTCGGTGATGTCAGTGTGTGTGTGTGTGTTTTTATTTCAGTTAATATCCGTTGTTGCTCAGGATGGAGTCACACACACACACACGCACACACCTGATTACTGACATTTTCCAGGTACATTTGGAATATCCATGCATGCGGTTGCACACAAACCTATACATACAGTAAGGCCAGGTAGATAAAATACATAAATCAATAAATTATAATCTATAAACTATGAACTTAAAACACACAAACATGTGACTGAGCTGCTCAGAGAGAAGACAGCGCCTGGCAGGATGTCGGTAAGAACCGGCTAAAGGGCACGGGACATAATGAGGCTACCGGCACTGTATGTATAATTTATTATGTTTGAAGCCTGCTGAGAAAAACACCTATCGAGCTGAGAGAATATGAAGTATGAAAAAACAACTTAAGGACAAGTAAACAATAACCGACTCGATATGAGAGGAAAGCACAGGAGGATGTGTGAGGGAAAGGAAGAATATAGGAGGGAGCGTCAGGTCGGGTGGCATGACTGCATGTCAGATGATGGTTTGTGTACTCGAGAATCCACTTTTATACTCTACTGTTCTCATAAAGGGAGAGAAATAACAAAAGTCAGTGGTAAATTAAAGAAGCAGTTCCTCATCAACTCCTCAATCCCTGATTTTCCTCTTAGATTTCCCAGTTGACATCTCAGTCTTGTCTAATAAAGTCTGGTTCATTTTCTGAGTTGAACAGACGGACAGTTGCAGCACTTCGAGGCTCGACACGACACTCTCCTGGTTGAGTCATCAGCGCACAACATGAACACAAGATGTGTTGGAAAATATCTGGTTCTTTGATTAAAAAGTCAAAAAAAGGTACAAGAAGCCTGTGGACACGAAATCTACAGGAGAGAAGTCGACTCCCAGGGTGCAGTTCGGTAATAAAGAGCCAATCACAGAGCTTAAATTCCACAGAAACCTGATAAATATTGTATTCTATATCCAGATATATATTCTGAATGTGCTGAATACATTCCCAAAGAACGCTCCTAAAGCCTGAATAATATCGGCATATCACACTTTTTAATCAAAAAATGCTACATTCAGAATAAAGCCTAATTCAGAATATCCAAACAGAATCTGCTGTTTACACGACCCGGATCAAATTCCAAAGATTGTGATATTCTGAATAACAGTGGAATATTCAGTGCATGTAAACATAGTCAGTTTTTGCGGTGTGGATTTGCCACAGCTCTGATTTATCCCTCTGACGGGCGTCTTCTTCACAACAGCAGCAGCTGAGTTTCAGCGATATTGTACAACAGTATGTAGGGACATCTACCATAACAAACAGGAAAACAACACAGGATTTCTCAGTAACAGAGGCGAAATAATCAAAGGTGATCTATGTGTTTTTGCAAAGCAGGATAGACGTGAAACCCGGTAGTTTACAGTAGAGTATAATGAGAATTATAATGAGAACACCTGTGAATCATTTAGGTGGCATGTTTGGCTTACACAGACCTTTGAGTCAAATGTTTGGGGGTGTGTGTGTGTGTGTGTGTCTACAGATAAGGGTATCTTACCCGCTTGCGCAGGTTGCAGGTGAGGATGAGGTTGCGTGAGAAGGAGTTGGCGAAGGCGGTGTAAAACTCCAGCACCTTGAGCAAGGCTTCCCTCTTGATGACGTGGAGGTCGCAGTACGTCAGCGCTCTGACGTTGGCGCAGGCGTGCGCCAGGGTGGTTTCTTTCCAAAAGACGTCCCCAAACACGTCGCCTTTACCTGAGGACACAGCAAACAGAAAAGAGTGAAGAGAGGAGTCTGAGAAAGGTGACACCTCAGGTAAATCTCACGAGAGAACGGACTCTGAAAGAAGCAATTACAAATTCTAAAATGATCACAAACTTCGGTAGATGTGATATGATCCTGGATTCTGGGCCACACCCGAATAACCGGCGTCCAACCATTAACTGAGACGCTTTACATTATCCCCAGTTGCACAACATTCATTTAATTTCAGGTATATATAGGTGAAATGATTACTCAGTTAACTGATTAGTCGACTGACAGAAAATTGACAGTCTAAATGTTGAACATTGTCTAATTCCGGGTTACTGGTTGTGAGGATTTGGGGGACTGTTGCTCGTCATTTGTGGATGTAGGAATTTGAAGATGGATGGTGATGGATACTCTTCACACTTCTGATATTTCATAGATCTATCTATAAACTATCAATGGATCATTCAAGAAAATAATCAGCCTGTTAATTGAAAATGAAAATCGTTAGTTGTAGCCCTGCAGGCATCAACTATAAGACAGAAACATTTTGCTATTATCTAGTGTGAAATGAAATGGTTCTAGGGACAAAGTCCTTCAAACAGCAGCGCATCATTTAAAGACGGCCTGTCATATTGTCTGTTTTGGAAAACCCCACCGACTCCACCATCGAGGTGTTTCAGGCGCTGTTAGACGATATGATGAGCACTTCATTTTCTTTTTTTTTTATAAAGCCATATTTTAATACGTTAACAACGCATTTGTTCTAATCTATTGTGACAGCCACACCACCACTGAGGAAGACATGCAGACAGGAGGAGTGAAGGAACAGTAGCTGGGATGTGCTAATTGAGAGTCTGACAAAAAAGTCTGGAAATAAAATCTAATTTTTAATGGGAATCAAAGGACAGTGGACCAGCACATCACATTATACTGATTGTCATTTTTGTTCATGTAAAGTTAGAATATTAAGAGAAAGAGTGGAAGAAGGTATCAGCATCTCTGCATAAAACACACACTTCCTCTCTTTTCCTTAGCAACAGCTTTACCTGACCAAGTCCTTAGCAACCAGAGCTGCTGATTTCACCATCAGACGCTCATAGCAAATAACAGGTGCAGGTGCAGCTACAGCGACTTCATCAGTCTCAGATTCAACATAATCCGAGTGAAATGAAAGAGAGAAAACATGGCAGAGACAAAGAAAAAGTCAAATACTTATTAAAACTTTGACTCACAGTAGAGTGATGTTACACCCTCGACTGTTAATTAATGCTGTGATGAAAAAAACAACCACCTGCAGACTGAACTGTAACATAATTCAAAAAGAAAAAGGTGGAAGGACTGCCATGTAAAGTAAGAGCAAACTGCATTACGACGTCCAATTCATATAGTTCAGCTGCTGGTTTGGCTGTATTTTTTGAGCTGAGAGTCAAAGTGAAACCGCTGTGAGGTAAAACGATCAGGAGAACATGAAACCTTTTCTTCTGAACTTTCACAAATAAAACCCAGTCTTTGGGTTTTCGGTTAACGAAGTTAGATTTAGTTTTTATTTTACTTCTTTCCTGCATCTGTTCAACCCCGGTGGCTTTTTCCGTTCATGGTAACAACACAGCTCAACTTCTGTTCATTCAAAATAAACTAGAAAAGTAAAGAGCATTGATTGTTTGCACTACTTGAATAACTGAATGTAAATATTAATATAAAACATGTCAGCAGGCACATTCATAAACGCTTTGCAGGGGCTGTGTAACAATTATCTGCCAAAAAAGACCAAAATACATGGACAAGTTTTAGACCACAAATTGTGTTTCTAGAAATATGTAGTGTCTGCTTATTTAGAAACGTATACATTTCATATTTATGACGTAAAAACTAGCACATTACTGTACACACAGAAAACATGGAGACTGTCAAATCTTCACGTCCAGAATAATGATTAAGACTTAAAAAGAGTCATTATTGAGCTGCTGTATATTCATATATATTTATATATGCAACTCTGCATGTCCCAGACAACAGTACGTTTCCTCCGTCAGTCGTGACGTGGGACAGCGCTGCGTTTAAAGGGGACGAAGGAAGCAGATGTGATTCGCCACGACGGTCACAGCCTCCAACATGCGCACCTTTAATATGATAACGAATTCACCCGAGGTCCGCATGCATCACAGGGCGTGTTCGGCCAATGAATCACCAAAACTGTGTTGGCCCTCGCCCCATACACTGCCCACTGATTCACAGAGCCCATTGTTCTCTCATGTTAATAATCAATTACCATATTCACACGTGTGCTCACATCTTCACCTTTACCTGAGGAAGACACTTGTAGAAATGTTATCATGTCCGTGTAGAGTTAAAGAAGAACTGAGAACAAGACAGCAGGATGTCTGTGTGTGGGTGTTTATTAAAAATAAAAGGGACACAATGTTAGGAAAATGTGCTTTAAATAAACTAGTTAAATAGATTTTAAGCAAGGTTGTTGTTATTTTCTTGCAATAACACAAAAATAAACTAAAGTCTTGTGGAGTTTGGAGCACTGACCGTCTCAAATTCCCCTTGCTTTCCTTCACTGGTTTCAAACCATCTGCAGCCACCTGGACACTTGATTTATCAACTGCCAGCATAAATTCCCCATGCTAATAACCCACAGCAGATCAACGCCTGTTTACACTTGTGAGCATCTCCTGGACAACGCCACAGTTGTCCTGATAATAAGACGAGGATGAAGAACGGGAAATTATAAGCGGCATCAAATGTGTCATATGTCACCAAGAGCTGCCTAGTGTTGTTTAGAGGAACTAATCTGCGAGCAGCGACATTTTCAAATAAAGTGGATTAATAGACTCCAGGAAAGCCTTTAACTACACTGAGTTTTCAATCAACAGCACGAGGTGAGGCATAAAATAGAGCAAGAACGAGACAATCAAATCATTTAAAGAGCTTTTTTAATAAGTAGCAAATGGAATATAATGGTGCTTCTAGACCAGCCGCACTCTGGCTGTAACAGACATTAAATAAAGTCAAATCCGGGCTAATCAGGACTCAAATCTGTGTCACACTTGCCACAACCATCAGCTCAGCGTTTTTCTGACAGCTGACCTGGATAGGATGTGACGAAAAGCAGTCCACACTGTCCGCAAGCTGTCAACAACACCCTGAGTAACAGACGTCTCCAACATACCGTCGCAGAATGCAGACGGAGTGAGTGTGTCACTGCGAGTGTGTGAGTGTGTGGATCTCATCTCGACAAACCCTCCTCTGCGCCCCCACCACCAGCCTGAGGGCCCCCTTTCTCTCCGAACATCCAACAACAGCTCGGACAGTGGGACCCGTCTGGAATGAGCTCCCCGGAGATCTGCAGCTCCTCGCCAATTAGCCGTGTGGACGTGGACGCGGTCACGCAGGCCAGGGGTTGGTGTTAGTGGTGGTGGAGGTGGTGGTGGTGGCTGTGTGCGCCGGGTGTGACACTAACAGCGGGGTTAAAAATCACAGCGAGGACCTGTTATGACTGGCTGGGTGGAGATGGATATATTGGTGCTGTGACCCCTGATGCCGGACTCTATAATGCTGCTGTTTGCTCACATCCTGCCTGAGTGTGTGTTTGATGTGCACTGTTACACACCGAACAGGAGGGACAAGTCCATGCACCCTCTCTTATGTACTAAAAGGTATGGTACTAGTATTTTATTTAACGCAGTCTTGATCTCTACATCTTCGCTTGGTTTGGTTCGTTGCCTCAGTCCAGTAAATAAAACCAGGCAGCCAGCAAGCTTCACGGTATCCACAGTAATCAGCTTATCAATAAGGTTTGATGGAGTCTCAACTGTCCTAATCTCCCAGATGGACCTCCTTCCTTTAACGTGCCACTATAGGGTGCTGAAAAAAAGAAAATGGTGCACAATAGTCTCATTTGTTCTGTGGCCTTTAACAGGCTCTCACATGTTCTGATGTATTTCGTAGACATGCAAACCTGCTCTTTGCCTTGTGTTGCTCATTATTTGGCTTGGGTTAAGGTTACACAAAGGTGTTTCTGTCTTTGCCATGATCCACATTCCCCTCTCCTCTGTATTGCAGGTGCAAGAGCTTTGTAGTTTCCTGTTGGTATGCAGTGAAAATGCCAACGTCCATCCAGGTCATGTGACGGTAAACGTCCTGTCAGCTTACTGGTGGGACCGACCAATGCAATCAATATTTCTCAACAGCAAGCACGGAGACCATCTAAAGCTAATCTGTGATTTAATTATAATGTAATTACACATACACACAAGAGAAAGCATCACAGATAAGTTAAGTAACAGAAACTCATTTTTAGGTAGATTTGAGCCTTATCTGATAAGCCTTATAAGACCTGGTTTACTTATCCAATCCCATCCTGAGCCTTTTATTCTCATGTTGGGTTTTACAGAACTCAACATATGTACACGTGGGTGTAAATACGGTATGATGGGAAAATATACCTCATGTTTTTCTGATATTTTATCAAGCAAATAGTCTTACGTACATATATCATGACCGCATGCTGTAACAGCTGTGGCAGATAAAACAACACATGCAACTTCATTTACTGCAAAGGTTTGTTTTTCCCACATCGTCCTGACCCCCCGCTGACAAGCTGTGATACTCATTTGATCCCACTTAATATCTAGTTGGAACATAAACAAGAGAAGTGAAGGTGCAGTCAGTGTTTTTTCTGGTACAACTAGCGCTAAGAGAGATCCCTGTTTAATCCCAGTTTTGGTTTTAAATCAGCTCAGCTGGACGTTTTGTTTGCCTGCATGAGGATCAACTCACAGTTAACATCCTGACAAGTGTGGTGATGACACTGGGTGCTGCTGCAGCTTGTATCCCCCATCAGCGGAAAAAGAAATTGCCTGTGGGCGGGTGTGCACCCTCGTACTGCTTTATCTTGCAGTGCAGCTCGCCAGGCGTCGGTCCACTAAGAGGCATTTCAGGCTGCTACTTTTCAGCTGGTGTGCTGATGCTGCTGTTACCCTGTCAGGCCATTATCCTGGAAAACTGAGTGGGTGGAGACAGCAGCTGCCACCAACAGCAGCATTAATGGTTATTATTATACTTATTGTATTAGAAGTTTTACTACTATATACATTTGAAGCTTTTTAATAATTGTAGTGCTTGTTCTTCCAGACTCATGACAGCTGCTGTTCCTGCCACAGATAAACGGTTTCCATTCAATATGTCTGGAAGTGTTCTAATTTTTTCTAGTTTTAGACATGAATTGATGAATGATTAATGAGCCTTACACAATATGTTCACTGTAGAAAAAAATAATAAAGACGTTTAATGAAGATCATTCTGTTCTCAACAAGAGGAACTTGATCTTGGTCCCAACATGACATTAATCATAACCACTTATGCTAATAAGACCATTAATTAAGATAATTGAGGTATCAATTATGCTGCTTCGTCTTGTCTCCATAATACGTGGGCAGTGCTTGTATGAGCTTTAGATCATGAAGGCTAGAGCAGTAATTTCGTAAAAATCTTTTTTCTTTTTCCAAGATGAATATGCAAATAATCCTCTTCAAAATGTGATGAAACAGTAGCAGTAGTTTGTGTCACGCACGTCCAAGTTCCCACATTGATTTACTGTTTGAGACACCAAAACTACTGTTGCAGTGGTCAAACAATAATTGTGAGAATAGAACATAACCTCTGACAAATAACACTACACTGCATGTTTCGCTTGCCAAACTTTACAAATAAAATCTGCCTCAATTAAGGCTCCCTTCATAAAACACAACTCTCCTATAATCATCCAACCAGCACTAACTTAAAAATACAGCAACACCCTTAAATGATCACGTAGAAAGCGTTCAAATATAAAGTGTACATGACCCTCTGTGGGTGAACAGAAACATGATGAAATCTTTCATCTTCAAACTCTGCTTATGACAAAGAACAGCCACTTTCTCCTTTTGAGATCTGAGCTCCAGTTTAAAGAGCATGTTAAGGTCCTGATGAGACAGAGCGCCTTCCAGCAGCCTGGGGCGACTTTTTCTAGTTGTTTTCAATAAGAGTGAAGCTTTTTGCTTGCTGCTTTTGCGATCCTGAGCGCCTCACGTTTTCATGTTTCGAGTTGACAGAACTTCCGCTCACAGCAGAAAAGCGCCCGACGTCATTTGTATGTTTTTATCTGTTGTCCAACCGGATGACCAGCTGGTCTCATGTATCCACACGGATCTCCTGTCCAACGTACTATCTGGGAACAAAAGACGTTTATTCACTAGGTAAGTTAACCAGCTACTTACTAACTAACTAACTAACCAACCATCTAAAACACTAAAAATTACAGCTCTGTCAGCATACTTTTCAAGAAAATAACAGTGATTCGGTGGTCGCCTAACAACAAACAAAAGATGACGAATCAAGCTGCTTTTTAAATTGTAGGCTTCAACAAAAATAGCAAAAAGCCCTCTCTGTCTGATCCAGCACAACATTTTTCCGGTGATAACGTCGGATTAAGAAAAGCAGCCAAATCTCTCTATTTTAAGTCATTGTCCCCTTAACCGACACTCTCAATATACTCCTCTTCTAATGTTTTCAACATCAAAACAGGCCCACACTGATTCTTATTACTGGATCTTGTAATGCAGCCAGACTCATATGTGGTTGGAGGCTCATCTCCTCCTGCTCACTGCTGACGTATTGCTCGCTGGGCCAGAACATATTGCTGTGTGAATAGAAGGCCAGGCTGAAATCCCGTTCTCATAACCCAGCATGAATAATGGATTAAGAAATTAATCAGCTCATCGTTTTGGTAAATCAAAACAAACCAAAGAAAAAGAGGGAGAGTGAGTTTTCTCAGAGCTAGAGCAGAAATCATCAATAGATAATTCAAGCTAAAGGGCTGATGGTGTGTGGTCGCCTGTTTTTCCAGCTGTTCTTTCACTTCCAAAAGGCGGCAATGTCTGAATAACAAGCATGAGGGGACTTAATTAAACCTGGTAAAGAACAAGTATGTTTTGGCACTTTTAATTGGCTAAAATGGATAATTTAAAAATGATATATATATATATATACACACACACACAAATATTATACATATGAAAAGGAAAATATGTAAAATATGAAATGAAAACAGCTGCTTAGATTTTAGCAGGGATGTGCAAAAGTTCACAGTATGAATGAAAGTGACATAACAATATAAAAAATGACAAAAACCAGTTGCAAAGCGCGATGGATCCAGCTGGTTTGGTGGTACTCACATTAATCTGTGTTAAATGTCACGGAAGATACAGACCAAAGCAGGGGATCGACCGACAGACCAACACCACCTTTGCAGTTATGCCTGCAAATTTTCTCACTAAATTCATTTAATTTTAATAAAATCTCTACTATCAGCGTATTTACTCGAGGCGGAGAAGCAGAGAATTGACCTCAAGTTTAACTTTGACACGGTTAATCTACCAATCAAAAAACATTTTAAGGCAGTTATCCTTCAGTAGAAACATGATAAAGTTGATCCAGGTTGTTTTACCAACTTTCTTGTACACTAGTTAGTGAAATAGCTAGCAGGCTGACAAATTGTAGGTACAACTGTCAATCATCACAGCCAAGAAGACATTTTCCTCGGTTACTTTATGAGTCTGCACCACGATTAGTGGGACAAAAAGTTACCAACTGACAATGGATGGAAGGCGACAGCTCACAGCTGCACACAGTTGGGAATCTTTTACTTACCAACATGAGCAAAATTTGGCAGATGGAACGAACTCCATCCACTTAGTTTTTTACTGGAGCTGAAAAAGTCCATCTGCTTGGTTTTTCCGGAGATTTCAGCCAAAAGCTCAGAAAAATACCAAGTAAATAGACCATGAGATAAGAATTTTTTATTTCCAAGGCTAAGATTGAGTCTTCAAACTCAAATTTAACTGGTAATTTCTTAAATTCAGTTTTCAATTCAACATTTTTTTTTCCTTCCAGCGGCCAGTCGATGTAACCTACCTGGTTGTCATTCTTTTGACCAGAAAACAGTAATTTTATTTATTTTTATTAACTTCTATGTGGCTGCTGCAGCGTCGCATTAGAGGTTTCTGGGCTGTTTTCAAGCCTCCAGAATCAGGATCTTTTTAATCAAGACAAACCGACATCTACATTACCAACTCTGAGATCTACTCTCCCTGTTAAACATCAAAGCTGCCGGTGAGTGAGTTTGGTTGTGGAAACAGGAAGCCTGGTGGATGATGGGGAATGAGAAGGTTATTACTGGGTATTTACTGGAGCTGCCACAGTATTGCCTTGTTACTTGCGGGAAAAGTATTGTGTTTTTGTGTGTTCATGTGTATTTAGATACTTTACTGTCCCAGGAGGAAACTTACTTTCACAGCCTGTACATGGAGACATTAAAGGCTCAATAAAAAAAATAAAAACACGCCCTGGCATCCATTTATACCTATACGAGTGTGTGTGTGTTTGTCCAGTGGACACTAATGAGAGCAGAGTGTGTTGCAGCCTCGGGGAGCAGCCTGGGGAAATCAGTGGCTTTAAAACCACAACCAACACTCCCTGCCTCCCTCCCTCCTCTTCTTCTTCTTCTTTTCCCTCCATCCTCCTCTGCTCCTTCTACTTTGCCCTCTTTCGCCCATCTTTCGATTCTCTCTCAAATTCTCTTCCAAGCCTCCATCCATCTAACCTTTCCCTTCTTACTATCACCCCTCTATCCTTTTCTTGTTCAATGATTCAACTCCTCCAGATCCTCAGTTCCTTCATCCTTTCCTTGTCTCCTTCCCTTGCAAGTCACCTCTCTCTGTCAGTACTCCTATTATACTCTTTCTCCCTCTATTCTTGCCACTAAGCCATCCACTTCCTTACCGTATCTTCTGCCTCTATCCTCTCCACTTCCCATTCATCCCTCCCTCCTTCTCTCCCAATTCATCTTACCCCTTCTTCTTTTCCTTCCTTCAAACCTCCTCCTCTTGCACAAGCTTAACGTGTTTCAAAACGAGAAAAAGACCACGTGAGCAGGTGAGAAACCCAAATTTCCCCCTCCTCCCTATCCATCCCTTTGTATTCAGCAACTGCTCAGAAACTGTTGGATGGATCACTAATTGAGAGAAACTTGTAGACAAGAGTTTGTTCAGAGAGTGGCATGAGAGGAAAGATTGTGGTGCTTCCTGAAAACAAAATGGCTTATTGTTTGTACAGTGGTCATTTCAGGACACTTCCTGAAGCTTGTCAGGCCAAACACTGACTTATCAGCTGACATACTTACAGTTATTACATTACAAAGCCGTTATGAAGTTCAGCTAATGCACCTCTGACACTGCCATGTTAAAATGACTAACTCAGCACACCAATGTTTGCTCACTTGATTGTCAAAATAAGCACCAAAACAAGTTGTCAAATGTAGATCAACAAAACAACTGACGTGTCTCCACAGAGAACAACACCGAAGTCGAATCACTGCATATTCTATATTCTATATAATCCATTTCTATACTTTAAAATATCTTTTCTTCAAGAGTTTGATGCAGAAAGAATGTCCTGGAAACTGCAGCACCTTTCCTCCATCCCGCTACTGTAACTTTAGATCCATCTCCGAACTACATTTAAAACAACGACGAATGGCAGCTTCTAAATGTGAACCACTTTGAGATGATGAATGATGAAAACATTCAAAAACATTTTCTCTCTTCTCTCTCCTTCCTGCTTTCTGTTTCCCAACATGAGCTCGGGTGCTGGCAGAACTTCCTTTTTATTTTCTCACCACCAACGGCTGTCACAAGGAAAAGGAAAACTATCAAGAGGGAAGCGATTTTTAGAACGAAGCCTCCTTTTCATGCTGTGAACACACACAGATGAACCCGTTATCTTGCCTCCCCCTTACATCCGCTCTCTCCTCCAACCTTTCCCCCTCCCTTGTTCCAACTCTTCTCCCTCCTCCACCTTGTCCTTCTCCCTCCATCTACCATCCATCCTTCCCTCCCTCTTGAAGCTGTGATCAGACAGCAGCTTTGTTCTCCGGCTCAAACACAACCAGCCGCTGTAAGCATCATTGTTAAGCACTGGAGCATTTTTCTAGTTGCTATGCAACACGAAGTTTGACAACAACTTGCGCGCTATCCAATTAGTGTCGGGGAGTTTAGTCTTTACGCAAAATGGAGTCTGTACGTACAGCTGTAATCAGTCAAATGTTCACAAAACTATCTTTTAACTTTCAATAAATTCTCAAATAAAAGCTGGGACTCAAATAATAGCCTGGGGTGTGGTCTGTATCCGCTCTTTGAGGCTGTACTTTGACAGTACATTTGTTAATTAGCACCAAGCAAAGGGTACAGCTGAGGCTGATGGGAACGTGATACTGGACAAGCAGACATTTTGACCCAATGATGGTGGAATATGGAAAGTTAAGGGACTACCAAAGTGATAATAGTTCATCATGAAGGGGTCATGAATGGCTGAATCAAATTTCATGGGAATCCATCCAACAGATGTGGAGACATTTCATTCAGAACTACACATGTCAACCTGCTGGTGGCGCAGAAGACACTGGTTCCTACATATATTTCCACAGCATTAATCAGTATATATTATTCACAGTTTCTCTTTCTCTGTTATTTCTTCCACTCATTCCTTGGTCTCATTCATTCTGATCAACTCTACTTTGCTGTGATTTCGTGATTTCAAGCTGCTGGTAATGAAACTCGACACTTCCTGCAGATGTTTAGCAACACCGTACGGGGGAATCTGCTCCCTGAAGGGCATGCTGAGGTTTTTAATATGAAACTGAGTGTTGTTGACTCTGCATTAACAGCAAACAGCAGCAACAGAAAACTGGCACAACAAACAGGAGCAGCTCAAAAAACACTGAGTGTTCCCACTAAAATATCAAATATACAGTACTTATAAAACAGGGGAAAGTAGACATGACTCTCTTTTCAGTTGATGTAAGTAAATAAGCTTCACCCACTTTTAAATAAATGGCCTTTAACAGAATTTTTATAAAGTAAGACCTGTGCTCTAATATAGACGTATTTGAGAGAATTCCCAAAGCAAATTACGTAAAATAAAATAAAAGCAACCAGAAAAGTTACTGATTGCTCTGCTTACTTTTGAAGTATCTGAAGTATTTTAAGTTTTGAGTGTGATGAATAAATTAAAAAAGAGGCTGTAGCATAATTGCTACTCATCTTTGATGCAGTTTGCAATATCTTTCTGGAAACCTTTTTTGCAACAAGGCAATGGATGTGAAATAGTATATTTGTGAAGCTTAAAAGTACACTTCACATTTAAGAGTGTGTCTCTCAGATTTGGTTATTGGTGTCCAGAAGTTAGCTGAAGTTACTGTTCCCCACCTTCCTGCAGGAACAGCAGCAGACATGTTGGGAAGATATTCTTTTTTTGACCCTGTCCATTCCTCCACAGCAACAGCAGCTCCTGATGACAACTAGCTGATGATTTATTGATTAATGTCCTCAGTGTGATGAAGCAGTTTATCAAACATCTAATACGCCTTTTATGAAGCTCTGACTGCTGCCTCGTCTGACTCCTAATGACGTTAAGGAAGTGGGGAAGCAACACAAACAGAGAGGCTGCAGAGACGTGTTTTTTCATTCTCTTCCCCTCCACATTCTCTTTTCCCCAATTCTTAGTTTTTATTTTGTCTATTTTCACATTATCTTGTTTGCTGTTTTTCCCACTTTATCTAATGCATTTCTTATTTTATTCAGCATAAACTGCTGCTGCAACAGATTCTCACTATCTGCTGCAGTGGATCTATAGCTTTAACTTAATGGATCACTGACCCCCTTTACAGTTTGCATTAAAGTGCATTTTGGGTAAGCAGATTACAATCGGATCTTAATTGACCACAAGAAACTACAGGTGTAAATGCACCCAAGACGCGTTGAGGAATGGATTGTGATCCAATCGAGGGAGGCACTGTGGCCACATTGAACACAAGTGTAAATGCATTGTTTACTAATCTACATACAACAACTATGCAGGCAGAACTACTTGGGTTGTTGTTTTCGTGGACTAAATGAGGGGAGGATGTGACGTTCTGGACGCAGCGATCGAATCTCAATGTGAACACTGGACATACACATTAATACCAGGTGTAAATGTAATCAGGTTAAATCATATCTCGATACAATCTGGATAAAGATGCATTTTAATGTAAGTTGTAAAGAGGGTCACTATCTTGCATGCTAACAACTAGCATCATAGATCACAATCTTTCTACAATCTGAGGCTGCAGCCGTTTCAGCCCCGGATCACTATTTTCCAAAATAATGTAACATTGATTTATTATAGATAATAAGTCCTATCTATAATGAAAAAAAATATATATCTGTAACATATTTTGCCAGTGCCCTAGTTTACCCAGATTATCTAAAACTGATATTTCAGTCAACTGCAAAAGGAAGCAATGTTGTAATAAATGATGGATGAGAGTATGATTTAGTACTTGCTTAGGAAGGAAAACTCTGATAAATCTGCTGTACACGACCTGCCAGCACCAAACAGCAGATGGAAAATTAACATCTAGCAGCTAAAGAGCCGGATGTTATTCTCAGGAGTTGGTGGAGACCAAACCAGAGCTAAAAGAGAGTGAATACTAGACAAACACCACTGCAATGTGATGAATCATGCCAAAAACTGATTAAAGCAGCTTTAAGGATACACAGAATGTGTTTTGGAAATAAAACACCGAACATGAACAAAAGTTTAAATGAAAACTCCACAGCATACCTTAACTATTACAGGTTAGTACAGGTTGTGTGTTCACAGAGCACAGCAATTACTTTGGCGAGTAGAACATTATTTTGTAACTGGTCAAGCTACGAAAATAAAACCCAAGTTGTAATAAACCGTAATTTCGATGTACTTTAGAAAGCCTCATTCTAATTTAACTGATCCCCTGTCCAGGAAACCAACCCTGAATGTTTTTTTGTTCTGATTGTCCAATCAGAAGCAAGTAAGTAGCAATTCCTAACTTTTACATTTAAACAACAGGGCCTGTCAGACTGATTTATTTTGTTGATGGTAAGTGTGTGTGCATGTGTGAGTGTAACAGCAACACTCTACACACCAAATGATCTCGACACCAATTTGCTGTGCAGCTTT
Organism: Lateolabrax maculatus; assembly: GCA_031216445.1. NCBI lineage: Eukaryota > Metazoa > Chordata > Actinopteri > Acropomatiformes > Lateolabracidae > Lateolabrax > Lateolabrax maculatus. The sequence goes on from CM062205.1 coordinate 23,710,693, forward strand.
GCTCTTGCTCTCTGTTGTAATAATCTTTCCTTCTTGTTATTCGCTGTCAGTAAACGCTCATCGGGGGCCTGCTGATGGTTATGAGAATGTGCACCACAGTGGCTGCTGCAGCCTCTGTTGCCATCAGTGTTACATGTGCTTGTCTCACTAAAGAGCAGTTCCCCTGATATCACCTCTGTTAGCCTCTTATTCTTCCTTCTTCCTCGTTCTTCTCCTCCTCATGAATATCACAGTATGAGGCTGCAGAGAGCAATATGTGCAGCAGCAGATGAGAGTCTGACTGTCCGTGTTTAAACGCTTGAAAGTCAGAATCGACGTCAGCTGACTGCTGTCTTTTGATGCAACAGTGACTCAGCTTTCACGTGTGTTAACAGTGTTTACATTTTCAAAGGTCAAGCATTAAATTAATTATGTATAATTACTAATGATGTCGCTGCTGTCATGGGTGAGTGCGTTTCTCTGCATGTGTGGAGAGAGTTTTCTGACCTGCTGGGACTATTTAAACCCTTCACATCAGAAAGCGTCACCACCAACCAAAAGAACAAACACAGAATAAAACATGACAGGTTTTCTTTCTAAACTACAACATATTTGAAATTTTGCTTGTTGATCTTTTCCTAAACAGCCCAAACCTAACGTATGCTGTTTTTGTTGGTGTCATTCATCTGATGTTCTTCCTGTCTTCTTTTTGACATCAGCTTTCAGGTCTTTACGAGCTGCCTGAGACACATATAGATTATGTTTTATGCATTATGTTTTCTGATTCTTTTGTTCCCAAAATGAATAAATTAGTTATTTGGCATTTACTGCTTATTGTAGGTCTATAAACAGCAACCTGTCAACTTGCCAGACTCTGTGGGACTTATAAGCTGTAAGCATTAAATCAACACAACAGCTGCAGCTAACATTTGTTTTTCTCTGTTAAAGGTCAGAAAATGGTGAAAAATGGCTTATCAAACCTTCCAAGAGTCTGAGATGTCTTTAAATGTCTTGTTTTGTCAAAGCAACAATTTACAGTGATATAAAACAGAGAAAAAGCTGCAGATCCTCACATTTGGGACGTTGGAGTTAGGGTTAAATCAAACAAGTCTTTTTTGGTAGTTTGATTCAGACTGCTAATGGAAAACACAACACGTTCTCTCTCCAATAAAAGGCATCTACAAAAGGACACGACCACGTACCTAAGATGGCGATGACCTCGTCGTCCTGGATGACCTCCAGCGACCCGGACACGACGAAACACAGGGTGTCGACGCTCTCTCCGGCGTGGAAGATGAGGTCTCCGGGGGCGCAGTGGGTGGTCTGAAACTCCACCGCCAGCGAGCGCAGGCAGCCGTCACTGGCCAACCGGAAGGCCGGATGTTCGTTGAACACCTGAGTGAGAGGGCAGGAAGTTGATGGTTATTATCTGTTCTTTACAGCCCCGCTGTTGCTACAACAGCAGCTCAGTCTAAGGCTGCATACACTTTATTACAGGTAGAACTGGTTAGTGAAAGGCGCAATGAGGGTGACCTTCTGCAGCGATGTTACCTTGAACATTGTTCGTTGCTTGAGTTTTACACCTCAAATTTCAATCTATGATGCCTCTTGCTGCTGTGAGTTCTTAACACTCATTATTCATATATTGATTTGTTTCATTCTGCCTGGTGGAGAAGGTTGGGAGGGTTTGTGTAAGTGGGGCAACAGGAATGATATGTTGAGGTTTTTGTTGTACTCTGTGCCATTTTTTATTTTTTTTAAATTAAAAAACATAACCCAATAAAAGTAATGTCTTTAAAAAAAATTAAAAAAGGTTACCCATCCAGATTACAGATCAACAAACACAGAAAGTTTCTTTCCAGAAATATATTAGAAAAAGAAAAGCTAGAAAGCTCCTTAACAAGTTAATAAGTGGACATTTAGTTAAGACTGTTATGTTGCTTTTTTATTTGTTAGTTTATTAGTCCAGTTTTGTCCATCCAACATGTTGTTCTTGATGATGAAGATCCACAGAGGATGAATCCTTATGTATTTGGTGACCCAGTGCTCTTCCCTCTACTGCCACTATTAGACCAAAGCTTTAGCTGTATCCACATTCATGCTCTCCAGAGGATGGAAGCCCCATTACTTCCTAAAGGAAATATTAAGGTCTTCCTCTTATTTTAAGTTTGTGACAACAGTCAACATTTCTCCACCTTCTTGTTTTCCTATCTGCAGAAGTCATTTACAGATATCCGTTCACATGTGCAAAATGAAAAACAGCTTCCCCACAGTGAGACGATCCATCACAGCAACAGTGAAGCCTTCATTCGGTTTCCCAGTGTTTTCATGTCACTGCTTCCTGTCAATCACCTGAGGCTCTCAGGGAGAAATGTGAGTCTCCATCAGGACATAATCCCTCAAAACCGTGTTGCCTTAGAAACTTCACTGCCACAACAGTCTTTTCATTATGGACCCGTGTTTAGAGGGGACAGCAGTTGGCACTCTGTCAGCAGTCCCAAATTACAGCACGACATGACTGAAATGTTTGAAGTTTGAGGGCTACAAAACTACCAAATCCTCAAATTTGACATTGTTCAACTGCACACACGATGTTTATGAACCTGGCTGGTTTGTGATACTTAACATAAAAAGGAAAAAAAAAGGCAAAAGGGTGTTTGTGAATCCCGGATGAAGCGCTCACTGTTTTTCAGTCAGGAGGTCTCTCATTTTCAAGCAGTGACCACACTGACACAAAACACACAAAACCAGAAACCTTTCTAATAGTAGTGGGAGGGAGGGATTTGTCCTGACTTTTACCCACTAACTTATTAGAATATTGTTAGGGTTCATTATTTTTTTTCAAAAAAATCTGCAAATGTGTCAGTGTTTACTAAACTTTACCAAGCTCACTTTAAAAAGTGTCTCTTTTTTATTACTCTGAGGGACTTTGGTGCCTAATGAGCACCACATTTGCATTTTTGCTAAATGTTTCTCTCACTTTTTATTCCTAAGCATTTCCTGATACCCAGTTTTCTTTTGCAAAACTACTCCATTTACAGTAAACTGTGGGGAACAGTGCTTCCTTGCAAAAAGGAACAACAACTTTTGGATTATAAGGACAAGAAATCTGGTTGAAAATCTGCTAAAACTCATGTGCTTCTTTTGAAAAAAATTAAAGATGAAAGCTTACAGCACCATCACCTTGCCCTGATCCCCTTGAAGGACTTCTATCTATATTGTCTTGTTATAAATTTGAAAAGAGGTCAATGTATTACCTTTTAGAGAGAGAGAGAGAGAAAGATGTCTGAGGCACCATAAGAGCCAGACGTTTTGAATAACAAGACTAATTATAGTGGCCATGAGTATTTGTCATTGGAGATGGTTGTTACACAGCACAGTTACACAACCGAAGGCGTCCTTTGTTCAATGCCAGTTCAGTAATTTGAGTCTGCCAGTGTGCCAGGGACCCATGCCCAGGAGCATCTGACTGAGCCCACCTAGCCTGCATTGTGTTATGTAAGAAATGCACCGAGCACTGGTTCCCAGCATGTTCAGTGGAGTGAAATGAACGCCCTACTGCAGTAATCTAAAAACCAGTTTGTGTGAAGTTAAAAATGGGCCGATTCAGGTGTCTGGAAAATGTTATTGCAACCAGTGTCTGACATTCTCATCTACACATTTATTGTTCTTGGGTAAAGTGTGAAAGTTAAGGTTTTTGGATATTTTGTACTGTCTCATCTTTGTTAAAACGCCTCATGTGCAAGATTTCCAACTTTAGCGCTCATCAATGGTACTGTGGTATAAAAAATCTAATTGAGAGAAAAAGTCTAATTTTTCTTTTTCTATCTTTTTTTCATGTCTCGTGTTTTGTAGAAACACAAACATATGCCAGCAGGGCCACATGGATGTCTACACATAAAGGCTTTATAAGTATTTATATGTTTCAAACTGTGAGCTGACTGCATTATTACCCCCTACTTTTCCCTCATGCTATCCATCTTGTTTCATTTTTTTATGCAGCGAAGCACTGAGATGCAACATGTGGTTCCATAGGAAAACCATAGTAACATACCTTCCTGTTGAGGTGGACACAGATGTCAGCCCGCATGTCCTTTGGACAGATGGATAACACCTGAAAGACAGAGAGACATACAGGGGTCACACTGCTGTTCACAGACACTCCTCCATCTCCAAGACAAAACTGACAACTGCTAAAGAGAAGCACGTTAATATCTGCTTCCTGCCCAGGTTTCCCTTTGAGGGATTCAACCCAGTAAACAGTGTTTGATGGATGTCTGTTAGCAGCAACATGAAGGTGCAGCAGGTTTAACTTTAGATGGTAATGAGGACATGTAGTATTTGACAGTTGATTTTCTTTAAACAGGTTTTTGGCTTTTGCATTCAATCTAATCCCCCACAAACCTGCTTTTCTCTGGTCCCACCTACAGCACAAGGAGGTCAGAGGTCAGGGTCAGCTACAGTACAGCCATGACCCGATATATCTGAGGGAAGTTGGACCTTTCAGCCGTTCAAACTTGAAAGAAAGTTGAAAATACAAACTCACAGATGGTAAGCAATCTTTTTGGTGACTTTTAAGATAAAAAAAGAAAAAAAAGCCATCAGGCGGGTGTAAAGTAAGAAAAAACATAATTTACCATAAAAAAGGGAGGAAGGTTTGACCATTATAATCAATGCAAACCTTGCTCAAATGTTGCCACTGGTATCCAGAGTTACTCTACATGTGACAATATAGCCACCGACCACTGAGTGCCTTTGGCTGAGCAGCGCTCGCTCAGTCCTGCACCAGCTCTGATTTTTGTATTGACTTTAATGGAGTAAAGCTGGAGGAAATCATCTTTTTTGTTACTTTACACAAGTCTGATGTTACCAACCAGCAGACCATCTCCTCTGTGGGTGTGTGTGCACTGTCTGAAACAATTATTGTGTACATACGGTAATTGTCCATGTAGGAGTTGCCAGGGCTCTCTAACATTGCAGTGTTTAGTGGATGCTGTTGACAAATCTACAGCAAGCACATGGGAGGGTCACTGTTGAAGAGGAAAGATGATGTTTGTTTTTTAAAACTTGTGGTTGGATGTCACTATTGTAAAAGGTATTTAACTATTATGTTATCTTCTACTTGTTTTTCTTATAAAAACATTGGCTACAAATTCTCAACAAGGAGCCTCACCGGGTGTGCATGTCAGCCACGATTACGTAATTGTGAAGGTTTGCGGGCTCACGACTGAGTCTTCGTACACAGTCCTGGCTCTGTAAATGGAGGAGCACTGAAGGGAGGGGTGTATTTGTCAACCCGTTTTTAGTCCCAGGGCATCAAAATACACAGACGCTTTGTCATATTTGTTTGGCTGCTGAGTTCAAATATGAACAATCTTTCTCCAGAATCGCTGACTGCACCTTTAACTCCCTCTGGATGTCTGCCAAATAGCCTAAACTCCAAATCGCTTTGTCTAGCTCATAATATAAATCCTGAAATCCAGCCTAATTAGCTGAAGCATTTAGGTAAAACACAGAAAACAAAATATTACCCCGTCCTCCACAATCCAGCTTTGTTAAATATGAACAAAATCAACCAAGGGGAAGACAATAAATCATCTAAAAGTTTGTGCAACATCAAAACACAACAGTCTTTGAAAATAGTCTTTGCTCTATTTAAGGTGGAAGACAATAGTGCTGAGATGCTTTGGGGAGCCTGTTGTCTTTTTTTGGGTGTGTGATCACATAAACAGCTGATGTGTACCAAAAGTGACGAAAAATATCCACTAATTGGCCCCAACTCTGAATGCAATGTATTTATACTGAGGGCCAACTCGCCTTATGGGTCTTCAAGAGTGTGTAATTATCTCAACAATAACTTGGAAAAGGGGATTGATGGGGAGGAGGAGGAAGAGGCGTATGATCCAAGAAAGAAAAAAAGAGCACGAATGTCAGTTGGAAAATGCTGTGAAAATCTATTAAATGGACAAATATAGGAAACAAAGACAGGCAAGTCCCATTCAAACAGGACAAATATAATGAGTAGATTATATGAAATAATTAATTAACTCTCTGAACTCACCAGATAAATACAGCAGATTTTTGTTGGACAATAAAATAGACTAAAATCCTCACAAACCATCATGATTTCATGACTGGCCGGTTCCCAGTTCAGCAAAGAAGAACTTGACATCTGCACAAATAGTGAAACTGCGTTCCTAACGTTCTTTCAGAGGTGACGGAAGAAACACACGAATAAACAGAGTCAGAAATCAAACAGAAGTTGAGGTCGCAGTCACTGCGTTTTGTTTGGAGGAGAGCTGTCGGGGGGGGGGGGGGGGGATCTGCCTTTGTCAAACTACTAGAGGTGATTTGTGACAGATTAATTTTACATGACAGATTAATGTTGGATTACAGCGATCAATGTTCACCACAGTTACTGCAAATCACTGCATGTCCCCAGGTAATATTAGACCTGTCTGATAAAAGTGAAAAATAGATACAGAGGGGAAGAGAAGATGCTGACGAGAACGGAGCTGTTTTTAATCTGACACAAACAAGAAAAAAAGGGGACTTTAATGTTTCGATTCACTCGATTCTTCTTTTTGCCGTCTCAGTTCAGCTGTGAAGGCGGCTCGAGCTGATGCATAGATTAATAAATGCTTCAGCACTTGTATGCACAGTGTATGTACTGTATGTACTGATCTATGAATTATGTGTGTATGCCCAATTCACATTATTGGCAAGTGTTATTTTATCCTAATTTTATTTGATCTCAATCAGGGACCGTGGTCCTGCTCAAACTGCAGAATAAACAGCTAATCTGAAAAGAAAAAAAAAAAAATTCAGCCAGATTCTGCAATTAGTTGCTGGCAATCAATTAAGGGTTAATCTGGACAAAAAGGACTTAATCTGTTAAAATTTTGTTGCTAACAGCGACCCCTACTTACACATTGCTTGTGAAACTGACTAACTGTTCAATTTTACACGTCCTATTGTCACCAACTCCAAAAAGCAGATGAAAATATTGCAGCAGTTTGATGGGGGATCAACAGAATTATTAAAAGGGACTGTAGTTAATAACAACATTAGTATGTAAATCATAAATATCAAAAGCTTTCAAGTGACAAAACAGCAGTTTTAGAACTTAAAACGCTTAATAGCACTTAAATATATAATATAATTTAATATTTTATAGTAGAACATAGGAATCTTAATTGTTTGTGTACATAACTGCAGTCAGTGATGCGTTCGGGGGCAGAGGATCAAAAGTTCACCTCTCAGCATGTGTTTGGGTAAATGAGGTCCTAACAGAATGTGACTGGTGACTGGCTTTCAGGCATTTTGTTTGTTTTGTGGTTATTTTCACTTGTCCCAGTGTTACTTCTCACTGCTTTTGGAATGATGCTTGGTTTATGGCCTCTTGCTGTCTTTGTGACATGGCTGTCTTGATATTTTTGTGTATGTATCTGTGTATTCTGGGTTTTTGAAAAAAAATCTGCAATCAGAAAACCGTACTGTCAAAATATTTTTAAGATGAAAAACTCCTCAGTGTGACCAAACAAAGACGTCACATCAGCACTGACAGAGCAGCTGAGCTTACACTGGCTCAACCTGACCTTTGACCTCTCTCGTCTCACCTTCTCCGTGTCGATGCCCTTGGACATGGACCAGGTGGAGACGATGTAGTCCATCACCCGCTCGCTCAGCCCCTTGGGAACCTGGTAGAGCTTCAGGAAGTCCCTGACGTTGTTGAGCATCTCGTGGTAGCGGTTGGTGTTGGCGTACATCTGCTGGAAGATGGTGGTCACGTTTCCAAAGATGGTGGCGTAGAGCAGAGCTGGAGAGGAAGACGGAGGAGAGGGATGAAATATGTCCGCCTGGACAAACACACACGCAGACACGTCTTAAATTATTAGTGGTTATGGAAATTTCTTTTTTCCTGCTGACCTCTTTTATCCCACATTTCTTAGTTTAAACCTTTTTCTCATTTTTTTTTTCGTTGCCCTGTGAGATGCTCTATAACACATGGTTCATTAAAGCGTTTCATGAAAGTAATTATTTTGACTGGAGTAGAAGATCCACTTATACTCTCACTCACACACACACACACACACACACACACACAGGCCCCACATCCTAAAATTGCTGCTTTGTTTTCATTTTCCTTCAGTAAATGTCTTCTTTGTGAAGAGGAAATTGGTGCAAGCACTTCAATATAATAAATAAATAAATACAAATCCGTCTCATGTTGCTGGATGTAGATGGATAACTCGGCTCCTGAAGGTTTTTATTGTTCTGCTGATGGAAATGAGAGACCAATCGCAAGCTGGATAAGCCCTGCAACAGCCAATCATACAAGTGGAAAGATCCTATATTTACGCTGCAAAATTTTTCCTGCACATAGAGAAGTGTAACATCACAGCAATCACCAGAATTACCACAGCAACCATCTTAAACAACCTGGCAACCACCCAGGACTTCATAATAACCCCGTACCAACCACTTTTAACACCGTCAAATCCCTAAAATATCTCAACAATTTGATGGAAAAACTAAACAAAACCTTAATACGAGTTCTACTTTCTGGAAACTTTCCCCTTCCTTTCATCCGCAGCCACAAGATGTGTCTGAAAGCTCCGGAAAAATTCCCAGTTATAAGAATGAGACACCTGGAAACACCTGAGCAATCACCCACGAATCTCCACGATGCAGCCAGTCACAAAGAAAACCACCTAGAAACTACATCTGACCCCCTAGACACCCACTTAAACAGGAAACCATCAACACATTAGCAACCAACCAGCAATGCCCAAAAAACCCTTTGGCAACATCCCTGCAAAAGGTCTAGTCCAAGCAAGTTCTGTTCATGCAACAAACTTGTGACTTTTTTTAGTTCACATTTACTGTGCCAATCATCCAGCATATCGCACTTTCTCTCCTTTAAAAGTGATTGTTGGAAAACAAGCGTGCCGTCTCCTGCTAGACGACGAGCTGTCTTAATGGTGGTTTTACTGCTGAGAAGGTGTTCAAGAGAAGGAGTGTTTCGCCCCTTTCAAACTTACAGCCACGGTGCGTCGTCAGTGCCGAGACAAGCTGTCAACCTCCTCTGTGCCCTGCTGCTACCACTGTTTCCATAGAGACCTCACTCGAAATAGTTCCCCCCCCGCCTCCTCCTCCCAGGCAATAAAAGTGACAAAAGAAAGAGAAGAAATAATAAGTTTAAAGACTTTGGGGCTGAAAAATGGGGATTGATAGGAGGTGGAGGGATCTGATGATGGCACATGAGCCACAAAATAAATAATAAGGGTGGAGAAGAGGGATTATACAAGAGGAAAAGCAAGAAAGGAAAGTAAGGGAAGAAATGTTGGACAGCCAACATCTGAAAGTGACTGTGTGTTTGAGATGAAGTGTGTATATGTATATGAGAAACCAAAGAAGGAAACTGAGAAGCCACTGAAAGCAGAGGAAAGTAGGTGTGTTTTTATGCTCTGAGTGTCCTGAGAGTCAGAAATAAAGAAAAGAGGGAGACACAAAGAGAAAGAAAGTGTTTGGATGAGAGACAAGAACTGAAAAAGGCAGTGAGACAGCCACAGACAGAAAAGCGTAGTGCGTCAGCGGTGAGATAAAGACCGTTCCAGTTTAGTTCTCTCAAAGTCGGCATGTTTCCAGGACCCTCCAGGACCTTTCCAGGACCCTGTCAGCTGGTGTGGATGGACTTTAACAACACTGCCGAGCTGGAACTGAACGCTGAGAGTCACAGCTCTCACTTCCACCAAACACAAAACCCCTAATTGGATGGCTTTGTGGCTCAGCAGTTGGCCGATGTCACCTCAGAGCAAAGAATAATGGAGGTTTGAACCCCCCTGGAAGTTTCTTTTATGAACTGGAACGCGTCACTGGAACTGGAATAATCTTCCAGTTTGGTTCATTTATCAAGGTCAGATGGAAGAAGTTTGAACTCTGGTGGAAAGAAAATGAGAATTTCAGTCCTCTAACAAGGGAAGTGTGGAGTTAACTCAAAACAAAACACTTTCTCCCGAATCCCAGTGTGACGGGTATGAAGAGAAGTGAAAAAACTACACTTCTACAGAGGCTGGCCGTATTAGGAGGAAGGCTAATTAGCAGCATTTGTCAGCTGTAAACGAGGTCCGGCCATCAGCACTTTGATACACGAGTTGTCAAAGAAGCTTGAGACAAGAAACAGAATCCAAAGACAGCAGACATCCAGAGAGTAACCCCCTGTTACTGAGGCAATATATGCCAAAGCAGGGTTCAAGGCAGCTGCTTTCTCTTGTATTCTCAACACACACAAGGAAAGAGATTACCTAAAGATAATGTCCACCAACTGACCTCCTCCTTCACATTTGTACTACAGCACAATGACAGCTAACGAAGTCTCGGCTGACTCAAGTACCTTGATCACCAGAGCTGGTTTGTCATGAGCGAGCCTGAATAAACCAAATTCAGCAGCGAACTGTTTCCACAATGATTTGAGCTGGAGAAAAGGAACCTTTTCAAAACGGCTTGTCTCAACAGCTTCACACGGCCTTCAAAAAGCTCTGGAAACAGCGAGTCAGTGGAACATAAGAGGTGATCGTTTTTTGTTAAACGTCTATTTCCAAAGTCATGAATGAACTGTGATGCATTATTTTTAACGCGGATGACATGTCCAAAGAGGGCTATGAATGAATCATTGCAGTTACTGAGCTCGCATGTCAACAAATCCACCTCCATGACAACGATTACTGCATGTCTGCCCACATCATCGGTTCAGTTTGAGGACATGTTGAACGATCACCAGAGTAAATGTGTTTACAGTAAACAGGTTTTTGACCTTTAACAGGGAAAGTCAGCCGAACAAAAAGTCCAGCCTTCAACCATGAACACCACACAACACTGGATAGTACGATACAATCATACTTGGAGAAGCAAAATATGGAACATAGTGGAAAAACATGGCAGATTAAAGAACCCAGTGATGCTGCTGATTAAGAGTGTGTTGGATGTTAAATGGTTCTCAAAGCACCACAATAAATCTAGATAGAACTGCCTGAGCCTGGTAACAAAACAGAATAAAAATCTGGGATCCCTTAATGCCAACATCATTCTGCATCAGTCTATAAAAACACTTCTCTGGTTCCACAAAGAACCTTATGGGTTTAGACAGTTCAATCAAAGTACTCAGGCTGCAGTTTAGAGCTGTCATTTCAATGCTTTATTTGAAATCTGATATGTCCCTCATGGCTCTATTTATTTAAATCTGTCTCTGATTTCCCCCTGTGGTGGCCAGAGAGACATGAGCTGTTTGGGGAGTTTGGTTCGGTCAGGACGGGGAGCAGATGAAGAGCTTTATTTCCTCATATTTATTAGCTGTTTGAGCAGCCTGGGGGAGGGAAGACCAGACGCTGTCACAGAGAGGCTCCGATCAGCTGGAGAGAATCTTTGCAGAAAGTTTGTCTCCAAGTTGACTGTGACACTGAGAAGGAAAATATTTCAGGATCATTTGGTTGCATTTGGTTGGTCTATTTCGGCCTCCTGGCGCTGCACTGATATCATCTTAGTCACAAGAGCTGGTTTTTTTTCAATATTGTTGCTGAGCACTTGTTACCACGGCGTTTCTGTACATGCCAGAGACCACCTGTAAGTCAAACAGTGTGGGCGCGTCGGTGACGTCTTTCTATCTGGATCTTGAGTGCGTTTCCTTTTTTGTGTTGTGTTATGTATCCGTGGTTATGGATATTTACAGCATTGTGAAAAATATAACAAAGTATGTTTCTATTTGTTGCATTTATGTAAACAGTAAATTAACCAGAAATATGTGTTGAACATCATATAATCAGATGCATTTCATCAACCTTCCTGCAACTCTTCTTATTTATTGCATTTTGTAGTTGCTTCTCACCTAATTTGGCATTTGCGTTACTTAAATAATATATTTGTGTCTGCTGTCTACACTTATACACACAGTGTTTTTATTCTCCTTCACTTTTCTTTTTTGTTTGGTCTTTATGGTGCAGTGGGAGTACGGCTGCACCAGTCAGTGCTCGATCAACACTAAATTACACTAAAGTGGAAGAAACAGCAGAAGCAGGTGCCTTAGCATCTTTTTTCATTACTATTTTATGTGTTTTCTCTTTATTAATATACCAATTTGTCCACCCCAGGAAAAGATAATGAACTATTTTAATTTTTATTTTTTTTTCGCAATTTTGGGAAATTTGCATGAACCTTTTTTGTTGTATAAATTCACAATCTGCATAAATAGAGCTGGAAACTAATATTTAAGTATTTCATGATCTGTTCGAGCAATCTGAAGGTCTGATGACAAACCTGACGTCACCAGATGAGGGAACTGCTGCTTCGTAAAACGGGAGGACATAAATAATCTGACATCCGTCTCAAAACCTCATTCTTTGATCCCTTTCAGCTCCTCTTTCAGTTGATGTAAAAGATGCCAATAAGGGATGTTTCACCTCGATTCACCTCACTATTCTCTCATCATTACTTTCTCCTAAAGGCAATTGTCAAAACGAGACAGGGCTGGATGACGAAATATTTCCTTGGGATAAAAACTGCTCATGTACAAAGCGATGTCAAAAACTGGTGATGGGGTCCAACAAAGCACAAGCTTTTTAATTATCATACCTTAGCTTTTTGTTTTGTTAGTAAATCAGCTGAGATCAGAGGTCGCCTACCTCATTTGTCATGTGTATTTTTCCTTTTTCCGGCTTTCTGATGACCTGCCGGCGGAGTTTAGGATGATTTGTCAGAGTGGATGAGCGTGAGGGACAGAAATCCGTCGGCCCAGGAGCAGAGCAAGAGACACAATGTCACCGCCCGGAGCACGGACACCCAGAAAATATCCATCACAACACTCCTACACGAGGAGACAGCAGGCACGCACAGGCAAACAGTCACATACAGTCATACAGTCGCACACACACACACACACACACACACACACACACACAGAGTCACACTCTGTCTTTAGCCAAGCTTAGCAGAAACACTGAAAGCATAAGAAAAACAGCATAAAAAAAACTTAAAATATACGTTTTATGTTGTTATCTTGCAAATTAGTTGTCAATACATCCAAGAATCAGCTGGGATTTATGTATTTTAGTTGAGACTCAGGAAAGTGACCGGACCAGTCAGGATGTTTGGCAGGACGCTCCCAGCTGGCTGTGGTCAGTAAATATCTCCACTGTATAAGCAAACGTAAACCAGTGTCTGTACATGTCTGGTTGAAACCTTTAGTCAATTTAATCATAATTTATCACTTATTAATGGGTCATGGGTATTTTTCCACTATTTTGATATTTTATAGACGAAGTGATCAATAAATAAAGTAAATAATGAAAGTACTCAGTAGTTGCAGCTTTATGTTTAGTAGCTCTGGTCCCCTTTCACACCTGCATCATCAGCACTATATGGAAATCTAATTCTGCGGACTGACTGCAGGTCCTGCTGCATTTAACTGAACCTCTTGTGTTTATCTTCTCTGGTTTCACAAAGAAATAACTGATTACAGGATTATTAGTCGACACTGTATGCCATGAATAATGCCTGACAGGACGAAAATGAGGCGTCCTGTACCGTAATATTACTTTACTTTACTTTAATTATATTATTTTAATCTTACACTGGCCGTCTTTGTGTCATGCTTTTGGGTTCAAGCTTGCGGTTTTGTTTTATAAATACTGTTTGTGATTTTTTAGGTTTTTTAGTTCCTTTACAGGAGATGGAGCTGCCCATGTGAAAGCTTTTTATATGTAAAAACCCCGAAAACACCTCTGTGATGCAGACAAACCGAAATAGCAACACAAGCTGAAAACAAAGCAGCCGGGGCTTTTAGAGTGGCCACCTCCATCACGAGCCATTGAGCCCAGTCCATTTGCTGCTCAGTGAGCCAAGTCAGCGTCCAGGCTGCATCACAACACATTACATACTGACAGGACACTGCACTTCAGCCAAACACAGAGAGCCAGTCAGCCGCATCAGAGTCCAAAGCCCCGGAAAAAAAAAAAAATGCTGCGGTATAAATCTGTTTTGACAAGCAGTAATTGTGCATCAAGCGCTCTCTGGGTGAGTAAAACATTCTGGCTGATTGTCTCCAAATAAATATTGACTGAAAAATCTGCAGAGGCATCCCGGGGTTAGACACAGCCCTGCTCTCCTCAAGCCACAACAATTATTTCTGTAATCGTGACTTTCACTCTGTAAATAAGGGTTCTTTTTCTGCAGCATTGTATTGTTTACATCTCATTAGGTCAACTTAATAGACGCCTTATTGCTGTGCAAGAATGATAATGGCTTTTGGAGTGAGTGGGTTGGGCTGCAGGTGGGAGGGTTGATGTGTGACAAATGTTTGTGTCCACCTAAACCCCAAACACCGGTAAGTGATATTACACTCCAGGCATCAGGGAGGTTTAAAATCTCTGGCCGTTATCAGGAGAAAGATTCTGCAATAGAAACCTTGTTATGGTTCTCGACAGTGGAGGAAGAAAAACTCAAATCCTTGACTCAAGGTTGAACTGTAACTTTAGAAGAAAAAAAATAACTCTCTCCCTCTGACAAATGACAAGTTGAATTTATCGGCAATAACATGCACCAGTGCTCAATCCGTTCAGGGTTTTTTACACATGAAGCCTCACTTTGTCTGGTAGACCAGCAGTTTATAGTGGTTAATGATACATAAGCTTGAAACATAGTTTTGTGTAACTGACATCACTCAGTAAGTTAAGGAGAAAAGGAAGGAAGCAAGGAAGCAAGGAAGCAAGGAAGCAAGGATGAAAAGCTTGTCACATAGTAACTGCAACATAACTAGTAACTCTATAGCTGTCACATAAATGTTGAAAAGTAAAACAATATGATGACATTGAGGAGAAAGTTTCCAAAAACTGAAATATTGAAAAACTGTCACACTGGGAGGATTAAAAGATATGTACAGAGATCTCAGTGACTGAACTGAACACCTGCTGATGACAAATACTTGGAGCTCACAGATGAATCGCCTCCCTCAGTCTTCTAATCACACTCATAGATCTTGATTAAAATAATAAGTTGGAGACGGTCGAGAGCGTAGCAGGCTGACTTTACTGAAAGGCGGCACAGTGCTAATTACAAATCAAAATGTGTAGTCGGCCTGAAGTCTCCTGTCAGTCAGGAAGGTGCTGCTCCTCTTGGATTTCTACATTTTGAGGGCATTTCTTTGAGTATCAGGAACATTTTCCAGAGGCAAAAAAAAGAAGGGTGTTGATCTGACCTTTGCCCTTCACAATTTCGTGTGTTACTTTTGTTTATTATCCTTTTGGGGGATTCCTCCTGTGTCTGTAGCAACTGTCGGACAAATACAACATTGTGACAAGTAAAGGCAGCGTCAAATAGAGCATAGCGCTCCGTAGTGGCACACAGAATACAGGGATCAACGGTCATTTTTTTTTTTTTTTTTTTATAAAGGTACAACTTTTATGCAATATGAAAGATATTAAATCAGTTTTTATATTTACATTTACTCAACATTGTTATCTAATGAAACTTGTAAATAAATGTCATGCATTTCTTTGCAGGGTCGTCTGGTAAGTGGTGCCAGAGCAGAATATGAAGTAGCATTTATACAAATCTACAACAGTAGATAAAGAGCTCAGTAGGTCAGATGCTGGATACAAAGATCAATGCCGTGAAAAATAGAGACATATCTTCACACTGGTGTATAAGCTCCCTTGTGACGACAACCGATCACGTCCTCCTCGGGCAATTTGTTTGGACAAAACGTCGTCAATAAAGCCAGTTTCTCCAGGGAGACACCTCATCTTAGACGAAATAAAATAAGGACAAAATGAAAAAGTTCCTTTCTTAACGTTTTGGCACTGTTCCAGGTTTTTGCAATCTGTTTTTCACACGCTAATGATGAATGACAGCTTTTCAGGAATATAGACTGATTGCTGCAGCTCTGCCAGCTGTGTGTAGACAAACCAGGAATAATGAGAGGGGAGGCGTAACTTTGATAATTGGCACAAACTTGAAAAAAAAAAAAAAGGGATTATTCTTTGCTATTATTCTACTGTTTCCCTGAGTGTAAATCCCTTTTGAGAGAGAACATGTCCTGAGTACAAACAATAAGAACCAATGAATTCTTGTCTTATTTTTGCTGTTTGTGCACAAATGTTTTTCATGTGATGTTTTGAAGTCAAGAAGACGGAGTGTTACAGTTTCACAAATGGGACCAAATTAAAAAAAACTGCACAAATAAGACGGCTCTGAGGTTTCGCTGCTTAAGGTAACAAGGCCGCCAGGGGCAGAGCGGGGCTCCCTGTGGACCAGAGGGGCCCGTCCTCGGCAGGAGTAATGAAGTCATGGAGGACCAGTCATATTGAACCACAGGAGCCTGGTAAACAATGGGATGGAGGTTTTTATGAGGAGGGACAAGTGAGGCAGAGCTGGGGATGGCTCAACCTCGGAGCTGATTGTGGTCGTCGCTGTACTAATATTGACTGTGTAATAGCAGTCAGGGAAAGCTATGCTGTCATATGGCAGCATATGCTGGGGTCACAGGGTCGCGTTCAGGTATGGAGAATATGTTTTCCCTTAACTCTAGTGGTATATATAGCCCTATAGTTTGTTTTGGTTTCATAAACCCAGGTTCTGATATGTTGTGAGAATAAGAGGGCTTCAGTGTCCCCACTACAGGGATTTCTGTGAATTGCATGGCCCGAAACTACCAGAGATTGTTTTTTTAGTAATTTGGCTGAACTGGACCTCAAAAGGGCAAGACAATATGAAAACAAACCCGGAAAACAGTAAGACTGTAAATGAGAGGCAACCAAAATGATTAGTGCTTAATTCAAATATAAGGAATTTATCCTTTTTCTATCCTTATCCTTCATATAAGCCATCAGACTCTGTCACTCCATGTACATTTCTCATAATTAAATAAGTAATTTGAAGGGAAACAAAAGTTTATTACAACTTGGTTTTGGCAGTGATGATGACAGTGTACTCAAAGTAATTGCTGAGGTGGCAACATGGCTTGTAAAAGGTCCAACAGGGCGACGAACATGAGTGGTCTGTTAACAGCTACATCCTTCTCATAAATGATGGCCAGAGCAAGAAAAGTGATCACAATGTAAAGTGGGTTTGAATGTTGGATCGTCCATTTTGCTGGAAAGTTACAGAAATGTCCGGACACACTAGAAAGTCAGTTTAGAAAAAAAAAGTAACTTTTCACTTTTAACCTTTTAAGTTCAGTAATTAACATAAAAAATGCTTATGAAGTGGCTCCATGTAAGTCCCTCTTTCAAGCTTTCTAGTTCACCTGGATGGTTTTAACTCCTCCCATTCCCCTGCCCCTTTTCAGATGTTTTCTGATTTTTTTAAATTTAATTCTTCATCTTTGGTTGTTTTAATTAGTTTCTTCCTTATTGTGAACATATGCATTAACGTCACATGTTTACTGTGATTCCTGATGAAGGTCATGGGTCCAAAACTTTGCATAAATGGAGCATAAGGGCTGACTTTGTGTGGGGAGTTTTGTCTTTGTACTCTACGTTTTTTCCCTGATTTCACCATCGTTTCTACCCAGGTGTGCAGACATCAGTTTTATTGCAGAGATCTAAGATTTTAAGAACTCCAGCACCAGACCCACACTCTGTTTTAGAAAAAGAAACTCCAGGCACAGGAATCTCAGAATTCAGATGGTCAGATAAACCACAGAATGTACCTTTAAAAGCAGACAGTGCGTGACCTGCTGCCCTGTACCGATAGTGTGTGTTACTGTAAAGTGTTGCTGCTCTTTGATTAGTCCTTGATGGTTCGTCAGTAGACCCCAGTCTTCCCTGTACAGGGCGTAAGCATCAGATGACACCTGGAGCAGACATTGATCGACCTTCCAGCTCCGGGTTTCATCTAACTTCGGCTCCGCCAGTCGGGTTTCGCAGCCCAGGGAGGATCCGAGGTCGCACTGACACCAGTTAGCGGGCTACGTTGTCAGGGGATCTAACATCTGAGGGCATTATTCACATGCTCTGCTCTGCGATGAGGCTTTTTAACTGGGGTGACAGGTGGCAGGTGAGACAGGTACAGAGCGGCTATCAGCGCTCACGTGCTGGGACTCGTCGTGATCACAGCTTGGCCCAATTTTCCCCACTGTCAGCAATTAGACTTGAGGAGGACCAATCTATCATGCCTGGCACCTGCTGGATTCAATTATCCCCACGTTACCCGTCTGACTGCAGCCGCCACCCTTTTGGCTCTGGCATAAACTACAAGAGAAATTAAAAAATTACAATAAAAATAGGAGTGATTGCCTCTTTTGGAGGCTTTTCACTGTGGGAACGATTGGGAGATTGGGTTCATAACTGAATGAGCAGGGAAGAGATTCACCGCGAGGACGATTACAACTGGCGATAATTATGGAAATGGGAGTGAATCACTACACACCCAAACCCCCGGGTGGTTTACACAGCACACATAAAATAGATGAAGCTGATATTAATTATTTATGGCTGAGTGTAATGTTGTGAAATTCATCGCTGGTAATGTTTTTAATATCGTTTTTCAAAGTCTGCACTAACAGCACGCTGGCACTCAGCACACTTTCAAACACGTGCCGGTGAATGTGCTTCATCATAGCATAAGTATTCACACTTACTGTAGATCCCCCAGCACTCTCACACATGAAGATACATTAATCCACATACAGACTCAGACTGCACGCTAATCTGCAAATATGCACAAGTAAAAAAAAAAAAAACACCCAACAGAATCAACCATGCATACACAAACAAGCACTCAAATGAGGGTCGATTTAAAGGAAAAAGCCAACAGAAAATACGGTGTCAGTAAGGTGTTAATCCAGGTGTAATCAATCAATCTATGGGACTCTACTGGAGGTATTAACGCCGTTCTTCCCAAAGATATTCCTTCATTTGCTGTTCAGCCATCTAAGGTGGTGTTCAGTTTGGCTGAGATCATGAGACTTGTAAAGGCCATAAGTGTGCTTCAGATCATTTTAATGATCCATTACTTTAACTTTAATACCATTTGGTGAGCCCTTGTGTTTTGGGGATGGGGAGAGGATTTGTCATTCTGGAAGAGCGCTTCATGCATCACTGGATAGAGATGATCACTCAGAATAACTTTGTATTGATTTGGATGCAGACTTAGCCTCTGAGGCCGCGTTAAGACCGACAAGAGCATTGCATCATATATCGTACAAATCGAAGAAAATCATGGTCATTATTACGCAAAATGTCCACAATTTCCCCACTGAGCTACATGCAGATGCTACTTCACTCGCTACTTCTATGGAAACTTGGCCAGCTGAGCAGTCTTTGAGACAGAAGCTCTTTGACATTACGTTGCATTTATTTAGCTGATGCTTTTATTCCAAGAGACTTACAAACAGTGCATTCAACCACGTGGATACAACCCAAGTACATAGAATTCATCAAATACAATGAACTGCTTAATCCATGTCACAATAATGCCATTTAAATTTGACTTTCTTATTGCCATCCACATTTAAAATCAAGATGGCAACTGGTCCTGCTTAGCTTTTCCATGCATGTGTCAGAACATGATTATTACATGAGCAGATAATTAATTTCTTAGTTCTTTCACACAGTGCACTCATTTATTCAGATTTTTCCTTTCATTTGTCACCTGTCTGGGCAGAAAAGTTTCTCCATTTTGCCAACTTTTCAGTAACTTCGTTTTGATGCATTTTCAACTTCATCCATGCAGTTATGGAAATAATAATAATAATAATAACGAACTACCCAAAATAGGAGTCATAAGGTTTTCACTCGACGGCGGCAATATGCTCTCGCAGCGTGTGCTCTTGCTCTTTCTGCTGTTGCCATGTCAACAAGCGAGGCAGGTCAGGGTGAAAGAGGACTGAGGTTTCGCTTTTCTCTGGTGTTAAATGTCTGGATAATAGTCCTTCCTGACAACCCGCACTCTGCCTGAGGAGGCCGAGCAGACGTCTATCTGCCCATCTAGCCATTCACCTGATAGCTGATGTCTTTTCTCTAGTCTGAGAATCACAGTATTCGACAGGTAAAGGAGTAACAGCGTGTGATCTGTGGCCAGTGGGATGTTAGTTAATTTCCTGCCGTGGTTGGATCAGCATGTCAGGGTGTAAGATGGAGCTGTGAACACAGCAGGGTTCGTTAATGGTCAAGTCAGTCAATCCAGATCCAGGAGATGTGTTTTTAAAAGAAACAAAAAAGGATCCTATAGCTTGTCTGAAGCCAACAATGTGAACATTTATTCAAAAATGAAGTTTCAATCCGGCACAGATCTTCCTCAGTTTGGGGTAAATGGTGTCACAAACCCACTTCTCCCACAGCTACAGGATTTTATCAGTCTTAAAAGAGGCTTGTCACTGATTTTACGTGTCAAAGTCAATGTAATAGTCACGCTGAGTACTACTCAGCCTGTGGAAATAGCTGTATGATGTCTTTTAGCTCTGTCTGAGCTTTGTGAAGTCTGAGACAATTACTTAAGTGACACCGCTTGAGTATCTCAGCTTCAACTTGGAAATAAAACATTTATCACAGAAGGTCTGACTTAAAACGGGGGTTCATGGAGTTTAAAAGATGTGAGCTTTCACAGAACCAGGCAGTGAAAATCTGACAAAAGACAATCAAGTTGCATTATGGGAAGTGTGGAATACAGGGTTTTTCAAGGTTGACCCATACTAAAGGACTAAAAGTCAGGATACATGCATTAGTCAGGATTGGTGGTTCGGTTGGCTCCTCGTGTCCACATGTTGAACTTGTCCTTCAGCAAGAAGCTAAGCCTCAGTCGCTCCTGATGGCGATGCAAGCATCTTGCATGACAGCTCCACCTTCCATCGGTGTTTGAGTGGGTGTCAAAGCAGGTCCAGGTTTATGGTTAGGAAGTCTCCCTATAGTTCCAACCAAGTTGTATATACCAGTGGGAAACTGGGACAAATTACATAATAGCCAGCATTACAGTATGAGCACTTTGTGAGACAACAGACCAAGGACGTTATCCCTGGATTTCTCATTAGTCGACTTTATTAGATGGATTAGTCAGTGACAGATACATGTGATGTGGCTACATACCATTTCCCTGCCTTTACAAGTCAGCCAGCTTCGGCTGAATGCTCCACTGAACAACTGCTCATTATACAATGTATAGTGGGACACTAAGAGCTGAGAGCAGGAACCTTGGTTTCGTCCTCTGAACTCTCTCTCAAACAAAAGGAGGCTGTACTGCAGCAACAAGTCATCATGCACTTCCAAGTTGCCTTCTACAGTATGTGTCTCACTTTCAGTAGGTCCCAGGAGCCTGGTGTTCACCTGGTTCACAGATACATAATGAGCCACCTCGGGTTATATAAATACAGACAGATCCAGAGCCTGCTGGCTTGTCAGTGTTTATAACCTTTTTGACAAATAAGCACATCGTTAGACTGCTTAGATTTGCCTTGTACGATTTATCTTGAGTCAATTTGATGACACTGAATGCCACTTCTCTTATGCGTCAGTTGCACATTTATCGGGACAGAAAAGCTGATTTGTAGAGTTAATAAATATCTAAACATCCAAGTGCGTGTGCTTTGCTTTCATAATCTCAGCGTCTGGCAAGTCACTTTGCTCAAAGACCTTGTGGTGAAAACACTGCAAGGAAAGCAAGAAAATTATACTCCTCTCTTTACATTTATTATTCAGTGTGCCAAGGTGCCCAGTGTACTCCCTGCGCCGTGTTTAGCATTCTGTTACGAGTAACGCCCATGACTTTCTAAAGCTGTTGAGGAGAGGACGGCATTGTGATTAAAGAGAATAAGACTTTGAGACTGTAATGGTAATGCAACCCCCAGAGGACAGAGCAATGAATGCTCATACAGTCAGGAGATCCGCAACCAATCACACACTTGCAGTATCGAGGCACAAAGGAGACTGATACAAAGTTAAAAAAGTACAAATGCTGACGTAAGGTCACTGCGACTATTCCCTGGACGGGCTGGGAAACACTCTGCTCAAATTCTGAAGGTAGAGCTGAGATGTCCATCAACAAGGTATGCAACTGTACTTTAACCTCGAGGAGCTGCTAGAGTATCAGAAGACTGTAGTTGTAGCTCGCAGGAGTAAAAGTGAGGAACTGTATGAATATAAAGCAGGGTACTGTAGAAAAAAAGAAAACATACTCAGAAAAATGTTCATAGAAAGTTTTGCAAAAAGGGACTAGGTTCCAGCAGACCAGATATCCCAAAACAAAACTCAAGTCCATCACATTTTATATCCATTCTGTGTGACTTACTGCTACTACCATTCCTGTTTTCCTGTGGAAAAGTAGACAGAAGAAATAAACAATGTGATGCAGTCATATCAACTGATTATGGTCAAGGCAGTTATACTGTAGACTCACGAAATATCTAGAAAACACTCAAAGCGCACAGCTTCCTCTAAACATATTTAATTTACTGAATGTTTAGAAGTTCTTACTTTGCGTGTGCATCACGAGGCTCTGATGTTTGGGTAATATCTATATCCTGAGAATATTAGAGCTTCATACAAGGATGAACTGGGGATTACTTCAAGCGAGTCAGACTCATGACCAGTGTGATGTGACTGTTTAAAGGATAAATCTGGAGATTTTTTTTTTTATTGTCAACAAATCCCATGAACGAAAAACCAACAATTGATCCTGCTGATGCAAAGCCCGATTTATCTTCTTCCTCTGAGCCGCAGAGCTTCACTGTCGTCCAAAAAGTATTAAGAACACACAAATGAGCCTCCCTGTTGCTCTGGGTGAAAAATTCCTTTATCACCATGAACACACACAATGGAGTTTATTTGGACGCGATCCCACCTACACCGTCCTGCTGCCCCAAATACTCACTAGAGCACCAAATGTGGATTAATCCACCGCTAAAAATAGTCCCCAACAAATGCACTATTTCCTCATGTTTGAGTAACATTTGCTAAAAACTGCAGTAGCCACCTGTTTCAGGAAATGATTTAGTCTTTTTTAAAACAAAAGAAAAACGATACATTTGTGAATAAAGATTTACATATTCAGTGGGAACCAATGAGCTTGGGCTGAGAGCCGCAGAGGGGGTAGGGAAGTCAGAAAGTATTGAGATGAGAAATTCAAGTTTGGAAAATCAAAAAAACAACAAAATTCAGAAGATCAGTTCAAATTTGTGAGTAGTAAGTGGTGGAAAAGCTTCAAAATGAAAAAAATCTAAATTGCATCACCTCTATGGACAGAAACTTTAAATTTCTCCCTCTAGTGTTACTTTTACATACTTTACATACATTATTCTTTTTTAATGTTTTTCTTCTATCCTGATTTAAATATATGAATATGTTTGTACATTTTCTGTGTGTGTGAATGCAACTGCATTTCACTGTGCAATCCTGTACTGTATAACGACAATAAAGCCAAACATTGAACCTTGAAATTACAGTTTAGGAGTGAAAATGTTACGTTTATAAATGGTCCCATGGTGTAGCTGTCTTCACCAAGCACTTATATGTTTTTAATCAGCCGTGACTGAACTTTCTACTACATTTCTACCGAAATCTGATTGGTAGCTTATCCTGCAAACTAACAAACCACAAACAGGACAGAAAACTTGACCTCCTTTGCAGTAGGTGACGAAGTAATGGATCTGATTTCAGGGGCAGACTGTCTCCAGAATTGGGCTACTTGATGTTCACAGACTAATCCTGACCCTGATGAGTCAGAGGAAAAAGAGAGAAAGAGAGAAAGAGAGTGGCAGGGTAGATATAATGAGGAAATGCCTCGAAAAAAAGGGCAGGAGGAATAGCGAGAGGGCATCAGAGCAAGTGAAAGGAGAGAGGGAGGGAGGAGATAATGAGATAGAGAAGGGCAGAAGGGTATAGGGAGGGAGAAGTGACAAAAAGAAAAAGAGCAAGATGGCTCTTTATGGATTAGTGGACTAATCGCCTCGCTGTTGCTGCTGTCAGAAAGAGAGGCCACACTCAGAACAGCCTCCCACAGGATCAGCCCAGACAATACAGTGCTCTCTCACCCTCTCTCTCTCTTTTCCACTCCTTCACCATCCAATTGTTTCTGAGTGTATGTGTTTCTCTCTCTCTCCAGTGCTTGCTTTCCAAACTAATCAGTGCATCTCAGCTGAGAAGCCAGAGGGGAGAACGACACTCCGAGCTGCTTCCTTCTCCCTTTGTCTCCCCGTCCTTTTCCTTCCTTCCTTCCCTCCTCTTTTCCTGTCTTTTTTTCATACCATTTCTTCTGTCCTTTGCATTTTTATTCCAGCTCACTTCTCATTCCCTCCAGCTCCATCATCTTATCCCCTTCCTCCACTATCTCCCGGCATCATTTTCATCTGAGCCTCCGTATCCTCTCCTCCCCTCTCTCTTCCCTTTCCTCCCCCTCAGGTCTCTATGGAGAGTTGGATAAGTGGGCTGTGGCTGATGGGTGGGGGTGGCGGGTCAGGGAGACTTCCAATCCACTCAGTGAAACCCAAACTCGTCTTGGGATTGCGGAGAAGCCGCTACAGGCTCCAGGAGAGCCGTCGCCGGAGCCCTTTTAGCATCAGGCGGGGTTTTAAGTCGGATAAATACTTGGCCAAGGGCGAGAGCGCCAAACAGGAGATCTTTCCTCTGCGCTTTCCTTCCACGCTCCCTTTCTTATTTCCTTTCATCTCTCATCTGCCCCCTTTTTGCTCCCCCACTGAGTCTGGTAAGTCTCTCCCGCTTAGGATATACGGCCATCAAGCCAGGTTCCCCGGGCCAAATTGGCCGCATCCTTCCGCCCGGCTGCGCGCATCACTGGCGCCGCCAAAACCCTTTTGAGCCCAGGTAATTCCCATAATTCCCTGCGAGCTGGAGCCTGTCAAGTGAGCCTCGTTTTTCTTGATACTCCCATGCCCCTTTGAGCACTGCCTCACCTCACGTGCCTCTCCGCTCCACACAAAAAGGCCCATCTCGCCAAGTCATTTATATCTGGTGTCAAAATTGTGTTTTCCTTACAAGAAGTGAGTTAAAGATTTGCCATCAGGGGAGGATTATCACTCCCACTGTGGTTTGTTTCGTTTCTGTTGATAGAATCTACTTGTGTCAAGCTACAATCTCTTGAAACAATCTTCTTCATTAGTGGAGTGATTAAACTGGCCAGATGACGGTTTAAATTGACCTCTGTGGAGATTTTACAAAAAGATAATTTGCATTAAAACTGAGTGCAGCTGCTTTCTTTAAAAAAATCCATTTCATTAAGAAAAAAATATGAAGACTCTCTGCCCGACTTCTATCTTGTTAACGTGGATGTGTTTTTTTGACGGCTCTGCAGAGTTTCACCAGCAGCTCACCGTGCTGCGAGGATCAGACCGTCAGCTCTCTCCCATTGCTTTGTGGCTTTAACCTCCCTCACCTCTGTGATCCAGGTGTCCTGTTAATTTACTTTCACACCTTCCTGTTCTGTATCATGAAACACACCGCCAGGGTGACACTAACAGCTGAGGTGGATGATTCGTTTTCAGAAAAGGAATCATCTCTCTCAGCCAATTAGATTGTGTGGCAAACTACAAGCACCAAAGTTATCACTGAAGAGGATGGATTATACTCTGGGAATACTTCACAATTTATACTTTGAGCCAGAGCTGCGCTTTCCGTAACCTTTTCAGCTTGTCGATGTTAGTGTCAAGAACAAGAATGCACTAAAATGGCAGTGTCAGTTGGAGTGGGAAGATTATAGGAATCAGACTGACGAGTTCAGTTTAATAGAAAGGTCATAAACAAGGCTTATGCAATCCTTTTTGGATTGTAATCACTGTCTGTGCTCTGAAATCACTGTTATTCCTTAAGTGCACGTTACAGTCTGCTTAGAAATACATGGCTGTCAAGATAAAATAAAGACAGCGAGAGTTTTTTAATAAAGTGCAGCATCTAACTTTTTGACATAATGAATGTCTTCATTAGAGGAGGAACAGATAGTGGCAGTGAAGAGGTTTAAATGTTCCTACTCGAGCTAATTAATCTTAATGACCGGTCCCAAGCCCAGATAAATGCGGAGGGTTGAGTCAGGAAGGGCGCCCAGTATAAAAACATATGCAAAATCAAATATGTGGATATACGCTGTGGGGACACCGCAATAATACAGTCATTAATTCTTCCCATGACTTGACAGCAGACCCACAGACCTGATACATTTGGTACAATGCTCCTGATAGCAAATGGTTACGCTCCTATTGGTTAACGTCAACTTGTCAAAGAAGGCAAGAAAAGGCGAAACAACTCTGACATGCATGCTGGTCTTTTTGTCGGGACGTCATGAGGAGCACCAGTTGCTGCGTAGGTTGTCTTGTACTAACTATACGGGACAAAATGAGCAGTTATCACACCCCACTCTAGTTTTCCCGCAGCCTTTATTGGACTCATATTGTAGTCTGATCACAGGTAACCTCAGTGATTAACAAGGCCCAAAGATAAGTTCAAGTATCTAACACTCTCTAAGTCGATTATAGTTTATTACACCGCTAAGTATATATTCTTTGCTGTAGGTGTATTGATGTAAGTGGTGAAACAAGAGCAGGATCTCAACACAAAATGACTAAAGGCGGTGTGAGGTGCTGTGGCTAAAAAACCCTCCACTCAGTGCAGAATATTCAGCTGTTCAAGCAGCGTTACTGCAGAGTAGACGCAGTCATCTACCTTGACTACCTGCTGTATTAGCGCATGCAACAGTACAGTAGAGTTGTGTGCTTCAATAGTGCTGCATGAGCAGGAGCGTAAGGGCTGAACAAGTGCTTCCATGTGCCTTTGGCATTTGTGTTGCTGACTTTACAGCATCATAGAAATATTAAAAAGAACAGTGTCCCTTCACGTTAAATCACTCCTGCTGCTGTATGAATGTTTTAGAGACTTTACATCCTATGTGTACTCTAAAATAGGAGGTAAAAGATTCCATCCATTCCATCATTAACTGTAGTTTACTGAAATAAAGAGTGAAAAACGGTCTCTTTGAATTCATATTATTTAATGACACTTAATGTTTGGAGAGTATTCAAGCTGCTTTGAAAGGAGAAAGTCAAATTTGCTACAAAATGGGAGAAACAGTCACTTTTGCTTTTACTGTCCTTTCTGGTAAAATAGTAAGTAGCAGTGATACAAAATATTGTTTTTGTATGTAATGTTATGTTTTTCATTTTAATTTTCATAAAATCTTTAAATAGGCAGACTAGAGAGCCGAGGAGAGCACTCTTAACACTGTATGGTATTTATGTATGTGTTTATTATTATATTCAGTTAACGCTCTAATGTGTTAGCAGCACAGATAGAGGCTGTTTCTTCTTATGCATGAGGGAAAACAGTGAAAACAGCGTAAATATTACTGATAATTTGTAAAAGGTGTTTTATAATCCCATGTGGGGTGCGATCATGCGTACCGAGGGTGAGATGGGCCACGAGATTGCATGACACTTCTACAACTCGCTAATGGTATTATGTGATTACATATGGTGAAATGATACGGACAATATTATGGGCTATTATGCTAATTGCTTTTTAATTGTGCTGATAAGAGTTTCATGGTCCTATGCATTTATTAGTGTATGTCGTGTGTGCAGCTCTGTGTGTTCATGTATTTGTGTTCAGAACTGCGAGTGTGTGTGTGTGTGTTTTGTGAGAAAGTATGCTTGTGAGTCCCACGTGATCGCAGGGAGATGTGCACTAGTTCAGAAAAGCCGTTCAGGTCTCTGCTGATGGACGCAGATACAGTTAAGTGGCTCATTAATCCTGAACTGTCTTGTGACAAACAGGGTGTGAGACATGTGGGAGGACAGCTGGGAGGGACCGAGGAGGAGGAGGAGGAGGAGGAGGAGGAGTCATACAGTACAGATCGGCCTCTGTCACACTAATAGGAAGGAGAGTTGTTCGGGTATCAGCGTTCACTGGTCCTTTGGCTCAGTCTGGGTCGACTATATGAGATGATGGCAGACAGACTGGTGGACAGATTGTCGGATGGAAAGCGACAGATTCTCTTTCTTGAAAAGGGTTCAAGAAACAGAACAATAAACAAGTGAAAACATACTTATAGACATTTATGTCCTTGTCAAATCACCAAAATACGTGCTACACAACTGTTGCATTCTCCAACATGCATGTCAAATCTTTACCAATCTAAAATGAAATGAGTGTTGAACACTCACACATGAAAGAATAGCTCCAAATTCCACAAATCAAACAAAAAGTGAGTAAGAAATGGAAAAAAGGTCAAGTCTTGTCCAGTTTTTTGTTCAGTCAGCAGAGTGTCGATACACTCCTAAATGATGCAGGAGTATTGGTTTTTATCAGCCTGCCAGAAAACCAAGGGAGAGTTATGTCCTTGAAAGGAGCCATGCCTTTTCTTTCTGGAGAGATGAAATCTCTTACCAAAGTTTTTGAGTTTTTGGGCCTTTCACCAACATCTGAGTCATCACTGACCTACAGTATGAAGACATATATTTCATGTATTGCCACATTACACGGTTGTCATTTTCAAGTACAGGCTTGTCTCAGGCAGAAGCAGAGAGAGGAAGGAAAAACCAGTGCAGTGAAGCCGGTCGGCCTCAGAATAGCAGAAAAACTCATTTTGTGAAATCGTGATGGACAATGAATATTTCCCTCCCCACATGTCTCTGTGTATATGGTTGCTTAAATGATCTAAAACAGAAGCTGTGCAGGCTGGCGATGCCCAAAAGAGGTCAACGGGCCTGGCTACCACCATCCAGCACAAACGAAACCAACAAAGATGGGGACGAGTCAGACTCAGCCAAGACTGGGTATTATTCAATTTCGTTAGAGGTATAATTAATCTGCAGTAGAACCTACGCCATGACAGTATGTTTTTGGTCTCATTTATGAGATCGTATAATTGACTGTTGCATTAAGTCAATGCCAAAGATGTCTGTGGTTCCTCCGGTTTAAAGTTATTAAAATGTTTTTTTTTACCGTTGCTAGTGAAAGTAGGAGGGTCACATATTCACTGACCTTGTTACCGCGTCTTATAAGCAACCCTGGAGCCAGCAGTCAAAACTGCAACAGGAATGTCGGATGTGACAGTAACAAGATGGACGTGATCTCATCTCATCAAAACCATTTGAGGTGGAAAGGTTAATGCTGTATGACTTTCAGTTGACTTGAAAAACCTTTTGCTGCTACGGTAACTTAAACTCTTTGATCGATTGCATATCTGTCTGTCTGAGTTCTCTGGAGATCTCAGTGTGGTCTGTGTACACTTCCAATCTTCAGATAGAGTACATGCAGTTTTTTTATATCTTAGATTTAAATATCAGGTTGTAATTGAATGGATGGAATTATAAAAAAGTGGATGTCAGTGAGTGTTCCTGTCTGCAGATCTTTCTCGAGACACCAGGCAGCAGCCTTTCTCTTGCATCTCGCCTGTTTTAAGATGTCCTCACATCAAAAAGCATCAACTGATGAACTCGTCCAGCTTCATGTTATGCTGCCAAACTCGTTTGCCTCCAAACTTGGCGTGTCAATGCTTCACCACCACCAACCACAGGGCCAATCGGGGCTCACCAGGGCTGAGCCGTCTGCCATTTCCCCCCAAGACAAGACATCTGTGTCGCGCTCGGCCTCCTGTTGCCAACAGAGAGCATTTGTCAAGTGAGATTAGCTCTGACTTAAAGAAACAGGGGGGTCAGGGGAGAGTTTAAACAGGCAGAAGACCTGACATGCAGCACTTGACCCAGCCTTCGTCTTTGGTTTTCATCGCTCCCTCTCTGTCTGTCTTTTTGTCTCTCTGTCTTTCCATCTCTCCAACTCTTGTTTTTCCCAGACAGACTATCTTTGTCTTTGTCCATCTGAAGCTACTGTGTTGTTTTCATGCAACCTTCAAGACCATTTCAGGCAAACATTTGACATCTTACCAAAAAATGAATAAATGTATGTCATCTTTGAGAATATATACATCTTTTGAGAACTGATTTGGCAAGTTAATCGGTGAATGTATTGTCTGTAAGCCCAGTCAATCACTCAATCACTGCAATCTGCTGAGTCTGATAGATCCTGACACCATTGTACTAGATGACAGTCTGAACAATAGCCTCTACCCTTATTCACTGAAGGTTAAGGTTTCATTTTGCCTCTGCCTTTGTTACAAACAGCTACAAAAAGCCCGACTTCCATCAACCAGGACACTGCATTACAGGACAGTTTATAGGACAATCAACTCAGTTTCTAAGATTGCTGCTCTCCTTAAAGAACTATAAAACCTTCTTGTTACATCTATATTATTATTGTAAAAAACCCTTTATTGATCACCTAACATTTATCATTTGAGACGACTTGCTCTCTTTTGCTGATGCTCATGAAAGAAAAGATACCCATGACCCTTTCTAAAAGAGCAAGATGAAGAGTACGATGAAGCATCAAACTCCTGTAACATCATCGGACTCAAGATGGACAATGGCACCCCAAAAATGTGCTTATTATGGCTCATAACTGATCTGGAAAGCACCAGTAAATGATTTATCAACCATTAGCAGAGCTGTAATATTTCCAACTCATAAAGCTTTTGGTACCAAATTATTTTCAATCCCTGCAGCAGCTCTACAATGTTGTAAAACTGATCATTTATATTGAAATGCACTGAAATACCTGGAGAGCAGAATGAATGGACCTCCTGTCTGTCTGTCACTATCAGCTCTCACTTGCTGAGACCAGGAAACTGCCCACACAGTCCGTGTGACGGTCTGCCACGCCAGGAAAACTGTCAGTCACAGCCAGACAGAAGTGACACGTCATGTCTCTGTATTGTTTACTACCGAGCTGAGGCTGTTTACTGTCCAGTTGCCAGGAACAAACAATATGGAGAACAGCCCAGAGAGGCTCTGGCTTGGCCCTGATACTAAACTCCGGGGCAGAAACAGATCGGACCGAGACAAAAACACAGAAACACTGTTGTTCCAAGATGGGATTGGGCTATTTTAAAATGCCAGCTCTCACCAAGTGACTGATATTGAAAAAAGGCTTCATAGTGCTTAGTGCTAAATCATAACACTTTGCACAGGCAGGATCCTATAGAGTTCTGGCAAAGTAAAAATTGGCTTGAAAGTTCGTACAACATGGTGTTTCCTGCCAAACACTTTAAGGAAAGATATGAAAACACCTGAACACTTTTAAAAATAAGCATTGGCTGGATGCCGTCTGTCTCTGGACTCACAAGTTGTTTGGTTTATCTCGTCTTCTTCCTGCAGATAACTGGCCGAAAGTAGACAGTATGGTGGATTTCCAGCAGCTACAGTTGAGTCTGACAGCAGAAAAAGGTTTTAGTGATCTGAGGCAACAACCATCAAAGACCGGGAGCTTCTTTCTGCATCCCAAACCACCCACTAAGCCCTCGCCCTATCCACCAATCCTTACCTTTTATTTGCATCCACGTGAGCCGCTACCAACGAGGGCTGCCCTGATTTCTACTGCACGAAACTTGGCAAATGTGGGAAGCTGTTCAGCTGAAACTGCCACGTTTAAAGTGCTTGAGGGCACCGTGGCTTCTGTGACCAGCACAGAGAGGAAGAAAGAGAGACCTAATTGTGCATAATTGCATTATTCCAAGTTTAACATTTATGAATATATCACATTACCAAAAAATATAGTCCCATTAAAAATCATTAACACAAAGACATTGAGAAGATTACCATACAATGTTCAAGTGCAAAGTTTTTTTTTATCTAATTTAATCCAAGTAATGATCTAACTCCTCTGTCTACTCTTCATTTATATTCTAGAATATTATATATTTATATTTCTGATCTCAAATAAAATCACACTGAAGAGAGGCGAGGACTGAACGGTTCCCTCACTTGTGTTTCACTTGTGTTCAGTGTTACTCCAAAGTGAAGTAACAGCATTACACCCTCAGGCCTCCACACATGACCAGTAGCAGAACCCTTTTTCTGCCTTTATGAGGTGTTGTTATTACGAGGAGCCTTCTTCCTAAAATACACTGCAGAATAAATGGCCACTGGAAACAGATCCATGGTGTAACAGAGCTTTCTAGGAATCCTTTCCAATCTAAAAACGATGATGATATGCATTAGGCTCGTGTGTGCAGAGTATTTGCATGATGGGATGAAGCGGAAGCTCCTCGTGACTGTTCAAGCATACAAAATGTTTTGAATAATGTGCAGCAGCTTTGGCCCAAAAGGCAGAAAGTTTCTAGGAAAAAAACTGACAAACAATCTGTCCCCAGGTCAAACAACTGCAAGATACAAGACAGGTACAAGATCCCAGGTTCAGGTACGTCAAAGAACATACACATACTATATAACTAACATACAGTCTAGGGAGATTCAACCAAGAACTGCACCTTAACAGAAATTTTACTTGCAAATTACATACTGCAGTATCACTGTCCACTGTAGGCTGGCTGCATATATCCGTTTAACCTTAATACCAATAGATAAACACAACAGTTCTGTTTATTATTCCTCCGTCAAATCCTCCAGGGGACCACTTGGTAGGGAAAAAAAGTATTCAATGTAAGAATCTGTACTCTCAGTTTTGCAGACTGTGCATACAATTTAATAATTCATGCTCTGAAAGTAACTTTTCCTCCAGGATATAGACATTGTTACACAAGCTCCATCAGGCCAGCAGAGACAGCAAGAATACCAGAAAGAAAGGCTTTTGTAATAAATTTGCCACTTTTGGAAAAACAAATCTCCCACAATAGACCGAAAGGTTTTAGTCCTTAAAGACTGCTCAGTACATACACTGTGAAAACCATGAACATGTGTATTGATCGCTTTCTTTTCCCACTGGAAGCTGCTTAACATCCCAATATCTTTAACCACCAAACTTGCGAAGCACCGATAGCATCTGTAACTTAAGAAAAGCCCACAGTCCGGAGCAGGCACACATATAACTATACCAAGGCGAAACAGATCTTCGCAAATACCAACAGCCAACAGTAACTAACCTTTTTTTTTTTTTTGTGAGAAACCAGTTTAGAAGAAGAAATCGGATAATGCCCCTTACATGCACTCTTTTCAGTGATTCCATATCCTTCCGACCTCCTTCAGAAAAAGCAAGTAACACTCACTCGTTAAAAGTCTTACGTCATTTTCAAGCCTCTTGCACGCTGCTGTAAAAAGAAATGGGCTGTGTATAACAGACGGCTAATGTCTTTACTTCAGTAGTGTTTCACCTGCCAAGTGGTGGCGTCGTTCAAGATGTGAAAACCCTGGATAATGTTTTTCAAATGATTTCTTTTCCTCAGTATTGTGTCTACACATGGCTGTATGGCAAATACACTGTGGTAAGGGGAAGACAATTTAGATACTTGGTTATCTTTCTGGAGCGACAGAACATTAACTGCAGGTAACAAACTCCAGTCTCAATGTCACAAGGGGAATTTATCACACAAAGACTTTTGTTGTAAGACGAGTAAAGCCCATTTCTTTTACACCTGTAAGCTGTAATACATAAGATGTATTTCCTACTTAACAGCTAGTATCTTATCGCTTCTTCATTTGTTTAGATGATTCCTCAGATTAACCACAGGGAGTACATTTGCAATTAATCACGTGTGTCACATGCTCTCTCATATTATTCTGTTCAGCTTTCTGCTGCTTTCATCATCAGCGTGGTGTCGCCTGCTGTGCAGATCTGTGTGCAGCCTCTGAACACTGTTAAAGTAAATTAACTAAAATTCTCATAGATTATAGAGGTCTTTACGCAGTAGTAGATATTAGATAGCAGGAGTGCAGTGGTGATAAGCTGTGACTGGGAATGGTTTAAAAAAACTTGGCCTCCAACATTTATTTACATCAACATTTATTAAACCCCACAATACCAAAGTGTTGGATAAGCAACATACTGCTATATACTCTGCTATTCTCAGGGTCCTGATATGCTCCAAAACAAACACATGTACATGTACACTTTACACTAAACTGTTTACTCGTACATGTTTTGCACATGTGCAGCGGGCACATCCAGCTCATGCAATCCTACATTTTGGCACCTCAGATCCCTGCCAGTGTTCATCCTCTGGGGTTAATGAACGGGCTCTTTACATTTCATTAAAGTCTGGACACAAAATTCAGTGTGTACCTGATATCAGCACAAGATGAAAGGTCACAGAGCCACGAGAATCAGTAGGAATCATCTGATTGGGATCATGTATATTTAACTACATTTCAACAGTATGTTGTTGGACTGACCAACACACACACAGCACATCACATTGCTTCAAATGTGAATACGTCATAAAAAGCATTCTCAGCAAGAGCAGCTCCCATCTGTACACAAGGCAATGCCAGGCAGGAGAGCCTACTGCACCATCTCGCTCTCCGAAATGACCAAAAACGATACCGAATGGCTCCCGGCGAGCTGCCAGCACAGCGCCGTTAAAGTGAAAAGCAGGTTTATATCTCATACTTACATCCCACCATCATCATGGCCACGGAGAAGATCTTCTCCCCGTCGGTGGTGGGGGCGATGTTGCCGAAGCCGATGGTCGTCAGGCTGGTCATGGTGAAATACAGAGAGGTGATGTACAGAGAGTCTTTGCCAGGGCCGCCCTCCCATTGGCCAGAACCGCTGGCGTTGTAGCGGTAAGGCGATCCGATGCTGATGGCCAGCTGATAGAGCCAGCTGTCCATCTTGATGGTGTTGGTGGCCTCGTCGATGACCTCGTAGTCTCCGATGCTGTACCTGTTGAGGACGACATCAGAAGTATCGGATGTTTAGCAGGCACCACAGGCATGAATGTAATCTTTAAATAGAGTTATTAAAACCATTAATCATTCATGTAAGAGCAGACTGAAAACAACATTTAGGGCATCTGTTGAGACTCATTTTCAGTTATTAAGGCAAATTACTTTATGCAGTTTTCACCTTCAACTTAATATTAAAACTTACTGCAGATTTGGAGGTATAATATTAAGGTGATCTGTTTGGCTATTTATGTGAAGTAAAAATGCAAATATGACCTTAGACTCCACCTCAGTGAATTCATATGTATCAGAAAAAATATTGCGGTTGTGTTTAATGTTGAGTATTTGCAATTAAGGAATGAGTTGAAAGGGGATGCCATATTTTCGGGTAGAAGAAATTGTTTGCTTGAAGGCATAAATAAATTAGCATATCGCCTGATGTTGTTTATGACTTGGAGGAAACTAAAGAAAGCTTGTAGTATGCAGAACAGCAGCAGATGCTTTGTAACGTACAGATGGGGAGGGCAGGAGCAATGTTTAGCATACATAACCAATTAGGAACAGTTAGGAAAATGGGTAAATTCCCAGCAGCCAGCTGGAGTTTTCAATGGCACTAAACTATAAGGCAATGAGACTGTAAAACTCATGAAAAAACTGTTTACCAGATGCAGGCAAGCCAGTGAGCCACCAGTCCGAACACGCAGACCAGCAGGACCAGAACGGCAGCACCGTACTCCAGGTAGTGGTCCAGTTTCCTGGCTACCCGGCCCAGACGCAGCAGGCGGACCACCTTCAGAGAGCTGAACAGACTGCTGATGCCCTGAGGGTGAGGAAGGAGGGAGATGAAGGAGGGGAAGGAGAGGAAGGATG
This sequence comes from Lateolabrax maculatus, assembly GCA_031216445.1. Taxonomy (NCBI): domain Eukaryota; kingdom Metazoa; phylum Chordata; class Actinopteri; order Acropomatiformes; family Lateolabracidae; genus Lateolabrax; species Lateolabrax maculatus. Next base: position 23,746,205 of record CM062205.1, read on the forward strand.
GAGGGGGGGAGCAACAGCATACGAGAGAGAGGAGATAAAAGAGGAAGAAAGAAATGTGGGGAGGTATGGTGTGAGGGGAGGTAAAGGGAGGTGAAGGTAGAGGACGAGTAAGGAAAGAGAATGAATAGAGAGAGAGAAGTTGGTCATTACAGATGAAAGTCTGGTTTCTGTTGTGTAAAAAGTGGATGCATTCCTCGGGCAACAATTGACCGTTCGCTAAAATGAAACGAAATGTTGTTTGGTTCTAACGTAACCCTGTTTGGAAAACAGAGGACATATTAAAACAAGCAAAACAGAGGCCGGATTTCTGCTTTAAGGTTTGTTTTTCAACAGTACATTTCACTTTTACAAGAGGAAAGGCTTTGGGGATGAGGCCTGACCATGAGTTTGGCAAATGTAATGCTATCTTGGGTAAAGTTGGCTGGGAGCTGGAGTATAAACTTCCCTAAATCCAATACACAGCAGGACTGATACTGATGTATCATCCAGGACCGGCTCCGACTCGGATGTTACAGTCCTGGTTTCTAACACAACCTGTAACCCCACAAAACACTGTAGTTAGTTAATATTACAACTCAATAGGTTGCTACTGTAGGTGCTGTCGTGAGCTGCTGTGTTTAATCTTTGTGCTGTTATAAAGGGCAATTATTTGCAGAATTTGTTCCTGTAAAATTGTATATAATCCACAACAAATTACATTTGCAGTTCAGGCTCAAATGTTGCACTAAAACACTGAACTTAAAGTAATTTGGAAACTCATGTCGTCTTGGTGCATTCGTAATAATACACTTACATGTAATAACAGATGCACATCTCTGTCAACACAGGGTTTTAATTGCTGTAAGCAGCCGCAATTAAAAGCTTTTTTTAAAGACATCATTGAGAGATATTGTAAAAGGTTGTGTGGGAGGGAAATAAAGCAGGGAGTAAAGGTGTCCAACGATAACAACAATGTGCTCGGCTTGTTTTCAGTCCACCCACAAACGAATGGGTCCATTTAATAATGATCTGTTTTAATCTTCACTTGAAATAAACAAATGAGCCTCTGCAAAAACACGGTAAGTAAGACAGGGTCCATATATATATAAAGTATAGATATACAGTAGTTTCCTTATTATTGAATCCGAAGCAGATTTATTGCCATGTAGATTTTCACTTACAAAGAATTTTTCTTGGAATATTGGTGCTAAAACGTATAAAATATAGAGATTTATAGAAATAGCAATACAAGACATTGGTGAGCACTTTGGAACAAAAATAGACTTGGCACTATTGCATTCGAGAGCACACTGCAGCAATCCATCAAAATTATTTCTAAATGACATTTTGTCCGTGCAGCTCCGAGCTCAAGGAGGAAACCAGAAAAGGTCTCTGCAAAAACAGAGAAAACAAACAATCAAGTTTTTTTTTTCCATAATTTTCTTCCAAAACACAGTCAGGAAGTTGACCTATTAAAGCCATAAACCCATCTTCATATCAGCTCCTCAAAAGTTTTCGAATGGGTTTGATATACACACAAACATGGTCACCAGTGTTGTTATAGTTTCCTGTATATGATTTCCCACAGTCTACAACTGTGTGCTACTAAACCAACATATTTCACTGATGGCTCCTTTAATTCTCAGCTTGTATTAGGCCTCTGTGTGGAAACCACGACCATTGGACTAAGGCTCTCTATCTGTTATACACCTCAAACAAAAAACACAGCTCACAGCATCTTATGTCCTCCAACAAAGCCACCCACACCAGAGCACAGCGCAGTCCACTACCTTCTTATCACATCTGGGGGCGTAAACAAGCAACATGGTGCTGACATACAATGAATCTTTGATTAAAGCCAGCAGTCCATTATCAGAACACAGCAAACGAGCAGCTGTCTAACAAAGTAAGATCACATGAAACAACATGGAAACAAAGAAGATAATTGTTTTTGGGAGTTTTGGCCGATATATGTAACTGGAAAAACACACTGCAGGTGCAAAAGGACAAATCCTACATACAAGCTCCAAATCTCTTCAACAGCTCAAAAGTTTGGGTTCAGTTGTAAAAAACTGAATGGATATATATTGTTTTTATGATGAAAAATTACAATGATCCTTATACTACTTATCTCCCACTCCTAATACTTTATATAGATCCAAGTCAAAGCTACAAACAGTTCTGACTCTAATTCTTCCTACACATTATAAGCCCGATACAGTCTGGGTTCAACACAGATAGTGAGTACAGTGAGCAGATGGGCCTGGAGCATCAACAACCCGCCGAGTTTTTCAACTTGTTTTACACGTCAGAGTGTATGAACGGGACAAAGTAAAGAAATAGCACCAGTACTATTTTCAGCAGTGACACTGTACACGTTGGTCTCACAACACAGGAAAGAGAAAAATGCAAAAGTAGGAACTTGGTCACACACATACATTCTTGGTCTTCTATATTTGTGAGGACCCTCACTGACGCAATGCATTCCCCAGCCCCTTACCGTAACCTTAGCCATCGCAATTAAGTGCCTAACGCCAACCCTAACCTGAACCTGAACCGAGTCTTAACCCTCAAAACAGCCCTTTGAAGTTGGCCAAATGTCCCCAAAATGTCCTCACTCTGTTGGTAAAAAACCTGTTCTGGTTCTCACTATATAGCAAGTACAAGTAACACACACACACACACACACACACACACACACACACACACACACACACACACACGCTCACACACTCAAACGCTGGAGCAGATTTGTGTAACTTCTAGTGGAAAAACTACCACTTATTTAACACTATAAAAACATTTGTCATCTCTATTTGAATTTCAATGACTCAACTTAAATTTGCCCTCTTGTAGCCATTAATAAAAGCCTAAGTCGTTTGCATGAGTAACATCATTTTTTTACACACTGTTAGACAACATTACATGTATATATCCCATAGCCACTTGTTACAGTGCAAATGTGAATTCTATCACACTTAAAGTATATTTATTAAGTTAAATATAGTGTAACATTAGTGTAAAAACACTACAGCTGTTTGCATTTTTTATGGCTGCACCATTAAATTAAATTGCATTGGATATACACAGATGCACAGTATTGTATAGCATTTTATACACGTCGCTTTGATTCAATCTGATATATTTGGAATCTTGAAGATTTGATTTTGCAGTACTATTTATTGTTATGCACCAAAACACCACAACAAACTCCTTGTATGTGAAAGGTTACTTGGCAATAAACCCGATTCTGATTATACTCAGAACATTTTTATCATAACATCAATTCAACACATTATATAGCTGCTCTAAAATGAATAAAAGAGACAAAATCAATCTAGAAATTAAAATAAGAAATAGAACAAAATTATTTTTAGAGAGATTTTTTAATAACTTCTCAAAGCATCAAAAATAAGAGTCATAGTTTATTCAAGCTGCTACACTCTGCTTTCAAACACAAACAAATACATCTATACTCCCTCAAGTCAGGCCGTTATCATCCATATTATTGACCAACATTAGCCTATCACTGAATATCAAATTACTATATCTGTCGATAGTTCAACATGTCCTGCTCATACATATCTTAGTCACAGTTCTTCAAAAAAACAAATTTAATGGATCCTTCTCAGAAAGGCAGCCAGGATCTAATTCTCAGTCTCATAAACACAAATATAATTTTACTGCACCACAGAGCCTCGCCACACACACTCTGCAGTCCCTGAGAACCTTTTTCAGTGCATTATTTTGTAGCTGACCCATGTCCTCCACAGGCTCTTTATACAACAAACTTCCCCAAACACAGTCAGCTGAGAAAAAGGCTCAGAATAAACAAAAAATGATTCTTTTCAACCACAGGAGCAGCAGCGAGGACCCCGAGGCGTCGACGCACTCTGCTCGATCCGTTTTAACACAATTAACAAAGCCAAGCGTTTGGAGCAGCAGGGGCCAACACTGAACAACCTGGAGCTAAATATTTACCGACATTAAAAAAATTAAGAATTTTCTCATTTTGGAGCATAGAGAGAAAAACTGTAGTCGAAAGCCAGCAGGGTTATCTAATGATGTAGGCTATGATGTTATGTAATAAAGCTGCCGAGGCGAGCTGCTCTCAGCAGCTTCCTTCAAGCTCCTCGCCCTCCATCCTGACGTTCATTTTCGGCCTCAGTCTCTCCATCATCCATTCAGCCTTGGTTCCTCTTTTGACCTTATTTTACCTCCAGTAACAGACCTGATCTTCTCTCTTCTGCTCCACATTCAGACATGATGTCACCCTGTGGTTTAAAAGGTCCGACAGTATTCAGTTTCCATGATAGGAAGACTGATATTCGTGGGTTTCCTGACTCTGTGCTCCCTGGACACTGTTCTAAAATACATTCCCCTGCCTGCACAGTCAAATTTGAATATCTCTTAAATTATTTTGTAAGCATTCAAAAACTACAGCTCCCATAAGGATTGGACAGCAGGCCAAGTCTCATGGAATATGATGTTAAATCTAGTTAAATAATGATTTTATTTTTGCTAAAATTACAAAACGGTAATAATATTTTACCATCCATTACAACAGTTTAATCATTAAGTAAGCGATAGGGACCGGAGCTAATTGGGAAATGGAGATGGGACATCTGCACTCTTTTAAGATTGTTACAATGGCATGCTGGCCCACGAGAGCATTCTTTGTGAAAGGAAACAATCCTATAAACTGGAAAAAAGGTGGATTTAAGTGCAGTAGTTCCTTGAACATGCTCATGAATGTAACTGCAAACATCTGACCAATCCTTCAACTCAACCTGAAATTCAAAAAGTGCATTTGACAAACTCAAAAGAGGAATTCCTCAGAAAAAGTACACAGAGAAGCATCCTCAGCCACCATGGTTTAGTAAACAGAGGAGGTCTGCAAGGGGACATTTAATACACCACATAAAAGAACATTCACTTCACACAGTCACAATATCGGGATTGGCAGCAAACTGAAAAATCCATAAATCTAATGATAAAGTCAACAAATTAACAACTGCTCCCTGGAGTCAAATGAAGTAGATTTACTGATTGGAGTCGTTCCAGTCGGGTTTTTGGGTCAAATACTTTAAATTTTCCTGATTGAAAGTAATTGGACAGGAACAGTAAGGGAAACTAATCAAGGCCAATTTTGTTGGGAATTAAAGTTACTTTAAAACTGACTGTATAAAAGCTAATTACAGTATAAATAACCATTCAAACAACATAAAACTTTAACAATGTCTCTTTTAAATAATTTACCATATACATATATATAATCCCACAGTATATGGGGCTTCTTTCCAAGAATGAAAACCTCTGGTGATTTCTTAAAATAACTGTTTTATGTGAATAATATGGTCTTGCTATTAAAGAAGACTCGTTCTTTGATCTTGACTTTGACTTTCTTAACCCTTGACTTGACCAGACCTGGTTTTAACCTCCTCTGGACTAAGCTTCACCTTTGCCTCTTGTCAGGCTCTCATGTTCCCCTCTCTCTGATGCCACAAACCCAGCCAGCCCTCCCCGGCCCTGCCCGCCTCGCTCCAGCCACAGCTTCAAAGGCCTCCCCTGGGACTCGGACGGTTCCCAGCTCATATGTAAATGAAGTAGCCAAAGGACGGAGCCACGCAGATGAAAAGAGCATGAGTCAAGAGCACGCAACGCATGTCAAATCCTGGCTTGTGAGCACCTGTTTATCCAAACAAGGCCTGGCAAAGTGAGACGGCGTATAGACGGAGATTACGTGTCCACCGGGATGCTCCTTTCACAGCGCCGGCTCTCTCTCTCATTATTTTCAGAGCAGAGGACGCACTGTTGCATGTTCCTGGCAGCACCGCCAGCTTAATGTGTTTTCAGGTCTCAATCCGGTGAGAATTCAAGATTTAAAAAGTCTCAGCTTATAGCAAAATAGCGCCATGCTTCAATTGAGTTTTCAATTGTAACTCAAAGGCAAAACCTTCCCCAAGCAGCAAAAGCTAAAAAGAAATGATGCTTTTTCCAGAGTTTTTAATCCTTTCAACATTTGAAACACAAGGATAAATGTCAAATTGTTATTTTAGCACCACAAAAAACATTTGTGGATTATCAGCTCCCGAGAACGACAGGTGAAAGACATAAAATATAAACTACCTGTGGGGATTAGTAGAGTTAGACAATTGAACCAAATCAAATTAGGAACAGACTGCAATATGTAGAACCAGATGAGCAGCACAGAAAGAGAAATGTTTATAAAAGCTGTCTGCGGCCTATGTTTTGTTTTCTGTTGGTTTTCCTTCATCTCTCAGTCTGCTCCGCGCTGCAAACCATCTCTCCATTCAGACACATGATCCTCAATCCTTTCATGCTTTCATCTATCCATTTATCTCCCCTTTAATAGGCCTTTTTCACAGCGGACATGTGGATTTGCAGGTAAACACAGTTGTAACTGATAACATTAACAATGGCTGTTCCATACAAGTGTCACAGTCAGCCCACGATCAGCGAGCCAGCATGTATAATCCCAGGGCCCTGAAACTTGCACTCCTAAATGGAATTCAGCCATGATTAATGTAATTACACCTGTGCGTTTCCTGCTGTGACATGCTGTGAAAAACGTCCATTCCCACTGTTCTATGCTGCATTCACAATGTCGGCAAAATAGAAAAAATGTCCTGTTCCAACTCGTGTTCATTAATATATTATTCCAGCATGGTTACCAGCACTACTGTAGCCCTGATAAGCGCTGTTTTTGTTGTGGTATTAGTGTTAATACCCAGTTTTCATCACGGCTCAGCAGCCGTTTTGACATTGACTTGTTTACATTTCTGAAGTTCGTTCTGCCAAGTGTGAGATATCACACAGACTGCACACATCTCCTGCTCGTCGCTGCAGTGGGAGGCCGAGTGAACGGCTTTTCCCAGCTCAGCTGAGCTTGTATCACCATCCGTACAATATGGCATGAACGCAGCGTTACTGTGTCACTTTACCTCTCCGTCTTTCACAAGAGCAGGGAGATATAAACTGCATATATACTCATATAAACAAAAACAAATTAAATGAAGATGAGAAACTTTGATATACGGTCGATGGCGCACATTGCAACGCCTACGGCCAATTACACAACATAAAGGATGCTATTTCTGACCAAACCTATATGGCAGCCCTTTAAGAACAGAAAGCCCACTTCCAGAAAAGTAAATGCACAGCAAGGTTGGCAGAGTTAAAACAAACCCACCACATGCTATTATTTTGGTATCAAGACTCAGATAGATGGGAGAGAAAGAAACTTTAAGTGCTGGCACAGAAAACAACCAAACAATCATAAACACAGAGAGCCGGCGTGGATAGACGAGGTAACAAAACATTGGAGGTGCGGCGATATTTTCGCTACTTGAAGTCCAACATAAAACATATTTTAGATTTATTTTGGTCTTTGCTGAACGTTTGTGCCAGTGCAGACAGAAAATATGACAAAACCTAATCACCTGAAGTATCATTATCCAAACAGCAGAGTGCAAGCACAAACGCCAGCAATTAGACCGACCCGCTTGAATGAACAGCAAAGCTTTCGGAGAAGCACTTGGCAATAAAATCTGCTTTTTTTCTGGTGTCTGACAAACAAACATTGAACTAATGGACCTAAAGTCAACATACACGCTGTTGCTTTTTAATCCCAAGAGACACTTAAAAGTGTATTTCTGTTGTGCTTAAAATTCTTGATTTCTATCATGATGTTCTGTACATGGATAGTAACTTGACTGATTGTTCTGTCTCTACCACATCTTCCCTCCTTCCTGTAGCCACTCTTCTAATCTACTATTTTACTTATTTTTCCCATCAATTTTCCTTTTTTAAGATTTTATTTAGCCAGTGCTCTCATCCATTGCAGCTAAGTCACTTAATTCATTCAGTAGACACATTCAGCTCCACCTTTCTGTTTTTCTTCCTCCCTCCATGTTGATAACCCCCCCGACTGCACGACGCACAGCCTCCTCCTGGCTCTGTCAGCTTGGCCGGCCGTGGCGGTGGCAGCATGCACGCCACGCAGAAAGGTCAGCTCGGATTAGACCTTTGTGAGCTGCTGCGGCGCCTGCAGACGCATGCTGCGAGCTCCCATCGGCCCGCCAGGCTCCTCCGTGACAGCAGGTGGCTTCAGGACCCCTGGGGGGGTTCCTCCCTGCCTGACACCAACACAGCCTCACACCTCCCTCCCATTCTGACTCCTCACACCACCGCTGCCGCAACCCGAGGGAGCATCAGCACAACTCCTCGTGAGAATGTTACATCAGTGTTTGCTGTTTTACAGCCCTAGCCCGACTACCTCAGTTGTTCTGTTGATGTTACTGCTGACCTGTATGTGTCTGTGTGTAGGTGTTGCTGTTCTTGCATGAAATAGGAAAAGAAACTTCAAAATGTCAACAAGAAGAAAAAAAATAGAGAAGTTCTTACACCTTAAAAAGGAAAATTCTGTTTTTATATAACTTGTAGGTGTTGGTCTTGTTTTTTGTCTTGGATATGATAACATTTCATGAAGCTTATCATTTTGTTGCTGAGTATTAGGAGAGGCCACCATCTCAATGTATAGGCTGTAAACAAATTACAAATAAATAAAATAAATGGAAAGTTAACACACCAAAATGCCAATTATAACAGCAAAGTGCGTACCATAGTTGTGCATAGAACAACAGCAGAACCTGGTTCATTAAAACGTTTTAGCATTCATTTATATTTTCTCTTCCAAATAAGTCATTTGGGATAACTGGTTCAACAGGCAACTTTAAACATTTCTCACAATTAGCTGATTAACATTTTTATTTTATAACATGTTGTTTTATTCTACTGTTACAGTGTGTTTTTTTTAAGTGAGCCTTCTATGCCAACTCTGGCTGATTTACTGTTCTTTTTTTATGTTGATTAATGCACATTGTCCCTTACATATAAACTCAAAAAATAAAATAAAAACTAATAAATTGGATTAAAAAAAATACTATTTTAATTAATTTGACCAATGAACAAGATTAATAAAATGACTGGTTCATTGTTTAAGCCACATATCAAGCAAATATGTCAAACATTTGCTTTTCCCAACTCTTCATTGTGAGGGATTTGCTAATTTTGTCCATTTTAAAGCACAGCAAAGTGAATATCATTAGGCTGTTCGACAGACAAACAAGCCCTCTGAAGACGTCACCTTGTGACACAATTAATCAGTTAATCAAAGAAATAATCACCAAATGAATTGATAAGACCACATACCCAGCTCTCAGCACTGACTTTAGAGTTACAGTCGATGAATCCACATGCAGTTAGAGGTTTTCACCTGTGCAGATTCTCTTCACATGGTCACAAAGATGAGGAAAGTTCTCGAAAGGAGAGCGGTTATAGTTAAGATTTGGAAACGACTTGTAAGGTCCTCACAAGTTATGAATGTGTGTGTGTACGTGTGTGTGTGTGTGTGTGTGCACGTACGTGAGTTGGCAGCACCTGCATGTCACCAGCTTGGCACAGCTTGGCAGAGCATTGAAACCTGCATTAAAACACGACTAAAAATACTTCCTGCCTGCTTCAGCCATCAGAGACGGCAACAGGGGAACTCAGTCTCCAATGAGCCTATAATAATCTCTGCTATTTCCTTTCACACTGCACCTCAAGCCGCCCACATACTGTCCTCAGTCAGCATCCATCTACTCTTCCAGTTTGCTTATACGGGAAAGCAGCAACAAAAACGTCAATTAAGCAAAGAGGGGAAGAGAGGCTCTGACTGGGTCCTCTTTGGTGGCTGGAAATTTACGTGCCATTGATTTTACTCTCAGTCAGTCCCCCTCCCCCTCCCCCCCGCTCGCTGCTGTCTGACGTTTAAAAGACAGCAACGGGGAAATGAAAACTCCACCCAGCGGGATCTAAGCGAGTCCATCAGCGGCCGGCAGCGAGGGGCCGGAGGACGAGAGACACCTGAACCGGGACGCAGCGCCGCTCCAGACACCTGGAGGACCCACAATACAATACAATACAGCACTAACACACACACCCAACAACAAGCTGAGGAGGAGGTCTAACCCTGCATGTTAATCTGACACATCTGGGCTCAGTACGGGCCGTGAATTAAACAAAAATTTCAGCTGCTACATTTTGTTTATTTACTCAAAAAAAAAATAATAATATCTCTTAGTTAAACAAAGTAATCTATCCCAGGAGGGCCATTATTCCTTAAAGTCCTTCACGGCCTGTTAGACAGTGTTCCAGGTTGTAATTTACACAAACTGAACATTATACCAGAGGCCATGGGGAATATTTGTATCTGACTGGCTGGAAGTTGTTTAAAAGGGTATATCAGGACATGTAAAACACAGTTCAGGGCAACAGTTTAACTACTTTTCTACATCCTTGCTCAGGGTATGTAGCCATAGCAACAATACTCATATTTCACACAAACCGCCTAGTTAACTCTCACTCGAGAAACTACTTCAACGAGGGGACAAACTGACACACTTTGGATGGACTTGGAAGACCCACCACTCTTGTCGAGCATCACTGCATTATGGGGAAAAACAACCAGGGCAGCAAGAAATTAAGATTTAGTTTCATTATTTTTTAGCAGCCAGATCTCAACAACAGTCGGATGGATTTCCATGAAGTTTTGTACAGACGTTTGCCCCAGTCAGATAATTTATCTTAAAGACTTGATCCTGTTTTTCTAGCGCCACAATCAAGTCGACATTTTTACATGTTCCAATTTAAATGTCTCAACAATTAACAGATGCATTAGTGTGAAATTTGGTACAGATATTCATATTATATTTCATACTTTGGTGAACTTTGGTGATCCATCAACTTTTCATTGAGCACCGTCATCAGATTTTGATTGGTCCAATACTTTGGTTTATGACCAAATACCTGCAAAGCTGATGACATTCCCATCAGCCTCTGCTGTACTTTGTGTTTACTGCTAAACAGCAGAACGTCAGCATTGTCTTTGTGAGTATGTGGACATGATAACATGCTGCCACTAACATTTAGCTTGGCTGTGCCAAAGTACAGCCTGACAGAGCTGTTAACATGGCCAAAGACTCTTAGTGCTGCTTTTATTAGCAAATTATTTGTGGATTATTTTTACAATCCATTGTTTAGTGTATAAAAGGCTAGATAATAGTGACAAATGTCCCAACAATGATAAGTAATATTTTTAAATTGCTTATTTTGTCCAAACAACTGTCCAAAACCCAAAGACATGCAAATGACAAAATATAAAATGATTGAAACCAGCTAATGTTTGCCATATTCCTTGATAAATTATTTAAATGATTAATCAATCATCAAAATTGTTGACCAACTGACTTGATGCATCGACTTATTTTATTAACCAAGAACACACCTACTGATTCTAAAAACTTTCCACAAGGAAACAAACCATAAAACTCCTAAAATACAACCAACTTCATCATCTTGTTGTAACAAAAAAAAACAAAAGTCTGTGCATCAGAGTTTCAGTGTGTTGTGTTGTTCAGGAGAAAAAGAACATGCTGAGGGAGGTGTGGAATGATTTTTTGGCATATAAAATTAATAGATGTTGAAGATTCGGCTGCTGGCAGCCTAAATACCGGTATTATTATTATTACTGGCGTTCTAAAACTCATGTGATTAAGCCCCCACTTGGCAGACACACATGTACACATACAATAATGGATGTCTGTGCACAAACACACACCCACAGCATTTGTTCAAAAGCATGTGCATTCAGATACACAAAAGTATGGGGTTTTTTCCACAAACAAAAACTTCACACCCACTCATGAAAAGATTAAATGTTCTAACAGAAAGTGCCGAGAAATGCAGGAGTACAACATTAGTAGATGGAATTTGTTCTTTTTTCGTTTTACATTTAATAGATTGGTCCTCCCACTCAGGCTGATGTCTAATTAATTCTGCGGGAAATCAAGCGGAAAATCACCTTTAATGGACTTCAGGCCATTTTGATATAACTCCTTGGTATCTGACGGGTGTAAATGACCGTGAAAAATACTCGAAGCAGGCCTGATCTGTCGTAAAGCATCACCCAGAAATAAAACAACAGGTCTAAAAACTCATTCCCAGAGGCAGATATATTCAACAACAGTTTTTTTTCTCAAACTAATTAGACACCAAATTTGCTCGAGATCAATGTGCTGTGTGAAAGCTTGTGAGAAAAAACACTGACTTTAGATTTCTCTACTGGGAAACCATCCTCGATATCAGCTTTTCTTCTTGCGTCTGATGATACTTACTTCAGTCACAATGGAAAATCGTAATCGCAATCCAATATCATTATACTTGGTCCTAATTCAATTCTACATGCTAGCAGATCTAAATACATCCACACGACCTTCGGATCCCGAGGGTATTGACTTGTAAAGGATTTTTATAATGAATTTCAAACAATTATAGCGAGGCTAACTGAAAGACTGCAAGAAATTCTCCACTTTCACAAGCAAACACCCATCCATTACCTCAGAATAAAAAAGGCACACTATCATCACGATGCTCTATTATTATTATTAAATAAGCTTTAGATACGGTGGCTCTGAGAGCTCAATGCACTGCAACTTAAGAAAACACACGCATATAGACAAAATTGTAAAAAATGAACCAAAGCATTGGACAAATTGAACTTTTGACCTGATGGTGGCTCTAGATGAAAAGTCAGGGGATCACCAAAGTCATTGGGATACATCGTCTGGCAGCCATGAATGTCTGCACCAAGTTTCATGGCAATCTGTGCACCAGTTGTCAAGATGTTTCAATCTTAACCAAAGCAGCGGCCTGAACAACCGACCCACCTTGCCATCCCTGGAGGTGATAAAGTATATCTGTGTTTGTCACATCTGAAGCATCCCTGCAACCCCCCAGCGTTTGCAGTCCTAAAGCCAAAACACTAAAGAGTTGTCTCCAAAAACATCTCACTGTTCCACATCTTTAATTCAAGAGTCACATCTCCATTTCTTCTACCAGAAACACTCTCTAGTTTTCGAAGGGGGGGAAGAGTTTGACAAACCTTATCCAAAACATTCTCCTGGTTGCATTAGTGTTAGGTTTTGAGTTACTACAACTAATCTTTTATCTCTAACTTGGGCATCATTAGTGTCATTACCCAGAGACTACAGATGAAGATGAGCTTTTAGCTATATCTGAAGCTGACTTTGATTGATCATTTTAATTAAGTCGATAATTTAAATGGATTTTAGAACCTTTGCCATGTTTTCTAGGATGATAGTCTAAAGGCCAAGTGGTCTGTGGCCCCATCTAACAACATCAGCTGATCAGTGTAAGTGTAATAATAATGTAAGTAATAAGTTGTTTGAGGTCCTGTGATATCTCAGGTCAAAACGAGTAATTGGCTCCATCACATTTTAATCTGTACTCATGGACACCATCCCTGAGTCAAACTAATTCCCAAGAAGCCTTGCCAGAAAACAATAGCTCTGTTACATTTTGATGTTCAAAAAACAACTTATGAGAAGGTCTATTACTGTAATTTTTGTACTTTGAAGCAGTAAAAATAGTCTCCACCGACTGAGAAATCCATCCAAAAAGCCAAACTGTACCTCATCCACATTCTCGAAGGCGTTGATGATGTCGTAGGGCAGGCAGGACAGCAGGTCGATGACAAACCAGGTCTTCAGGTAGTTCATGCGGATGAGCTTGGGGTCGGAGATGACCTCTCCGCCGGGCCCCACGAAGGTGGTGTGGAAATTGAGGACGATGTCCACCAGGAAGATGACGTCCACCACGCTGTCCAGCACCAGCCACACGATGTTGTTCTGCTTGGTCTTGAAGGAGACGTTGTAGGGCACCATGATGGCTGTGTAGAAGGTGAGGATGAGGATGACCCAGTCCCAGGTGGTCTTGAAGGTGCAGTAGTGAAGGATGATGTGCGGGGGCGTCTTGGGGGCCTCCTGCTTGTATTGCGGGAGGATGTCGGAGTTTAGCTGTAAAACCTGAAGATGTGACAAAGCAAAAAACTCTTTATAATCATTGCATGTATATCTTGTATTTTTGCTATTATGTATTTTACATGTTTAGTTTTTTGGGAAAATCCCTTTTTAAATAAATGCTACACAAAAATTCCTTTTATATGGAATTTAAATAGGGTAACCACTGAATATGTATATTTTTTCTATTCATACTTTATTTTTCTATGCTTGTCATCTGTAATATTTGTATAACATTTTCAACACAGATGCAGCTTTATACATTTCAATAAAGCTTTTTGCATTGTAACATAGTAATATTGTCACATAGATGCACCTCTATGTACAGTTAACTGCATATATTGTTTGTAAAATCTGCACATTTCTAACTTTGATCTAACTTTGTTTTTTTCTATACTTTTACTTTATACAACTTTACAATGTGTATATACATAAGATGTTTACACTATGAATAAAATATGTACACTGAGCAGCATGAGCACAAACTTTTCCCCCAGGTCACATTCCTCAAAGGGCACACAGTATAAAAGTACACAAGATAAAACAATTTTTAAAAATACGCTTCATTATAAATAAATAATAAACTACAGACACAAACAAACCTCGTCTAATCAAAAAAGGAAAGGCAACGGAGTACAGGCAAAAAATGAAAAGTGAGGGAGGGAGAGATAAAATTAAGTTAGTGAAACAAATAAAAGAGATTAAGAACGGAAGAATAAGCAAAAAACTTTACTACTTAATTTTTTTTTGTCTAGTCATAATTACCCCCTGCTGCTAGGTGTGTGTGTACAGAGGGAGCAGGGAAACAGTCCAAGAAAATTATAATATCTATAATCTAAAATTTGTGATGTTTTTCTTCTCAGGTTTTCATCTGCATTCATCTATTTTGTTGCTCCGTAAAGCTCTTTGTGACAAGACTGCATAATGAATAAATTTGGCTTGAATGAGACAGAAGAGGACAGAAATGAGAAAGAGAGACTGAGATGAGACGCAGAGATGACTTGAGAAAAAATAACAACAGCCATTATATTTTGCAGCGTGTTGACGATCACCCCTGCTGAGCTCGGCCTCCTCTGCAGGACTCAGACAACATTAAATCCAACACACAGCAGTTTGATTCTGTCTGCACACAGAGATTACACATCAACCATTCAACTCATTTAACAGTGAACTGCATTATTCTGTTTGTATCCAGCTGCTACAGAGATGAACTGTAACACAGTCTGCAGCCCCACATATAAAATATAGTACATGGTTATACTTTCAAATAAACCGTACTCATCTCAATACTTCCTACTGCTCACACAGCTAGTAATACTGATGTTGGGGGTAATACTGAAGAGATTACTGCTACTGTAATCGATATAGGTATTTACAACTAATAATAGGCTGCATATTTCTTTATTGCTACCACAACTACTACTATTATTACTACAGAATATTACCACAGAATATTCTGGGTTTTTTTTTTTTGCTTATTTTGAAAAAGACAACATTCCTACTAAGTTGTTTACACGACTAATGAAAATGAATATTCCTCTAATATTCACATGCAGCCGTGCATCCTCCAAACTAAAACACCAACTGAGACACATATTCTGCATACACTGTATACATGTCCAGAGAATGCTCCTAAACCCGAATAATATCGGCATATCCCACATGTCTTACTACTACTACTACTACTACTACCCCCTCTACACTTGCATTACTTCTGCTACTAGTACTAATATTACTAATGCCATCATTACTACTACTGTTATCACTTCTAATGCTACTGTTGCCACCACAACTGCTTCCTCTACCAGTTTTATGACCATTAATGCTTCTACTACTACAGCATCTAGTACTACTTGTACCATTACTACTGACAGTTCTACACTTGTACTGCTACAGTGTCATTGACACCACAATGCGATAACTGCAAATAATAATAACAAAATCAATATTTTCCTCTCATTCGCCTCGGTTAGCCCCACTTTCCCTCACAGAGGAACGCCATCTGATGTTAAGTAACAAGGCGAGCGGATCAACAGCAGGCTTCATGACGCCGGAGCTGCATCTCATCTAATCCTCATCATCAGAGCTGCCAATCACACAGCCCCTGGTCAAGAGTAGCAGCGCCACTCAAAGATGAGACTGCCAATTAGGAGACCAGCGGCATTGTGGGGGGGGGCGGGAGGAAACAAAACAACTCTGCCTATGTGACACTCGACAGCGTCCTCGACAGAAGACGCCAGCTGTGCCTTTCAGGCTGCGGAGCAGATGGATCACCTGCGATATCTATTGAGCGTGCTCAGGACGTTATGCAACCCTCTCCCATCTAACGGCAGGCTGGGAAAATGGGAAAGCTTGTAACTGATTATGCCTTTCCCCTTCCTATACCCCCCTGCCAACATTACTTCTTTCTTGCATTTAGATTCTTCTCTTCCTTCCTTCCTTGTCTCTTTCTCTGACATCCTTCTGTCCTTCTTTACTTGTCACCCTCCTCCCTTTACAACTTTTCTTCTCTCTTTCTCTCTCTCTCTTTTCCTTCCTCCCTTAACTCATTTTCCTCTTCTCTTCCCCACCCAAATCATCACTTCATGATCTTTGTTTCCTTCTTTACTTCACAACCAGCCCTCCCTTATAAAGTAAAGTCAAACTGGAACTTGAGGTTCTGTTCCAGAAGTAAAACACAAATTCCTAAATATCCAACCTTAGATCAACATATACATACTCAACAGTATGTTAACACTTAAAAATGTCCTTATATGTGCATCCAACAACATTATCATGTCTTATAAACAATTAATTATATGTTTATGTACTGCTTATATATGATTAACAAGGGGGTTGAGGTGACACACAGACATGTCTGTAACAGCAGGACAGACAGGACTCGACATGTGGATGTTTATAGACAGCAGATATTTCATCTAGAAAGTTGGAAAAACATTAGAAAAAACTGTTGCTGTGTATAATATGGACACATATGGAGGAAACCAAGTTATAATGACATAGTCCTCAGTACTCTAGTGGGCATAAAGTTGGTGCACTCACAAGAGACAGATTTAAACACTGAAGCAGCAGAGGCTGAGATATCCTGACTTTAGTCCCTGGTATGGGTTAAACTCCAAAAGCACCAATGCAACTTGAGCTTGCATCTAGCATCTTTCTTAGACAACCCCTGACCCACTTCTTTCAAAGCCCACACCTCCAGTTTGTGAGGTAGACTGTCTGTTAAATGTTTGAAGTCTTTAGTTTCAGGGTTTACCATTTCCTTCTTTCTTTCCTTCCTTATCTCCTTTCCTTATTACACTCATCTGTTTTCCTCCCTCTTATCCTTCTTCTCTTTTTTCTTCCCTTACCTAACACCTTGTTTCCTCCTACTTCCTTACTTAATTCATTACTTTCCTTTCTCCTCATTTATTTAACTACCTCTCTTTGCCTTTTGTTTTTTTTCGGTCTTCTCCTACTCTCCCTCTCCTCTCATTCTGCTGCTCTTTTCATCTTTCCTCCTTTTATATTCCATCCTCTTTTCTATCCTACCTCCCTCTTTCACCTCCTCTCCTCTCATTCGTCCCCCTGCCCTCATCACCTTTATACTGCCCTGGATGCAACACTTTTGCTAAAACCCACAGCACGTAAAGCAGAGATGAAACTCAAACAAATTCTGATGAAAGGCGGTACACCTCACTCCAGACTTCATGAATAAAACAGCTGGATGAGCTCGGGCAAAAGAAGACAGGAGCCATCTTCTCCCCACCCCAAAATCCATTTTCTAAATTTCCAGCTGCAGTCACAATCATTCAGAGTGCCCACAGCACCCTGCTTCAGTCTCTCCACCCAACATGAAATATTAATGACACCCGCAGTCCACAGGAGCACGCAGCGCCGCTCGCTGTGGCAAAAAGCTGCAGCTCCTGGGAAGTTGTAAGTGGAGGGAGGGCGGGGTAGGATGGAGGTATTGAGGGCGTGGTTGTGCGTGGGAAAGTACAGTATGCTTGTGTGCCTGTGTCCGTCTGTTAATGCAAGTGTGTGTGTGTGTGTGTGTGGTTGCTTTAACTGGTATGAATGTGGTACTTAATGTTTTATATGAGGATTTATTTGTGCAGAAATAATGTAAAGAGCAGTGAGTTGCTACAGTGGCACATTTGTAGTGTGTGTGTGTGTGTGTGTGTGTGTGTGTGTGTGTGTGTGTGTAACTGTTCGAGACTCTCCCCTCTGGCAGGAGGCTGCGGTCTGCAGCTGGCCTAATCAACAAGGCCCGGGACCCCCACTGACACGGACCCTTATCCCCAAACAGACACTATGCGTTACATTAACGCACAGACCCCCGGCGAAATGCGTTAAATTAACTCTATAATCCAAATGACTAAAAACCCAGTTTGGAAGTTGACTCTATTCTTCATTTTTTTAATATTATATATATATTTATATTATATATATATTTTATATTATTTTTATTATTATTTTATTAATTTAGTTTTCAGAAGCATTTAAAACACCAGCAACTTGGCAGACGAGTGTTGAGCTACAGTTCACTGTGATATATTCTATATTATATTCTATGTTATATAAAACGTTGGAGAGATTTCCATAAAGGCAGAAATACTTACAGTGATTTTTTTTTGGCAGCAGCAGTTTTTTTGGAAAGCTTAAAAGTGAATCATCGTTTGTCAAAATCACAAAAGGTTCAAATTCTAATATCAAGTGCTGTAATGGAGACTCATGTATCTTAAAGTATGGATCGTAAACTCCAAGAGCAACAGTGGCTAGACAGGAAGTGACATCAGGATTTCAGCTTTCAATGACAGAAAAAATGGTTACACCTGATCTAAGTCATAACAGAATGATGAAGACCATGAGATGTGATTGAAAGCTCCGGACAAAGTTAGCAAGTGGAAATTACTTTGTCAAACTGCTATTCCCAAGATCGTGAATGAACTTTAATGCTCAAATAAAGAAGCTGCATTTAAATCAAACTTTGCTTGTAGGCACCTTAAGTACTTAGTTACTCTGGTTTCTATTGTTACCTGCACTTTAATATATCTTGCAAACTGCTTTAGAGCAACAGTTAAAAAGAGTCTGGGTAATTTGTGTGTGTGTGTGTGTGTGTGTGTGTGTGTGTGTGTGTGTGTGTGTGTGTGTGTGTGTGTGCATTCATGAGCTCACCTCCGCCAGCCTGGACTGTTTATGGCTGACTTCATGCTTGCCTATGGGTGCCAGCTGCTGCAGCGTGTTGCGGTTGTTGGTGAGCGCCCGTGTCAGCCGCGCAAACTTGGTCCATCCTGCAGGAATGAGACATTAAACACAGCTTACATCACATTCATCACACCTTAACTGGCCTCGAGGACGCATGCCAGCGGGCTCTTCATGACGCACACAATCAAACACAATCAGGCTCCAGTCAGCGCTCCAACTGGGACATACTGGAGTGACAAAATATTCCCACAGCTTCCACTCATACTCGGAACTAGAGGGCAGACAGGAACAGAGTTTTTTTCTCCACTTCGTAGTTCATATTTACAATAAACCCGACACGATGTGAACGCAGCACAGGCCCCTGATTTCATGACAAGCACCCACCCTGCAGAAACAGGAGCTCCACCAGCTGCAGGGTTTCTGCTCCGCAGCTGTCCGACGAGCTCTGACCTCCGTGTGGAAGCAGGAGCTGAAGGAGGATTTCTCCTTCAGGAGGATCAATACCTCAGGATTCAATAAAAATCCTTCTAAATAATAAAGCTGAGGGGGGGAAGCTACTGTCTGAAGTCTCAAACATCTGACAATTTCTTGCACATGTCCCAGTGTGGTTAGTGCTTCAGTGTTTGAGCCAGGATGGTCAGGGAGGGGGTCAGCTGGGGCCCATTAGTACTTTTCTATGGGGCCACGACTCCATCTAGCAAAGACAACATACAATACAATGAAAACTGTAAACTGTACACTGTGCAGGTGCTGCAAAACAGTGTTTAAATGTGACTATAGCTGCATCTAATTTGGTTGTAAAATGACAATAAATTAACCTTGTATCCTTGAGATTGATATTTGAAAACGCAACAAACATTGTTTTGGATTAAATTTAAAGAAATAAAAACTTTTAGAAATTATTTTAAAAAAAATACAATCATATGGATGAAAATTAATGTGGGAAGATGCATCCCTTTGATTCTCCACTGATCAACTCTACCACTAACAAATATTTAATCAGTATTTTACTTGGAACAAAGAACTGCAAAGCTCATCTGTATCTAGTAAAGCAGACACACTGTCACAATATCACAATATTGTGCTCTGTATCAAACCTTTTAATATATTATGTATAATACATTAACCCTGTATTATGTATCACGCCTCCTGATCAATATTCCTGTATTTTTCTGTAACTTTAAGCTTATTCTTGTAACTTTAACTTTTATGTGACCTTTATAATTCTCATCTCTGTGCCAGTGATTAATATACTCTTGTTTTGGTGGCTGAGAAGCATTTTATCATACTGTTCTGAAAAGTGTGAGCATACATAAAGCTGCAGTAATTATAAATACAGTGAAAAATTGTTTGACTGTTTGAGCCAGCCCTGTGTTTCCTCTTCTTATCCACTCCTGTCTTTGTTGAAACTTTTGGTTCCAGCTTTTATTATCATATTAAAGCTGTAAGTGCTGAACATGAAGCCTGTGCTCAGTGTTTCTGCTGGAAGTCTAATCTAAATAATCCCGGCCTGTCCAGCAGTGGTCATTTTCCTGCCGTGGTTCAGGCCCACAGACACACAGTTTCAGAGGACGGGTGCTCCTAGTGTTCTGCTCTAAAAATAAAATCAAATGTTTGAAAGGGCAAAGAGTAGCACAACAGAGGCACACCACATACAGTAGTCACACATTGTGATCGACCCGGCCCTTTGAAGGGACCATTATGAATAAAAACTGGACTTTGAAATAGCTTTTAACCCTCAGGCCTGCAGCCGCCTTTCATTCTCTGTTCAAATGGAGGCAGATTCAACCATCAATTTCTCTGTGCAGTGATGTGAGAGAAGCCAAACACACCACTGTGCTGAGTCCCATTTAGGATGAATATCAACAGAATATCTAGTTTATTGAGAGCACTGAGTCCCAGTCACTCCACTTCCCTCAAGATAAACTTGTAGTGGCTGTTGTGTAACTTACTATACATCTTCAGCTGCGGCGCGGCTTCTTTTCTGTGATTTTCTATATGCTAATACCTAAACTTGGCTCTGGATCCCCAAAGATAATAAGCCTGGGTGCTCTCAGCCAAAATGATTTTCAATCTATTTCCTGGAGGAAAATTGCTGCAGTAGTTGCTTGTGTAACTCACTATATATCGTACATTTTATTGTTGTCTGTTAAAAAGCATTGCAAAAAGCCCAGAGTCATCTAAGAGATGACTGTTAGTTAACTGGACGGTCTTTAGCATGACAGAGAGGAAAGAAGTACTGAACTTAAGAGCAGAAATACTGTGACTTGACATGACTATTTACATTCTGACAGGCTTTCAGAGTTTCCTGAATTAGATTTTATCTGGCAGTTGTAGTTACTAGTTTCAGATGTTATATTGAAATAAGAGATTAGCTGAAAAACACATTGCCATCACTGGTTAAAAACCTTGCATCCCTGAAGGATTTTTTGAGAAGTGGATAGCTAAAACCAATTAAATAAAAGGGTATTTTTTACTCCTGATACTTCAAGTGGGACTATTTTTTGTAAGTGTGATAACACATGACTCCTCTTACAGATGAAAACTAACATGAATGAGCAGTAAAACACACTTGGCTGAGGGGTTTTGTCCTGCTCTGGCATGACCAGCAGCTTATGATGGCTAATAAAAACAAGTCCCAGGTATCTTTTGCTGTATAATGGACATTACTGAGATAGTTAACTGACCTCTTGAGTCTTCTCCACTTGTGCGACTCTTGTTAAATCTCACCAATTGCCATTATTCTGTAATTGTCACTTGCAGCCACTGTTCAGAAAACATTACATGAGCTCACTTTAAAGAGAGCCTGTTTAACAGACTCCCAGGATTGTCTTGAGTTGGTCACTTTAATGATATCATTATCAAAAGGAGCTCAGAGAAGGTGAACAAGACAAAAAAATAAATACAGGCAAGATAACGGCAGGCTCAGAGGTCTATTTGTGCTCCGTTAGGATCTGGCATCGTGCCTTCGGCTGTTGAAACCCGACGCTTCCATTCAGTCCCAGAGGAAGACAGAAATCCTCATCTGTGAGATCTGGATGAGGTTTGACAATGAAATGCATTTTATAGTCATCTGTTCTTTTTTATTTCTTAAGATCTTTGAGTTTTAGATTTTTCTGAAATGTCAGTGGGACATCCCAGTCCGTCCGATATGACAGATGAATGCGGACTACAGAACCGTTTGACATATTTGACATTACTCAGTTTGTTGTTAAATGACATTGATGTATGAAAGCGTTGTATGATTCATTTGTTAAGTTTAAATCTGGCTTCATGTGTTGGACACTATGTATTGGCTTGCTTTGTTTTGTCTCGTCTCTGAAGTTAATGTAAGTAGCGTATCTTAAGCCTCATGTGAGCAGTGCTCCTTAATACAAAGATATTCATTAATTTACTCACAAGCAGAAAACAAGCGTGTCTTTATAGTTTGCCTTGTTTTAATTTTGTGGTAAAACCATTAAAATCTGCTAAAACCATTAGGGAAGCCAATAATCTCGCAACAGTACATAAAATATAAATTCAGTTTATCAGTTAGATAATAATTTCTTATTTATATTTCTTCATTTTAAAGTCACACAGGATAACTTCAAATGCTTGTTTACTTTTGCAGAAGCAGAAGTTGCAGGACTTTTGCTTGAAATGTCGTAGTTTTCCATTATGGTATTAATCCTTTTAGATAAGCAAAGATCTTAAGAGCTATACTGCCTTTTCAGTAGCTGTGGTTGCATAATTCACTGTATAGCATGCATGCATTATAGAGTAGTACCATGCTCTAATGTGTTCGAACATAATCGCGAACCATCGGCACGGAAAGCAAGCCAATGAGTTTTTTTTCCAAAATGGAAGAATTTGTCCTTGCGGCATTCGTGTAAAATGCATTCTGACAGCTTGCAGGCTTCCACTGTACATACTGACACATAAGGACAAAAGGCACCTCACATAGAGCATGAGGGGAAACGTCGTGACAAGTAAATAAGAGGTCCTTTTCACGGTTAATAGTAATGCTCCGGCTACGGTTCCCCTGAAGAATGCAACACTGCTTGATTCATCCGACTGGAGCACAATGGAAGTGGAAATAAAAAAAAAAATAAAAAAATAAAGGCCTGGGCTAAAAATAACAGGGTAGCAGAACTGGTGCACGCGGCACCAAAGTGAATTCTGAAATGAGATTTTGATCAGTAGTTCCACACCGAGCACTGCAGAGCACCACAGAGACTGAATTTACGAGCAGTTTGTCCTTCAACAGAGAGACAGAGACATGTTGGACACCTGATCAGCACTCAGCACTGTCTACATTAACATCTGTCTTTAACATTCAGTAGTGTGGGTAACCTTTGTGCTGCAGTAGGAGAGTTCAGGTGTCACCGAGGGGGCACACATGTTTGGGTGAATTAACTCCGCAACACCTCTGAGGTCCAGGTACAGGAGGTTAATTTACATTTTTGTTACTAAGAGATAAGAGTTGATGTTTGGGATCTGAAGCTACGTTCACAAGCACCTAAAGATGTTTGGTACAGAATGTTATGTTTTATTTAATCTGCATTTTAATGATAGACACAAACCAGTTGCAATGTGAGACAATAATATTCTTCGCCAGCTGTTTTCTTTAAGTGTGATCCGGGCCATAACTACCACTGAAGACCACATTTCTGGGAATTTGGGGGAGCTTCATGTCATGTAGAGGAGTTCACATTCTGCGTTTAGACACATAATACATGTATTATTATTATTATTATTACTACATGTTGGGTTGTTGGGAAGATTGTGATTTTTTTGAACAGATTATCTTTGACAACATAATTTGACTGTTTTTAGGCAAAAAATACACAGTAAAATATACATAATAACATTTTGACATGTAAGGAGATGAAAATTTGCAGAATACATTATTCATTATATCATTAAAACAGACAGTTAATAGTGAAATAGTTGGGTTTAGTCTTTGTACCTGAACTGACCAAATAATGGCACCTTTTCTGTCGAATGCTGCCTTTTGATGTGAATGTTCCTAAACAGGAAGCCAAAGATGTCTTGGCCCAAAGCAGCCTAAACCCAGCAAGCCTGGGGCCCCGTTTTAAATATGCAATCTGCAAATGCTCCTCAAACACAGAGTGCAAAATGGTTGCAACATCACATTTCACAAATGCAGATAGGTCCCTATAGGCTCTCACATGCTCATGAACTGGTTGCAAGTATGGGCGTTTGTTTTGATTGGTGAAAGTTGTTGAAATTGTCCCTTATTTTCAGATTACAGCTTGGAAATTTTGTGAAATGGGCCCCTGGTTGGTGGACTAGTAATCTATAAATCAAGTTTCGAGACTGGCTCAAGTATTGGTCTAATTCTGGGGGGCAACACTGGCTCAAAGTGTAGAAACGTTGTGTGAATTTTGAGCCCAAACAATTAAATCTATAGTTTTTACACAAAGATCGAAGGGCAATTAATGGGGCAATATCATTTTCATTTGTTGTCAATCTAAATCAGTTTCCATCAAGATTCTCAAATTACCTTTTATTGAAAGATACAGTTACGTATTTCAAGAAAATGTTCCTAATCCTCGATAATAAGGTTCACAACTTACATAGTGTAAAACAACTTTCAGTAATTTAAAAAGCTGTACAGAGTAAAATCATGGAGAGTCAAAAGCTAAAATGATCGGCTTATTGCCCAAGGCTCCTGTGTTCTTGCCTCAGCACTCCTCACTCATTCTGATCAGCTGTCTACCTGAAATGATGTTTCGCCCGAGGCTGAGGTAACTGCCATCTGGGAAGTTTTTGCAGGTGCTGACAAAGCAAACAGTTGAACAACACCACTCAATAAAACAACAAAATGTTCCCAGTTTTGCTCTGCTACATGTTTCGCTTTGCTCCGCTTTCTCACTGCTTTTCCTGCATCAATGACGCTGACATTAGTTACTGTTCCTGCTCTGTTGCCAAACCATAATAACCAGCAGTAGCCATGCACGCAGCAAATGGTATTCAACCTGAAATGTTCTGAAAACACCAAAGAGGCACCTGGTAAATCAGGAAACTGGGGAAAGATGATTGAAATAATGTTATTTTAGGCAAAACGGGGGTATGAACACACAGAGTCACGGGGTGCAGATAACACATTTACATTATATTCTGCTGTTGTAAGCTGAGGATGGACATGGGGATCTCGCTCCCGCTCAGCAGATGCTGATGCGTTGTGGCGTGCCGAGCCGTAGGAGCAGCCAGAGACGGAGCCGAGAGCAAGTTTGTCTTGCAGTCTGCAGCACGAGCGAACTCAGCTGCCAACGCCGGCAGCGGCGAATCTCCCTCCCTCACAAACGGCCTCTCCCACCCCTCTAATCACCAGGCGGGTTAAACTTCAGCCCACAGTACGCTGCGCCGTGACACAGCAGACGAATGCTGCATCCTCAAACAAGCCGTACTGTACTGAAATACACCGTAATGTACTCGCTGCCTGCAGCACGTCGGTCAAACCCCCAACGGCAAAGCGCAGCTTGGTTGCCAACATGATTCTGTTTTAAGAGGTCTCTCTGTAACTGGAGTATGATAATGTCTACAGTAAAAAGCCATCTGTTTAATAGCGCAGTAAACTTTTTATTTTCAACAACATTTTATTTCATTTGAAAATGTGAGTCACACAATATATCAATCAAATATTGGACCTTTTAAACCACAGATTGAGAAGAAGAAGGCTTATGTAGATGAATTCAATCTGCAAGAAATGTTAAGTTCTTTGGCATTTCACTACAACTAACTCCAATTTATTTATTTTATTTTAAGTGATCACATTTTGCCATTATGTTATTACATGGGCCTTTAGTTACAAATGTTTATTTTTTATATCTGAATGATACAGAAGTGTCACAGAATTTAAAAGAGTAACTACCCACCACAACTGTTCCCTTACCTTAACCATGTGGTCATTTTTACCAAAAACCCAGACGTCTCCATAAACTTAAAAGATAACTTATTAATTTATATTTATTATCTGTCCCTAAACCTAACAAAGACATTTTTTTGTGCCTTAACCACATTTATTTTTCAACAGTGATTTTTAATTGGCTTTGGAAAGCACAGACAGATGATCGTTCTAAATGCGTGGATAGACTAGATATTATGTGGTTTAAATTTGGAGGACTTGTTGTAAAGTTAGCCACTCTAAGCAGCAGGACCACATAAACCCCCGTCCAAGCAGGATTCAAGGGTGTTCTTAGTCCTCAATGATCATGATCATGGACTATACTGACGGCAGCGAGCTACCACGAAGGTGCCCACTCGACCGGCTGGAGCAATTTGGGGTTTTGCTCAAGGACATTTCGAACAACTCACGACCCATGACGAAGTGATTTTCAATCCGTTTAACAGTAAGTTCGGCTAAAATGCAAAAGAATATCAGTCATGAAAAAACCTTGTGGGTTTTTTGCATTACAGGTTATTTATTTCAACCTCTCAAATATTCATACTCTGCTTTACATCCCCGCAAACGCTCACTCGACAAAGTGAGATGTCAAGTTTTTCAAATCACGAACGATTAGAGAACAAGATCTGAAGTTTGTCACATCAGCAGCAGCTAACTGACAAAGACGTCAACGCACTGATGTGACAATATTAGTTCCACTCAAGCTCTAATTGCATGTTCAGCCCATATTATTCATGTGTCGCTGAGCACACATAATGAATGAATAAACAAATCACTCGACAACTCTGGGCAGGTCTCTGCAGTCGGGGGGGGGGGGGGGGGGGGGGTGCGTACCTCACACATGTTTACATGTACATTAAAAAGAAAGGGGGAGGGGAGGGGGATCCTTGTCAAAGGGCAAACAAACCCGCTCAGCGGTGCCCAGAACGACTCCCGGGGCAGGAAGCTGACACTGTGCATCAGTCAGGGCACAGAGGACAACACCGCCACCCACATCTCCTGCGAGTCCTGACAGCATCACAACCTCCTCAAACACAACCTGACAGCTGAGACGTTCCCGCATCGCAGGGAAACAAGACTCGACTCCTTCTTTTTCATCCAGCCACAGCTTGGGATGAAATAAAGAGGGGGAAAGGAAAGACTTGCAGCAAGCAAAAATGTTCTGAGGCTTATCATTGGTAGAGAAATGACAGAAGAGGAGGAAGGGGGAGGAGGAGGAGGAGGAAAGAAGGGGAAAAGGAAGACAATCTTGACAATAAAGGGGGAAGGGGGGAAGGAGGAGAGAGAAAAGAATAGAAGGGAGTAAAAAGGAAAAAAAGGAGGAGGAGGACGGGATATACAGAGCAATGAAAATATCAATGAGGAGGAAGAAGAAGATGACAGGGAAGAAAAGAAGAGGACAAGTTAGATACAAAACAGAAAGAAGGAAGAGAATCTGGAGAAATAAAAAAAAGAGAAAGCTTGCTTCAGCAGGAGAAGATGGAGGAGGAGAAAGAGAAAACCAGAGTCTCCAGTCGCATGTTCACATAATAACATTCACCATCTTAGTTTAACGTGTTGCCATCCTAACATTTGCTAATTGGCACTGAGAGTACGGCCGAGGCTGATGGGAATGTCATTCGTTTTGTCGTTAGTTTGTCACAAACTGTTCCAGACGCTCCCCTGCGGCAGGAGGCTGCGGTCCATCAGGACCAAAACCCCATGCCATGGGAACGCGTTCTCCCCGTCTGCAGCCAGGCCGGCTCCCCCACCGTCACTGGCTCGCTTATCATATATTATACACTTCTGGACTTGCAGAACTTTCTTTATATTTCTTTATATTTTTTCTATGTTTATATGCCGTATTTGTATATTTTCAACTTGCTAAGTTTACCAATAAAACAAGACAAAAACACTTGGCAATAAACCTGATTCTGATTCTGAAGTGTTGCACAAAAAAAAATTCACGAAAGCCCAAAACGTCAACGAGAGGAAGAAGAAGAAACGTAATTATATGTCCTATCACATTACATTACATCCTGGGACATCCAGCCATGTCCTCGTTCGCATCCCACTCACATTTTTTCCCCACACATCACCCCCGTATTGCTCCTTCTCTCCGATAACTCTTCACTATCTAGTAAAACAGAAACACCATAAAATGTATCTTTTGTGGTGGCTCGGGAACACTAAGCTGCACATCATGTAAGCAGAACATCAGGTTTTCAAATCCATCAAAGACTTTTGGTCGCACATCATTCTCCACACATCTCCATTCTTTTTGAATTCCCAAAAAAATAAGGTTGTCCGAATAAACCCACCTGCCTGCTCACCTTTGGTGGTTTCGTCCTCGATGGGCTGCTTGAAGAGGGTGATGTCCTTGAAAGTGCAGAGGAACAAAACCACCTTGTCGTTCTCGTTCCTGATGGGAGCCACTTGCATGTAGAACCACACTGGACTTCCTGCAGAGACACCAGAAAATCTCAGCCATGAACCTGCAGATGATTTCTGTAAATATCCTTTTACGATTGTTTAGTCCATAAACAGTGTGAGAAAATAGTGAAAACTGCACATCGCAATTTCCTAGAGCCCAGGATGATGTTTAAATGTCTTGTTTTGTCTGACCAACAGTCAAACTCAGTTTAAAATGACATAAAACAGATAAAAGTAGAAAATCCTCACATTTGAGAGGCTGGAATCAGAGAACGAGTACAGTTTTTGCTCGACAAATGACCTAAAAGATTAATCCAGTACTGAAGTTGATGACGATTCATTTTCCTCTCAGCTTTGGTGAACTTTGATACCCAAATTTGCGCTGTTGTCTTGACAGTGCCGACCTTTGAGAGATCGGTGAAACCAGTAGAGACAAAAATAAAGGAAGCTATGTTATCAGCATTTAACCCTCCTCTGCCCGACTATAAACCGAAAGTTATGAGATATGAGTCAATGGTACAAATACATTTCTTTAATTTAAGTTGCTCGATCAAACTAACGGGACAAAAGCTCGCTGGATCCTCAACCAAAAACTGAGTGTAATGTCCACATCATTTTGGTGTATTAACAGGGAAAAACAAAGTTGTGAGACAGCTTAAGGAACATCTTGTAAAAATAAAAAAAATTGGAAAGTCAAACCCTCACAGTACTTCATGGTATTTAATGCAGCATGTACTCATTTTTACTCTCCCTGCAGTTAATTTACAATAAATCAATGTACTGTTCAGTTTTGTACTAATGAAATGATGCACTGTGTGTTGAGAAGTGTCACTCAAACTTCTATCTTGGAACACCACCAAAAAGACTCTGCACACCCACGCAGGTGTGATGGTTATTAGACAGAGGTCGAATCAGCCGTAACTGATTTAAAAAGGCTGTGATCAATTCTGAGTGAAATGCTGAAATTTTTTTTTTTTTTATGAAAAACAGGATTAAAACCAGCATTATGATGTAAGGAAGGTTCTAATAACACACAGTCAAACTGCTTAACATGCTGTAAAAAGAAGGAGAAGATCTACACTTTCGTATATATTTTACCAAAACAAAGATTTTGTTATACAAAAATTCTACACTGTTGCTATTCAAAAATCTGCAATTAAAAAAAAAATCTACAATTATTCTGGTAATGAAAAGTTCCTAAATGTCCTCTGTGCGCTGCATTGTGAGACACTCACACCAATATAAAATCCAGCACATTTAATTTGCATACTGACATTGACTTTGTTTTGTCGCTTTTCAGTATAATCACACTGCTTTCAGAATTTGCATAGAATAACTCTGCAGTTTGAAATTGGGACACATTGTAAGAATCCTATTTAATTAACTGTTATATGACATTTTGAGATGAACATAATAGAATATGAGCTGATCCATTCTGTAGAACAGGTGCTTTCTAGCTGACAGCCTGATGTTCCCAATAATCTCCATAAAGAACAACGTGATCCGTCCACTTTCCTTACCGTCCATCTACAGTGCACGATGTTGATTACTTATTACCTGTGTTTAAAGTGCCCATATTCAAACAGATGTGGTTTTAACAACTTAATGTTACGGTCATCATCACATTTAGGGAACTCGCTGTTCTTTCTCTACAGAAGCACCTCAAACCAGCCGACCAGGAGGTTTTCATGACTTTATTACCTCCGCAGACACTTTCAAAGGAGCCAAACTTACCAAACCTTAATGCCATCATTCCTGTGGATACAAGTTTTTCATAGTCATCATCCATCTCATTTATATCCAGCCTCTGTAAGGGCCCGACTTTCCTGATTTGTCAGCAAATTTGAGCCATTTTAAAATTGATCTTTTCATTTTTTTTAGTGTTTCTCCCTGCCTGCCTCCTCGTGCTCCTCCACCTCCTCCGCATTTTGCCCTCGTAGGTGATCACTCTTGGGAGACAGGAACACTTGGAACTATTTTTGTCTGCACACTTTATCCGCTGAGCTCCTCACGAACCAACAATACTGATCCAGGATTTACTGCTCACTCTACACCGTCACACTGGACACAAGAATCTGCTATTTTTTCACAAACGCCGACCTGTCCAAGCTATTCATTATTATTAATTTCATCCATAATTTTAACTTAATTTACTTTAGGTCTCATTAAATTTAATCATTTTCCCATAAATGTTTTATCTGACCTCCATTCATTATGCAGCATCTAATATTATCAGTGGTTTAAATCACTAAGACCCTCAAACAAGTCTGAATAATGAAAATTATAGAATTCAAACGGTGCACAAAGTCACGACGTATTAAGCCAAATGGTTTTGTCAAAGGAATCATCTGTAAATAGTCATGTGATCCATTGTTAATGCATAAGTAGTGATTATGGCCACTTTAATGAAAAAAAAAAAAAAAGTCTGTTTTAAGAAGAACTTGAAGAAGTTGAAAAGAAAGACCAGGTTTATGTAAATTTTCTAGAGCCAGAACAATAAAACCTCTGTCACTTCTAGTTTAAAGACCTGGCAGCACCAAGGGTTAAAAGATCAATAACACGATGTGTATTATAAAAGTCATCTGGAAGCAGTGGAACAAAGCCATGTAGACTAAACATTAACACAAGGCAATAAAGCTGAAAATGATAAATGACAATGATGAACAAATTATACAAATATACCATCTGCTGGTTCAAGCTTCTGAAAAGTGGCGATTTTGCTTTAAATTCTTGAAGAATTGAATGTATTTAGGTTTGGCTGGACCAAGCAAGAAGACAAGACGTCACGTTGGGTTGTGGGAATGTTTTGACGGGAATCTTCCACCAATTTCTGACATTCCAGAGATCAAATGATTAATCAGTTAATTAAAGAAAGATAAATAATTAGAGAGAAAGATGACGCGATGAGCACTCACTGTTCTTTCTGTACAGCAGGATTTCGAAGCAGTTGGACTCATAGTTGTCGAATGTCTGCCTGACTTTGTCGATGGTCTTCTTGTCCGTCAGTTCTCCGTACATAAAACTAGAAAAGAAAACAGGCGACATGAGGACATACAGCGATCAATACTGACCTGACCCTTCATCCTTTCCCCGTGTTACAGTATATCACATATGTTCATATCTGTCGATCTGTTATCTTACCATATAAGTGTCCATTAAAGTTTTATGTGAGTAAACAGTGAAGGATTGGTTTTGGATTTGGTGCAGCCTGCATTTCCTGGCATGGTTGTAATTATTCCTTAAAAAGGGCTAAGGACATTTTAATCTGTGCTAATATAATTAGTCTTCAAGGACTAATGCAGATACAGACAGGCAAATGTAAGAACTATCCACCACAAGATACATTTTCACAAAAACACAGAGGTTAATAGAATATTTCAGTGTTTTAACACCAAAGAGCATCTGGAAGAAGCCTAAACTCACGTCATTACTGGGGAAATTCTGCGTTTTAAGACGGGATGGGGGCATCAGCTAATGCAAATGCAATAACAGAAAATCCCACCCACACTGTTTGATTGACAGAGTAGAAACACCACAGCACTGAGTACTTTAAATAAAAAATAACTAATCATCTAAACATGGACAAACTGAACTGAAAATTTTATAAGAACATCCGCAATTTTGTTGTGTTTTCTGACAGCTTCACTTGTGGATTTTAAAGTTAAATATTAACATAGTTCAAACAGGAAGTGAAGACCCAGAGAGATTATAAAACTAGAGGGATAATTGTCTTCCTGCATGAACTTGCACTAAAAGATTCTTTTGGCATTTGGCAAGAGGAGCGCAGGTTTAAAGAAAAACAGCTACAGCCTGTAGTGTCTGTACAGCAGCAGACTCCCCATCCCTTCGTTTGTCCCTTTGCACCACAGTACATGTGACCCTCGAGTCGTTTTGTGAATTGTCGACTTGCACCAATGTCGCCCTCTCGTACTGCAGTCAAAACATCAGAAAATGACTCCCCCCAAAGTGGCCGCGGGGCTCCATTAACAAGCCACCATCTTCCATCACCCTGGCAGCAGCCTGTACGTTTAAGCTCTCAGTGGGCTCTTCCATCCTCTCAGTGTCCTCCTCAGCCCAGAGCAGCAGGGAAGGAGTGGACGGATAAATCTCAGCGCCCCTAGTCTCACTCGGCTCGGTGGCCGAGGGAGCCTTTTCAGCCGCGGGCTAGTCGAGGCCGTCACCGCCGGTCAGATCTGAGAGGCGCCGGAGGACACGAGTCGTCCTTTGGAGTCAAATTTGAAAACGTCTTGACTGACAGGCGAGCAAGACACCGTCCCGGAGCTGGACCGGGCAGAGCTCTTTTGGCAGCTCTAAATTGGATTCATTTCAGAGTCTCTCTCTCTCTTTCAGAGCAAGTGGAAGTGCCAGACTTTTTTTATTTTTTTGCAGTGTTACTCTGCTGAGCTTCACACTATTGTTGCATGATATCTGAGCTGTAAGCGAAGTTAGTATCATGTAAACAGCTCTCCACATCGACACTGTGCCGTTTTAATGATCACTGCAGCGGGCCAGAGGCAGGAAAGAAAAAATGTAATTTCTTTAATCTTACTGTATCTTTCTCTCTCTCACTGTGCTTAAATAATGGATGAAACTGAATAAAAAGGGGCATTTTCAGTGATTCTTTGCAGGATAAATGGAGCACTTTGAAAAGGACATGGTTTTAGTTTTAAAAACAATGACTCATGAAGAAGCTGGTGTTGTACAAATATTGGCTCCACTTTAACTGAAGCATTTTTAAACCATTAAAAGCACATGAACCCAGGGGCGAAATAAGACGTACGCCTACTATAGGTTCATTAGGAAAGTTTATGCAAATGTAAAGGAATTAAACAAATGAAAATGATTGCACATTTAGTTACACTGTGAGTACAATTACGATAAAGCAACAAGACTTTGGAGTTATTATCACTCCATTGCTACACTGTAACTAATATTACTTTAGACTTGCATTAAACAATAAATGTTCACATTTACAATGCTTAAACGTTCAGTAATACTACAAACAAACCTTTAGCGAGTTTTACCTGCATGTGCTGCTCTTCTGCATGACTTCAGCCCTGTGGAAGCCAGACAGCTTGCAGAATCCGTCATTGCTGTAAACTACAGGCCACTCCACGATCTGGGCGTTTCCCAGGAGGAAGCTGGTCTCTGAGAGATGGACAGGAGGACAGAGAGCACATCAGCCCCAGAAAACAGCGTCACACATGAGAAACAGACAAAAGGCTGCAAAGCTTCTGTGATACGACATGTTAGACTGTAGGTCAGTTTTTAGTTTTGATCTTCGAATCTTCTCAAGACATCAACGAATGTGAGAGGGACGGTTTTACAAAAATAAAGACAAAGTTTTGGCCTACAAGAGGCTATTGTATTTTTAAAATGGGTGTTTGGGCTCGACGACTGTTGTTTCCAACAAGAAACTGTCAAACCCAAGTTTAAAATTCTCAAGTTCATTTGTTCCAACAGCTTGTTGAATAGAAAGGCCCTTGCTGTAGTAATGCTTTACTGTGATGCCCTTTACTTACTTCAACCCACTGCAGTGTTTGATTACGTCTTTTTTAACTTTTGTATTGTTCTTTGTGCTGTTTATTGCTGCTGTGCTCTTGGCCCAAGAAACAAATTCCCTCTGGGATCACAACAAAAAATATCTGAGAAGGTTTTACTTTGATAAATTTAATTTATTCTCTTCAATACAGCATTTTAAACTAATATTCAACTTTGATTTAAATCATTAAACTGACTTTTACTAATTTGAGATTTCATTTAAATTGCTCCACACAGAAATCTTTATGTTTAATAAACAATAATTAACCTTAATCTCAGTTTAAATGAATATCTGTTTCAGTAATCCATCCTTAGGCTTTGTTGCTGGTGTTACATGACACGACTGTACACACAAACAGAATCCTTCACTACAGCTCAGTAGTGAAATAGTCTGAACCTTGAGAAAGAAAGACAAAGAAAGTAATTTCGTACCAAAAAGACTGTACCTTTGGAAAAACTTGACAGTAAGTCTGGACAGAAGGAAAGATTACAGCAACCAATAACTACTAATAACAAATGGTGAGTTTTATAGCAAAATAGACTTAAAAGAAACTACGAACCAATCCTTCAAAAAGTTGCAACCTACTGTGTGCCCTTTGGTATTAAAGAGCTGAGTTAGACTTATATTCAACAGTCAGTTTGAATCATCTCGACCTTTCTCCTCTCCGCTTTGACGCCAACAAATTCCTGATCTGGATTTTCAGCAAAAAAGTGGTTGAACTTTCAGATTTTTCGACCCCAGTACCATTTCTTTTTTTATTGACTGCCGGTAGCTTATTCCATTCTTTAACCCTCTTCAAAGCCTTTTCTAAATCATCTCGGGTAAAAAATTGCAAGTATTCAGATAATAATATTCTTATCAGAGCTGGAAAGCCTCTGAAACAGCTTTTAAATGATCAAGGGACTATTGATATCTCCAGTGAAACCATACGGAGGAGTGCATTACTTTCTTTTAGAACGAGGGACTCTTTTAGTTAATATATATGATGATCATGTCCCAGGTTAGAGCCAGAAAATATCTTGACTTAAAACCGGACTTCATCAATCTCCTGACCCACTGAACAAGTAAACACCATTCTCTCTGTCCCGGTCCTGCTCCTAACTCCTAAACCTCCACACTGCCTCTCAGTCCAACAGAGATCTCGTCTATCTTGCTTTAGGTGTTTCGTGGTCCCAGCAGCTGGAATAACTTGTTGTCCTTGTTTGTTTCTATGGTGTCTATTCACATGTGTGTATGTAAATGTATATGCACTCTAGACACACACGTTCTCATGTGAGGCACATTGAACCTTCCCTGGGATGAAATGTGCTTTATAAATAACGTTTGCTTTGCTTTGCATTGAGCAGGGGACATATCCATATTGTTCTGCTCGGGCTCAGCTACATTTGGCTTGCTCCACCTACTACTACTACTACTACTACTACAACAAACAGTTACTAAAAACTAAAGCCAGTTGTATTATGTAACTGAGTATATAAGTACAGGTAAGTCTGGTCAAGTGGACTCTTTCTCAGCAGCTGGTGTTTCTTTGTATTCAGCTACACACGCCTTTTACAAAAACAGTAATTTTACCTCGCAGAACACAGGAGTTGCTCATCTGCCGCTGCCTCGATCGATTAGTTTGTTTGTGTTATTATGTGTAGTTCGGATCTGAACTCACGTGATAAAACACCAAAGTCACACAATACCACAAACTGTGGTAGACCAGCAACTGCTGTGTTATGAGAGGTGAAAATTACAGTTTTTGTCAAAGGAGTCTGGTGGCTTTGAAGAAAGTATAGACGGCTTCCGAACTATTTCTTTAATGATTTTCTCATATTATTTTCTCTTTCATCTTTTCTTTCTGAGAAGTTCAAACATGTTTGTGGGGTTTTATGACCTTAATCTGAGAAATGGATATCTAGGCTACTATACTGGATATAGGTAAAAGTGACAGAATAGTGATATATGGTCTGAAATGCTGGTCAAGTCACAAAAACCTGATACTTAACTAATTGTACTCATTAGCCAATGAAATGAGGGTTAATTTGTGCAGCCTAACAGTCTGCAGGCTCCAGCTGAAGGGCTCATTTGTGTGAGGATGAACGGGCAAAGTCGGTCTGATTAGTAAAAACGATCACCACCCATGCTCAACTATGAAATCTATACGATATGGGAGTGAAAACAACTCCCCTATCCGTCAATCCCCTTGTTAAACCTGAACGAGCTACCCGGCAGCTACAGTAGAGTGTAAATACAGACAGGCAGCCCGGTTAATGCGACACTGTAGAAACATCAGCAGTGGAAAAAATGACCTCTCTCTTTCATAGTCACATGGATATTAATTATTCATCTGATATATTCTGCACGGCGATAGCTTGGTCACCAGGGAGAACAGTAAAGGTGGTTTTGGCTGTTTAACTATTAATTACAAATCACACATATGTCAAATATGTGCTGCAACCATTCTCCATTGAACACCATATGTTTTTAGATGGATGAAAATCAGTTTACAGAGGACTTTACATTTGCTTTATTTACAGAGAACCCTTAGTCATCTTTACATTTGCTTTATTAAAAGGAAAAATTATAGTCTAGTTGAACTTATTTTTGTAGCTTTGGCTAATGTTAACATTGTATGAAGGTCTGGGAACACGAGGATGTTGCTACACAAGAAGGAGAAAAGGTTGTGATTATCTAAAACAACTATATGGAGGTAAAACTGAGAGTGAACAAACTCAAAATGTTGGTAGTATTCCCTCTTTGCACAGCAAAACTGTGTGCACAGCTGCAATCAATATATATTTATATATATATGTGTGTGTGTGTGTGTTATATGTAAGTAATCATAAAATGTAAACTCCTCATCGTGTCAGAAGGCTAAATTCCCAAGTTACAAACTACAGCTCTGAATACAGTTTTATCAAAATCCATACTAAGCCAAACATATAAAAAATAAGATCCACGCTGTGATAAACTAAAGTTATACTTTAAAATAACCTTTTTCGTAGTGTGACCATGCAATTATAATTTGAGACGATGTGTTTAAGGACACTCAAACATTCCCAACCTGCTGTACAGTGAAAGCACACAAGACTTCTGTCTCAGAGGTTTGCGTGTCCTTGAAATCAAAAACAATACACAAACATTTACATGCTGACAACAATTATATGAGTTCTTCCTCAAGCTTCTCTCCTTAAAATATGTCCTGCAGGTAAACTTGGCTGAAAGTTTCCCTGCACTAAATACACCGACAAAGAAGTTACAGTTACATTATTGGACAATGAAGACATTAAGTGTCCAAAGGTTGGACTTGAACATCAAAGGTTTCAGTCTTACAAGTTATATTTTTATAGCAATCAGGCACGAACTGGATCCAGTGACTCGTTAAAAGGTCAGAAAAACCAACACCTGCTATAGAAAGTGGTCAGCAGTGTATGCAAGCTACAGTATATGCAATGTGTAATTAATGAGCTAAGACTGCTGATAATGACCTTTAACACTCGCCAAATCTGCTGTACCAGGAACTTTGGCAGGTAATCACTCATCAATTAGAGAGCCTTCTCTTTTCCAAAAAATTGTTGGCCGGTAAAATAGTGAATTTTGGGATGAAAAGATACTGGAGCAGCTCTGAAATGTGACTCTGTGCATGCCCAAAAACA
Organism: Lateolabrax maculatus; assembly: GCA_031216445.1. Taxonomy (NCBI): domain Eukaryota; kingdom Metazoa; phylum Chordata; class Actinopteri; order Acropomatiformes; family Lateolabracidae; genus Lateolabrax; species Lateolabrax maculatus. The sequence goes on from CM062205.1 coordinate 23,783,819, forward strand.
TCACAAGCCTGCAGTGTTTCCCCTCAGTGTATGTTTATACAGCGGGGAGGAAAACCCTGTGAAACAGTGTTTAAACTGTGAAAAGACACTCAGACTTGAGCAGTGAAACATTCTTGAAGGTGTGTCAGCAGCTCTTTCAGGCAGGTTTCACTGCAGGTTTTACAGACTGATGAGTAGAAACCCTCCAACACTTCATTGATTTCACTTTGCAGCCATCTGATGATATATATTAAAAAAACAGTAACTATAATAAAAATGTTCTCGCTGTAGTCAGGGAAAAAACTCCCATTATATCAGCAGTGGGTGAGATCTGATTCTTAATAAAACAACAAATTGGTTCAGTACATCAGTCAAACCTCCTTCCAATAATCATGTTAGCACATAAATCCTGGGACAAACTTCCACGGCATTTCAGACCAAGCGAGTATATTCTAAGCGTGAACAGTGACCTTTCATTTCGCGTTAATCACCTCGTGGAGGTGTAACAGGATGCTGACAGGGTGAAGCTGAGAAGCTACAGAGGAGGAGGCTGGTTCAACTGTTTCTGCATGAAAACTGTCTGGGTTTCTCTGGAAGCAAATAGAGGTTTTTTGGGGCTTATTTTAGGCTCCCATGTGTTCAAGAGTTTCTGTCTTTTATACCACAAGAAAATGGTTCCCAGTGAAAACTATTGATGGTGGAAACACCAGCAGCTGATTAGATGATGGAGAGAAAATTAATCAGCAGCTTTTCTGATAATCAGTTTATTGTTTAAGACATTTTCAAGACAAACGGCTTGGTCTGACCACGCCAGCACTTTAATACGTCAGTCTGTCTGATGAGAGTTGAGCCTGAGTCTGAAATGTCCTAAAATGGCCACCGTACAAAAGATAAACCCTTTAGATTTGATTTAAAAACATCCCATAACTAATAATTTTCTGGTTGGTTTTCACTCCTCCGCCTGTTCTGTTTGAAAGAATCATTCAGTTAAAATAAAACTTAATGTACTTAGCCTCTCTCATTCTCAGGGGGTCAGAACAAATCACACAAGACTGCAGTGCATTATGGGTAAGGCGTGAGAGGGTCTCACCTTTTTACGCAGAACGATCCAGAACAATATCAGCCTCATCTGTTCTCTGCTGCTCTTTCCAAACAATTACCTGAGTGATTTTTCAGCACAAAAAGAAACTATAGTTACTTAAATCTATCACCTTCTTGTTGTTAAGCCTCCTGTGTGCCCTTTGGAGTTAAAAAGCTGACTAAGACTTAATGCAACACACACACACACACACACACACACACCAAAATCCAGAATCATCTCGACCTTTTCTGCTCTCCTCTTTCATCACAACCAATTACTTAGCTGGACCCAGGTTGGACCAACAGGGCCGAGGCTGCCTCTGAAACAGCATTCGGACCATCGGGGGAGTCAAACTGATGAATACAAACACTACCGACATTTTTAAACACCATATTGACGCATCTCGCAAAGAAATGAAGATCCACGCTGGGCTTTCTGTTCAGGCTGAAGTCCTGTTTCCATGGCATCAAGAAAACTCGCCCCCTGTCTCACTCCGGCCGGAGGTGCGTCACTGTCTCCGGCTGCAGGACCCGTCGTTGTTCCTCATACAGCATGGTGGGATGGTCAGCTCCCACTTTGCATTGGCTGCAACACTGGTGCATTTTACTCTTCAAGACTATTTCAGTCAAATGTCCCGTTTATTAAAGCCAGATGTTTTTATCTTTGCAAAGCAGTCGCACTCTTCAGGTATCACAGATGGCAAAACGAGCCCGTTCTTCTACGGTCTTTGGATGGAACGATCTGCAGGTCAAGCTCATAATGAGACCTTTGTCTCTTTGAATGAATTTGAACGTAGAATAATGGAAGTGGAACATGACTAAGTACCGTTTTTGTCGTACTTGCTGTTGTGATTTGATGTCGTTGTTCTTTTTTTAGATTAATTATTTATTGTTTGCATAAGGAAAGGAGAAGCACCATCACTGTCACAGAAGTGACACGGGGCAAACAAAGCAACAAAAACACACAAAAACAGCAAGCAAACATCATCATCACTGCACCAGAGTCCAGTCCTGCTACCCAGGAACCATTATACACATCAACCAGCAGCATTCAGACACAAAGGCATTAGATAATTATGCCAATTTCCTCCATCAATCATGATGATATCCACAGAAGTAGCCAAGCGGAAACATAAAGTATAAATGAATATATATGAAGTGACCAACAAGAGTATATGTAGTGTATATGTATAATATTCTAAAAAAGCAAGCAAGGAAGTAAATATATGAAAACAGAGCTGAAAAACACAAATATTTGCAATAAAACACAAATTTTCTCTTGTTGCTTGGACCAGCAAATAATATTCTGTTTCCACCCTGTCTTGGCTACTGTAGGTCTCACTTGTGACTGTTTTTAATCTAAGAGTGACTTCTTAGTTAAATAAAGGTTTAAAACATAAATTAAAACTCTACTGAGACCCACTGATGAGATTAATTTAGCGTTAACAGCTCTGATTAAACTGTGGGGGAAGTTTGTAACAGGCTACATGAGACCTTTTCATTTCAGATCTAATTTACAGTTAAAATGAAAGAGCAAAGGGAAACAAAGAATGTATTTATGCAGAGAAAACATAGTTTTCCTGCTGCGAGTCCCACTAACACCCACCAACCACCGTCAGGACACCCGGACCCCGACTTAACGGAGAAAATAATCAGTAGATGGATCCATAATGAAAATAATCATTAACTGCAGTCTGATACAAAACAGATTTAACAGATAAGTTAGATTCAGAGGTTTGAAAAACTGTGAACCAGGACTTTCACATTTGTATGTGTTCATTATTTTTATTCTATTATATATCTATTTATTCTAGTTTCTTAAGTAACATGGACTCCTGTGAAATATCAACGATGGCTCCATCCATTAAGTGTCCCAGTCAGCCATCATTAATGTTTTTAATCAACTTGAGCTTCTCCTCAGCCCCCAAAGGCCCCAGATTCATTGGTTACAAACAGGAGGTCAAGAGGGGCCCACAGCTCATATTTTGCCCCCTTATTAATACATCTGGCCCTGCCTGAAACACTGTACCAACACTGCATGAAGTATATCTGTTGACTTTAACCAAACATTTGTGCCGTGTGGAGTGAAGACTGTTAATCTGCGATGGATCACATCCACACCTGCAAGTTCTCAAACTAAAAACCAAACTTTAAATGTATTTAATGCCACTTTTAGTATCTGGATGCCCTGAAAAATCTTCAGAAATCCAATTAATCCCAGAGACTTCCAGGCTGCAGCATCTGATCTGAGGAAAGTCTCAGAACAATCAGTCCAGCTGAGTGCTTGTGTGACTCCTCAAGCAGAAAACACAAAACACCACTCCAGCTAAAACCAGTGGCTCTCCAATTAGCGCTGAAATCCCCCAAGAGAGCCGCACAACAGCCGCTCTGCTGTCCCGGAGGCGCAAACACCGCCACCACAGACACACACACCTCTGGAAACAGGCTTCTTGACCTTATCTCCGCCACGCACAACCCTGACTTCCATCCCGGCCGATTGCCCTGCTGACTTGTTCTGGGGACACAGAGGAAACCAATCAATCTGATCAGAGGAGAGGGAGCGCGTGTTCACCGGGCCGGTGCCAAGGCGGCGCAGTTTATTGCGCAGATGGAGAAAGAAGAAGCATGAGCTGCACTGATGGAACAACAGCCCATAATGCAGCGCAGTAACGCTGAGCCCATTAACACGATGAGTATCTGAGCAGATATTTATTCTCCCAGCGGCAGATCGCTTATTTCACCTCTCAACCTGTCACTTTGTTCCCGTAAACAAGCCGCAGCTCGGCGGTTATATAATGAAAAAACTAACGCAGCTTCACTCGTTTCCATCCGGACTCATGGAGACAGGTTCCTAAAAATAATAATAATAAGGATGTTAGGCAGAGGCTGGCTGACAGTGCGTTAGTGATCAGGGCGCCAGCAGCTGTCTGTGTTTATTAATACAAAGTTAATGAGCAGAATAAACTTTTAATCTTCACTTAGAAACTCGGTGTTTGTTCAGCGCTGCTATTTTGGTCTAACATAATGATCTCATATAATTTGGGGGGATCATTTACATAATTGAATCTCCAAAAAGTCAAACACAGAATAATGAAGTGGGGGGGGACCGGTGCGTAAACGGTGACTCCCGGTGAACAACCGCCGATATGAACCAAGAAATCTCTTATATTTTCCTCAAAACTGCAGCACGCGGTTCTCCCAGTGGAAACAGTCCCTTGAATGGAACTTGGAGCAGTTTAACGTTACTTATGATGATGTAAAACACCACAAACACTCGTCTGTCCGCCGCAGAGAGGGCTCAACTCCATCACTGCGCAGTAAATGCGGGTTTATCCTCCGTGGTTGCACCGATATAAAAACACAGTGTATTCCTGCGGGGTCCGGGTCCGAGCCGCCTGGTGAAACCGAACCCAGCACAAGCCTCGCTCCGACGCGCGGACTCACCACTTGAACGCCGGACGATGTTCTCCAGAAAAGTGTTCTGCGGTGCCACAAGCCCTCTCTTTCCCCCGGGCATCCTGCTGCGGGCGGGCGGAGCTGGGGTCGGTCAGGGTGCGGGGCGTCGCTCTGCTGCTCGGAGGTCGGGACGGACGCTGGCTCTCAGTCGGACCGATGGAGAAGCTCATTGTAACCGTGCGCTCTGGCTGCTCGGGGCGCACTGAGCCACGGCGGCGGCGCTGCATCCCCGCTGCCCGGCCGGAGCGCCAGGACGCATGCGTGTGTGCTGCTGTGGGCTCGGTCCTCACAGTAATGAGGCGCTGCACGATGGCTTTAATTACTGCGGAATGAAGCATCTGTGTAATGATGGCAGAAATAAAAAAGACGTTTGCTATTTAAGCAAAGATCAACGGACATTACAACATTAGGTATAAAAAATATATAATATTTATAATGTGTCCTCTTGTATAAAAGATTTATAAATTGTAACTAATGACTTTAATGTTTAATAATTCTTTATAGAGTCATAATACATTAAAAATTAAAAAATTAACTTTTGTGTTGAGAGAAAAGGTGAGAGAACCTTCAATAAATAAAATAAATACTCATGAGTCTCATTTTCTAATGAGTTATGTTAATAACTGACTAATAAATGAGATAAATGATGAATTCTGCAGTTTTAATTGTTGTTGAAGTCATAAATAAAAAGTTTCTACAACAATCCATGAAGTCTGCAGTGGTAAATACGAATAAATAGTTCGTACTTCATTAAACTAACTAGAAACGTGTTGATTTGTGAGCTTTAGAGGTGTTGGTAGGTGTATTTTTGAACTTCGGCTAGCAGTTCCCCCCTGCTTACAGTCTTTATGCTAAGCTAGGCTAATCACATCCCGACTCCAGGATCAACTCTTCACAATCATCCAGAACGTCCAACTATTAGAAACACAGCATCGCCTTATGAATAACGGCGTGTCATCTCACCTTCAATCAGTGAAAACAGTGTCTCTCCCCCCCCCCCCCCCCCCCCCACCCCCAGGAATGCTCATTAGCTTAGCATGAGGGGCTAACGGGGCCCCTGGGAGCCGAAGGCCTCGACCTCGTCGACCGCTTTTTATTAACTGTACTTTATACATCATCCATATTCAGGCCGCTCCGAGCATCTCAGTTATTGACTGGTAGGTCATAAAGAAAGCTGCACTGTTATTTATTGCTTTAAATAGTCTTGATATGCATTTACACAGGAAGCATTCGCTTTTTTATTACAGCCTGTAATGACTGGAGCACATTTAAGGCTTCATGAACGCCACGCTGCAGCACGGACTGAAGGCGTCAGGTTTCTATAATTAGCAAACCGTACACACATCAAAGAAATGACACTGTCACTGTAAAACACTTAACACTGGTTCTGTTCATCGTCAATTCTGAATCAGTTGTGAGCAGAAAGTGTTTTTCTTTCTCTGCTGGCTTCATTTAAAAGAATTTCTAGAATGTGGAAGTGGTGAAACAATTCAGTATTTCACACAAAAAAAGACAAAATTACAGAAAAGTCAGAAAAAAAATAAACATAATTTGGTGGAACAGAAATATAAATTCACTCTCTTATCCCTTAAATCATCTGATGAGACCTAAGAACTCACAACTGGATACCACAGACACAATATGAATTTTACACAATCACTAATTTTAAAGGTTGTGTCCCACAGGAAAAGATAAGTCATTACAAGAATATAAAAAAAAGGTACTTAAAAACACCCTGCAGTACAAAATCAATGATATATTGACTAATGGAGACCAAAGACAGATTTAAAGTCAATACAGAAATAATCTTTTGAGTATTATAGTATAACTATAGAGCAGTGACTGTCTTAAAACACATCGAGGTGGTCAAATCAAGTATTTATCTTCCAATAGGACGTATTTTTAAGAACCAAATTCCCATTTTGTGTTACTGTCCTCAGCAAACCATCTGTGGAAGCAAAGAGAGGACGTTTAAGAAAAAGATGGTTAAACTGCATTTTAGCTTCAGAATGCATTTTTACACAAGACGAAGACTAGATTTCATCCTCCATTTCATACATTGAAGTGTTTTTAGCGATTTCTTTGCAGCCAGTAAGACAAGAGCAACTACAGCAACCATTAACCCTTTCAACTTTATGGGCATGTAAGTAATGTGTTCAGATGGAGTTGAAAAAGTGTGAACCAGTCCTTTAAATTGAAGCAATGGTTCCATAAGTCTGTGGGTTAAAACAAAGTCAACCAAGGTGAGATTTCCTTCCTTGGAGGACTAAACAGGTACAAATGATCCAGTTATTCCCAAGAAAAAAAGCAAAGATTACCCTTCAGACCAACACACACACAAACACACACACACACACACACACACACACACACACACAATACTTGTTGCAGGTGACACACTTGCTCTAATGTTGGACTTCATCTCAGTCTTTTTTTACAAATCTCTCCTCTCATTTTCTGCACCTGTTAACACCAGCATAGTGTGTGTGTGTGTGTGTGTGTGTGTGTGGGGGGGGGGGGGGGGTAAGTAAACTTGCACGGTTGCAGATGCTCCTGTGGGACGCCTTTAATTGGCCCACTTGCATCATGGGGTGTCAAACATATGTGACAGCGCAGGTCGGACAGCTGCCGCCTGCTGCAGATAGATCTCTCTCTCTCTCTGTCTCTCTCTCTCTCTGTCTCTCTGTCTCTCTCTCTCTCTCTCTCTGTCTCTCTCTCTCTCTGTCTCTCTGTCTCTCTCTCTCTCTGTCTCTCTGTCTCTCTCTCTCTCTCTCTCTGTCTCTCTCTCTCTCTGTCTCTCTGTCTCTCTCTCTCTCTGTCTCTCTGTCTCTCTGTCTCTCTCTCTCTCTCTCTCTCTCTCTGTCTCTCTCTCTCTGTCTCTCTCTCTCTGTCTCTCTCTCTCTCTCTCTCTCTCTCTCTGTCTCTCTCTCTCTCTCTGTCTCTCTGTCTCTCTCTCTCTCTCTCTCTGTCTCTCTCTCTCTCTGTCTCTCTCTCTCTCTCTCTATGGAAGTTCTCTAATGACAAAACTACGGAAGCCTTAGATGGCCGTGGATTCAAACATTTTATTTCCTCCATTTTTCCGTGATCATTCTATTTGTTTAATTATGTCTTTTTCTCGCAATAACAAATGTTGTTTTTCCCAAGATAACAGGATCATTTTCTGTGTTCAGTGTTTTGTAAATTAAATGTTAGAGGCTTAGGCCACTGTGTCTCGAGGTTTCCACCACACTTGACATGATACGCTGACGACTGATGGATGACTTGAACACTCAGCAGTTGAGCCTTTTTCTGCATTTGTTTTGTGCTTTTATGCTTTATTCTAAAATTAGTTTTAAGTTACGAAACATTTTCTCTTGATCTCAAATGAACTGTGTTATTATTACGAGGGGGAAAAAAAAGGTGATCTTGAGATCTCGAGAAAATGATCCCATTATCTCGGGAAAACAACATAATTACATAAAATTTTACTTCTTATCACAGGAAAACAGAGGAAATAAAATATTTAAATCTATGGTTGTTTAGGCCTTCAGTGTATTGCTGCAGTTTACAACAGAGTGACAAAATGTGTCTTTTGAGTGTCAAACACTCACCATTTAGGCTTGACGGGTGTCTATAAAGAGTTCGGAGCTTCTGTGATCACTGCTGCCGCACTGTCCATCTGTCTCTTCCAAAAAGTAGATGTTTTGACAGGACATGGTGGAGACCAAACCAGAGCTAAACACTTCAGAAAATGATCGAGAAGATTCTCGTCTTCTCGATCATTTTCACAAATAACGCTGTCTTTAAAATAATCCATTTAAAACAGCTGAAATCTTAAAAATATTGCATCTCCTGACCTTCAAAGCACTTACAATAAAAAATAAAATCATGAATGAAAAACACTGCAGGATACATGTCTTGTAGAAAAAACTGAACAAGTTCTCAGAGAAGATGTGACAGAGGGCCAACATCATGTAACTCCTTAACATAAAGACACGTTAATACTCTCAAACTTAAAGTGAAAAGTCAAGATTGAGACCTTGATAGAAAGAACATTTATGGGAGACGAGGACCTTTCTGCAACATGAAAATATTTTTGGAAAGGGCTTTGAAAAGGTAGTTTGAGGGTTAAATACTCAGTTACAGTTACAATTAGATAGTAGGTGTGTACATACAGGACCCAAGAGACAGAAACAAAACACCTAAAAAAAAAAGAGTCTGCACTTGTATCCTGATAATAAAATACTGAAGGGAAAGTTTTTCACCCAAGACAAAGAAAGAGAAAATGAGCATCATCTCTTGGGGAAAATATCTGTATTACACAAGAGGCTGTGTTTGTTTTTTAAAGCAAGAAAATGTTTTAAAGGCAAAGAAACACCACAGACACCAGAGTAAGTTCACTGGTACTTTTAATTTTGGTGATTTAGGAATTGAATCTTGTGCTTTTGTTGCTCTCTGGACAAAATATAATAAAGATGTTTGTTTATGACCCCCTGTGCATCAACAGCAGTTGAGTTTTTGTATCTCGCTGCAGAAAACTGCTGCACGTGTCCCGTTGGACAGCGAGGAGAGTCTCCACAGGGATTTGATGACTGTAATCACTCTAATTAAACTGCATCACTAACCCCCAATTAAGCCCAATCAGCATTCAGCAGGCGGCCCGTCAGTCTTCACGAGGAACAGGCTCTCGTGACTGCCGGCCTCGGAGCGAGCCGCACACCAGCAGAGGAGCCTGACGACCGTATTTATGGGTGCAACGGCTCTAAAGAGACACGTGCAAATCACTTCATCGAGGGAACAAAACGCTCAGTTCCTAAGAAAAAAAACAACAACCGTCGCAGTTGGAAACGGTTTCTGCAGCTCTACATGTGAGCGTTAGTTATTTTTGTGGCACTGCTGCTCATTGAGTAGAAACGAGTAAATGTCTCACGGTGGAGATCAAACGCAGCACTGGGAGGACAAGGGAGAAGGAAAATGGGAAGAGACGGTGATAGAGGTATTGAACCCCCTGGTGCCGATCAATGCACCGCCTCCACATCTGTAGGGAGACATAGCTGCATCCCTCCTTATTGATCTCAGAATAATTAGTCCAGCTTCCACCAGTCTGCAACTGGCCCTAAAAAAGGGAAGGGGGTCGAATATCAAAGGGCTGACCCCCCCATAACCAACCGCCAACGTCTCGGTCCCCGCCAAACCTCCAAACCTCCAACCCTCCAACCCCAGGCCAGACTTTGGTCGTCCTGCCAACACGCCTGGAGCGCCATCAAAAGGTTGATCTGGAAAAAACTGCTGGTGGGAAAAGTCAGTGTTTAACGTGTGATGATGGGGGGGGAGACGAGGCTGGGAACAACAGGGCCAAGGGACTTGGTGGTAAATGGGTTTTGTCCACTATGTCTCGTGTATTGGAGCTCCATTACACTCAGTGGATAACTTCGATTCCTCTGTGAGCGTTGTGCCTGTCTCCTCTAACGTCCTGATAAGTGCAGACTGCACAGCAGAGTTCACATGGTGGCTTCATCAAACACCCAGAAACCAACCAGTGCTCCTCTCGTGGAATAATACCTGACCCTCTGTGGCCATAAGTTTGTGATAATTTTATAAAACACAACTTTATTAGGAATGTGGACTATGTGATCACAATATAACCAAACATGATTAAAAAAGTATAAACCCTGTGAAGTTTTCTTATAAAACAAAGTGAAATTTACATTCAGGGTTTCTCCCGAAAACTGGATTTCCTTGGTTTACATCATCAAGAGTTTCTCTTTCCTGCCTTTGCTGGAACATTTTCTTCACTTTTCTTGGCACATTACTGCCACCAACTGTTGATGAAATGTTTCCATGTTGTGTAAAATCTTCTGTTGACATGTTCGTCTTCTTCATAACTGTTTTATAACTTCCAAGCACGACTGGAAGATATTGCATGAATGTCCTCGATCTGCCGTCACGAAGGAGGCTTGTTAATTCAGTTTTATTAAACTGTGTTCAGCAGCTCGATCTCCATCTGGCCCTGGATTTGATAGAAACGTAATTCCTGCATTTTTACCTTTATCGTTTGTGATGAAAACCTGGGTCGGGAGCACATCTGTAAACTAAAGCCTGATAAACATGACCCTGAAAAGAAAAAGAAAGAAAAATAATCAAGGTTATGAACTCACAGCTCGTGGTTAACATTGGGGCGATATCATGATCTATGTTAAATATTTAATAAGTTTAAGGTGACTTGAAGCACAAGACAGGACTTGTTTACCGTATTAACATGTAATCAATCTTTCTCCAACCTCCACATGTCGGACTCAGGATGCAAACTGCAGTCTCTGGTGTTGAAGTCCTGCACTGTGGAATCCAGCATTTCTTATTTCATTCCCTCAAATTTCACAAAAACTAAATTATACAAACCTGTTGTATAGGAGGGTTGCCATAAAACCACTAGTTGTCTAAATCTAGCTTTAAAGGAACCCTGAGGAGTTTCTGACCGAGACCCGCATTAGTCCACACGGTTCTTCAGCGGTGAAAACTCCCAAAGAAACATGCAAATAATCAATTCACCACAAACTAAGTGATGTGTGGTGAACATGAGGTACCCGGATTGTAATCTGTGTGCTGAGTGTGGTGTCACCTGGTGGGCACAGGAACAGCTCGCTGTGGCATTTAGCAAAGCTTCTTCCGCTGCAGTTTAATTGCAGACTAGTTTTTGAATCACAAATGTAGAAACGCTCTTCTCCTCCCAGGCGGATAGTGTGGAAGCTTTCGGAGGAGGCGCCTGAGGTAACCTGCCTGTGATCACTTTGTCTCGCTGTTATTGCTAATTACAACCGTGATGCTCCTTCTGCAGTTTGCGTCTCTTCCTGAATCCCTTTTCCTCCAGCTGAATGTTACAGCTTGAGCAGGCTTATTTTGGAGCAGTAATTTTGTAGCTTTTAGTTAATCACTCCCCTCTTAATCTTGGATAGCGAGTATAGTTGCTGTGACATAAAGACACACACATCGGCACAGGATACGGATAAATAAAGGCCTCGGGGCAGGAAATAGACGGAGAATCCGAGCCAAATTTGAGGGTTGTCAGCAAGAGGCAGGAGTCTCATAATGCTTCTTTTTAACTGAAAAAGAACCAGAACATCACAACAACAACAACAGAGGAAAGCAGAAAGAAAATAAGTTAAATATTTAAGGGTATTGTTGTTTGAAGAAAGACAAAATCTCATATTGAGGTGTGTACATTTATTGTGGATTCTCATTGGTCGGTGGGCCTCTCCTCCGCTTTTAAATTCCACCTGTAGTGTCAGCACCGTACGAGATTATAGCACAGCATTACATTAAATCTGTCAAAAAATTATTTAAATAAACACATCATGGTATCATGTTAAACTGGATAAAAGAATGTGATGATACCATTGCACCTACTTGAATGTGCCACTAATATTGGTCAAAGTATTTACAGTTAGTTTCATTAGCTGGTAGAACTGTGTCCACCTGAATGACCAAAGGGTTTCCTTGTGTGTGTTGAACAGGGAATAAAAGATGAAAAGATGAAGAGCGTCGGTCCTCGTCTACCAGCAGACTGAAGAGTTACAACATTACTCATCATCATCATCATCATCATCATCAGCAGGAGCAGACGGACCGTCACACAGAGACAATTAACCATCATGAAACCTCACCGCCGTGCTCACACGAGAGCACCCGGCCATGTGCGTGAACAGGCCACTGGATATATGGGTCAGGAGGTTTGTGTTCTTCCAACTACAGTGGCAGTGAGGAGGAGAACCGGACTGTTTCCACCCTGGTCGGGGAGCTGGAGCGAGTGGTTTTTACACGATCCGACAGTCTGTTTCTCGCATTGGTGCATTAAGTCGTGTTAAATATTTAGCTGCGCTGCCTTGACACACAACCAGAATGGATGTTTAGAGTCCTCGGTGGATTTCCGACCTCTTCTGGCCCGCCGCCTAGTTTCCCAGCAATCCCTCTTAATAAACAAGCCGAGCTGTGTGAGAGCGTCTGCTGCGTTTACTCCACAGAAACATGACATACAGCCAAGTGATTGATCTCAATCAAACGTGTAGGAGAACGTAAAGATGCAAAGTTTAGTGCACTGCACGAAGTTCTCTCCACAGGAGGGACGACTCTACCAGTCTACACAAGAAAAGTGTCATATATATATATAAACAAAGCAAGAAGATAAGCAATAATCATGCCAGACCAGATTCAAAACCAGATTGTCACAATTAAATTAAGTGAGCCAGGAGGGTGGCCCAGTTTACTAAAGTCTAATCTAAAAATACTCCAGCCTTAGCAGTGTAAATCAAAGAAGAAGAAGAAAAAGAAGAAGACCACATCCCACGTGGCTGTGATGATTTTAAATGTTTCCTAAAGACAAACTGATGAAATGAAAATGAAGACAGCAGGAAGCAGAGAATCTGGTGTGCTCTTCCCAGAGGGTTTCAGCATGTATTACTAAAAAACTAAAACTCAACATGAATTCTCACTGCTTGAAAACAGATACAAGCCGGCTGGAAATTACAATTTTATGTTCATAAAAAAAAAAAACATGTTTGTTAATGTTTCCGGTGCAAATTGGACTCAGATGTGCAGTTTGTAGACGTGTTGGAGCGTGTTACGACTGTCTCCAAACATCTGTGCTCTAATATCACACTCATGAAACTTGTAGGAGGAAATCCAAATCAGCCTCTTATCGAGACGGGTGGAAACACGAGGCGTGCTGAAATTAGAAGAATGAGATCTTACTAATTAGATTTGACTACTTAACTCATAGCAGAGATATGTTTATGTAGGGAAGCTCGTGGTCGATGTGGGTGGTTTTCTCCTTCAGGTGTCCAACCTGCTGCAGTGCTCAGGACAGTGAGAGTCACTTCAGGAGGAGATTAAAGAGCTGCTTCCTAATTAAGGCGCCGCATCCATTGAAGTTCATGGCTTCCTCTCGTCTCTCTCCTCGTGTGCTCGTCTGTCCTCTTCCCAGGTTTCCATGACAGAGGAGGTTTTGAGACTCGGGTCTGTTTGGAAGTTGCTCGTCATCTTCCTGGATCCATTATTCACGTCTTTACAATCATCTATCGTTTAGTCATCCTGAGTGTCCACGCTGCAATGTTGCTTGATTGTGGTCGTGAGGCCTGCGAGGCTGCCGACCGACATCAGCCCAGTCTGTTGGTGCAACAGGGGGGGCCAACACAGGGGGGCCAATACAGGGGGGGCCAACACGGGGGGGGGGGGGGGGGGGGGGGGGGCAACACAGGGGGGGCCACCAGCTAAAAAGTTGGTACATCGGCCATTTGTGGAGTTACTTCATGTTTCTCCTTTGAGCCCAAAATCACAGAGTAAATGGCCTTTTATTCTAAGGGCTTTTGTTTGGGAACATCTTGCCTTTAAGTGATCAAAGCTTTGGGCCGTGTTTATCCGGACAGTTGCTCTTAACGTTGGTCCCAGAACTCTCCTGATACAATAAATGAGCTAAACAAGATTAATTTAATATAAAATGTGAATCAGTCACAGCGACAGGACAGCGTGACTTTTCTCAGGCTCATTAACATTACAGAAGTGTTTTGTTCCTTAGACTACGTATGAGCGTTACGCCCTCAGTGTCTTGATGGGAAAATCAACATCACAGAGCGCTGATGTGGACCGAACCTGCGTCTCTTGTTTTAATGTCGAGAGTCACAAAATGGAACAGGCTCGTATCAATATACATACATTCATTACTTCATGGGGATTAAAAGTGCAGGAGGAAACATCCAGACAGACGACAGAGGCACCACAGAAGAAGAACAAGGAGAGGAAGAAGGTGGACTTTGGAAAGAAGAGAAAGAAAGGAAAGGAAAGCAAAGAAGGAATACTGAGAGGAGATGAGGAAATGAGAAGAATAAAGGAAAGGAAAGAAGAAGGCCATAGGAGGAAATGAAATGAGGACAGGAGGAAACAAGGAGATGAGTGGAGAAGAGGAGAGGCAAAAAGGAAACGAATATAAAGGAGGAAACAAGGAGGAGTGGAAGGGAAGAAAAGAGTAATAGGAGACAAATAAAAAGGAGAGAAGAGATGAAGTGAAGAAAGAAACAAGGTAACAAGAACACAAGGACACTAAAGCAGAGGAGGGAAGAAAAGGAGGAAACAAAGGAAGAAAGGAGAGTAAAGGATAAAGGAGGGAAGGGGAGAAAACAAGAAAAAAAAGGAAACAAGAAGAGGTGAGAAGGTGGAGAAGACAAGGAGAAAAAAGTAGATGGAAGTCTGTGTTGACAAAAAAAAAGAGGAGGAATGATGGAGGTAAATTCTGCAGCATGAAAGAAGTGAGAGACAAAAGCAGAAAGAAAGGAAGAAAACAAAAAGGGAAAGATGAGAGATAAGAGATGCAGAGTGACATCAGGAAATCAGAGAGGAGGAGGAGGAGGAGACGGACGGCCTAAACCTTTAAAAATTAACTTATTAGTTAATTAATTACAAGTTAGTATTTTTGAATATGATGAAACATTAGGTCATAACAGCATTAACACATCAGCATATTTAATGAGATAACGTTCAATTATTGATTTCCACTAGAAACTGAAGCAGCAACACATGGAAACAATGCATCAACTTTTTGTCCACACTGGGATCCCGTAGCATTGGTGACTCAGAGCCGATTGGTCAGGAAGCGGTTGTTTGATTAGTTTTGTCTTATTATCATTCTATCTAATATTTGCTAAATCATTCCCTCAAATTCAAGATTATTGTCTCAAATACACACGTGAGTATACACTACGCTTTTTAATCAAGCATAATGAACATTAATAAATTCTCCTAATCAGTAATTTGTTACCTCAAAGAACCAAATTGTTCCCTTGCCTCCATCTTTTATACCCTGATATAAATCATACTCAGACTCCTACAGGCTGCAGGTTAGACTGTGTGAGCAGGAGCACGACTCCCCCTACAGGCCGAGATCTGCCACTGCAGCTCAGTGTCCACACAACAACAACACCAACACAACACCGTGGCTGTGCAAGTTTTAAAAAATAAAACAGTAAAAAATGTATCAAAATGGAATTATGTTAGACAGTTATAAACACAGTAGAAGGAGGATTGTGACAGACCAACACATGCACCTTAGTGCTGATAGAGGTTTGATTCTGTCACTGAGAAATCCTGAATCCGAATCGCAAAGCACTTTGGCAGCATGTGTGAAAACTAATTAACATTGTCCTGAGAGGCAAGCGAGAGAAATACAAAAATCTGCTGATCATTTTCTAAGTCTGATCTAAATTATTTTCTCTCCTGTGTTTGTGAAATAAGAGTTTGTTGTTGTAATTCTTAATTTGGCCACAAGAGACGAACATGCACCACCTCATGTTATAAATAGGACTAAAAGTATTCATGTCTTCTTCCGGGTGAGTTTTCATTTCTCCATGAACCCTAAAGTTATTTAACATTACTGTCATGTCTTTCTTTTCACTTTTTTCTTTCTAAATCAATCCACCCGGAAGAAGACATGAATGCTTTTAGTCCTATTTATAACATGGGGTGGTGGTGCACGTCCGCCTCTTGTGGCTGAAATGAGTATTACAACAACAAATACTTCTGACAAAAAACAAAGAATCACCTACCAAAAACTCACCTGTTTTCACAGATGTAAAAAAAATATATATATAATTATATGATAAAATTATTGAGCAGTGAATGTTTAGCAAATCACAATGTGAAGAAATCAGGGGAAAGGAAAGACATGTCATCCCGGTGACAGTGGAAATAAACCACGACATCCGTGAAAGACAAAAGATATTAAATACCTTTTCTTCCGCTCTCCAATCCAGCTGATTGGATCAACCAATCAGCTTCAACGTGACATCACGCTCCCAAAATTCCCAATAAAACCACAGAAGTCGCTTTTACATTTTACACTTGTGTACAAATTAAACAAACAACATACAACCTGTTGATCAGTGAGCTTTCGAGGTTCTACTACTCCAGGATCGCTAAGCTACCCACAATCCTCATCTCACTCTGACAGAAAGGTAGTTTCCAAAATGTTGAACTAGTCCTTTAAAATAGTTCATTGCACCACATGGACTGAACTGGGTCACAGTGTTCAGACTCTTCCTGCATGTCCTGGTGACAGTGGGATGTGGACGTATAGATGAACCAGAGTTACAAGCCAAACACATATAAAGCAGTGGGGGGGGGGTAATCAGCCGAATTATCAGCGCTGTGGGCTAATTAATTATGACAGCGCTCTCAGCGTGTCATGGCCTCTTTCTTAAAGAGCTCAGAGCCAAATGCGCGGCGAAGCGTTGACAAACCTTCCAGTAATTACACTGAGCCCAGAAGTGGACGAGTCTTTAAAGAAAACTTCTTCTTCGCTGCGAGCTGTCAGGGTTTCATGCTCCACAGGTGATCTGATTAGATAAATGGTCACCAGCTCCACCCACACTCCTAATGACAGTCTCCAACACCAACACAGGACCTCTTCAGTGCTTCACCCTGAACCAGATCTCAGTCTGTCATCAGGTACTACCAGTTGGGATTAGATGAAATATGGACACATTTTTTCATTTTTGTCTTCCACATCCGATTTGAAATTCAGCAAAATCGACTTTCAGCTTTAATTTGAGGGTGTTTACATATTCTTTTTACACGCACAACCTCAACATAAAAGATAAAGCAACCAAATATCGAGGTTCATTTTCTGGAAATGCCCCTTTAAAATCATATTCCTAGGATTCTTCGAGTTAAAGGAGTAGTTCAACAGTCAGGTGAGTACGCGTAAGGATCGAAACCTCTCCAGTAACTTCCTGGAGTCTCCGCTCCCAGCCAAGAAAATAGTTCCAGCATATTAACCTCCGTAAAACAGCCAGGTATCGTTTTTACCCTTCAGCCCAACACATGAAACATGGAAATTAATCAATTTGTAATCAGAGTGTGTACGGCACAAACACACAATAATTACTGATCTCTAGAGCTCTCCCCAATGTTCATTTATCTTTCACTCATTTAAGATTTTTACAAATAATATTCAAAATACCAAATCTCATTCCGGCAGCATAGAGGAGGTGAAATAATTCTTCATTCTTTGGACCTGAGCTGCAGGTTTCTGCTGACCTCTGCTGGCAGACTGAAGTATTCTCAGCTTCATGTAGTTAAAGTATCAGCAGTAAAGTACCGAAGTATTCTCAAATCTGTCCTCACTTTTTTCTAATACATGTTTTTTTGTGTGTAAAACGATTAATTTTTAGTTTAGAATGGAAATGTCTCTTTGTGCAACTTAAACTCTGTTAGAAACATGACATGAAGCCCAAACTGCTTACGAACAAAAAGAGAAAAGGGTTTAGAACCACTGGTTTAACCTATAACACTTTGTGTTTTATAAGCTTCTCATGAATCTTAATCTCCCTCTGAAAGTATTTTAAAATGGAAGTACTTAGTTACTTTCCACCTCAGATGTTTGTATGAAACACTCACCTCCTGTTGACTTCCATGTAGTTTGATCCTCCACAGGGAGCAGCAGCTGTGTGATCCGCTCCTCCTCGGTCCATCTGTGTGCTCCAAACTCTCAGCTTCTCCCAAATCAACACTTTAAACACACTTCCCAGTCCCGGCCCGGCCCGAAGAGCTCGTCAGTTCACCTGAGAGCACGTTCCCCCTCCTGCTCTCTCACTGGTCAGGAGAGTTAACGACACCTTTACAAAACTCTGCTAACTGAACCCACGATTTGAGATCCGACTGAGCTTTAACATAAAGAAAATCATGAGGCTTTTCTCACGTGCAGCCAGAGAGAGAGGAGGTAGGACTGAGCTCTCAATCTGGAAATAATATTTCTACACTTTAGATTAATACTTGGAGTAATGGGAGGAGGGAGTATTCAGTATTTAGAGCCTTTCTTAAGTAAAAGTACTAATACCACACTGTGAAAATACTCCACTACGAGTAAAAGTCCTGCAGTCTAAACCTACTTAAATAATTTATATACTGTTGGTAGTTTAATCTACAGCAATGCATCATGGTCCTGTGAGACACTTTCAGTACTGTAAGAAACAAATGAAGCACGTTTTTTTAAACGTCCATCGACGCCCAGACCACATTACTCTGACTCTAAACACACAGTCACATTCACCATCGACAGCCACAGCTGACAAATTAAAGGCGCCTTACATGAATTAAGAGAGAAAAACAGATTATGTCTGGTGGCATTTTATTTTTTCCTAGTTGTCAACAAATGCCATGTGCAGACCAAACCCAACAACGAACGTCCTATCAACAAGTATTCAGGCTGTTCAAAGCCTGATCTTAGCTCCATTTTTGTCCAAAAACCGTCCCACACACATCGTCCTGCTGCCCCCAACACTCACTGGAGCACTACATGTGGATTAATCCGCCGCTGGAAATAGTCCCTAAACAAATGCACTAACATGAAACTATGTATCTGTGAGGTGTCTTTAAAGATTTACGTCTTCAGTGGGAACCAATGGGCTCGAAGCTGAGAGTCACAGACAGGAAGTCAGGAAGTATTGAGACGCATGAACATGTAAAAATAAATGGTGTCGTGTGTGTTTTCCTAAACACTTTTCCTTGACCCCGATAGAAAACGCCAAAGAGAATCTTACTGCCCCTACACAAGTCGCTTTAAATGTTGCTGCTGCAACGAATTGTAGGACGGCGTTATCTTCTTTCCCTTCGGAAAGGATGGTCCAGTGTTTCCTCTGCTAAAGGAGATGAGAAAAGGAAGCGTTGAAGCTCCTTTCCTCTGCATTTAAAGAATTTGAGCAACTTATCATGGCTGCAGCTTCGGTCTTTTCAAGGGATTTGTTGACAGCCAGAAAAATACAGAATATCACCAGGCTTCTTCTATAAAAAAAAAAATCAGGCTCTATTTCAAAAGCAAATATGAATAAAAAGGAATTTGAATTGTTCTGAATCTACAAATAAAACACACACAAACACACACTCAATCATACACACTCGCCCTGTGAACCCAGTAAATAAAGCAATCCAGCATCTGGGCTTTATCACAAAACAGGTTTAATTTAATATCTCTTTATTTTTTAAAATAATTAAACATTTGTATTTCTCCAACCCTTTTTTATCTTTTTTTCAGTTTTTAAATCATATTATATCCGGGCCATTCTAAAGCACACATTAACTCTGTGAGGGAGGAGGGGGGAGGTTCACCGTCAAAATCCCGTCAGGGTGAAGTGGTCTGCTCCGGGCCTTCCCTCTCTACCCCCCCCACCCTCCCCCCTCCTGACCTCCGACCCCTGACTCCCTGCCTACCTGCCCTCACCCCCCACCCTCCCCTCCCTCCCCAACTAAAAAAAAATATATCCAATGGTCAAAAGAAACTTCATCAAAATATCCAAAATGAGATAAAAACCAAGAGAAGAGGGAGGAGTGAGAGACAAAAGAAAAAAACAGACTAAAAGGGGGGAAACACTATCATAAATACCAGGAAGTCTTGTTCCATAATACCTCTTTATATACTGGATACTCCTCTCCACAGTTTCCTAAGCAAAAAACATAGGCTAAATTACTACAAGATACAAGATTATCAGTGTACTGCATTCAATAACAATGTACAGGGTTGTCTTTTGTCTTTTGTCACTGTTGTTGTTGTAATACTGTGAAATCAACGCAGCGCCCCCCGGTGGGCGGAGGGGGCAGGAGTGGGGTGAGGTGAGGCGGGGCGCTCGTCTTTTCACAACAAGGAGGAAGATTTTTGGCGCTCCTCTGAAGACTTTTTTTTTTGTGTTTGTTTTTATTTGTAAGTCCCCGTTATGGCCGGAGGGTACCAGTGCCAGACTGATACCAGGGATACCTGGTATGGGAGGGAGGGAAAGAGGGAGGGAGGGAGGGAAGGAGCCGTCAAAAGGTTTAAAAAACAGAAGATGGAGGGCAGGAGAAAAATAATCGAGTGAAAAGTAGTCCAGTTTTAGAAGAGGAGGTGAACCGAGTGCGTTTACATGCGGAGCGTTCTGGATTCTTCCAAACTGGATCACAGCCCTGTCTGAGCCGAGGGCCAAAACACCAGGAAGTTACAGTAAAGTAACAACAAATGACAGTAAACAGGATTTGAAATATCCAGGATGTGGAGCTCATCCAAGCAACAGCAGGACAGGACGCAACGCACGAGTATCCCAGGTCGGGTGATTCAGGCATGTCAGGTATCGGGGGGAACATCTGTGGTGAAACATTATCTGTGCGTTCAATATACTTATTTTGTTCCAGAATCTGAATTTTCATTAGTTCAAACCTCAATTTTTCGTAAGTTTTTACGCAAAACCCAGTGTGTATATTTACATTCTGTATTAACATCTCTACATAGTAGTTTTCATTGTCAGTGGCGGAGTCCGCCATTCCCGCTTAGGGATACAAATTATGTTCACAGGAAACGAGTGCACGTACTTAAGTTTTACTGTTGGTAACTTTTTTATATATCATTGATAGAAGCTTCAATGATTGCTTTCATCCGCTTATCAGAGCTGTGACTGCTGCTAGTTCACATTCAACTAGTGAAACATGTGGTGGCTTTTATTTTGAAGCAGCCACAGGAAATGCAGTGTCACAGAGGTCCTGCCAGAAAAGCTGCTCAAAGTGTGTCTGTGGTCAAAAACATGGGATTTTAAACCAAACTAAAAATAACAAATAAAAAGTGAGGTTTTTTATTTTACTTATCAATTTTTGCCTTTTTAGATGCAGCGACACACATTCAGGTATGTGAAGATATTGGTTTTTTTTTTTATATGAATCTTGAGGGAAAATGAATGTAGTTTAAAGGTGGAAAAGGCAGAGATACTAAAATAAAGGAAATAAATAAACATATATATCAAGCACATGAATTAATAACTGAAGCAAAAATGTAGCTAATAAGTTCCCCCCGTACAATGAACCCTTCCATGTGAACATGCATGTAAACGCACTCAAAGAGGAGATGGTTTGTGTGTACTGAGAAAGTCCCTGTTGTTGTCTTTTAAATGTGTTTTTGTTCAGTTTTTCCCCCATTTAAAACAGGAAGGAGAACCTGCAGACGGGTGGGTGGGGCCAGAGGAGAGGGGGGGGAGAGAGGGGACCCATAATCAGTCCGGACGTCCCACACTGGGGCAGAAATGACAGATGCACCATTAGAGAGGAAGCAGGGAACAGAAAGATGGAGGCAACGAGAGGAAAAGCAAAGAGGAGAACCAGAGAAATAAAAATTACATACGGGACTGTACTGAAGAAGAGTGGGATGAAGAGTTAAAATCAATCTATCTTCTCTTTTTTTGTTGTTTTTTTTGTTTTCCAAGAGTTCATTTCATGTCCTACAGTCCAAAAGATATTTTTTTGTCGTTTAAATCCCCCTCCCACACAAGTCATTTTCTCATTTTCTATTTTTTCTTCCTTTTTTTATTATTATTGTTTTGTTTTTCTGTTTGCAATAATATCAGTTTAAGGGAAAAACAAAAAAAAAGAAAAATAATTATTTACAGTGCTGTTGAAATAATGAAAACAGACGTGATGAATCTACTGTAAAGTAAGCCGCACAAACACAGGAGAAAAAAAAAACATAAGAAAAAAAAAAAACAATTAAGAAACCAGCGGGCGCTCCGTGTCCATCCAGAGACGATGGCCTGTATCGGGGATTTCTCAGAGCTCTGGGCAGACATGGCTGATGTGGAGGGGGGAGTCGGGGTAAGGATGGAGGGGAAGGGGAGTCACAGGGGGAGAGCTGGGAGGAGGGGCAGAGGGGAGCGCGGCGCTGTCTTCGTTAAGTTGGGATGATCCCGTCGCTCCTAAGGCCCCGCTTCAGCTCCAAGTCCTCCAGCTTCTTCCACAGCTCCTCCCGCTCCT
The DNA here is from genome assembly GCA_031216445.1 of Lateolabrax maculatus. NCBI lineage: Eukaryota > Metazoa > Chordata > Actinopteri > Acropomatiformes > Lateolabracidae > Lateolabrax > Lateolabrax maculatus. The sequence continues at coordinate 23,806,115 of CM062205.1, forward strand.
TCTCCTTCTTCTTCTCACTGGAAAAAAAAACAACAACATGGAGTTTTTAAATCGTGAGTCTGAGACTCTGTGGCCTGGGTCCAAACAGGAGTACGAATGTGGAGGTTTTCTTCCAACATAAGTACAGTTCATAGCTACATCCATGAAAAAAGTGTGGATGTGTTGGACAGAATATAATTTTGGCTTAATGATGGGAAAGAAAACTGATAAGAGAAACAAAAGAGCACTGGTGTCTGATCAGTTCTCTGTATCAGCCAGTAGCAGGTGTTCTGAGATCAGCACTGAGGGAATAAAGTGCATCTCTACTACTAAACACTTTGAATCTTGATTATTTAATAAACACCAAACATTATTACATAATCAAGATGTTTTTGTTATTAAATCTAAAGTCTGAGATATCATCTTCTACTACTCCTCCTATTTCTAGTACAGTTACTAAAGCTATCCCTCCTCGTATTCCCACTGCCATTAGTGCTGCTCCTTTAATAACCACAGCTAATATTAATCCTGATATCTGTAGTGTGATGATAGTAACACCGCTGTCCCTGCAGGGATCACCAACCATTTATTCATTACTATTCATGAGTCTTCAGTCAGTGATGAGGGTGCGAATGTGAGCAGCTTCTTACCGCTGGCGGTCCGACTTGTAAGTGGCTGTGAGTTCATCAAATAAGGTACTGTTCATCTCCATGAAGGCCTTCAGTACGTTGTACACCAGTGCCACGATCGCCCTGTGAGGAGGGAAGAGGACATCGCAGTTTACATCTGATGATGTAACATCCAGTTTTACAGCTTCTATAATCTTACTATAACTGACGAGTCCATGGCTGCATACAATGTGGATAAATTAATTTAAAGAGCAACATTTCTGACTGAGTTTTCACTTTCGGTCTCATGTGATTTGCTCAAGTTGCATAAATTCCAAATTGTCCTTACATTAACGGTCCAATATCTCCATTTTGACATTAACATGCAAAACTGCTGTACAAATTAGTCCAGATGTCACTGTAGTGTTTATATACTGTCTGTATATGTATCGTATGTGTATATACATACAAACACACGCTGAGCTGTTTACAGTAAATGCTGAAAATCTGCTGATAATGCTGCCGATCAGCAAAAAGCCAAAGACGCCACATGACTCAGCGTGGAAACATAAAATTAGAGTGAAAATCAACTTAAACCATAAAAACTATCTGGATATGTCTTGTTGAATATCTATATAAACATCTATAAATATATCTATATCTATATCTATAAAAACTCCCATAAGCTTTTTAACTCACGGGTTCCAGTGCTCTTTGGAGATCCTGTAGAGGCTGGCGAACATGATGGGCAGGATGACGCTGGAGTTCTCCTCAATCAGACTCATGATGTACTCGTTGTTCCAGTAGTACAGAGCTCGCTCTGCAACCTGGGACAAAAGGAGACAAACAGTCAACACAGACTGGGCTGAGCTTTAAAAGTTAAGACGTGTTCCCGTTTAAACCGAACTTTAGTCCTGAATATATTATGTGCATTTCAACGCTACACTGCAGGTAAAGGTCCTTTAAACCCCGACAGGTCATCAGCGCTGGGCGCTCACTGACCTGGAAATGTGGGCTGGAGACACATCTGGAGATCTGTTTGAAGAGCGGCTCCTGGATCTTGACGAACTGTGTTGGTTCGATGACGTCCAGGATCTCCTCCAGCTCCCCTAGAAACATCACCTGCACCGCAGCACAGGAGGAAAAAGTTACTACACACACACACCGACAAACACACACACACACACACACACACACACACACACCCCGACAAACACAGCGTCCACACACACCGACACACACACGTACAAGAAGAAACGAGCCTCACCTCTTTTTGACTGCAGGTTTTCGGCCAGAACTTCAGTAAGCCTCTGATGACCTGAGGAGGAGGAGGAGGAGGAAGAGACACAGACTGAGAAACTCCACTGCTTTTAGTGGTTCTGTTCCCTGAAACTCCTCCGTTCACCTAAGTGAGGCGCTGTCTGCACTATTCTGATTCACATGCACCTCAACTACCAGCTGTAGTGACAACAGTGCTGCAGGAAAGGTGGGGTATGAAGCATCCCTGGCTTCTGATTGGCTACTGATAGGTGCTGCCATCGACTAATCACACTAATTTACTGTGACAATAATTGATTAATTGATATAACTGTTCAACTTTGGCTGACGTGAAACTTCTTGGAGAAAACTAGACTATTATACTTTGGTTAAGGGTTGTTTGTATACAGTCAATTCAGTGGTCACGAATGGCAAACAGCACTATTATTAACAATGGCCATTGACAGTTGATCTTACTGTTGGTACTGGTTGATACTTACTGGTTCTGTTAATGTTGGGTCTTTCTCTAGGAACTGTACAATGCAATACGCCAACTGCAGGGGGAGAGGAGACCACATGTCAGAACTAATGTGACTTCAACACACTTCAGCTCTGTAGCTTAGTTCACAGCAGCTCAGAAAAACAGAAAGAAAATGCACACAACTTCGTGTACGTTTACATCACAGAATTATGCAAACTTATATATACGGCTATAAAAAACTTCATGCAAACTCTTGCACCTGATTTTGCATTTATCTACATCTTCAGTTTTCTTTGTTTTTAAATCTTACTTCAGTTTTCCACGTTTGAAAGTCTCATTTTTTTGAAAGAGCACACACACACAATCACACATACACACACGGCTTTAAAAGGCTGTGCCGGTTTAAAGTTTTACACGACTGTTAATGATCACTAACAACTCTGTATATATAACTTTGTAATTCCAGGGAGGTCACAGGTATCAAAGACAAACACTAAGAAATTAAAGGAGTTTTTTTTGTGTGGAAGAATCAGTGAGGAAAGTTTCAGTCGCTCTGTGGCTCATGTAGGAGAAACTCTAGGATTGTTACCAGGAAGAAACTTAACACACACAAACACACATTACCTGTGCGTGGAAGAGGGACAGACTCCTGACAGTGTGGAGGGGGATCAACACTTTGACCAGAAACTGTTTATGCTCCGCTTTCAGCGGCAGAGCGAAACCATTGATTATACTGGGAGAGACAGAGAGAGAGAGGGGAGACAGAAAAAAAATAGAGAAAATACAAATATAAATTAAACATGAACACATGAAAGAGTTTCATTGTGACCCTCTGAAAGCAAGTGGAAGATCAATGAGCAGCAAACAAAAAGAAGACTATTTATACGGGCGATGGAGCCTGGAGGAGAAATAAAAAGATGTTACTGACGCTGTAACCTTCAGGCTCAGGGAGAACAAACATGATGCTCCTTTAAAGCTCCTGAAAGAACTACAGTCTTTTACTGGCCTTGAGCTTTTAGTGGAAGGACAAACTGTAAAAATAGATTATTTTAGATTTTTTAAGATTTTAAAGAGTTTTTCAGGTAATTGATTTGAAATAATGTCTAAAAAGGTCAATTATAATAACAATTCATAGGTTTACAGGTTATCAGAGTTAGGTTATCAAGTGATACCTTCAACATACAACCAACAGTTACACCCGGAGGTATTAAGAAAAAAACTTCACTTAAACTAGTTGATCCCAAACCGGGGAGCTCAGAGTTATGAGAACAGGAGCACATAAAGGCTGAAAGGCATTAAGTTCGTAAAACGACTGTAAAAGAAACGTCCAAATGTCACAGATACAAATAAAGACTTTTCATCTACTTTTAAAAAAATGTTTTCTTTCCCTTTTTGGTAAGACACGCTGCTCTGATTAATCACTACGATGTGATTAACTAATGAGCCACAGTCAACTGAGCTGAATCAGATGGATTGTGACGCATCTCCTTTTGTGATTAATTTAATTAATGTTTCATAAAAAAGTGATGATGTCGTCTGATGTTAGTGGGGTCAGTCTGTGCTTCAGACGAGGCGTCGGCTTTAATGCGGCGCAGAAAGTCCTGACAGTGAAATACTTTAATGTTCATTGTGTCTGTGACAAAACAAAAAAGGCTGCTGTGGTTTCACTTTGAATGTCTTCACTTGTTACTCTCGCTCTCTCGTCTCAGGAAAATGCTCCATACTGAAGTTTCAGCTTTGTATGAATGAATATGAACCCAAGAAAATAGCAACTGTCAAGGTGTCATTGACTGTGGCTGAACAATATATTAAATACTCTAGAGCACAGAAGCGGCTGTAAGGGGATTATGAAGATATATTTCAGACATATTTCATTTATTTTTCTTACAAATATACGCAAAAACGCTTATCAGTCTGAAAAAAAATCGCCCTCAATCCCGTCTGCGTGTCCAACGATCCCATACAACTCGTGACACAGAGCTGATAAACTGTCTGTGTAAATCAGGTCTTTTTTTTTTAATGGATTAAAATGGATTAAAAAAAGACTGTTGAGTTGAGAGGATTAATTTATTTCTTATCTACAAGTCAAACTCTGCTCCTGACTACACTAAACCTGGCATCTCTACTCTGTTACAATCCTGTTTATATGGAGCCAAATCACTCAGCCTTTTATTTCTTATCAATCTCTTGCATTCTCTCTTGAAAAAGATCTCTATCTCCATAAGACTGATTATATAAAAAGATTTTAACAAAAAGGGGCAGACATCAGGGTTGAGCTCAGTTCTGCTGGAGCGCTCGGGTCTATGTGGCTCTGGCAACAAGCATCAGTGGACGGTGCAGAATGTAAATGTGCGTCTGAGGTTCGGAGGCCTCCACATACCTCCCCAGGATCTCCAGCAACTCAGCCACCCCGTTGAAGTGCTCCGTCTCATAAACAAAACTGCAGAGCGGACAGGCCAGGAGGCAGAGAAAGGAGGAGACAAAAGACAGGACACAGAAATGAGACTGAGGGAGAAAAACGGTCAAACAACTAAAACAAATGAGCAAAAACAAAAAAAAGACACCAGGAAATTAGTTGCTGAAAGACATAAAGTCCACGTCTGTTCAACACGTTGAGCTACAAACTACAGGAACCAGAAATTCAGAGTTGTTGAGAGCGAATTGGAAGTAGGAAACCAGGTTTTTTCAACCTCGTCGTGAAGTCACTTAATACGTTTTTGTACCAGTTCGAGGTATAATATTTGTCTTCCTTGTCATCTGATGGGCAATGACTGTGTATCAGTCCTGAATATGTGTATCAGTGAAAACTACACCTGGCATGTTGTTCAGGGACACTGTAAACCTCTCACCAAAATCTTCCTTTTCTCTGAAAAAAATACCTGCAGGATGGCAGAATATTTAGTGTGTGTGTGTGTGTGTGTGTGTGTGTGTGTGTGTGAGATAGACCCTAACATGGACTATAATTCTTTTTCAAACCACCGAACAACACTTCCCTTCCCTCCCACTGCAGCAGTAATAACTTTACTAGAGCTATTAGTGCTATTAAGAATATCAGGCATGCCCATAAAACTTCTGGAAAATATTCAAACTGCTCAGACTGTATTTAAGAGGAACTGTTCTACTAAAATAAGTGAATATTACAGGATTATTTTTGTGTTGAAAATAAAAGGAATTTTTCTCTGTTTAAGAGCAGTATTTCCTTCAACCCTCGTCTAAATGAACACTTTGTAATATAATTTAGCAGGGAAATAAAAGCTAAAATGTGTCAAGCAAAATAAAAATGGATACCAACTCTAAAGGATGGAAACTCAAGTTTAAGATTGAGAACTATTGTCTACTCACCGTAGAAAAATATTATTGATCTGTTTTCGTATAAAAGCCCTCAGCCCCAGGAATTTGCCGTAGATTCTATGCAAGACTGTCTTCAGGTAGTCTCTCTCCCGAGGATCCTCGCTGTCAAACAACTCCAAGAGCTGGACGGGAGGAAGGAATACCGACGGGGATGAGGGAGGGGAAAGAAAGAAGGAGAATCAGAGAGGAAGATGACAGTGAGTGAAGGAGAAGAAATATGAAAGGAAAAATAAAAGCTCATATGTGAAGTTGACACTCTGACTCAGTGACTCACCTGTAGGACAAACTTCTGGTCTATGTACTTTTTGGCAATGCTGGGCTGGAATTCCTGACTCTCCAAGAACCGGATGAAGAACTCGTATACCAACTGGAGACAGGAGGAGAAGAAGAAGAAGGAGGATGGACAGAGGGAGGGGGAGAGAATTGTTGATGTTAAAACAAGTTTTTTTAAAAAGGGCTACAATTTCAGTGTGTTTAAGTTAAAAAAAATTAACTAAGTAAAAACTACGATTAACTTTGGACACAAACTAGAGCCAAATTTCCTGCTGAAAAGCAACAAGATGATGAAAACAATAGAAGAAAAATCCAAAGATTGACATGTTCCTCTTAGAAAAGAGAACCTTAAACTGACCCCGTAAACACTGGGACTAGACTGGATTAAAGGGAAAAGGTCTAAAGGCTCAAAGGTCACAAAAGGCACAGTGAAAGGTGGGTATATCTTGGTAATAAAAAGGTCTGATTGTCCAGGATGTGGGTTAATAGAGGGCGTTTTGATTGTGAAAAATAGTTGTTTAAGACTTTTAAGAAGGAAAAATTGGGTAAATGAGACAAAACAAAAAGTAAAAAAAAAAGATTTTACCAGGAAGCTTCTCCTTGAGATTTGCATCTCATTTCTAAAAGAGTCCTGGGCAGCAGGCACACAGAGAAGGAGGAGGGGAGGTGAGAGACCAGAGAGCCTGGCTCTGGTCATGGACCCAGAACTGGACCCCGAAACAAAACCCAACCAACCACCCACCCACCAGGAGCCAAACACAACCAGCAGGACAGCGGCACCACTGGTGCTGACGTCTCGAAGTAATTCAACATTTCGGGACATGCTCTTGCTTTCAGAGGGAAAACTGTCATGCTTAGCTTAGCATGGCATAAAGAGTAGAGGCGAGGGGACACGGTTAGCTTAGCTCGGTCTGGAAAAGGCCCACAAACAGCTAAAGCTCACTAATTAACACACTGTGTGTCGTTGGTTTAATTGGTGCAGAAACAGAAATGTGGTTTTAGGAGTCTAGTTGTCAAAGTGAGGTTCAATACAAGTCCATCAAAATAAAAAAACATACAATTTTACGTTTTCGGCTATGTTGCCCTGATCGAGTACAGGATACAGGTCTGGAACCAGCACCTCTGCACAAAGACTAAAAGCTGAGCTTTGAACCTGAGCTATGATCAGAAACTGCACAGAAATGCTGGGTGGATCCATGGACCGGTGTTTGTAAAGAAATAGCTTTTTTTCTTTTTACATTTCTGTTTGTGTACCAATTAAACCATAAAGATATGACGTGTTAATTAGCGTCTACCCACACACTCACACTTTTTCGGCCGTGTTTACCTGTAAGTGCGGCCAGGAGGCCTCGAGCGTGGGCTCGTCTTCCTCGGGGTCAAACTCGTTACTGTCGCTGGGCGGAAGGGTCCGGAATATGTTGTGAGACACCTGGAACAAACACAAAGACGACACTTAAAACACTTGACCATGGAAGTGTGTATCAGCCTGAATACAACTACAGTGTGTGTGGTCCTGTCCTTAGTGGCACCCTGAGGATGAACTCTACGGAGCCCTCAGAGTCCTAAAAGATGACATTTTTCTATCTTGACTTTACACAATAATAAAATATTAGCTTTTAGGACGTCAGGGGCTCCGTAGTATCCAGATAAAACGTCTTTATCTGACTTTTTCATGCAGTTCTTTCAGTTACTTTCCTCCAGTTTCTCGTCTCTGTACATGGAGTCATAGAGCCTGAAAGATTTTCAACTTGCGTAGACGCATCTTCGCCTTAACTGCCTCCATCTATGGAAAATTTGCATCTGGTCGCATCTTTTCATTGATTTGTGTATGCAAATTGTGACGCCACACAAATCTTTGTGTCCAGTCTGAACACACCTTTAGACCTGGATGCATCAGTCTTCAAGGGTGCAGCGCTGTGAGACACCCTGCAAGCGTCACAAGTGACCAGGACACCAGTTTTCTGTAGCTGTTTTCTCCTGCTGTCACAACGTCACTACACACAAACACACTGAGAAATATTTACAGGACTAAAATCTAAAATGTTTTCATTAAAATCTCTATTTGTTTATAGTGTATTTTTTCATGCTTTTATTTCGATATGAAAGAGGCAGATAATAATTTGTTTTTCCTGTGTGAATTACTAATGTATGGCTTCTGTAGTAATTCCCTTATTTTACATGCACACGCTGACCTCAGCATTCGAGCAGTTCTCTGAAGTAAAGCTGTAAAAAACAAATCTACAATACTTGTTGAATGTTTTGTAATAAAGCCAGCTCCAACACTACTGAACTCACATTACTTTCAAGCTGCTGTGTTCAACTTTCCCTTTTCTTTTGCGGGTTTCTTCTGGGACACTGAGTCGGATCAGAGTCTCATGTCAGTGTGTGTAAACAAGACAGCGAGAGGTGGATAATGGGACGAGATCTGAGTGCAGGTTTGAGTGTGGTGAGGTTACGACTCTGCAGGAGTGAGTGAGTGCGACTTTTATCTACACATAACAGCCCCATAGTAAAAATAAGTAAAAACCAGCTTCAGTGTAATTCATTCATTCATTCCTGTGTGTTTTGACAAGATTAAGGCATGCGAGCACAAACACAATGATTCATCAAACTTTTAAAGATATGTTTATCATCTGTTTGTTCTGTATTACAGTGTTTGCTTGGGTTTCTAAATAGCATTTGTCGTAGTGTTTATGTTGAAGGTTTTCATGAGTCAAAGAATTTAAAGCTGTTAGTGGGCAGGATGGCACTCAAAGGCACAATCTCAATGTACAGCCACTTTTAAGTCAGTAACTTGCTGCATTTCGACCGGCTGGTGGACTACAGAGTGTGGACCACTTTTTCTTTTGGGTTTTTTCCCCAGAGGAAATTGACTACTTTGGTCATCAAGACAAAAGGAAATTGGTAAAGAATTCGAGTTTGTATCTCCAATTTCTCATTTAAATTGTAAAATTGATTAGTTTTACCTCTTTAAACTTAAAAATATGTATTCAGTGGAGATGTTAGAGGTCCAAACGTGTAACTCAGACTGCTCAACCCTGTGATGAGGGCTCACAAGTGTGAAATAATTAATTTTAAGGGGTCATAAGCCAAAAAGGTTGTGAAACACTGGATAAAATAATCATTTTGAGGACAAAATCTGGTCTTCTTGAGACATCTTTGGGTCCCTGTATTTGTCTGTCTAAAGACGTGCAGTGTGTGTGAGTTCATTGTTCCTCCCTCCTCACCATTTTGACGACCTCGGGGTAGGCCTGCTCTGTCAGGTAGCCCCGGCTGACGGTCACGTAGTCCACCAGCTCGTTGAGCGTGGAGCGCTTGTACTCCTTCATCTTTAGGTCCGACAGCGTGTCCATGAAGTCAAAGACAGTACAGCACTGCTGCAGCTTCTTCAGGAACAGCTCCGGCTGCTCCGGCGCTGGCACGTCTGGGTGAACACAAAGAAGAGTCCGTTAAACTGGTGCAGGAATAAATGGGAACCACGCAGACATTACCGACTCCCACAGAGGTCAGGGGGCTGCAAACACCAAACCAGAGACTCGGAATAAAGACAGAGAAAGAAAAAAACGAGGCGTCCCGGTGAGACACACTTTCTTTATTAATTTATTTACGTCGTTATTCATTGGTTTATTGTTCAAAATGTAGTTATTGTAACTACACTTTCTTGTTTTCACTGTGTAGTAAACAAAGCTATTTGAAAATTCCACCCTGGGCTCTGGGGAACTTAATGGACAAATTCACCATTTTCTGACAATTATGACAAAAATACGCTAAACAATTATTAGAGAAAATAATCTGTAGATTAATCATTAATAAAAATGTAATGCTGACGATTCGGTTTCCTGACACACAGGAAGTGATATGTTTTACATTTCCAGCAGTATATAAAAAATCTTGCACATTACAACTTCCAAAAATGCAAGTTAAGCAGAAGCACGATGAGCGTTTACGTATGGACTTTTTTCACTGAAAACAAAAGATGCTACAACCCAACGCCGCAGGTGAAAAAGTCAGTTTCCTGCTCTGCATTAGCTTTTTTTTATTTATTCATCTGTTCTGCAAACCCTCTCAGTGCAGGGAGGACGAGTGTGACAGCCTCATTATCCAGCAGGGAGTGTTTCTGATGGGAGCGGAAGAAGCTGAGCTGTCACAAACCGTATGGATGTACGGGCGGAACAAGTCGGCAGGTGTCTTTATTCCGATCCCACGGTTACAGACATGGTGGAGGGTCGCACAGAGTTCAGACCTGCAGGGAGACGCACAACGCTCTTCCCTGATCGCCAGACCTGATGTTCCTGTCCCAGCAGGACTGGGCCATTATTACGTAAGAGATAAGCTGCTCTGAAGGCAGCACACCAGTAGCACTGTGTGTGTGTGTGTGTGTGTGTGTGTGTGTGTGAGTGTGTGTGTGTGTGTGTATGTTCCCAAATTACACTTCAAAGTGCTCGTTTGTCATTTTGAATTCTGCTGCACTTCATGTTGAGTCACAAACTGCATATTAATGAGCGAGAAACTTCTCAAGTAACAATGAAATGACTTTTTCATCTTTGCATACCATGCAGCTAAAAGTTAATCATTATTACTTTGTTTTGGTGGGTTTTTTTTGCACACTTGCTGATTTCCCTGAGATTTCACTGAGTTAAACAAACCACCAACACGTATGCCAACTGAACGGAGATCTAAGTGTGTTTAACTTTATGCTCTTGGCCTAAAGGTTTAGGGGAAGGCTTCGAGCCAGAAGGAGAATCTAATGCTCATTAGTACTCGTCTCATTCATTAACGTGGAGCGGGTTATATTAGAGCCTGACGAGAGGTAAATTCTGCTCGTTTCTTCTCACGTTGTGGGATTTTACACATTTTTTTATTATTTTTTATTAAAAACTAACAATTATGAAGTCACAAAACAGGCAGCTTGTGGCTGGAGAAAGAAATTACTTCATAAGTGGTTAATTTTGGATATTGTCACATCAGGAAATCTCGGCAATATCACATAACAGAAAGAGATGAGGCTTACTGATGAATTTATCATGATTAAAAGTATATTTTCCCTTAAATGCATCAACTTTTAAAGATTTTGCAGGGAAGCTGATTCAGTCTCTGTGTTTCCATCTAGATCAAATTCAATTCAGCTGGTCAGAGTGAATGGTTGTATTCTAGAAATCCTCTTCCTGAAGCTCTGACCATTCAAACAGAAAGTGCAGCTTCCTGTCCTGGGAAACGAGCCTCGGCAGATCTCATCAACCGCATTTAAAGTGATTATTCTGAACGTGTTTTGATCCAAATGCCACTAGTTACTCACGACCTGCTGGCCTCCTGCTTCAGCTCAGCTCACTGAGGCTGAGTCCAACCAGGCCAGTCACAAACAAACCCAAACCCTGATTGACTGGCAGGAGTCCTGGGCTCTGCAGGCTTTAATCCCCGCTCCACAAATTTGCTGGGATGGAAGAACCGAGAGCTCAATGCTCACTTCCACGCTACCCAGCCATCTACCAGAGCAAATGCATTAACTCTCTTGACTTTTAGCAAACATTTCATGCAAATTTCAGATGTTAAATTACATGCAACCAGGATGGAAAATAATCTACAATCTGTGGTGGATAGCACCTCACTGGTAACCTGCCAACAAGATGAAACAAGTTCTTCTTTGCCCTGCATGTGATATGATCACTCGCTGCTCCAAATACCTAAAAACAGTGCTGACCAGAATAATAAGGTGGCTGCACAGTCTGCATGTCCTTGAGCAAGAAATCTTTCCAGCTCGTTCTTTTTAAGCTGCCCTGAGTAAGAGCATCAGAAATTCTGTCAAATATCAGAATGTGGAGAAGAAACCAGAAGAAAATGTTAAAGCTGCTGTAATCAATATTTTTACATTAACAGTGGATCTGATGAGTACGTTTAATGTGAAAAGGGAACCGACAGAACAGCTCATTGTTTTTGGTTTTATGGCCCACAACTCTACTGTTTTGGTTCACTCTCAGCACTATTTCTTACTATGTTTCCAGCAGTAACAGGCAGCTGTTTTCAGCAAAACAAAACCTCTGATAAAGCCATGGTACACTACCTGCCCAGCACCAAACAGCCGACACACAATGTCAGACACTAGTCAGCGGAGAAAGTGTAGGACTTAGGAGCTGAAGAGCCAAAAGGTGAGTGAATATTTGACACACATTCATCAGGTGAATGATAATATTGCTGCTGTCTGCTGTACTATATGTACTATGTGCTATAACAACAAGCACAACACATCATATAACCTAGTTTGTTTGAAGCATACCAAGACCATAGACGAACGCAGACTGATATTTTTCTGGCTCTTTTGTGACCCAAGACAGGATTTGTTGTTGAAATGGAAATGTTGATAAAATGAAGACTTAAGGACCTTTTTTTTTTGAGATTCTGGATTTGGTTAGGTCAGGAAATCTTTGCAAAGCACGTGATTTAGAAAGAGGTGAAACAAGCTGATGAATTTGGGAGCACATAATGATTAATCCTCGAATACATCAACTTTCAAAGATGTTGTGTGTCAGTAGTGGCTCTGTATCAGTCAGGGTCTTTCTGGAGCTCAAACAACAATTAATCCAGCTGTAAAGGATGTTAAAAAACCTCAACAGATCTCACAAAGCCTGTTTAAAGTGATTACACTGAACATGTTCTGATCGAAGTGCAAATAATGTACCTAAATACAAATGTGCACATGTCACTGTTGTGAAGCAAACTATACAATAAGGGTTTGTACACACTCAAGTGCAGGTTGTTATTCACAGAGGACTAGACAAGGCCGAGGTCAGGGGACAGCGTTCACCATCCTGCTGGCCCGAGGAAGGAAGCTATATCTAAGTCTCTCTGTGTTGTGGCTATGGAGGCGTTCAGTGTAGAAGCTGGAATAACATCAGTGCAGTGAATACGTGCATGCTTGCTTTGTGTGTGCACTGTGCTGTAGTAGTTTACAGTGTGTGTGTGGGCAGGTCCTTGTGTGTCTTCCTCTCAGTATAGTGGTGTATAGTACGTTGTAGTTCATTACAGTAATTACTGGCTGCGGGGTTCGGGGGTCGGGATCCTGCAGCTCTGCCACTATAGGGGCATGTGAACGGCCTTAAAGGAAGCTATTAATAGACAGATAATCACACAGGACACAGTAATCCTCTACAGAGACACAGAGAGAGCACAGCTAACCAGCTCGGAGCAGGTCGAGAGAGTACGAGAGTGAATGTGGCAGAGAGAGAGAGAGAGAGAGAGAGACAAAGAGCCGGTGTGTGCATGAAAGAGTGTGTGGCTGTACTTAAACGTGTGAGACACTGTGTGTGTGTGTGTGTGTGTGTGTGTGTGTGTGTGTGTGTGTGTGTGTGTGTGTGTGTGTGTGTGTGTGTGTGTGTGTGGCCTAGAATAACCCAGAAACTACCCTTCATACACATCAGCAAGGAAGAACCCTGGAGTGGAAATGCTACCACCAGAGACCTGCAAGGGTCCTGCAATGCTCAGTACCGGAACTGGCCCGTTACCCGCAATTATCTCCAAGTGAAAACCCGACCCGACCCGTTAATATAAGACCCCGACCAGGTTTTAGGGTTACCCGACCCGGTGCAGGACTCTGGCTACCACATAGGCCAGGCCCAAACATCGGCACAATAGGAAACCTGGTCGTGATGCTGTCAGCTATCGGGCCTTTACCACCACATATCAAACCTCTGGACGGGATTGTGCATAAGATAAGAAGATTTTTTTTAGTTATTGTCTTTATTTGACAGTCAGTGAATATAAAGGAACTGACATGCAACACAGGTCCTCCAGGCGGGAATCGAACCGTCTAATGCCGAACCATTAGGCTACCTGGGTGCCCCTTTAATTCTTTTATCCATAAACTGACAGAAGAAATGTGAAAGGTGCCCATCATAAATCCACAAAACCGAACATCTTTAAATGACTTACTACCAAAGATATTCGACAGGGATATAAAACGTAGAAAAACAGAAACATAACTTTATGTGGTTTGTATTTCAGTGTGGTTCTTTCCTAAATCAAAAATTACATGCAGTATGTTGTTTTTGGAGGTTTGACAGAGGGATGAGGAAAAACACACTACAGACTGATACTCACCACAAAAATAGCCTGTAAAGTTATTTCATTATTAAGGCAGAAACTAACTTTGTTTGTAATCTGGTCTTTAAAATGTAAGAAAATGGTTAAAAAAGTCCATTGAGAGTTTCAAAATTCAAAGTTGACATCTTCAAAATTGCTTGTTTTGTCTGACAGTCCAATCTCAAAATACATTCAGTTTATCTTCATAGAAGATCAGTTTCACTCCTGCACCACATTGTACCTGTTTACGCTATAGAAGCGGTTAAAACAAACACCGAGGATTAACAGGACACATTAATTCGTTAAACATTCAAAGAATATTTTGCATATATTTCTGACCAGGTTTGGAATGTGGCCTCACCTTTAAACCTATAAAACACCTGACCAGGTGTTACTGCTGGTTGCCCATGCTTACACCAAGCATGAGGCCTAAAAACAGAACAGAAAAAAATATACCAGCCGCAAGCAAAGTGCTGGCAGTTGTCAAGGCAACCAGCTTCTTCCAAATCACATAAAAACTCTATATGTCACTGCAAAGGACAGAAAAGTGATTCAAATACCTCTGAAGTGAAAGGACCAAACCAATTAGTTAGCCAGGCCAAAGCTAAATTACGTAATATTAATGTATTATTAACTAGAATAAACCCATTAAAACACCTCAACCTGCTCACTTTCTCAGGCTGCATAGACCTGACACTCATAACAGTGTTATTCACACATTTAAGTCATAACACATTTACATGATCACCTTTTTAAAGTCAATCAAATTAATCATTGACCAGAACCAATTTTTCAATCTTTCATGTTTAAAAAGTACCCATATCATTGGGGGAATTTACTTTTACCATCCATCTTTATCCCTAAATCCATTTAGCTGGTACAAATGTGATCTTTTTTAATCCACTGTGGGCAGTGGATGGACTCAGGGTTGAAATGAGTGTTTGACAGAGTGGATCAACAACTGCCAGCCTCTCTGTGCAGAAGCCAACCATCATTTTCAGGATGATTATGGCTGCATCACAGCAGCGACAGCTAGTAGAAGTCAGTGTGGCTCGCGAAGTGTAGCATCCACTGGGGGTGTTTTAGTCTACTAAAACAGTGTGAGAGATTTGCTGAGATTTGCTAAGACTTGCTAAGATAACGATAACCAAGACAGTGAAAAAAGCCCAGTTATACTGTATCTTAGCCTTCTCTCTCACCCAGATGTGCTTTCAGGTTCCGAAATCTTGCACCAACTGATTTAATGTGAATCGGTGCTCGGTAGCAACGCCTTAATTCGTCGGTACTTGACCCTGGAGTTCACCAGAAACTGTGTCAGGTGGACAAGAAAAGAGTTGTCCGTCTAGTTGATTGCAGTATTTTCTGCTTGTTTATTCCTGCCGCACCTTTAAGCTGCATGCAGGAACTATACATGCAGGATAACGTATCTTGACAATGTTTAGGTTCTTTTTAATGATGGTTTGGTTTGGATGTTAAGGATTAGTCTGTTGTAAGGGGCATCTGTCTCTGCCTGTAAAAAAAGTGGGATGCAGAACAACACATCCAGTCAGTTCACTCCAAAAGAAATGAATTCTGTTGTTTCCAGTAAAAAGTTGGGAGTTCACTAGGCTGGTGTTATATTCACTAACGGATATTTCACCAGTTGGAGTTTTGTAGGTCGGTGACCAAAAAAATTACCCTGAAAACTGTGACAAAAAAAAAAAAAAAAAATCCCAAATATGACTTGCATGAAGCTAATATGGATAAGATGTCACAACATTATTCTGCTAAATAATCAAGGGATACAAAGTGGTAATTTAATTTTTGAAAAAAAGCAAAAACAAGCATTGCCCCAAAACACAACAAAGTAATTTGGACAAGAAAGTCATTTGTGCTGCTACTTTCTGGATTTCTTCTTTTTCTGAGATGCTTCACGAATGATATGGTTTATAGCTGAATAAATATATTTGCCGTGTTCTCCTCCCCCACTGCGACTGACAAACTTCTCCATCTATTGTAGACACAATTGAGCAAACAGACCTTAAGCTACAATGAGTATATCCAATAGAGGTTTTGTAGACTTTAGATATGAGAAAGGCTTGGCAACGTGGTCCGTGTCTCGTATCAGGATAATATTAACATTTCCTCTCGTCCAAATTATTTTTTCTATCCAAAACTTTTTTATATAACTTGCAGTGCAGATTTTGTGTTCCGGGAAAGCGATCGAGGATGATTATCGACACCAGGTTGGAGAACTATAAAAGCATCCCCAGTTCTTCTGAAACAAACTGGTTTCATATCAACACGACTATTCTGAGATACTTTATGAGTGCGGCTTGTGGAAACAGTGATGCTCTGCTCTGGCTTCAGCCTCACCCTGGTTTTCTCCTTTCCTGCCTGCCTGTTCTGTTTCTCAGCTTTGGGAAGAGACTCTCATCTGGGCTTCCTTGGCAGAGGAAGAGAGAAGTCGCTGCTGCTTAATTAATGGTGGAAAAAAGCTTAACGACTCGCAGCACGAGAGAGAGAGAGAGCAGTCGGATGGCTCACCGCAGGAACTCCTTCAAGTTAGGCTAATTACATAACAGCATCAACCTATTGAACACAGAGTCAGGATCTTGCAGATTGCAAATGAATGCATCCATTTTCAAGAAATGGTAGCTTTTAAAATATGTCTTAAAGTTGTTTAATTTGCTTATCATGTCTTATGCGTCTGTAGAGGGAAGTCTCAAATACAGGGTCTTCTAGATTACACCAGCCACTGATTATTTTAGTAGCCAAACATGATTTGGAAGAGTTCATAAGACTTCAAGGAGCTCACGGTCGGCCCAAAGCAAAAAAAAAAAAAACATCAAAAGTAAGTAAGTGCAGTACTGCTCCAAAACTGCATGAACGCAACTACAGCAGAACTGAAATGAACCTCTATCACTTTATAACCTGTACAAAGTGACAGCATTAAAAAGGAACCTGAAGGTTAAGGAAACCCTGGGAAAACAAGGTTTCTGCTTCAGAGCACTGAACATAAGAGTGAGACTGACTGTCAAAGTACCTTCAGACAAGTCAAAGGCAGCCCAGCTAACTAACTGCTTCACTATGGTTATTCAATGGCCTGTGGATGTATTCAATGGCTCCCCATGTTGATGCTGTGTAAATGCAAAGGAGGGCATTGCTTCTTAAAGGTAAATAAAAATGAATTAATAGCTTTGGAAACAAAGACTAAACAAACTCTTCACTTTCAACGCTGCAAGGAAATCAATTCAAGATCAAAAGACGCTGTAAATACAGACAAGATCATAGTGCAGCTTTTGGGGTTTTCAATAAGGCAGCGGCCACATCAAGAGACTGCAAAGCTAACTGACAAGATGAGTTTACATTTTACAGACAATGACTCAGCTGGACACTGAGGGCAGACCCCCCCCCCCCCCCCCTCTCAAGAACACAGACTGGGGCCTTCATCACTTCCCAGTTCATATACTGTGGTGCATTTAGCGAAATGCTGGTAAAATCTGGGAAAATGTCCATCGCTGGACGTTTATTGAACTATGTGAATTCCACTTATATAAAAAGATTGGCATTGACGCTCGAAATGCAAGGGATTTGGGTGGTTTTAAAAAGTCCACAAACCCATTAACTGCAGTGTGAAAACACAAGTATCATTCTCTGTGGATTTGCACAGAAAATGGGTCTTGGGGAAGTTACAGTACAAATATTTAAATACTGCAATTTACAGTTAAGTCACTTTCATTTGGCATTTAGTCCAAATTGACTTACAAAAAGTACATTTTAACAAGAGCCAAATATCTAAAAAAAATGGGAGTGTATCACTTTTTAAACAAATGACTAAAAGCATGTTTAGTGCTACAGTTGTGATTTAGATTTTTTCGTATTAAAACAACAGTTGGAGGTCAGGACCTGCTACAAGAAAGCAGAACAGGATTTCATTTTACCTCACGTTCGTGCAAGGAAACCACTGTGTTGAGCAAAGCAGTAGTTTTATAGATTATAGGGTTTAGATTCCAGTCCAGTTTTGACAGACAAGAACTTCAAACATGTATTCTACAGACAATATGATGCATTTCAGGTAATGGTTTACCCCAACGTTTATTTTACATTTTTGGAAAGAACCCCCTCCATTTGACTAGTACATTTTAGAATATCAAAATTATTATGGTCAGCAGGCGAAAAAGGTTAATTTCTAGTTTGCTAATGGAAAATATGTCACTGCTGTGCTTCACTATTCTTAGGTTATACTGTTGTACACACAGTGCGGCAGAGACTTTAGTGGAAACACAAGTCCAGGAAGAGAAGCATAGGAAGGTGTAAGATAACCAGGCGACGCACTCTTTAAGAACGGTCCACACACACACACACACACACACACACACACACACACACACAGCTTTTAGAGAGAAGGGGCTTTCCCCTTTACGCCGAGTGTGTGTGTGTGTGTGTGTGTGTGTGTGAGACTGGGCGAGCGAGCTTGAGTTACGGCAGGAGAGAGAACGAGTGAGCGGCTCCAACAGATGGGCTCAGCAAGCGACTGTACCTAAAGGTCAATGTGTAAGTTATTATGTACTGGCTATGACGATATTATGCATGTACACACACTCGCAGGGTTCTCCACCATCACCACAAACAGCCACCATAAAGGTATAAACAGTCGGGGTTAAGGTGCACTGGAGATTAGGAAAGCAATCAGGCAGACATGCAGGGCTATCGATGGAGGAATGTCAAGGCGCAGTGGGTGTGACCTTTGCTCTCCTCGCTGCCGGTGATTTCTAATTAACCTTATTTACCCAAAGAAAGTCGCTGCTTTCCAGCCGCACCCTGCTTCAGCCGTCCAGAACAAGCAACCCATCTTCTGCTGTTGGTCACTGGTGTGGTCGAGGGTTAAGGACACCTCATCAATAGTTATTGAGCAAATGTTTAAAAAGTTTTGCCACTTTCTAAACTCTAAAAACTTTTTAATGGCTGAATTGTTGGTAGATTAAGCTTTATAAAACCGTTTAAGTCAATCTGATATACACTTAAAAGTGTATATCCGCCGCTTCAGATCAGACAAATCTATTCTCCATTTTTTCTCCTCCCTCCTTGCTCTTTTTATACGTCACTGTCGCCACACAAATGTCCCCAGGTACAGATTATACCTGGTGGAGCTAATTAATGTGATGTTGTGAGTCACTTGCCAAAAAGGTCAAACTGAAACTTGGCTGTTTGATTAACATGTTCTCTGCGAGCCACCGTTGTTGTTGTACTCGAGCAAAGACAACAACAAATAGTGAAAAAAACTGATCTCAGCTGAATGTAGAGATTTGACAAGCGATTCAAAAGGACTCAGATTCTGTCACAGATTTCGATAAAACACCTTCAAACCTGACAACTTATCTGATTCAGTAGCTTAGCATGATTTCAGGGAGACTTAAGTTTTCAAAACTGCCAACATAACGCACGTGGGAAGAAATTAAACTAGCTATAAGAGAATCTGGCACTTTTTGGGAAGGTTTGAGGAGCCTGAGAATTTTTAGGGCATTTTATAGATTCAATTATTGGTTTAGTAAATAAAAAATAATGTGGTACTGCATCTCAAGGCACTACCAGACTCCCTCTTCTTATGTAGCAAACTAAAAGGTCAGATATATATGAGCTCCTACATCAAAACAGAAACTGTGCGTCAACAGGAAGTTGAGGAGAACAGTTTCCCAGCAGTCACCGCTGTCGCTACTGGGCCTATAAGCCACTGGGGTTAAACATTACGTAAAGGATTACAGTTAGAAGAGATGATAAACGCTGACTGTCACAACATCTGTTCTGTTTGGTCTTCAAAAAAAACAAAAACCCCAGAAGAAGACAGACGTGACCCAGCAACAACACGTCATCAGCTGTCCATGCAAATCACACCAGGCAGCTGGCACCCGATCAGCTGTTCAACAATCATGACACCGTGTTGACATTCACTTGCATGTACACAACATGTACACACATATGGAGAGTCCAATGCCAGACACACAGCACAATACAAAGGTTAATTTGACTCCTGCTGTAAGCGTAAAGGTATATGAGACTCAAAATTCAGGCTTTTTGTTTATGGGTAGATTTACATTTAGATAAAATTGAAAGGAGGATATAACCCCTGACGTCTTGCTGTAGATGTACCTGTGAAGCGATTTTTCTGAATATCAGTAAAGTCTAAATAAAGTCTGGAAAAAGACATCTGGAAACTCCAAATCAGTGTTGAATTTTCATGCCAAATTCTCAGAAAATCAAAGAGAGAACAAACAGTAAACAAAGATGAACCCTTAAAGATGTGGAAGGAGTTTGACTGTGGATTCGCAAACGTCGACAGATTTTTCTAAATGAATACTGGATAGTGACTGTTTCCTCCCACCAGGCCACAGCTCCGTTACCGCCTCGCTTTGAGGATGCAAATGTGCAGACTGGGACAGACGAAAGCGGGTCGCACCAGTCAGAGCGAAATAGCTGTAACCATGGCAACCCAGTCAAACAGTCATACAGCCAAACACACGCCCAACCCGATCACAGTGCACCAAACCTGGTGCAATAGTGCAATGTGGAGCACTTTGGCTACAATTAGTTTTATTTTTTGCTATTGATTTTTTTATTCTTTTTGACTATTGTTTTGATCAACCCATTAATTGAATCAATAAAATGCAATAAAAGCATCAAAATGCAGCCAAAAAAAGAAAGACATCCAGCCACCAATAAGAGCCAGTGGCATCATGTCCCAGTATGTGCAGCAACAGTTTGAGGTTATTGTTTGAAACTGTACAGCAGCAGAATTAGACTTCAGATAACAGACTTGTTGCACAGTATCATACATACATGTAGTGTATATACAATTACTGGGCCCTTTATTAGGTACAAAGTGTACCTAAACCAATAACCATGTTTAGTTCAAAGTCACTTAAATCACGTTCCTTCCCAGTTCTGATGCTTGGTTTGAACTACAGCAGATAATCTTGACCATGTCTACATACCTAAGTGCATTGAGTTTATGCCACGTGATTCGCTGATTAGATATTTGCGTTAACGAACAGTAGAACAGGTGTAACTACTACAAAAAAAAAAAGTGACCTGTGAGTGCACATGTGCTGGCCCAGTGCAGGTAACAGGGCAGGATCTGTGTAATGGAAGAACCCCCAACATATAAATATATGTTCATGACCCAGATACAAACTACCCGTCCTCTATCTCCAAGTTCTCAGGTCTCATATAAGCGTCTGTGCAAGGCGGCAGGCTGCTGTCAATCATTAACACATGGAGTCATCCTGGGTAAACTTTGCTCCCAGTTACTGCAGCCAACAACATGGCAGATGGCAGAGCTACGGAGGCCCTAGTCACTTTCACTCCAGTGTTTAGGTAACAAGGTGTCACAGGTACTAAATGTCTGAACTTTATCTCACTGAGAGAAACTATAAAGACTCCTGCAAGCTCCTAATGAGAGCAAACACCACAGGAAGCACGGCCGGTGCTTCATCGGTGACATGCGATGAAATAACAAAGACCTTCGTCTTCAAACTGCATGAAATGTCTGGGTGAGCCGTTATCCCTTCCTGATGCACTTTCAATGTAAGCGATGAGACAAAATCCAAAGCAGTCATTCTGTGCAAAGAAGTTTATCTGAAGTTAATAAATCCCATTAGGAAGGGATCTCTTAATTGCCAGAGTGACTACAGCAAGAAAAACATGTCACACTGCTCGTATGTGCACCTGGACTGTTGTTTTACGACGAGCACTTTTAATCCCAGTAACCCTAAACCAAAGAACAGTCTGAGTCAGTAAATGACACTAACACACCCTGTGTGCCGCTCTTCTTTGGATCCCTGATGGGTGACTAACACTCACCGGGGTTAGGGGTTAAGTTCCCTGCACTGTTCAATGAGTAAACATAACATAAAACCAATCCTTCCAGTGTGAAGCTTTCTATTCCTGCTTGAGCTGTGTATGCTAATGCTTGTTGCGTTGGTGGATAAACGCCTCCATGAGAATACACATCTTTTTAAAGTAGTTGTTAATTATGCGCCTGTCTGACACAAAACATTATGTATATTTACAGGGTTTTATTTTACACATCCTCAGCACAGCAATATGCAGTAAATAGTACCTGTAAAGTGCCACTTTAAATGCTATTCGATGTCAATCACCGGTTTCCTTACAATCAAGTGCTGTTTGCCCAGCAGGGAGGGTACAAAATGGAAGGAGTGTCACACATTTGGGTCAAGAACTGTGATAAGGTTTCTATTATAGAGGTCAGGGGATTCATTGATGCAATAACTTTGACAACTTATTAATCATTCAGGCTGTTTTTTAAGTAAAGATTCCAAAATATTGGCTGGTTGCAGCTACTTAAATGTGAATACTTTATAATGTTTTCTTCTGTGATGATAATTTGAATATCTTTGGGTTTTGGTCAGACAAAACAAAGTATTTAAATATTTATTTTGTCTGAATAACAGTTTAAACTGACATGAGAAAAACGTGCAAATCCTCACACTGGAGTACTGAAACTTACAGATTTTCTGGTATTTTTATGTGATAAATTGTTTAAAATGCTTTATCAATTACTGAAAAAGTTGAAGAGTTTGCTAATCTGTCTTGATGGAATATAGTTTTCACTACAGGGAAAGGTCTTAAAATAACCCCACAAACAATAAAGATACAGACTGCTTCAACGTCTTAACTCTTCTTCTATATTTTGACACACTTTGCCACATTTTGTATTCCTTTAATATTATTTATATTTTAATATTTAATTTGCTTCAATTCTGAGAGCTCAGTATCTGCGTTGGCAGTAGCGTTGTTTGGCACTGGCTGGACGGAGCCTCACATATCTGACAGGTCACAGGTTTGAACCCCCTGACAGCTGATGTGTTGTGTCAGAGGTTTCCTTGAGTAAGACGCTGTTCTGAGAGCATCAGCTCGCGGCCTGAAGTGTAAAAGCTGCTCTGTGAGGCAGCAGCAGGAGTGATAATCTGGGACGGTTCACACAAAGGCAGCGTTCACGAGTCCAGGTGAGAGGGCCGGGCTGCTCGCAGGACTCACATAGCAGGAATTCCACCAGACGTGAGCACCGCCGAATCAAACTCAGTGCAACACAACACAGGAGGCACCTGTCCTTCACCTCGGCTCACTCACCGCCTCCTGCAGCGCTCTCCTAACGCAAGAGCAGAGTCGCGCATCGGTCGGCATGTGTTCGAGTTTGTGTGGTGTCAGGAGAAGACACGTCTCCATCAATACATGCTGATCTGCACTGACATGAACTGGATTAGGGTTGGAATTGTTTAAATTTTAGCGATTAGGAGGGAACCTCAATACCTTCTCTCATGTTTTTGGGTCTGACTGATCAGTATAAGTATCCAAAACTATCCAGTGCCAAAATTCACTCACTTTACTTTCTTTGATTAGCTCCTAATAAGTTTCTTATTTAAATCACTCTTTAAGACAACATTTGAGTTTGAGAAGCTTCCTTTGTTTAATGAAAAGAAAGGTTTTGTAGAAAATGGTATCAAAAAAGTATTTAATTGTCCAAAGTAACCAAAACTCAGGTACCTTAATAGCACTGGTACCACAAAGTACTATTTAAAAAAACTAATTCTATTATCCTATAATCAATTTTCATTCCACTAAGATTTTGCTTAACGATTCTGATTCCTGAGACAGATTCTTG
Organism: Lateolabrax maculatus; assembly: GCA_031216445.1. Taxonomy (NCBI): domain Eukaryota; kingdom Metazoa; phylum Chordata; class Actinopteri; order Acropomatiformes; family Lateolabracidae; genus Lateolabrax; species Lateolabrax maculatus. Next base: position 23,829,798 of record CM062205.1, read on the forward strand.
TTACATTATTTGAAAATAAAATAAAAATTAGTAGTAGATTAGTAATAGATTAATCATTTCTTTCAATTATCAAGACAAATTGGCAAACATTATCTGGTACCAGCTTCTTAAAAAAGAGGAGTTAATGCTTTTCTCCGTTTTCTATCGTTGTGAATTACTTTTCTTTCGGTTTTATATTGTTCTTTGAACAAAACAAAACATGAAGTCCAACTTTGGCTGTGGGTTTAATAGAGAAAAAAACATAACTGATATATTATTAAAAAATGACTGCAACCCTATGCTGTAAACACTGGCAGATGCTTAACAGAAAAGTAGATGGAATCTCAGCAGGCCCAAACTTCACTTTCAAGAGGCTCACAGCTGAATCAAAAGCTATGTTTCTTACTGAATCCCTGGTTCTTCTTTGGACGTGATTGCACACCCATCCACAGACTGAACCCACACCCGTAGAATGTCAACAAATCAAACCAACACAATCTTCTACATGGGATCATAAAGATAAGATGTACTCATCCCACCGGTGAACTTTCCATTCTCCTCTCAGCCAGTAAAAACACTCGTCTTCTGTTACCATTCCCGGTCCATTTTAAGTCTACCTTTTCCATTTGACACACACACACACACACACACACACACACACACACACACACACACACACACACACACACACACACACGGCTGGTAGCAGCAACAGCCCTTGACAGCAGAGTCTAACTTTAACACTCAGTGCTCCTCTGCTGGCTGGTGAGCACCCCCCCACGCACAGACACATTCATGAATACTGTCACTCACTTAATCAGGCTTCCTCTCCCCGTTGGGCACCAACAGTAGAAAACGACAGTCATGAACGTTGCGGTGTGAGCTGATTTGAGCCAAACATGTGGACAACAGAAGTTTAGCCGACCCACGCTCCTCTTGTGGCTTGTTTGTAGCGAGTGGGGCTGGAAAAATGTAAAGAGACACCGCGTGGATCAGGTTTCTCCTGAGGGGAGGACGTGGAGGGGAGGGAAGACGAGGCAGCGTGTCGGTGGGCTTCATTGGCCGAACAGAGACCAGAGGAAGCCGCAGGGAGAGCCAGGGGCGGGCTGTGCACCATTGTACGTCTCTTTCTATTTTTTGCTCCTATTTCTTTTTTCTTTTTTTTAAATCCTGCTGCCCAGAGAGGCCAGAGACACATCAGTCCTCCTACACGAGGTGGACGTGAGCCTGAGACGTGCGAGGAACCTAATTCAGGTTGAAAATGCAGACGACACACTCTGCCATATGGGGATTTGGCCGGCATTAGCCTGGGTTGCTGCTGAAATCAAATGTATGCTCCAACAGGCTGTGTTTGTCATGTTTTTCCCCATTTATGCCACAGCATCCACGATAGGAGGGGGTCGACGGTGAGACGTCAGTGTGGAAGGAGAGGAGAGCACCTTCAGGAGAGCTGGGAGGAGGAAAACACTCAAGTCGCAGGAGCAGGAGGTGGACAGGAAACCTGATTTTCTCACATGGATGTTGGTGGATTTTACCCTGGTACTTTCAGTTTACCAGCCAGACTTAACAGACACAGGCAAGTGTAAGGATTTTGGCTGGTGGTAATTGTCCTTTTTTCCCCGCTGTGATTAAATGTGGATAACAGTTCATAAATGTGTTTGTCTACATCTTTTGTTTGGGTAAAGGCAAGCAGGAGTTTGTGTGTGATTTCTTTCGTACATATTCTTACTTTTCAGTTTTAAGTATGCTTATAAAAAAAAATTTTTATTTCGAGTACAGTTCCTTAATTATAAAGGGTACAGTAGAGAGCCGTATTAAGGAAAATGGTCAAAATGGAAGCAGCAGAGGTCGACATATGAAGATATTTTATGTTACAATTAAATTAGTTTTGTACCAAAGCCCCAAATAAAGAGTTGGGTGGTGATTATTTTTCATTACCTCTCATGCACATGAAGCTGAGCTAGCACTACTTGTAATGTTATAAGACAATACTGGCTGCGTGTCTGACTATGTTGTTTTTACTTTTAAAAATGTTACATGGAAATTTTCCGTAGAAATTTGCTACTGAAAAATTACCTTTGATGTCTTTTTTACTACAGGGGCATTGAGCGCGCTTGGCTTCATTATCTGAAATTTGAACAGAGCTGGTGGAAGTCCTTAAGCGACAGACCCACACATTCAAAAATCTCTGTTGCAGTTCTTGATAAGCAATTTATATTTTCAGCACTGATTATTCAAATCACAGTGTTATGGTAGTGTTAAAAAAATAAATACGGGTGGAAGAATAAAGAAGCATTGCAGGTTGATTAACAGGTATCACCACGATAAATGCCGATGTTAAGAGAAGAGAAAGAGAAAGATAGAATGGGACGGAGAGAAGGAGTTGGGGTTGTTTATGTTCAACCGTAGCCTGACAGGAACTATCTCCTTCCCCTCCTCTTCCTCCTCCTGTCCTTCCTCTGCCAACATTAAAGGACTCCTAATCCTTCCTCCAGGTTTACCGCCAGCCTCTTCACCTCCCTCTCTTCTGTTTGCATTCCTCGTTCTACCTCCTTTACAGAACATCCCTGTGGAAACGCTAAATAAAGCTTAAACTATAGCAACTGTAACATGTATGTAAATTAGATTATACAATTCTTACTGTATATTTACGATATCAGTGCAGACTCTTTTCACACCGTGGTACATGAAGGGCAGATTCACCCGGGCAATGTGATGTTTTTGTTGCTATGCCAACTCTGGTGGTAACCAGGGAGCTTGCTCGCAATTTCTCCTGCCCTTCGCTTATGAATGTTTATTGCTTTGGAGAAAACTTTTCACCGTACACATGCACGAGTAACAGCAGCACAAACATCAGAAAAACCCTTGGGGTCTACAGGCAGCCAGAGCAGGTAATGCTTCCAATTTCCCTTTTGATTTTTCAGTTTTTGAACTTTTTATTTAACCTTTATTGATTCAGGAGACTCTGGCCATGTTTCTTGTTTTTGCTTCACATTCACAAAGTATACTTGTATACAGTCCCACTTGGGAGCTGTGTAGTACAACCTAAGCCTTGTGCGGGAAGATTAAGGGCCTTGCTCAAGGGCAGCCTGCCAGTAGTTGTGAGGGAGGTGAGAACAGCATCATTCTCTTTTCAGATTTTCTTCTACTTCAATTACGGGATTCAAACCAATAAGTTCATATGTGTATGAACCATTTGGCACGGGATGTGGTAATCAGCTTGTTCACTTCTGTACACATTATTACACTATAAGGCAAAAAACACACTCCTGCCAAACCTCTGAGGGATTTTCTATATAATTGTTTGGTTTTATAAACAGGTTATTTGTTTCAGACACAACACCAAACCAAATGTGTTTGCACATAGAGCTCAGACTAACATGTTTGTGCACGCTCACTACTCTTAAACATGACATCCCCTGGATTGACTTGTACTGCAGTTTCACAGGTATCCAAAAAAAACTTTCATACAAAACTTCCATATAGAGCTGAAGGACAACATGAAGAAAAAGCCTCAGAGTTTTACTTTTTCTACACAAAAATAAATAAATAATCAAAAGCACACATCTGCAGCTCAGTCTGACTGGTTGTGCAGTGTCAGGGTCCCACTCAATACCCTGAAGCCAGGCAGAACTCTCTGCTGTAAGGCTCCATTTCGGGATTTTGTGTGAAAATCAGATATCTGGATTTGAATTATTTTTCCAGGAACCTCCTGGGCTGTAACTTGTAGGCATTTTAATAATAGGACCTTTTTTTTCTTTTTTTATTAATCACAGGTAAGTCACTATCTGTTGAACCAGGGGCGTGGCTTTGGCTATGAAGAAAAAAATCAACTTGGTCCATTGTGAAAAATTCCTACAGCTTGCGTCATCCGTTTGCCCGGGATCCCCTTGAGGAAACTGCGCCCTCCTCGTTTTCCTCTAAACGTCTAGGAATGAGCTGCACTGCCAGCGACGGGATTTATGTAATCCACCGTGCCTTACCAAGACCCTGCTTGTCATTTCTGGCTAAAGTCTGACCTGTGACGGTGACTAAACCACTAGGTGGAGGAGGAGGAGGAGGAGGAGGAGATATGATTTGTGCATCCTGATGATGTACTTTCCCAGTCTGCTAAACCGACAGCACAGAGCACATCAGTCCAGATATACGCCCACCTCTGCTGCTGCTGCTGTGTACATGTGTACCTCAAGGCGGGAGGTAAATGCAGAGAGATTATGGAAATGTGGAGAAAGAAACACAGCAAAGCAGCTTCCTCCATTAGAAAGAAAAGAAGGAAACATCAAAAAAAATATTCATCCCAACAGGAAAAAGGTTAAATGAAGGACAAGCAGGAGAACAGGTTTGTTTTTGTGGAGTTGTGGCCTGAAAAAACAAAAAAAGAGGAATCACACCCCAACTACCACACTGAACATAGCATGATAATATGATAACATCCTCTACGGGTATTAAAAAATGAATAGAAAGCATGAAAAGAGGAAATCCTTTTTCAAAAACAGCGGAGGTTGTGGTTTTTAAAGTGTCCTAGAAATAAAGGATACCTGTTGTATCTCCTACTCTTTCATATAAAACAAACAATCTGGTCGTTTATACACAGCAGGAGAACTGGAATTAAGTCTTCAAAGGAATAGGGACATATTTAGAGAGTGTTTAAACAAGAAGAGGTGTAAAACAAAGAATATATCATCTAAAATGACAACAAAAATGCAGCAAGGAGGTAACAAATCAAAATAGAATACACTGTAGAAAGGTGGGAAAATGATCTTGAAAACACTAAAATCAGAAAAACTGAAATATATATATATATAAATATAAATATAAATATCCCTGATCTCTTTCTCTGAACACTAGAGTAAAACATTCCCAAATGGGCAGCGGCTTGAGGCGGCCACAGAGATTTCTAGCCAGTGAATAAAACACATCTCCCTGGTAGAAGTCAGTGAAAGAGACGACAAAAGGCAGTCATTGTGTGGCGGACCCGAAGGCCACAAGTGTTACGGTCGTCTGAGTTTGGCTCTGTTGGCCCACAACGCTTGATTTAATTTATTAATTCAATTTTACTGGTTGGTGGTTTAACACGGGGCTTTTGGTATTCGTCATAGAGAGCCGTCTGTTGAGAAGTTTAAGATAAAGTAAAGTGAAAGAGGCGAACTTAATCCTTGTTCTTCCACTTGATTTACGCAGACATATATGGGAGTGGAGGGAGGCCCGGGGGTTAGAGTGGTTGTCTCGTGACCACAGAGAAGGTATCCTGATCCAAATCCTGGGAAGTAAGTGAGACACTCCTGCTCCTTTACAAACTACAGGCTGCTACACAAAAATAGTTCCCCTTTACTTTTGTGAATCGTCTGCTTCCATGTCCATGCTTACATCTCTGCACCGTCAGACGCCTTCTAACTCCTCATAATCCCACACTCATGTTCAACTCTTCACAGCAGCCACTGTTCTTCTGAGGTTTTGTCACATCTTAAAGGAATAGCTGAGCATTTTGGGAAATGACATACAAGCAGAAGAGCAAATTAACTATGATTATAATGTACAATTAGAGAAAATTTAAAAGACAACGTGTTAATCGATGTGATCTTCAGGGCTGTTGATAAAGATATTGTTTACCCCCCCCTTCCAGTCTTTATGCTAAGCTACGCTAAAGACGCCTTGGCTGTAGCTCCATTCTTAAAACACAGACATGACAGTGATATGCCAAAACTGTTTCCACACTATGTCAGTGCAAGAGAAACGTCTGGCTGAAGCCATAGTCACTGAAAGATGTTAAAAACTGTTGGAATTTCGTTTCCATCACAGCCCCAACACTTGAACAGCCACACTAGACAGCTGTACCTGTTCGCTGATGCCTACTAAGTGTATGACGGTGGTGATTAGGGCTGAACGCAGAACATAAATCGTGTTGCAAATACTGAACGCCTCAAATGCCTGGTAAGATTTCTATTCTGGTTTGATAGGTCCTGATTTAAAATGTGAATTTAGCCCAGTTTTAGTTTGTTTGTTTTAAGCTTTGTCTTATTTCAGAAGCACAAGCACACATCTGCTCTGCACACACTGCCTGTCCATACAGAGGCTTAACGGCACCCTCAAACCGAACTGCACATGACTGATACACTGAAGCCATGATTATCAGCCCTGTGTTTTGCTTCACGATGTACAGTACGTCTCTACAGGAACAGAATACAGTACAGACGCAGCCCACAGGGAAAAACACCAAGTGATGAAATCTGTTATCAGTGACGTGTCTGACTGCGTTTCTAATTCAGAACAGCCGGAGTCTGTTGTGAGTAAACCGCCTCCTGAAGCGACCATGCCGGTTAAAAGTGGAGTTATAGTGGAGCAGCAGACTGTGATTGTACTGGGGAGGTGAGAAATGTGTGGAGCTGTGTGAATGTTAAGTGAACGTGTGAAAGTGAAGCAGGGAGGTGCTGAAGAAGACAGACCACGTGCCGGCTCAGTCACAGAGCTAAAGATAAATACAGTACGACCAAAAAAGACAAACTAAAATAAGCTATGACAAGAACCAAAAGTACAGTTTTACACATATGGCACTTGTTGCAGGCAAACTCACTGTAAAATTACACAACTAAACTGTAACGTACATTAGAAATTATACTGTAGAATATAATTCAACAAACTGTCAGTAGAGCTGTAATGAATCAAAGTCCAAGTAATTAAAGAATTGGAGATATTCAACTGTTTGCTACGCTTAATTCTCATTAAACTGTCACCAAAATCACATCTTTTGAAAATACACAGTGCACTACTGTCACTACTGCTTCTTAGTTCAAACCAATAAGAAATCACTTGAGTCAGACCTCTGAATCTCCATTCACATCTACTATTCATCAATTTAAAGTGAAAACGAAATGGCAAATCCCTCCGATAATCAGGATACTAACTGCCGACTTCAGATTCGTTGTCTTGGAAATATTTAAGTAAGACATTTGTATTGTTAGCAAGCAAACAGCCTTTTACCTTTATTTACGATTTAATTTTCTAATTTTCTCCTATGGCAAAGCTTCCACACATTAACTCAAAGTGTTTGGTGTCACGATTTATCTGTTCACAGCTCACTAGTGTCCTCCATTTTGAACTCACAACAGTTGTTTAATTTACTGAGGAGTCAACAGGACGGCAATAGATCAGAGTGAGAGTTCCCGCTCGAGTACGAAGCGCAGTGTTGCGCTTATACACTGTGAATTTTTAATTCCAAAAGATCATGACAGACGGAATATTTAATAGTTTTCCTCACATGTGAACGGTTGTCTGAAGCTCTGAACAGAATAAGATCAGATGTTAAGATAAAAGAAGCCTCCGACATTGTGAAAGGATATAGATCATAGGTTAAAAGTGGATCTTTGTTTTGGGTTTGGAAAAAAATTCGTCAAATAGCTTTGTCACAAAGTTACTGGTGTGAATTTTGTAAAAAAAACTTTTTTTTTTTTTTTTTACAGCTACTACTTTGACAAGAGAGAAGTTGAAATGAATTAGCATTATTTTACATCTTTTTTTCTATATTAATGCAGTTGTAGATCTCCAGAAAAGGGGAAATGATACATTTTGCTGTCTAGGAACCTTAGTTCTGCCTTTCCACAAAACAATTCAAACAATGTCTGGGTATTTGATAATCAAACAGAGTGTACTTTTACTAATGACAGTAAGTATGGGTGGAGGTCAGGTGTGCTGCTGCGTGCTGGTAGCATGTAAATATTTACATAAGGACAAGTGTAAGTGGAGCATGAACACACACACACACACACTCACACACAAATGAACACATACATATTTCAACATACGAACACAGGGTTCCCTTCCTGTCCTGAATATAAGCCCCGCCCTCGATAAGGCGGCAGGGCGGAGCCTCGGACTGAGAGGGAACCAGGAAGTGGTTTCCTGCCAAACTGTCTGGTTTCTGTGTGGCAGCATTCCTGCTGTCACCACCAAACCACACCACTGCAGTATTTACACAAGTGAAACGTGAGGTGGTGTCTCATTGTGTACAGTATTACTACGCCCAGCTGCATACCACACATCGCCCAACTAACCTTGACCTGCAGTGTGATGTGTGAATACATTCCACAGTTTGATAATACACTGGCATTCCTGAACTAACATGTCAGAGACAACAGAGCATCATGACAGGAGGGCGCTGACATCCAATCCCTTATATAAAGCGTAAAAAAAACATTTAAAAAGTAGAATCTGGGTGAAAATCTGTTTAAATCAATCTACTTCTAGGTCAGTGGATGTAACCGGGGGGTCGGGACACCCACAGCGGTTGTGAGATGAATCCAAGGGGGTCACATGAGGATTAACAGGATAGAAGAGATTAAAAAAAGACATGTTCTCCAACACAAACTATGTTTTTATTTAGCTTTGGAGAAGCTTTACCTTATCACACCCCCCAGAATCATTTAATTCAACAATCTGTCAGTCAATACGTACTGTCCTAAACATGTAATGAGGGGTCATAATTCGTTACGATTCAAAACGGGCACAAACCAAGAGGTATTTTTAGGTGAAAACTCTGCCCTCCCTAATTATTCACAGCTGTAAAGACCTAAAAAGACAACATGTGAACATGGCGTGTTTGGTGTGTGATATGAACCATATACAAATTATCCCTGAACATTAACAATGGAGGGAATAAGAAGATTGAAGACATATTTTCTCTGCGTCAGTGACACAGACAAACAGCAGCACTGACCTACCCTGTGTGATCGTGATCATGATCTACCTGTCTAGGCATGTAGGTAAAACACACATAAAGACACACACATACACATACACAGACAGACAGACAGACAGACAGAGGGCTGGAAACAACAACAGCACTCAGACTGAGCTAGACTCTGGAACGAGCAAGGCAGGAAAATAACTGGCTCGAGTGCAGCAGCTCCGGTTGACGCTGCACCACTTTCACAATCAAAAGTTTCTGGGCTAGAAGATGTCATGAAGGCATCTCTGGGCAGAGAGGAGCTTCCATTTTAGTCAGTACAGCTGTCTACAACGCTTCAATCTGCGCTGCAAATCTATTGCCTTCCATTTAACACATGTAACTACCGTGATTGTACATTGAACGCTGCCATCCATAATTTGCATTCCTCTACTTGATTTGCTTTAAACTTGTTGGAGCAAACAGGTCAGTCAGCAGTAGGCCTGTCACCTTGTATTTGAAATGCTTGCTGATCTGTTGCATGGCTTGTTGCCCTCTCAGTAAACTGGGAAATTGATGTTCTATACACAGAAGAAGGAAGGAGAAAAAAAAAGGAGAGAAGTGGCTGTTTGCTGATTTTGTAAAATGCAGGAGCATTACAGTAACTTCAGCTTTCCACTGAAGTGAGGCGGTGGAGGCACCATGAATGAACAGAGCAATCAATATCAATTCTACAAGGTAGTGGAGGCTATTGGTTGCGTTCAAATTAATTAGAACAGCTTACATGTTAGTTCTCGTTCAATCTAACTTGTATTTTTTTTTTTTAAGTGACGTCAATAACTAACTGGAGAAGTCACAAGTTAAAACTGTGTAGAAACATCGGCGTGAGTTGCGCCTAATGAAGCAAGACTTTCACCGACAAGTTTCATTTGTGAAACACGCTTCTTATCTGTGGTACATGTGGATTTCAGCAGTTACTTAATGTTAGTGTTTGGCCGGGTTATCACCCCTGCAGCCTCGCACACCATCGACCCCAACACACACACACACACACACACACACACACACACACACACACACACACACACACACACTCTTACCTTTGAGCAGTGGCAAAGGCGTGAGCTCTATGGGTTTGCCCTGAGAGCGGAACTGGGACGAACTCTGCGACCGCTTCTGCTTGGCCTTCCTGACAGACTTCCGTGAAAATCCGTCCACTTTGTCCACAGATGGAGATGTGGTGGCTGCCGAGGACATAGCCCTGCTGGGAGAAACACATGGGAGGGGGCAAGCCGTTAACACAATCACACTGGACATGCCTTTAGACAGCTCTCCGTCCACCGAGGGCAGAATTATTAAACACACAATACGTCAATTTGAATGATGTTTCTGTTTGATATATTTAACTGCAGATGGAGATAATGTTCAATGCCTATAAATCAGGTGGTATTCATATAAAAACAAATGTAAGACTTCCTTTTTATCCCTGAAACTTGATTCCTATTAAAATTATGTTATCAAAGTGCCTTCAAGACTTTTTAAGACCCTCTAAACATATGGAGCCCTAATGTGTTCAATATTAAATACATAAATAAGACTTTATGAATAAATCTGACATATTAATGAACCAATAAACTGTGCAGTTACTTTAATTGAGGGTTTTATTTGGGGTTTGTTTTGATTCTGTACATTTTTATTTCAAAATAACCTTAACGAAATATCTGGAAAAAATGGCATTATCAAATAAAAACAATGACACTTTTATTTCTATACTTTTTTAGTTAATGTCACCACTCATATGAGCCAATCATATGAGCTTGAGTTGAGTTTAAATAAATTGTTAAATTATTTTACAATTTATTGGTTTATTTATATATCACGTTATTCATTAGTTTTATTTATATATTTCATTTTAAAGTATTTGAAGCTCCATAGGAATGCTAATTAAAAATGTGTCCGTTTCTTGTTGCTCAAACCACCAACAACATTTTTGGCCATTATCACGCCGCTGCACAGCCAGACGCTTTTTCATGGTAGTGATCTCATGAAAGCAAAATAAATAAACAGAAAGGAAACAAAATCCCCTCTGAGTTCTTTTAGCTATGTGTCAGTTCGCCATCGTCCAGCATTTTATTAGTCTCACAACAAACCTGTGCAGCCTCAGCAGACAGCCTCATTTTCCCAGCATGGGAGACTACTCAGCTGAGGCCTGGTTACAGTACACAAACACGCCGCCTTCCTACCTGCCAACAGACCATCACACTCAAAACACACACACACACACACACACCAAAACACCAGTGTCGACCCGCAACAATGGAGCCGATACTGCGGCGGCAGGAAGCTGAGGAAGCGTCCGCCGCTGTGTGTTTGCTGCCGATTGCGTCTGAAAAACCTTCTAACAACCAGGCTGCTCAGGCAGCGACAGCGAAGGCGAGCTGCAGCAGAAGTCACACTTTTCACTGCAAACTACTGCTGAACTGCTTTTCTGGACCACACCCCCGAGAAAACGGTTATAATGCTTGTTCATCTATATGATATATTGAAACTTTGTACTGAACAAATACACAATACAGCAGCAATAAGCCAATAAACACTGTATTGCCAGCATGTAAATATGCATACAGATATCGAGCATAATAGTGTCACATTATCACAAACAAACTTTAACCCAGTGTGCAGGTACTCTCAATTATTTCCTTTGCTGAAGGGAATTTGGTTGTCATGAACAGAAGATGAATAGTCAGGGATCACCAGAGTCATCAGGATGTATCTGCTGGGGACCAAGAACGTCAAATAGTTGAGATTATTCATGTTGGTGTCGCTACACTAGAACACGACTTACAATACTGGTATCAATATCAAAACCCATCAAACCCTACTTATAATGGAATTGATCAATAGACTGACACACACTCGCTTCGTGTCTGGCATGAGGCACTTGTCCTAGCACATCGTTGTTAGATCAATACTGAAATAGCACATCAATAAATGAGGTCTCTACAGGATTACTGTGTTGCAAAATGGCAATTAATGAAGTAATGATGCTGTGGCAGAATAAATGCTGTATTACTGTTAATGAATATAATTCTGTGACATTGTATGATGATTGACAGGCAACCAAATGAATGCACCCTTAACCTTGAATGAAATTACATATTTTCTAGGTTTGAACATTGTTGGAAATGTTTGGGATAATGTAAGTACACAACTCAACTAAATATATAACAGGTCTAGTCATTTTTAGACATTTTAATGCTTTAAGTAATTGAAGAGTTAATCTAGTTATTTTCTTACTCTCTGTGTCATTAACTTGGAAATTTAGATGTCTAGACTTTCACATGAGTTAGGACGTAAGCAACAATAAGTGGTGACACTGATGATCCAGACTAACTCAGCTGGACAACACGAAGGCCTGAGAAGAAGTTAGAACTGGTTATGTAATAAGACGTGAATGAGAGGCTGCAGGCCGCATCTCTAATGCTCTGTCAAAGTCATACAGTATGTCCACCAGGCCTCGTATGTAACAGTGGACTGAGCGGACAGAGTAAAGGCACTGGGACACACTCAGCCTTCAGGACACACACACACACACACACACACACACACACACACACACACACAGCGTGCTGCCTGAGGATATTGACAGCAGTAGCTGAGAGTGAAAGCCTATTACAAGCCACAGCTGATCGTCCATAATCATATATAGTATGCTGCAGTTTTAAAAGTGATTAATGATTGCAAAGTAGCATCATGCCCATCTGGGGTTAGAGGCCGTCAGGGTGTTGATGCAATATGACTGTAGGTGGGGGAAGATAATAATCAAGACTGTTCCTAAACAGGTGAAAGTTGCCTTATTCCTTTTTAAGGGTTAATTCTGTAGCCTATATTTACATCAGCTTGCCTTTACTAACCATGCTTTTTCAAAAGGGACTAACATCAAGGCCATTCCCAAACATATTAGGATCTAGAAAATCCTTGTTCTGTCCTTTTCCAGACCCGTATCCTGACCTGTCTACTTCCCAAGGAAACTGGTTAGTGAAAGTGGTAAGTGCCTTACTTTCCTAACTTATGACAAGTTGTCTTTATCAATGTAGTAACTATGTGATGGTTTAAACAATCGCCTCCCTCAAACACGTGACCTTTGCTGTGTGACTTACTGCCATTTACACAGAGCTTAATAATAAGCCTAATATTACACTTACACTACATGTAGTAGGCGTTAGCAGAGGCGCCTCTACTATAAAACGCTGCAGGAACCCTTGCTATTTAATCACAACACATCTAGTGATGAAACAATTAGTTGGTTAATTGATGAGTCGAGTGACAGGAAATCTAAAACTATCCAGCAAAATGTTGCAGCTTTTTTCTGTTTTGTATCATTGTAAATGAAACCTCTTCATATTGTGGACCCTTTGATTGGAGAAGACAACACAGATTAATCACTATTGGGCTCCGGGGAACTTGTGTCGGCTTCATTAGCGAACGTTAACGTCTCTAAAACCTAATCTAAGGCATAATATATGTAAAGTTACTCTGTGGATACTTTGTTTTGGATTTTCTACTACTACACCCTACAGACACAGATTCACATATGACAAAACCAATTACATGTAGATGACAAGAGAGTCATCTGTCAACACTGCTCATTGTCTTTCCTTTCATAAGCACACAGCTGTTAATGATCCATCTGTATGAAGGCCTTCTGTTGGGCATCAGTATTGTCACCAGGGTGGGAAAATACCTCCAGCCGAACACTGATCTGTCTGATCGGAGGCTGCCCGGTTAAACACCTCCACCAGCCAGTCTGGCAGGTAATTCACCATTAATCTGAAAGCCCTCTAAAATCGGTGTGGGGTGGTAAAAATAAAACTGAATACAAAGCATGAGGGAGACTGTACAGTATGAGAAGAACATTTTTAATTTCCTGCCCTAGTTGACAGTTTTGCCTTTCAAACTTTTGCACAGGAATATTCAAATATCATTCAAAGTGAGTCCCAACAGCATCTCAGCCTCAGTGTAAACACGACTAAAAACTGCAAATTGACACCTCAACACCTGTTCTCCGTTTGCTGCTGAGCCCCGCAAAGACCAGACAAAGCAGGTCAGCGCCTCTGAAAATCACCTTGACTCCGAGATTATCTCCAGTTAATGGCTTATAGTGGAAGAGCTCTGACGCACACACCTTTGTGAAAAGCAAGGTTTTATTTCTGTAAACGTAAAATCCACAATTCAAGGGGCTGCGACGGTGGTGGGGGGCGGAAGCGTGTTTTTCCTTATCTGAATTGAGGGTCTAAGAAAACAGGGTTTGACATGGAGCTGAGACAGTTAATTGGTTGATTGATTTGTTAATGGACAGAAAATTTATCTGCAACTACTTTAATACTCGATTCATTATTTTGGTCATTTCTTACAGCTTCTCCAATGTGGGGATTTGCTGTTTTTCTCTATTTGATATCATTATAAACTAAATATCTTTGGGTTTTTAAACACAAGACATTTAAAGATGTCACCTTGAACTCTGAGATAAAACAAAATAATAATTCGGTTTCACAGTAAAGTGATCAGCAGATTAATCGATAATGAAAATAACTATTAGTTGCAGCTGTAGTGTCCCTCGAATTTGACTTTCAACTAAGCAAGCAGTTGTGTGATATACTATCCTCACACGCACACACTGCAACCTTATACAACTTTCAATCTCTGCAAGGATGACTTAATACAGCCCGTCAGCCTCATTCAGCTCTGATCAAACAGACTGTGTGCTGCGCTTTAGGATGCATCTGTGAAGTTTGACATCTCAATAAGCAGCGAAGAAAACAAAATTCATCGTGAGTAAGCGACTCTCAGTCTCTGCCTGCTACATCACCAATGGCAACAATGAATATTCAACGAGCTGTCGATGCTTTTACGCTTTCGCCACCTGGTGAATGCCACCAGTGGGAACACTACAATCGGTCTCCCTCAGAAAAATCTTAAAAACGCAGAGTTGCTCCAGCTCCACTTACCTGTGTAAAGGGGCACTGGAGTCCCCATGTACAACCATCAGTTCCTCACTGTCTGTCTCACTGTCTGTCTGTCTCTCTGTCTCTCTCAGACTAGCCGGCTAATGGCGAAAACACTCCAGTGCCACCACAACACACGAGGGAGAGCAAGACTACGGCGGCTGGTCAGGCGTATGGCACCCAAGCACCAAAGCCATTCCCCTCCCATGCCTCTTACATAAGAGACCAGATGACATCCGAACAGGCTCGGGGAGGGTGGGATTAAAGAACAAGGAGGAAAGAGAGAGAAGGGGGAGGGAGGGGGGGGGGTACAGTGAACAACAGGGAGAGCAACAGAAAGGGAGGAAGAGGAGGGAGGGAGGAAAAGGAGGGGAGGGAGCTGCTGTTCGACAGGAAGTCAACAAATAGGCAACGGCAAGGCAGACAGAAAGGAGCTGAAGTGAGGGAACGCAACGCACGAACGAACGTGAGCACACACACACTGGGGATAACGAAGAGGCTGGCCGGAGGTTCTTAACGTTAAAATTCAAACACCCAAAAGCTCAAATAAATCAAACATCGCAGGATATTTGACTCAACTTTATGTTTGAATATTAGTTCCTTTACTGCAATGATGAACAAGCAGGTGGAGGACGTCTTCGCTCCTAAACTAGGGACGTGAAATCAGTTCAGAGAAATACAAAAAGCAGCTTTTAAGTCCATAAAGACAATATTTATATGCAGTCTCATATCACGATGGATTTTATCATCTACTGGGGACACATTTTGTCTGCTACAACTGACAATTTTATTTATTGATTAAATGAATCGATCAACAGTTTGCTTACCAGCTGGTTACGCCACTATATGCCATGTTTTGTTCAACCAACAGTACAAAAGATGCTGACTTTATTTGCAGGAGGGAGCTACAAAGCATCATTCACAGTGACTAAACACAAGAAACTAAAGGAAATGTTTGTTTGCTTGAAAGTTTACTCGAACAGTTAACAGACTCTAAAAAGTGCCCATTCATTTTCTGTTGATTGAGTGACTAATCAGCTCTAGATATTATTATAGTTGTAATTATGATCTGTACACATACCGAACAATTTGATATACAGGATCTGTGTTCACACCCTGGTGTCTGCATTTACAGAAGGGAGCTAATAAGCATCATTCATGATGACTAACCACAAGAAATGTCCTTCAACTAGGAGCAAATATTGATCAATTCATCTGCAGATCATTTTACCAAAGGATTCATTGTTTGCTATTATAACACTAAGAAAACCAGCCGATATTTACATTTCACAAGCTGGAAGCTGAGAGTTTATTGCATTTTTACTTGAAAAATGACTTGGATGATAATCTGACTAGTATTTTTTTTGTCAATCAATTTATTGTTGCAGCTTTGTTAATGTGCACACGCACAATCATCAGATTAAAACTTAATATCTATGGTCACATCCTGATGTTTGCAATTTACAAAAAGGATCTCATTACTCATGATAAACACAAGAAACTAAAAGAAATGCCCTGAAATCAATGTATTAACTAAGGCAAAAACCCTTTTTAACTTCGCAGCCAGGAGCCAGAACCAGGCGAGTTTCATGCCCATCGTGGCAACAAATTAGTTATGCTAAACAAAGAGGTCAGGTGGTTTAACAATTCAATTTCCTAGAGTTACTGATAAATAGATAAGTGGTCCCAGCACTAATTATATCGGTATGAATCCCAGATCAAACATTTCAAATCCTTGCACTACTCACTTCTTCAGAAACTCTCCTGTTGCCACTATTGACTGAATGCTGCAATCTGACAGCACGTCTAATCGGTGTGATTCATTCATGGGACAATTACGCTGTTCACACAGTCAAGACCAAATGAACTCAGCAACTTTAACACACACACACACACACACACACAGATAAGAAGGAGGCAGGCACTACACCAGAGTGATCATAAACACAGGAGACTTTGGATGTTAAGCCACCTCTGCTCTGGACCTGCCCTCAACATGGGGTGACATTCAAAAACCTTGAAGATGAGTCGCAGTGACAGCACCAAAACTAGGAGTACGCCCACACACACACACACACACACACACACAAACACAAACACACACACACACTGCAAATACCATCGCCTGTAATGCATAAAGCCACACCTGGCCTCTGGCACACAGCTGTCATTCATACATGACTCAGGGCAGAGGCCAAGTGGAAATAAAAGTAAAAGTTAGAGCAAGAATCTTGTCCATCTAGTCCATCGCCCCTTTTCTTCCTGTATCACTCATGGCTGTGTTTCTACCTCTCATCACCCATGTCACTACAGTGTCATTAGTGGTGATGATCTCTCTCTCTCTCTCTGACTGACTGGATGTAAACACACTACACAAAATGGTGAAACTATGTTGGCCTGCACAAAAAAAACAGGACCGAGCTGGGACTCGGTCAGACACAAGTATCCCAAGCCCCCTCAAAGTTCATACCAGATTATCACCACACATTTGACAGTTGGCTTCAACTTGACAGCACAGCTCAGCTCCCCTCGGACCAACAACATTTCCTCCATGAGGATTAAACACCGGCATTCACTGTCAGGACCGGCTGCCTTCCCGAGCCTCAATAACACAACAGAGATCCCAGGTTTCATGTCACCCAGCCACGGTTATCAGCTCAGCGGGCCGTCGGCTGCTCGGGGTCGGAGAGAAGCAGGAGGTTTGGGTGAGTTTGGCCATGTTGGGCCTCGCGGCGGCGGCGGCGGCACGAATATTCAAAAACTTGACAGCAGCTCTCCGCCGTTAGCTCCCCGGTTAACCGTTACAAAGGACCGGACTCACGGACAGCTAGAGGCCTGCTGGGCGCGGAGGGGACTCTGGGAGACTGTTGGAGAGAGGACAGTGTTGTTTTTTCGTCAAAGCTGCGAGGTTTTATTTCAGAAAACGGCGTTTTTCTTTTTTCTTTTTTTTTTTTTTTTTTAAGTAGCCGGCTAACGTTAGCACCGCGGCTAGCGCGGGTTAGCTCGAGGGGAG
The DNA here is from genome assembly GCA_031216445.1 of Lateolabrax maculatus. NCBI lineage: Eukaryota > Metazoa > Chordata > Actinopteri > Acropomatiformes > Lateolabracidae > Lateolabrax > Lateolabrax maculatus. The sequence continues at coordinate 23,847,454 of CM062205.1, forward strand.
CGTGCAGGGCTCGCGAGCCGCCGGCCGAAAACACGAGACTCAGGTGAGAAAACCTGCGTGGATCCGAGTATTCACAGGTGGGCCGAGAGGGACGACGTTACCTGGGCGGGCTCGGGCGGTCAGCCACCGTCCCAGGTGTAAATACAAGGGGGGAGGGGAGGAGGGGGGCAGTGCTAATGCTGCTACCGTTAGCTCCTGCTCAAAGACTGACAGGTTTGGAAACACACACCGACCCGAGACCCGAGTCCCGAGTCCCAGAGAGCCGAGACCCACACCCGAGACCCCGTCCAGAGTCCCCGGCCCCGTCCCGAGCCCCCGTCCCGTCTCCCCGACAGGCTGCAGCCGACCGGGCGGCTGTTAGCCCTCCGGTCGTGGTACTTTACCTTGATCCTTCGCGGTTCGCAGCGGAGACGGCGGCGAGGAGTTATCCTGTGTCGGGGAAATGTGCCGGGCCAAGTGTTGGGCTACCTCCAGCTCGGTGCACACAGCCTCTCCCAAGCAGCGGCGGAACAGCAGGAAAATCTGGCCTGAGACAGCCAAACCCACGAGTACCCTTTTTTTTTTTTCCTTCCAACGGAATAATCCTCAAACTCCCATTAATGACCAAATACGACCGTGTAAAACGATTAAATTAACGCAATTACATTCCCGTTGCTGATTCAGCCGCTTGTCTTCCCCAAACCCCTGGATTTTTGGTGTTTTCCTCAGCTCGTTTATGATTCGGGGCTGTTTCTTTTCACCCTATTGTCAACACTGCTGGGCTGAGACCATGGCACACATAACAGACGCGCACCGCAGCGTGCTGGACGGGTTAAGATCGACGTGCGACGGCGATTGGCTGCCGCGGGCGGAGCGCGGCGTTCTGATTGGCCGGGAGGCGCTGTCAGTCACGGCGGAGGGAAACGAGGCTCCGGATTCCGTCGGTTAGGTGGAGGAGAAGGGACAAGGAAAGAGATCGGGGCAGAAACGCAAAGTGCCGTGTGTGTGTGTGTGTGTGTGTGTGTGTGTGTGTGTGTGTGTGTGTGTGTGTGTGTGTGTGTGTGTGTGCAGACTCTCCGCCACACAGCGTGCTGGAATGAGGCTAAACCTGTCCGAGGCCCAGCCCTGCACTTTTTTTGTATTCTCTGTAGCCGCACTTTGACGGCCGGTGCGGGCTGCGGCTCCACGCGATGCTCCGGCGCTGCGTGAAGCACGGGCGGATTTTTACACGCAAGCCCCGAGATTAGAGAGGGAGGAGAGTTACATAACTATAGTATATAGGTCTACTATGAATACAGCTACTGCTACAGCACGTCCATGGGCGTTCATATAGGGGGGGGGGCAACTTGTTCCCTTAGAATAATTGTTGTGGTTGTTTTTGTCCATAAATAAAACTACAGTGTTCATGCATATAGAGAATGGAGAAAAAACATTATAATGTACTATAATAGGCAATATGGCCATTTGTATTATTATTACTGATGCATTAACATTTTAATATTATAGCTGGCAGCAGGGGAGCTACTTTTATCATATTTTATATTTTATTTTGAAGTTTTAAAGTATTAAAGGGGTAGTTCAGATTTTTTGAAGTGGGGTTGTATGAGGTATTTATCCATAGTCTGTGTGTTACCTGCAGTAGATGGCTGTCGGTGGGCAGACAGTTTGGAGAAGCAGGCAGCTGCTTTATAGTCACCAGCTATGGATAACTACATCATACAACCCCATTTCAAAAAATCTGAACTACCCCTTTAATGTGCAAAGTAATTATAGATGCTAAATAACTGCTGTGGAGTAAAAAATGGAACATTTCTCTATGAAACATTGTGAAATAGACGAAGCGTGAAACAAAAATATTCAGGTAATGTACAAGTAGTTCAGAATTGTATTTAAGTAAACTGGGGAAATAACAAAAGTTGTTATTAGTAGATTTAAAAATCCTAAAAATGTTAGAAAGGCTCAGTTCAGACCAACACAATATAAAGCTTTGGAAAAATATCACTACTTTCTAAACATCTGATTGTAATTTGCAGTGAAGTCATGAGACGAAAAGGGTTAAAAATGTAAACTTTATTTTGGAAAATAAATGCATCATGTAAATAATATATTTAGAAAACAATATATAAAAAAATAATTAATTTATATTTTAGTATACTTTAAACATTAGCAGGTGAATTCATGTATTTTTTTTAATGGAGTTGATTTTTTTGTGATCTTTCCAAAAATGTAGTCACATTAGTCATAAAGGGATCATTAAAAAAAACACTAAACTCCCTTAAAATACCTGAAAGACTTCACTGGATTTTTACTTTTAGTTTTACTGTTTAATTGTTTCAAAAATGCATAATTATGTCTACTATGAGGGGTAAAATATTGGATATTTGCTTTAATAATCTAATAATGACTCACGTAAATATTTGTTTTCTTTCATTATAACAAGGTGCAAACTTTGCTGAATAAAAACCACGTACACAGATCACTTAAAGTCTTTAATGTCTCTTTAATGTCTCTGTGAATAAGATTTTGCAGGAAACACAGAAACACAGAAACACTCTCCAACTCTGAGGACTTGACGCAGCAGCAGCAGTCCTCCAGCTCAATGAATCACAGCAGCTTTAAAAGAAAAAATATTACAACATCAAAATGTCACAATAATGGACACCATGATAAATTGGTAAAAATCTTAATTTAATAATGGAAATATCAGAGAAACCTCGGCTGTGCCCAAATTTCACACCAAGTATACAGCAGGTGCTTTACATTAACATTCACAGGATTTTGTATTTCTCAGTTAGTATTCAAGAAATCGATGTTCTTCGTTGTTTTTACCAACAATTAAACAAAGAGACAAAAAATATATATAGATTTGTTCCAAATATTGAATAATTTCTTCTCTTCCTGGTGATGCCTGGAGTAGTTCGTCTGATTTCTTTGTGTGTTGCATTTAAAGGAAAAAAAATCCATCAACAACTCGCTCAAAGATCAAAGGGATTTCGTCTGCGAACACAGACTTTTTGTCAATTTTCCAGCGTGAACATGTTTCATAGCACTAGTGCTGTGTGTAGAATGGAAACAGGGTTGGTTCAGGAAGAGGGAGATCCTGTTTCCACCTTGTATTAATGTTTGAGCTGGAAATCTTATCTGGATCAGAAAAAAAAACGCAGGATAACGCAGGTGTTGATACCTGCAGAAGACTCTGTGCAGACCACACCTGAATGTGGCCTTCTGCTTCCCCTTTTTCTGGCTCTACCTTCCAGATTTGCATAAAGAGATCCAATCGCAACGCGTACTTATACCAGACGCAAATGTATGGCAAAGGTCGGCGGATCGGATTTCACTCGTTTCCAGATCACGTGGTAACACCAGGTGTAAAGGTTACGTTTCCTGTCAAGAAAATGTGTCCCGTCTCTGAGGTGGGTAATAAATAACACGCTAGATCAATACTTCCTGGCAGCGCAGCACTGTTTCTATTGGCCGAACGGCGTCTTGGTTAAGCCGCCTTCTTTTCTTTTTGGTAACCGTGTTTTTTATGCGGCCTGGATTTGAGTCTCAAAGCTGATTCGCTCTTCATGGACTCCCTTTTCCCCGTCGTGAGCTCCTCCCCTCCTGGTTTCCACAGCAACAGCTGAGCATCCTCTCCCCCGGTGACCAGCGCCTCCCCCGCTGCGTCCCACAGGAAGCAGCGCACCGTGGAGGCGTGGCCGCCCTCCAGGCTCCTCAGCAGGCGAAGCCCGCCGCCGTCGCACTCCATCAGGTGGAGATCTCCACTGTTCTTCCCCCCGACCACCAGCAGCTTCTGGGCCTCCTCCAGCCACCTCCCCCCCACCAGGTAATCCACGCCTCCGCCGTCCGCCAGCGGAGTCAGGCTGCGAGCGTCGGCCGTGCTGAAAATGGTGAGCGGCTCCTCCGTGTCCAGGTGACCCAGATCCCACAGGTGCAGCCCCTCGTCGTGGCTCAGGCACAGCAGCTGGGTGTAGTCGGCTCCGGACCAGCAGACCGAGCCGGCAGATGATTCGCTGTTACAGGTGGCCAGCAGCGCCTCCTCCTCCGCCCCCCGGCTCAGGTCAAAAAGATTAACCAGCCCGTCTGTGGAGCTGGACGCCAGGCGGTCTTTGTCTCGAGGGTGGAAGCGCACCTGTGTGATGTCGTCACTGTGCGACTCAGAATACACCCCGAGAAGCCCGTCGCCCGGTTTCCTGACGTCCCAGAAAACCAGGAAGCTGTCTTCATCGTTCACCTGCTCTGTGCCGGCACACAGGAGCGCGTCGCCGCAGCTCAGGTCGAAGCTGCAGTAGTTATGTGATGGGTCACTTTTAAACATCTGGGCTGCCTCTGTCCCGGGGCGGCGGACGTCCCACCCCCGGACCGTCCCGTCAGCAGAACCAGAGTACAGGAGGTCAGGGGAGGCGTGGGAGAAAACGACCCCGCAAATCGGCCCGCTGTGGCCCCGAAACTCTCCCGCCCGGTTGAGAGTGTCCTTGTTGTGAAGGTGGACGGTGAAGTTGGAGCAGGACACGGCCAGCAGGCCGGCCGGCTGCAGGGCGACGTCCAGCAGGTAGGTGGGCTCCTCTGGGAGAGACCGCCGAGCGATGGACAGACCTTTGAGCTTCTCCTCCAAACCGTCCATGGCAGCTCAGTCATCCAACCACACTGAACAGGAAGAAAAAAATCTATTTAAAGATGCTTCTTGTTACATCTAGTGTCTTCAAACTCTTGGAGAAACAAACAACTTATACAAAGTGAAAAAGAAAACAGCAACTGGTTAAAACGCCGCCTCCTCTTCTATGGCAAGACTCAATTCAAAATACTCATCTTTTAATGTATCCTTTCTTATTGGTTAGTTATGTGCACATTAGGACAAAACTTTTGATGTTTTAGGAACCATTAAAAAACATTTTACAATTCGGCATACATTCAGTACAACAATAAATTATAATTAACCACTATTTAGCTCTTTATTCCCACCGATTTATTCCACCTCAATTTATTGTAATTTGAGAATTTATCACATAACGTGTCGTTTGTTGGATGCAACCTCTGCCGAATAAGGCACAGCACAATACTCAGTTGCAAAGATCACACGTCGCATTAATGTGATATTTCTTATTTGCCATTAAACAAAGAATCAAAAATATGCAGATTTTTAAATGGACTCTGGGTTTGACAGCTTCGCTTCTGAGAGATTGGAGCAGAAACCGGGTCACACTGAGGCTTTAAGTCCGTCAGTGTGGTTGTGTGTTACGTGTTGTTATTCATGTGTAACCTGTTGTGTTTTTAACTTACCTACTTGTTAGAAATTTCCAGAAATTAAGGAGAAAACAACCGTGAACTTTGTCGACTACTTGGACACGTCGGTCGCCATTTTGGACAGAAACACTCTGACGGTATTAAAAACTATTTTAACATTAACGTTAATCAAAAACCTCGTAAAAAGCACCGATAATATAATAAGACACTACTTCTGCTCCAACACGCATGGAGGACACACTGTGTCACAATATTTACAGCCGGGTCGGAACCCTTCCGTAATAAAAGGTTCCGCTGTTGGAACAACCCTCAGATACCGGACGTTCAATTTATTATCATTTAAAAATCATTCTGCCTTCTATATACTTTACTTTAATTTGTTTTCATTCAATTGTATTGTACTTTACTTTATTTTGGAGGGGTGTTAACATAAGTGTTTCCCCTTCAGTAACAAATATTTATAAAATGTGTTATAAACTTTGTTTAAAGACAAAGGAAAGAACAGCAGTGTTAAAATAATTTAATTACTTTTTATATAGGAATACTCATTAATGTTTTTTTAGATATATATTTGACACATACCAAGAATTTACTGAACAATTATTGTTGTAACTTTAAGGAAAGTCTTTAAAAGTCTTTCCATATGTTTTTACAGTATCTCTTAACAGGGTAAAGCTTCATAACTAATGACAACCAATATAAAACAAAAATATTCCATCTTCTGTTCAGAGAAATGAGAATTGTTCTTCGAGTTTGCATGAAAAACATCTGGAACAGCATTTGCAGCATCATTTTGTATCAGACTGCAGCTAATGATTATTTTCATTCTGGATTAATCTGCTGATTATTTTCTCCATTAATCGATCGGTTGTTCGGTTTGTTAAATGTCCAACGTGACGGCTCTCGGCCGGAGGTTCAGTTCCAGGTGTGAGGCCTCAGCCGTCCAGCAGGTGGGAGCAGCAGCTTGCACTTTCTCTGAGTAAACGAGGCCTTAAAGCTGTTTGAACTGAAGCTTTCCAGCTGACCCAAATCTGAAGTGGCACAGTTCAGTCGCACAGACACAAATTAAATCAAACCTCGGTGTTTCAAGGAAGATCCTCCAGACTGACTCTGAAACCTTTATCACTGTCTGAACCTGTGGAGGCTTTTACTGCCATTTCAGTCTAGAGATACGCAAGTGAAGACACATGATTTTGGGTTTTATTTCATTCTGTAGTCGGCACACTGTCCGAATGTTGAAGTTCAAACCTTATTTATACTAAAATGAGCTTAAATCTGTTTAAATTGTCTGTTAAAGCCAATTAACATGGAACTGTTGTAGTAATGTTACTCATTCTGTGAAGAATTAGGAGAATCCTGTGCAAACACAGAATAAAAATGTGTGATCCTGTAAATCCAGAAGAGAGAAGGTGTAATCACTGAGTTTCCTGTAGTAAAAAATCTGCCAAAAACCTTCCTCAGAGTCAGAAGTAAATCTCACTGGTGGGTTTAAACATCAGTAGGTGGACTTTGGTCATGTGTTTAAAGGAAAAGCCTTTAACACAGTCCCCGGATTAACTTTTAACCCCCAATTTAAAGATCAGGATTTGGTCTCAGTAAAGCAGAAGAGTCGAACAATGAAACATTTATTTTTCTAAGTGAGATAATCTTGTATTTATATATATTAAATGTAGTCTGACCTGTTTTGAGATTGGAGGATTGAAGGCTGCATAAAGAGTCACTGTTATGAGACACAAGAGACATGCCTGTTAAAGAGCCTCTGACACTTATTTTAAGCTTAAATGTCAAGAAGAAAACGTGTTTGGTTGGACTTGGTCGAACTCTTTTTCCTTACCGTTAAATCAGTTCTGAGAGATATCTTTGGGCCCCAGTTTGTGCCTCTCGCGTGGAAACATTCACTCGACTCACAGGCCACAGTTTGTGATTCTGCAGATGCATGCAGGTTGTTGAATAAGACTTTCTACTAAAACTGTTCACATAATTGTTCTGTTCTTATTCCCTGGCGAACATTTTGATGTTGTTGATGTAACTATTTAGTTTTTTGCTGTCAACAGATATTTTTCATCACAGTTTTTCGTTCACAGAGTATAAGGATCGCTGGCAGGAACGTCACAATTTGAACTTGATGATGGCGCCTAATGAAAAGTCAGAGGATCAGTGAAGTATCAGGATTCAACCTCTGGGGAACAATTTAGGTGTGGGACAAATGATCCATACCACGATACAGGAAACTCGCAAGGTGCTTAAATTTGGTGAACTTGACTTGTGAATTGGTTTTGGAAATCATCTTGACTGTGACCTTTCCAGCATCACGTGTGCCCGGTGAGTTTCGTGAGCAACTTGTGCAGTTTGTGTCTGTTAATAACCAGGATCGGGTTTTAAGGGTACCGACCGGATTATGTTGGTATTACTGAGTACCGATTCACATTAAATCAGTCGGTGCCAAATCTCGGTACCTGAGAACATCTGGGAGAGAGAGAAGGCGAAGCTGGAGGATCACACTGAAATTCTTTATAACAATTCAGCTAAAACAGTTTGTGAGATTTTTTAGTATGTCGGAAACCTTAGTATGAAACCAATAGAGAGTGAAGTACCGAACAAAGGAACCGTATCGGTTCAAATGTGAACGATGCTCATCCCTACAAATAACCAACGTATATAAGCAGCCAGCCAACGATGTGAAAGTTCTGTCTGTTAGTTTCCTCCAGTTTCTCTCCTCTTCCTTCCTCTCTAGTCAACTTGCCAGCAATGTGAGTTGACATCCGGCAGTTTCTTAATGCTGGGGACCCAAACTGTACATCTCCAACATAAAACTTTGGAGTACTCAACATTTCCGAGTTCACAATGGGGCTCTTTAGGCTGGCCAACAGACTGAATTCATCAACAGAAGTCATAAACATGTTAAAACCCCTCAGGATCAGCCTCATGTTGAGTCTGAAGATTTTTTGCGGCGATCTTAAAACAAACCAGCTCCATCCACCTTTGCTGCTAAGAGACGAGAGGCTCCAGCTTCACTTCCTGCCAACAAACTGACAAAGAGATGGAAGAAGAAAAAACCTAAACATATTCCTTTAAGCGTCCCGTCCATGTTGGGCTCAGCGGCTGCAGGTGACTTCAGTCCAGCCTGAGTGACTCAGTCATTTCCCATAAAACATTCACAGTCCTTCTGTTGACACGCCACCGGGCACAAGAGAAAAAGAAGAGAAAACAAAGAAAAGTCTTTAATGTTGGTCTGCAGGCCGTCTCCTCTGCTGCAGCTCTGGCAGAGACGGCTGGAAAACTGGTGGACTCACCAGCTCACCACATCACCACGTCTCCTCATCACCATCTGTGGATGAAGAGCAGCTCTGCAGCAGCAGGAACAGACAGAAAACCCTCGTGTCACCCACAGGAGCTTCAAATAAAGCCTCAGCAGGGGTGGACAAAATAACACCAACGTGTACAGAAAAAAGGAAAGCTCTTAAACTTTGAAGTGACTCCTGAAACTGTTTCATGATGTCGAGAGTTTTTCCAGACGGATTCTTTTAACGTCTTTCTGGTTTCTGCAGCTGCAGTTTGGTCACAGATGGTTCAGAGGTCTGTCGGCTCTCTCACCATCTTTACATTTACTCAAGTATTTAAGGCACTTGAGTATTTCCATTTCATTCTACTTTCTACGTTTCAGAGAGAAACGCTGGACTTTTACTCCACTACATTTGAAACCTTTAACTACTTCACAGATTCAGATTAATACAAAATATAATCAACTCATAAATGATCATGTATTGTTATAGATTACTGTAAACATGTTAGACACATGAATGCGTCACTATCTGTAATAATATAATATATAATATTCTGAAATGAGCCATAAAAAGCACTTTTACTTTTGGAGATACACTTCAGTTTCAAACAATTTAAATTTATTATCCACAATATTCTGATCAGCTATGTTAGTTAATACTTCCACCTTGGATGTATTCATGTAATAAGAGCAGAGTTTAGTGTCTCTGCCGTGAACATTAAAACATTGTGTATATTTAGTTTAAACTATGTCAGCTACATGCTATCTACACAGTATTGGAGTTAAAAAAAGAGCAGCAGGTACGTTATTTTATTTTATCATCGTTTTTATTTCAGTTAATTTCACACAAACAATCAGACAGAAATCGATTCTCATTTTGAATCAAATCCAATGATAAAATCTGCAGATATAAAAAAATACTGTGAAAACTGCATAAAAAGTCCTCCGACGTCCACGTGTTCAGGACACGACCCAACGACTCAAAGTGGTTGTTCTACGATGAAAAAACAAGGGAGATACGAAGAATATGACACCTGCTTTGACAGAAAGATTACCGACGAAGCTCGGAAACTTTTCGTGCGATTGCGAACTGAGAATTTTTTTTCCTGAAATGGATCCGTGGCGTTTTGAGACGAAACCACTTCAACCGAACAACTGAATTTATCTGGTTTTGGACAAACATGCAGTGAAAATATGCAAATATGACCAAAGGTTAAAATCAAATACTTTTTAAATAGTCAACAACAGTGACGCACTTGTTGCTGATTTGAGTGAAGGCAGAAATTAACGAGCAACATTGTGGGAAACTAAAATCTGGTTTGAATTTACAAAACTTCAGTCATTAATCCCATGTTTCCTCCCTGCAGGGAAACATTAATGCAGCTACAAAGTGCAAAAAGGCAACACGACAAAAGAATAAAAACTAGTTTTTTACGTGAAAGCTAAAAAATGCCCTTTTCCTGGACAATAAAGGCACTAAAGGGAAGCGTGGATCCGACTTCAGCCAACTGAGCTACAGATACAGTTAAACCACTTAATATTTGGTCAAAGAAAGAAAGAAGGAAGTCTCTGAGATCCAGCAGAAAGAGAAGAGACGACCACATGTTCATGTTGTCCTTTCTAAACGTTCCTGTGTGCCAATTATAATTCATGCTTTTACCGACTAACTCCCTCCTGTCGTCGGGGAGTTTCACCGAGAAATTTGGTCTCATTACAAACACACTTGGGAAATCTAACAACATAGATTTAGGATTCTGTCAAAATTTGGGATTATAACGAATCCAATTACAAAGAATAATCCTTGGATTTTAAGATTTTTTGGGACTGTAACAAATAATTTGTTATTACAACAAACAAAATCTGAGATTCTGTCACGATAAATTTTTTTTAACAAATTTGGTGATTTTACATTTTGAATCGTAACAAAAAACATTTGAGGAGATTATCACCAGTAAAATGTAAGACTCAATTTTGAGTTTGGGGATTAAAACACATTTCAAAAGTGAGCTGCACCAAATGTTTGGATGACAAAAATCACAAAATCTTGGGAGCGCAGATTAAAATGAGTTGATTCTGACGGTGCTGTAACAATCAGGAGTTTAAAATGTGTCACATTTAGTTGATTTGGTCAATTGTAATAAAGGTTAACGGACATTAACCTGAACAACTTTCTCCTTCAGACGACTCTGCTTCACCTCGGTATGAAATAAAATCCTCCATTAACCCAACACACACACACACACACACACACACACACACTCCCTGACTCCAAGAAAATACGTAAATTTAACACTGAAAATACGTATTTTTAAACTAAACTCCTCTAACAAGCGTCTCCATACTTTGCAGATATTGAGAAAGTGACGTTTGAAACCACAGGATTAACAGAAGTTGTGTGTTTTGTCGATGAATCAAAAGGCAAAGAAGCGAACAGGGATAAACTTTCTGTTTCACTGGATCAGAGGAAACCGCAGTCAGACAAAAAAAACACACTTCAACAAACAGAAAAATGTCCGTGCACGAGGAAAGGCCACAGGAAGTGAAAGGAGCCGGGCAGCGGCCAATCACAGCCTGACCATCGCTCAGGTGAAGCTGGTCGGCGAGCAGGTGAGGCCCAAGTTCAGGTTTAAAACGGCTGCTTCAACGTGACGAGCTCTGGGTTTGAAGCTCAGAAAGTCACAAATCTGCTCGTTCCAATTAACTCAAAAGTTCACAAAAAACTGAAACTACAATAATCAATGAATCAGCAAAATGTACTTAAAGTGTCAAAAGTAAAAGTACTACTTTTTCTTCTTCTGGGGGGTTAAACCTACAACAGTGCATCATAATCGATTAGATTGATTTGATTTTACAGTTTTTCTTCAGTAATCAGTAAATGCAGCAGAAATATCCTTGTTTAAGTCATTTATGAAGGAAAAATACCAAATGTTTGGTGGTTGAAGCTTCTCAAATGTGAGGATTTCCTGCTTTTCTGTGTTTGACATTGTTGTTCATTAAATATTTTGGGGTTTTGAAATGTTGCTCGGACAAAAGAAGCCATCTGACGACGTTATATGAAGCTCTATGAAACTTCTGAGGAAACGTTTTTAACGGTTTTCTGACGTCTTATAGACTGAACGACTAAACTGAAACTCTTTTTTAAATCAAAAATGAAAATAATTGTTAGTCGCAGCAGTAATTAAAATACAGAAAAAAACCCAAAAGTGCCTTAAAGTTTCATGTGGTTACCACAGAGGCTGAATACTTAAAATTCCTCTTACCGACGAAAACAACAAGACTTTATCTGCCAGAAACATCGTGTTGGATTTCATCAGATTAACCTTTGGGACCAACTTCACCCTTTCTGCCCGGCTCGGGGGGGGGGCACAGTGCATTCTGGGAACAGTGCATTCATATTTGGACAGTACCGTACACAACAACAACAACAACAACAACAAACAAACAAACAAACAAACAACCGGTCAGCTGGCAGCACTGAGGGAAATTAAGACTTGTAAAGTTTGTTTTTCCTCTGGACTTTGTTGGTCTTCGGTTCAGAGGTGAAAGGTCACCAGCAGAGGGCAGCAGCACCTGAACGCACCGCCAGCTGGTTAAATAAAAAAACAAAAAACGGTCCCTTTAAAAGTGCCCTGGAGCAAGGCACCTGACCCACAACCAGATGTTCAGTCCTTATCGCCTCGAGGAAACAAAGAAATGTTGAATATTGTGACAATCTAACCAAGTGGGAGAGATCAATAATAATAATCACAATATTTTAGAGAAAAAAGAAAGAAAAAACATCTCAACACAAGGTCCACTTACAAGATTTCAAGACATTTAAATTCCAAAGATAAGTTTCAGACGTTTAAAGCTCATTCTTGATCTTGAAAACAAACAAGAATCATGTGATCTGAGTGAAACCTCCAGATACTAAATGGCCCAAGTCGAGAGACGATCCACTGACAACTGGTCATAATTCTTCAATAATCAACTTCACGGGATCCTTATTAAAACTGTTTCTTTATAATAAATTAACTCAAATATCAATAATGGCCTTTAAAGATGCAGCATCATTTGAGCGACACTTTCAGCCACATCTCATGGTCTTCATCAGTCGACACACTGAGCAAAAAGCTCCGGAAAAGACTATAAAGACTATAAAGTGGATCATGTGTTGAAACGAAACTTTCATGGTCAAACAAAAAAAGCTTGTAAGCACAATTTTGTGAGTGATGACGAGGGTTAGGGACAGAACACACAACAACACTTTGCTGCTGCTGCAAAACACATAACTGACAATGACACATCAACGGTCACATGGTCCTCGAACCCCGACAGGACGTCCTGTTTGATTTCAAGGACACGAGCGTCCATATAAAAGTCTTCATTTAAAGCCTATTGTCACTTCTTATTAAAACGTAAAGCAGGCAGAGGAGGGCAAAAGAAAAACTCCTCCTGGTCAGATTGGTCCAGTCGATCAGCGAGTCCAGGCTGAAGGTTCAGGGGGAGTTCAGCGGTCCGAAGGTTCGTTCATTATCAGCTGTGGAGCGGGAGGTCGACGGGAGGAGAGACACGTGGACGCTGAGGACGCCGGTTTTATTATTACAACCTCTGCTTCAGTTTACTTTTTCTATGAACTGTTTCTGGAGGAAAACCTGCAGATGTTTGTGGAAGTTAACCACTATTATACAAGATTTTGAAAACATTTAATTAGTTTTTCTTCTTGTAAATCTGTATTCTTGTTCTGTGCTAGAACAGGAAATCTTACATAAATAAAATGTGCAATGGTTGTATAAAATCACCAGTAAATTACCACAATTGGTCCATTTATAGTAAGAAGATTTAAAAGCTCTGGGGCCATATGCATAAATCTCTGAGTACGTTTACAACTAAATATGGCAGAAATATGAACACGTATTCTTTTATCGGACGTATAAAACCACTAATAACATGTTTACATACAAAGAGGAAGTGTGTCCCCCCCCCGACATGTTGCATCGGGGAGCTTGTTTATTCGTGCGACCTGATATTGAAAAGACTGAACTGAGCTGGTGTTGGATTGTAAAAAACAAGCCAAATAACATCAAGTTTATAAATGGTATAAAATTCAATATAGCTTTGATACTGTAGCAAAACATCATAGATGAACGATTCCTTTTTATTTTCCCTGCTGCGATCAGGGAAACAAACATTTAAAGTTTTATAAAACGTATTGCTGAGTTCTATCTGTGTTTTATGTTTATGTTATTACAGCTGATCTGTGAAGCCGGACTGACACATCTGAGCTACAATATCAGACTGATCAGCTTCTTATGACTTGTTTCTGAACAATATAATTATTATTGAAATATTTTCAGAAAAAAATTGTAATATTTTTTAATATATTTAATCAAATGAGAAAAAAGTTTTTAGAATTTTAAGACTATTTTGAAAATTATTATCTTTTTCTCTGAAAATTACACCTTTTTTTAAAAGTCTGGTCTACCTCCCGTAAGAACACTTTATATTATTTTTGCCGTCCTCCCTTCATCACCTTGACCTCCCTCCGTCAGCGCTCCACACGTCTTCCCCGCTGAGAGCAGCGTTATCTCCGCCGCCTCCTCCCTGCTGACACGAGCAGATGAAACTCCAACAGGAAGTGGCTGCCATCGAGAGCATCTTCAACAGGAAGTCTGTTTACAGTGTTAGAAAAAAGTGGACAGATCCCCGTCATCCTGACAACTTCATAGATACATAAAAAAAAAAAAAAAATTTCCCAAACAAAGTGACACTTCCTTCCTTCCGGATCGTACAGTATGTGCCGGGTCATTGCTCGTTCACAGGAAAAGCAATCAATCTCAGAGCAGAGAAGAGACAGAAACAGTCAACAGACAGAGTGGGAAGAGCCCTTTAGGAAAAGACTGTACATGTGCCGTCAAACACCTCGAAAATGAAAGTTCAGGAACTTTAAACCACAGATGTGTCCACTCCGGGGGGGGGGGGGGGGGTCAAAGGTCAGAGGGAAACCTTTCACCATCAGCATAAACTCTCATACAGGAATGAGGAATCACAAAATCAGAAGGATCTTATTGCTTTGAGACAAGCTTCCTGACAAAGAACCACACAGAGTTTAATCAAGAAGACGATCAACAACAAATTTATCTGCAACTATTTGATCGATTAATCATCAAAACGCCTTTTAACTTTTATATCATTGAATATCTTTGGACTTTTTGTCAGCCTAAGTAAAACATTTTTCATCGTAGCAATTAAAATAAAAAAAACGTCCTTGTGTGGTTCTATGTCTGAACTCTTAATAATTATAATAATAATAATAATAATAATAATAATAATAATAATAGCATTAATAAAATTGTAAATTCTAAGACACAGGTAATTTATCAGTAGCGATCGGTGGCGTTTTTAGTCTTTCAGAGGCCACTGGTCAACGTGAATTAAGCTGGTAGAGGAGGAGTGGGCGTCTGTCGAGCAGTCGCAGGGTGTCCTGGGATCAGCAGGAGACTTTTGATTTGACTTGAAATAAATCTTAAGAACAGAACAGAGAGAAATCACTCAGGTAGAACTGATAACAGCTGAGGCCAAATTTAGCAGATTTCCCGGCCTTCAGGAAAGTCGTGAGCTCCTGGTTCATCCTTCCTGAGCCCAACCTGAGCCAACGATGGGGGAAACGGAAAAACTGATAACATGTCAGCATCTAGATCAGTGTTCAGGCTTTAAATCACTTCATCCCCAACCGAGGGACTGAGGAAACAGGCTCTGGGTGGGGACAACTGATAACAGCATTAGGTGAACACTGACTGACCAGGTAATGAGCTCACGTCCAATCAGGAGAGCTGCATGTAGCTGAAGAGCAGCGGGACCAGGAAGAGCACGTTGAAGCCCACCGTGCCGTAAACGATGTAGCGGTAGGGCAGCTCCACCTCCATGTGCTGCCTGGCCTTCCTCACGTCGTCGCTGGGCACCCCGAACACCCGGCAAACCAGCGGGATGGTGACGGCCTTCATCAGCGCCCGCGTGGCCACCAGCACCAGCACGCCCAGGAAGAGCCGCAGCACGGCCGCGCCCACCAGGCCGGCGCTGAAGGCGGGCGTGGGGAAGGGGAGCTGGTCCGGCGACGGGTCAGGCAACAGACCCAGGAGGTGGTTGACGTGGGAGGCCAGGGCCACGCCGGCGCCCGTGCCCAGGATCTGAGCGGTGTCGCCCCGCGAGGTGCTCCAGGTGTCCAGGGTGAAGGAGAAGAGGCCCAGGCCCAGGTGGAGGGAGATGATGATGAGCGGGGCGTAGCGGCAGGTCAGGTTGAAGCCGTCGACCAGGTCCAGAGCCGGCAGGAAGACCAGCAGGATCAGGACGCTGTACAGGAAGCCGGCAATGACGTCCTGGAGGACAAACAAACAGACGGTTACAGTTACAGTATTTATCTGACCGTTAAAGTCGTGTTCAGGAAAACTGAATAGTCCGTATAGAAACAGAGGTTATGACTGCAGGGCCCATATTTATCAAATTTTCGCAAATTACACTTACAAACAATCTAAAGAGCAACTCTCAAGCAAATCACATGATTAATCACATGAATAAGCAGGAACAACCAAACAGGCCCCAGTATTAAACCGACCCCTGCTGAACTGCTCTTACATGTAGGACTATTTTTAAGTCAAAAGAACTTGATGCATATAAAGCTTTTATCTATTATCCTCAGGTTTGTGAGCAGCAGTTTAAGTGAAGGGTTTTCACTTCTATCCAAACATTTCACAGGCGTCACCACAGAGAATATCCTCTGACGTCCGACCTTTACCCAAACCCGGGCTCACGTCCTGCTCAACCCGAGTGCACACACAGCAGGGGTGAAGTCTAACAGAGCATTTGAATAATAAAGACTTCTGTTATGTAGATATGCTTCTGTGCATTTCCTGCTGATGGATAAAGGAAGTTACAGAGTGTTGACAGGAAGCGAGCTCAACATGGCAGTGAACTCTGGACTCAAACACAAAGGTCATCGCGGCCGTTTATTAATTGACCCGAGCAGCAAACTGACAGCTAGCTTCCTGCTGCGGCGTTTACTGTATGTGTGGATTTAACCTTTTTGTGCCCGAATTGACCCTGAGGCTGACAGAGAACTCCTGCTGAACTGTTCAAATCTATTTCCGAAACGATGATTCAGAGATCAAAACTGCCGCGTTGCACTTCTTGCATCTGGTCAACATCTTAATCACTTTTAAAGACAGTCTGCAGCAACAATTGGGGTTTAAAATTTTAATATTTTCATCACTAATTAAAAAACAAATAAAAATGGTTTATAAATTGTATTAAGTTATAAAAATATCTAATCATTAACATTAACAGTAACAGTAAAAATGACTGTATATACAGTTTTATATCACAGTAAACAGAGTCTGAAGACCATCAGCTCGGGCTTTAGGAGACTGTGGCTGAACCTTTTCACCATTATTTATCATTTTATAGTTAAAATAGTTTCCATATTAATCAATAATGAAAATAAATACATAAACTGACTCTCAAGACTAGATTTAGACATCTTCATCACTTTTCTCCAGGAGGTAGTTTTGAAACAGAACAGTTTTTATTTCACGTTACCTTACACCTAATTAATCACACAGAAAGGTTTGTAGATTTTGAAACTACGGGACAAAAGGAGCCAAGGTATCAGAGGGGGACAAGTATTTACCCATATGAATGTTATGTAAATGAGAAACCTGTTTTCCTTCATCAGGTTAAAGGAGATTTGTATTTCTGCTGAGGAAACTTGATATTTTCTTGCCATTTATGTTTTCTAGACTCTCTGTAGGGTTGGATGGAGGGTGTAAATCAACACACTCATCATGCTGTCTTGTATTTACTTTGCTTCAGAGTCTGAGGTGCCCAATTAGCGTCTTGCCCGGATGAGAAATCAATGACGATGATGTAAATTTACACCCGTCTCCGTCCACCAGCCAAACGCTGGAACATTTCAGCCACGCCTGGCAGGTTAGCCCACTTGGACGGCTTCACTGGAAGGAAACCAAGGTCCTGTTACAGTTTAAATATCTATTTGGCTGTTTAAATACACGTCGTAGTACACATGAGCCCTGAGCTCGAGGTCGGTCAGTAACCCGTGCTGGCACGCCGCTCAGCAGGAGCTCACGTCCCAGCAGACTGGCTGACTGTACGCGATCCACTGCAAGGACACATTTTACTGCCCGACCTTTTAAAAGGTGACTCAGCAGCGAGATAAGCAACTTCACATGGAGTTACTGTGATTTATTGCCGCACTGCTGCCGCTGTAAACTTTTATCAGCACTCTCTCTCTTAATGACACACACACACACACACACACACACACACACAGTGAGTGAAAGCTTTCAGCTGCCTGTAATTTTCTCCTCCACTGACACAACCAGAGGGAGCTCTGAAACAATAAGCTGCCCGATCTAAAAATGTGCCGTGGGATGATGGGTGGGTGGCTCGCTGCCCTGAAGGAACAACAAGGTTACATGCAATTTAGTAGATGCTTTTATCTTAAGTGCCTTACAATGAAAATAAATTAGTGTATATGTACTAGTAAAAAAAAAACCTGTGCAGCGCCGGATCCAATGTGGCTGAAGCCTTAATGACTTAATGGATCCTGCTATCAGCACCCGTTAAATAATCTGTGAGTTTGTGCACCTGTTGTGGACACAAAGTATGGACACCAAGTGAATGACAACCGTCCCACTCAAGATATAATCATGTTGTCAAGTCAAATCAACTTTATTTATAAGGGCTGCTACTATTAATTATTTCCATTTTTGATTTATGTGTCGATTCTTTACTCGATTAATCGTTTGGCTGAAAACATTTCAGAAAATAGTGAAACAGTCCTTTACAGTCCAAAATCCACATATATTCAGGTCCTTATAATAAAAAACACATTTGAGAAGCTGAAACTAGTGACTGAAAAATTACTAAAACTGATCTATAATTATTTTTCAATCAATCAACTAACTGATTAATCGACTAATAGTTTCAGCTCAAATGTTTATATTATGATTTGCTTTATATAATCTTTTGTTTACGCCCTCTATCCTTACGGAAAGACACGAGTCGACACAAAGGGCTTATGTGAACCTCACCACTTCAAAATATTTCAACTTGCATGAAATTTCGGGGTTTTATGAATCTCGCTTCATAAACATACAGAGACGAGAGGAAAAATTGGAAAGACTGGACGGAAATAACATAAAGAACTGGAGTTTAGCTTTACACAAACAGCACTACAAAACACAGAAGAACTAAGGGTTAAAATAAAGTTCTCGTTCAGACTTAAACTAAGCATAAATGAGGCCTTAAAATCGAGAAAGACCACCATAAATCAGTCAAAGTGTCCAGTGAGCAATCTGGTAAAAGGTTTGCAGATGTCAAAATCATCAGTGGCAGAACAGCTTTTTGTCTCCGAGCTCTTCCCGCAGAACAAAAGGGGAGGAAGTAGTTTCATTGGGCGTGATGATTTCCAGAACGCATTAAGTGCCCGGCGGGTTTGGCTGAGCCGACCACTAATGGCTCGCCATGAGTTCAAGCTCCACTCCCTGAAACACAACAGTCCCCCCCCCCCCCCCCCCCCAGCCGTCCGAAACAGACGTCAGACTGTGTTATCAGGTGGAAATAAGCGCTGTGCATGTTGACCTGCAGACCGATCCGTCTCGTATAACTTCAGCTCCGACGTCCCGACACAAATGTTGTGTTTTCTGAGATCATTGTTTTAACAAATCCAGTTCATGTGGTGGAGTCATAACTCAGTCAAATCTGAACACACAGACATGACACACGTCCTTTAGATTCAGTGTAATGTATAATTTCCAAGAATTATCATCATGAAAGTAAACATCCATAAATCCACTTGACACTCCTGATTAACTCCAGAACCTGAGAATCATCATGTTTCACGTAGAAGTAATCCAGAGATGGGCGTCTGCATCTGTAAGTTCTCTGCAAACAGGACCTGCTAATAACTACTGTAATGTGGCATATCTTTAATCACTGTATGATTCATGTTACACTGACACTCTCCTCCGTCCATTCATAGACGGATATTTGCCCTGTGTTGAAAACCTGTGGACATTCATTCAAAAAAAGCAGCAGCAGAGATCCCTGATTTTCCAAAGATCCCAAATATGAATGAGTCACAGGGACTGTCAAACGATGGTCAAGACAACTAGATTTTTCCAAGCTGATGTAATGATGCTGGCATAATAAATAGCCTCTTTGGTTTGAATATTTCACCCATTACAAGTAGGACATAGTTTAACTGAAGCGTTGGAAGAAGCAGATCACATGTGTGACACTGTAATGTTTCTTTGAGTTTACTTCAGGGGAAATTTTAGGGAGTTTTAGGGGAGTTTAAGGGATTATTAGGATCTTAAAGATATCACTAATTACTGGTGGAAAGTAAACTGGAAACAGGCCTGGGCTTAAATGCAAAAGGTCGCTATGGTTACAGACATTATTTACATACTCATGAGATCAAGCGTGAGGAAAAATGACCACGAGGAAGAACAGCAGGAGTTTCTGGGGTTACAGATGATTTTCTCCAGACTGCCTGACCCGTGCCACGAGTGGTCGCGGTCATGCTTTGCGTGACCGTAGGGGGAGGACGAAGAGGAAGAGGAAAGGGCTGAGTGAGAGGAAGGAGAGAGCGACGTGTGGAGTACAGTCTGTAACAGGAAGAAATAGTAAAAGTATGTTGCCGTGTAGGAAGGAAACAGGTGGTTAAATGGTTCCTCGCTGTTAGTAAACAGACAAACAATGCACTCAGGTCATTTATATTTTTAGTGTCTGGACAGTGCTGCATCCTCTGATGAAAAGTATTTCTGCAGACTTAACAGCTGATCTTTTGTCCCAGTTATATCCTTTGTTACAAACTGGTGGCACGAAGCTACAAATATGTGGGCCTTAAATCTTTTACATTGCATTTGCAGTCCACAAAATCTGCTGTGGTATCAGAAAAAGCACCGCCAACACCTTGCTACTAATTTAAAAAGGCGAGGTTTGTGCTGACAGTGAAGTCACTGACAGGTACAAAAGATGAAAATAACAAATCTCACTGAATCCGAGCTGAAATAGGTGTGTCCAGACCTTATTTGATGTCTGCACTCTGAACCAAGGAAGCCATCTTGGGTGTGTGTTCCTGTTTCTCTATTTATATGAAAGTAAACTTCTTTGAGGAACCTTCACAGACACCTGTTATGTAAAAGTAATTTACTGTAATACTGTACATCATTTAAAGAACTTTCTAACATCTGACAGTTGTGGTACTGTTAGTGCTGGGAAGCACTTAAATCTGGTTAAAAGCCAGGACACATCAGGCGCGCTCAGTTCACCAGGATGACTCAGTCCTATAATTTAGTCACTGCGAATCGTAAATCTAATTAACTGCTGAATGAACTGATCGTCTAAAATACTTTTTCTAGGTCAGGCCTTGTTCATCTGAGGTGAAAACTTGTTGAGATGGCTGCAGATGGAGCAGAGAGTCCTGGTGGGATATAAAGCAGCATGAGCAGCCGACAGGTGTGCACGTGGCTCCTGAGGTGAAGGCCTCAACCGCGTCGGCGCCGGCGGGCAGCCATGAAAAGCCCTTAAAGAAAGTCTGTGATGTGGAATTACCTTCTACAGTTTGTCTGGGAGGACGGCCAGCTGTAATACTGTAATGTCCGCTGGTCCCACGCAACCATCCATCACTGCCTGACACGGCCGTGACCAAGGAGACTGTTGCCACGGCGACAGACAACCAAAGCCCCAACAGTGACATCATACGCCAGTAAATGAAATTAAGCCATATGATGGTGAATCATGTAGGTTTATGTACTTATACCCCAATACCAATATATGATTGAGTACATTCTGTGGAACATCAATAGAGAAACTGTTTATTGATAAGAATAAACCCCACATACATAGTATGGCAAAATAACTGATGTATGTATCATCATATCACCCGACACAACAAGTAGCCTACCAGTTTGACAAAATAATAATATTAAAAAAAAGCTACAGAAAAGGCTAGAGTTGAGCTTGAGTTAAGAATATTTTGTCATTATTCAGAAGGCAACGAGATTTTTTAGGACCACTTTAATTTGAGGGCAGTAGGATAATTGCAGGGAAACTTGTTTACTTTAATTCACATCAGTTAGTTCATCGTTTCCGCGAACAGCTTCTAGTTTAGTATTTTAGTAAGTATTTTCCTAGATGTTGTGCTTTGCAGATACTGTCTGAGGTTCAAATCTCACTCAAGACATTATTACTATGTAGTGTTTCTAATATGCACAGAAGGGAGACTCTGAGATATGAATGTAATGCTGCGGGGCACCAGGGGTAAACACACCCACCCGGTGGTGTTACATTATGTTTTTCATGACTGTACCTGTATTGTGCAGCAGTGTCTCATTAGCTAAAGCCCTGCTGTCAGCAAAACAATCCGATAACGTGAGAGCAGCAGATCAAAAGGTACAAGAGCAGGTTTTTGCAGGCATAGTTTTCCAGTAAGAATTGTGAAATGCAGCCGTTTGTCTTAACCACCTACAACTGCACTGGGCATAGATGGATACAGGCCTAAGCACGTTGAGGACGTACTGATGCATATTCCCAATTAGCTGTCTACATGTAGAGGCGTGACTCAAAACCTCCCAAAAAAGAGAAGATAGAGGTCCAAAATGCTAAAAACTGGACTGCTGAGACATTGATTATATTTACATGCACAAAATATTCCCTTTTTTGCCCTTATTCTTAAAAAGACAATATTCCTACTAAGCCGTGTAAATGTCCAAAGAACGCCCCTAAAACCAGAATAATATCAGCATCGCCAAAATGTCTTATTGGAACTAAGGCCTCATTCAGAATATCCAAACTTCTCCAATCACAACAAACCCCTGCTGGGTGTAAAAGAGGAGCAGACACCTGGCAGATGTTGGTAAACTCGGGTTGTTTTCTGCACATTTTGTAATGCAGGAAAACCATTGTTTGGAGGCTTAAATTCAGATTCCACCTCCTCCTTAAAATGAATGGGTGGAAAGGTTTCCTGTTTCACACCCTGCCTGCTAATCGCACCATACAAATAACACTACAAAGTGTGGGACACTTTAAAGTCCTGCCGACACCCAAAAATGTGTTTTTGCTTGAAGTCTGTGCAGAGTTTGACACAATCTGCTGAGGAGGGAAAGTTTCTCTGTGATCTGTGACCTTAAATCTTTTGTGACATCACAGCTAGTTTGGAGCCAATCGTGGTCCAGCACGCAACTTACACAAGCGTGTGATGTGGGAACTTGAAGCCTGCGGCGCACATGCACTCAGAGTGGAAGGAGGAGGCATCTTGTGTCCACTAGTCAAACTTTAAAATTGATAATTGTGGAAAACCTTATCTGACACAAATTATCATTCAAAGTAGTATTTTTATTTTTAATGCACACTGTAATAAAAGTGCAAAAAGAAAACGCAGTCAAGTGAAAGGTTCCCACACACTTTAGTTTTCACAGTTTCTAATTTAAACTAACTGTTTTAAGTTTTAATTTAATTTGATTTAATCTCAACATTGTGCTTGACTCTTACTCCAGATCCACTAATTAACCACTTCTTCCTGTCTTCATCAGCTGATGAAGCTCAGACCTTGGGGTTGAGATAATCTTGACACGTGCACTGATACCAAGGTCAAAAGTGAACTTCGATAACCGACTATCACAACATGTACAGTCAGCTTGACCTGCTTTATGTAGACTCATCAGTAAACTGAGCTAATAAATAAAAACGGGTATTTTGGGTTCTACGCTGTGAAGGAATTGTCCTTCTTGTATGTTAAACTTCCCTCTTATAGGTTAAAGGTAAGTTAAGACAGAGGTTGACAGGTCAGGTGAACTGCCTGCCTCTGTTTGCCTGTCTCACTGTTTGTCTGATAAGGCCCAGCTGGCTCTGGCCTCTGGTAGACCAAGGTCAGCTAGAAATCCTCTGTATTCAGGTTCAGACTCAACAGGCTGGTGCCCAGTTTGGAGGTGCTGGATAAAAGAGACGTGACAGAGGCTGAGTTAGAAATAACCCTATTTGGATGTAGCAAAACTAAGCAGGTCTGGGGAGGGTTAAATACTGAGCTTCAGGACACCATCTTCAGATTTGGGTAGCAGCAAGATGTGTTTCAAATGTTGTTGTTTTCCCATTTCTCCTCGATCGAACTTCAATAAATATTCCTGCTTGAGACATCCGAGTCTCCTGAAACTTCCTCAGCTCTGACATTTCCTTCACATACACCAACCAAACTGGGCAGGAAAATTACACAATTATGTTTTCGTCACACATGACTTGTGTTGTAAATATGTGTAGTCGCTCTGTGTGTTGTATGTGTACAGTTACACATGTGATTGTGTTGCTGACACCACAACCTGACACCAGCCCAGCACTGGACCTGAAGTGGCTGCCGGCCGGATTCTGTTTCCCACATGTCAGCTATCGTGTTCAAACGGACAGAGTGACGCCAACCTGCCACTGCAGGTGGGAAGACTGGCACCATCTATCTGTGTGTGTGTGTGTGTGTGTGTGTGTGTGTGTGTGTTCATGGACTTACCAGGAACGAGTGCATTCCCATGTAGATCCGGCTGACACAGACCAGCAGACACCAGCAGAGAGCCAAGCTGAAGCCCAGTGAGAACGGGTACTGTGGAGGCAAAAGGAGACAGTTTTCAACACAGCATCACACACCTGCAATGTTCAGAGGTTAAACTAGTTTATAGGTTGCTGCAATACAACAAACATCTTTAATGCATCATAGTTATTTAATTATAAAAAGGTTTTGGAGCCTTGAATGTTTTAAAATTGCTTTTGTTTTACCAGCAGCAAAGAAACCAAAAAAGGTATTGAATTAAATTACAATGATATACGATAGGCAAATAAATCTTCATATTTTGGGAACTTTAACCAGCAAATGTTTAATGTTTTTACTTGATAATGAAAGTAAAGCTCAGATGAAACAATGCAGGTTGCAAACTTTTAACTCAAACGAATGAACAAAAGTCCACATAGCACCTTTATGCAAAACAGTGCAAACTTTTTATAGAATATTAAAGCTGTATTCATTTAGATGCATATAAAGTCTACTCTGCTTTACACTCTGAGACCCTACGCTTCACATTATAACATTATAACAAGTCTGTGTATCAAAGCAATAATATATCAAATTCCTGCATGTTTATTTTTCTGACGTGATGATTACAGTGCTAATAAAATGTTTGTGTGAGGTGGCTGGAGTTGACATTTGGCGGTTTATAACAAGCCTTGATAAAATGCTGCAGCGATATAGTGGGTTTGATTATCTGCTAATGTGTACTAGACTCATTCCTGCTGTTTCCTTATCAGATGTGCTCGGCCTGGAGAAGATAAAGGCTGGGCTTACTCTGCGGCCTAACTTTTTCCCGTCATGTGAAGCAGATAATTTGTTTTCTAAATCAGGGCAAACTGCAAAAGTCACAGTTCACATGAATGCATGGCTTAAAAATCAGATCCAGAGCCAGCTTTACTGACATGATGGACAAACAAGAGAAAACCAGAGGGAACCATCTGTGGTCTTCAGCACACTTAACAACCGGACATCCCAGAGTCTCCGGTCCACACGAAGCCTGTCGTTACTGTCAATTTTAATCAATTTGTTAATCACTACAGCTCTGAGAAGAAGCACGCAGGTCTGCGGTGTGAACGCAGCTAGACGGACTGAAAGAAAGAGGGGAAAAAATGAGTGACAGTTCAGGAAGAGACGGACGATGAAAGCTGCTGACGTTTGCACATTTGCTTAAAAAGCCTTTTGTTCCCTTCGTTGTGGCTCCTGTTGTTGAGATAGCTCAGATTTCCTCTCACAGAGCAGAGTTACATGACTAACCCCACAACATCACTGCAACTCCCACACCTCCGGCCTTTACGGCCGTGATGAGAGCTGTTCGATGGTGCTGGATACTAATTACACAGAGATAAGGCGGTGTTTTATAGTGCAGCCTCACTTCGCAGTGTTTTTGCCTGTGACACCAATAACAATCATAAGGTTGAGATTGAAGATTTTATCACATGTATCGGTTACAGAGTTGCCTCATGTCACTACGTTACACAAACACATTTTATAGTGCAAGTAGAGGTGCCAGAGATATTTGCCAAATGTAATGACGCAATATTTATCAAAGCATTATCTTAATATTGAGCTCTTCGTCAAGTCACTTCAGAAAAAAAAAATGTCTGAAGTTTCAGATCTCACTGTGACAAATGTGATTTCAACTTAAATCATCATTAATTTAGATGAGAAAAGAAAGAAACAAAACACTAATATTGAATTATTGTCCAGCTTGTGGCATCATCTTAACATTTTCTCCATTCAGTTTTTCAGTCAAGTTTTTAAGGCACAAACAGTGATTCATAAACAAAAATGTAGCTTTTTCAAAGCTGAAAGCTGGTTTACTCATGATTGAAGAAGTTTCTGGAGGCCTGCGTGAAATATTTATTGAAGCTCGATTAAGTAAAATATATCCATCATAGATCTGTTTGTTTTGATTGATGCTCATTTAAGTGAGTAACATTCTTAAATTTCTCCCAGGGTCTACAGGGTTAAATCAACTCCCTAAACCAATCTCTAGCAGCAGTTGGCTTGTTGAGACTTACAGATTTCTCATATTCTTCACAGTAGAATAACAGAAGTTCCTGTGAGACTCTCCTACAGGTGTCTCTGTACCGGCAGGCTGCACTTTGAAGTGTCAATTATAGGCCGACGACTCCCTCCAAAACGAGGTCAGTGCAGGGGGAGCGTTTTGGTTGAGAAACGGGCGTCTTTATGTGTGTGGATTAGCTGCGAGGCCGGGTCAGGCACATGCTCAGACCAGTCGCCGAGTTTGGGAAAAAGTAACGTCCGTGTCAGCGGGTCCCACGGCCGTGGTCACATGCTCGCTCTGGCCTCGGCCTGCGACCACGGTGGGGCTGCAGCAGTCGCATCATGCAAGGTTTTATGGACATGCTGTGTTTTTTGTGTGGCTTGTGGTTCTGTGCACACTGCTTATTGACTGTCAGCCTCGGTGTAGGGTTTGATCTGCGCTCCCTCAACATGACATGTACTGTACATACACAAACACACAGCTCCCAGGGTGTGGCGTGTTTGACTTTCAACACCATGACGGAAACTTGTCGGGGTTTGTGGGTACGCAAAAACCAAAGTTGTGACTATTCTTCCTACATTGGAAGTTGATAATACTGCTGAAAAAGACAGAGCCTAACCCTAACCCTACCCTAATTGCTCATAATCTGTATTACAATCTGTTTAATTTGGTGACTAGAAACTGCAACTTCACACGTTTGCAGCTCCGAATGTCAACATGGAAAAAAGGCTTTTCAATACCCAGATATCCTGTACACGTTACGCTCTTGTGTATAATGATTTATACAATAAGAAACCAAAAGGAAAAAAATAAAGAAACACATGAAATGTTGATGATGTGTGAATCCAGCATTTCGTGGATGGAGAGCTCGCTCACTGATGTTTTAGGAAACATATATTGTGTAAATTATAAAAATGTAAAGTTAAATCTTGGCCTTCAAAGTAACAAGTAACTTCAGCTGTCAGATAAATGTAGTGGATTAAAAGTACAATATTTCACTCTGCAATGTAGTTGGGTGGAAGTATTAAGAAGCATAAAACGGAAATATCGCCTCAGTTATACTAAGGTGGGCATTGCTGTATCACACAAAAATACAGTCATAAATAATGAAAACAAAAAGTCTTTTTTTCTAACCTAACAGTTAACAGTTTCTGTTACGAATGACTAAGTGGTGCAAGTGGCATAAAATCTCACTTGTGCCCCCGTGTAGTCAAAGTAACGATAACTGACCAACTAGTGCTCCTGTCAGTATAAATGCAAAGGGATGTAGTCCGTCACGGGAAACGATCCCTGCCCAAAAAAACATTTAGTAAGACAACTGCGTGTAGCCCCGGTTTGTTATAAAAATCTGAACTACTGCAGCTCTTAAGAAGCAAACACAAGTTTCTTTCTTTTGAATGCAACGGTTGAGATTTTAGGCTGATATTCATCTGCGATTTGAATTAATACACAACGTAAAACTCAGGGCTGGAGTGAGGAAATGCTATACTGTTAAACTAATTCATGCTCGCAGGAAAGGCTGTACTGTTCCCACCTAATGTCCCTGCTCAAGGGAGGAAGTCTCACACAAAGCCTGTTTACCATAATGTTTTCTGTTCTGGCTCTACTGGACAACGTAATGAGGATTTATAGGACGCAGTGTGCTAGAACTGTGCAGTGATGCTTTATTGTTCTGGTCTGATCTTTCATTCGAGCAACTCTTATACTGTCTCCTTTACATCTTTCCCTCATCCTTCTCCTGCTCTAATCTGCTCTCCATCACTCTTTTATCCTTCTTCCTCCCCTTCAGTTTTCTTTATTAATGCTCCTCCATGCTTTCTCCATTTCTTGCCCTCTAGTCTCATCTTGTCTAATCTTTTCTCTACTTCCCATCTTCCCTTTTGCCTTCTCTCTCCTGCTTTCCTCTCCTTGAACTGCTCTTTTCTGCTCTGTCCCTCGTCGCCTCCCTTATTTGATTCTTACGAGTATCTTCCATAGAAAGACATCTGGCTCTAGTTACTGTCTGAGCTGGAGGAGGGCGGTAGGATGGGAGGAGGACCGTCTGACTGTGGCCCATGCAAATCCAAATCTAAACACTCCTGCTCTGCTCAGGCAAGTTGTCTGAGGCTGTAAATCAGCAGGAAAACTATACAGAGCAGCTACGGCAAGCAGCAGGGGATGTGAAGGACAAACCCTGCACTGGTCAGAAGAGTTAAGGGTTATATCTTAATCACTCAAGGGCTGTTTTGCAAGTCATATGGAAGTCTGAAGTACAAGTCCTAAACTTTAAAAAAGACATTATTATTATCATCATCAGTCTGCTGGTGTGCACCGCTTTCCGCCCCGCTCGTGTGGCGTGACTCGCTGCTTTCAGATTCATTCAGTTTATCGTATGCGTTTGCGTTTCCACAGGCTATCCACCAAGGTCGATAACGCCACAGCAACATCAGAGATAAACTGCAGCTCTTAATGAATCAGTGAGAGACAATGAGTCAGATCAGAAGACAACAACGCAACGCCATTAAGGCCAAAGTTGGTTTATAGGGAAAAAAATCGGGCTATATTCTGGAGAATATCAGAAACTGGTAAAGAAATGTTAGATTTGCAATATGGCTGAAATTGTATTTGTCCAGTTGGACAGACACAGGAAATCTTCAGGTGTATTTCCCAGAAAGGTAATAAAAACACAAATTTGAGAGTAAAATAAATGTGGGAGCATCAGGTTCAAAAAGCGAGACGGTCTCATCTGCTGTTCCACCACATCTGAGAGCTTTTTCTTCAAACCGAGGTTGACGAGAAGAGAAAGAGCTGTGAGGAGAAACGAGAGCGCTACAGACACTAAATCAGTCTTATCTTGGAGCCCCACGCTCTCAGAGGTCAGGGGTCGGCTCTCTTATCTCCCGCTCTGGCAGACAGACGGGGAGCTTAACAAGAAGTGGTAATCAGTGTAGTCTCCTTGAGCAATACAGGCCTACAACTGCAGATAACCGTTGCAGAGGAGTCCTCATATCAACAAGGGAAATGTTCAGTTGTTGGAGCCGTTTCACAACCGTCCACAGTTCGATACGCTTAATTTCTACCCTTAAAATGTGGTTGGAATTAGTATTTCATACGTCATTACCTGTTTTATTATGGTTCTTGTTCTTATCGTTATTGTTGGGTTTGATTTTCTTCCTTTTGTATTATTTTAAGTTTCTGATTTTATCTGCCGCAGTATTAAAATGTTAATCACGTTTCAACCTTGTAACAGAACTTTGTAAGTTTGCTTTGAAAAGTGCTTTATAAATAAAGTTTATTATTTTGTCTATAAAAGCAAAAAAAAAAAAAAAAAAGCAGCAAATACTTATATTTTACTGGTATTTTTGCTAGAAAAATTAATTTTCTGTCAATTAAAACGGATTAATTGTTCCAGCGCCGCAACAAAGAGCAGAAATCTGCCATAAAAACGTTACTCAGCCGAGGAGCCCGGTGAGCATCCACACTGGTTGGGTTTTCCTTGTCTCTCAGTTCTGTGAGAATGAAATGGACTTCCTGCAGTTTGTTGATCACGTTCCCCACAGTGTGGATGCACAGTGAGACAATGGAAGTGGACTACACAGACTCTCTGTTGACTTTTACAGACAGGACACAATGGAGAGTTGTTTCTCCTGAGTCAATAGGAGGAGATGAAGAAAAGAATAACAGAGAATGGCTTGTTAAAACAAAATTCCAGCAGGCATGTTATTCCAATGATTTGGGACACTTCAGTTAGTTCTTATGAACTCTAACAAAGCTGGAAAACAGAAAGATAGAATTATACGAGCTGTCATCAAGCGACCAAAGTTGAGGAAGTGGTGAAAGTTTGTTTGGATCATGCTGATCTTCACTTATTGAGCTGTTAACATGCCGATTCGCTGGCATGGTAGCAGGTTAGCAGCTGAATCACAGCACAACTGAGGCTGACACACACACACACACACACACACATACATATACATATATATATATATAAAAATCAATTAATCTGCCGCCTATTTTTGGAGATAATAAATAATCTTTTTTGCCAATAAAATGTCAGAAAATTGTAAAAAATATTCAGTTTACTATTACACACGAATTAGAGGACCATCTAATATGTACATTTAAGAACTTTGCCATTTTTGCCAAAAGTATGACTTATCTGATTAATTGATTTTCTGTCTATCTGGCCTCTACGTATTGTTATCGAACTGAAAACGTGTATTTATTTATAGCTTCATGGGACTACTCTCAGTTGGCTGTAGACTTTTATCCTTGTTGTGTCCACAGCGAGCTTGATTTCACTGGAGTACAACAACAAGTAAAGAGTCAACAAACCTGCTCACACAGCTGTACAGCCGCCGCGGCCTCGGTCACCGGATCCACTGGGCCGAATGCACATTAATAGTTAATGACGCAGCTTCAGAGGGCAAAGTCTCGGTGATCCTTTATCAAGAGTTGGCACTTTGCACGCTGCTGGTGTTGCCGTGTATGATAGTAAATTGAAGGGTTGACCCACAAATCAACCAGTGCCACGAAAGCCAAGTGGGTCTCGGCTGATCGTGTCCTCCGTGCACATGTATGACGTCTCTGTAGGATGTGCTATAAAACTAATTACAGGCCATATAGGTTTATAACAGATATAATTGTATATTTATGTTTATGTGAGGCCGTGTGTGTATTGATTGATTGCTGGAGACATTATATGTACTTTGTATAAAGTCAATATATTGTGCTGTTGGATGGTGATGTGTACGGAGAGATGAATGGGGATTCATTCATTCTTGAATCACTGTGTTTGCTGGAAAATATGGATTATGTAAATGATTTACCGGCTGCATTTTTGTGTGTTTGAGCTTTTCAAAACTGCAGCATCATTCATTTGTTGTATTTTGTTTAAATGCATTAATTTTCATTTCCAGCAACTTTTATTGTAAATAAACACTTGTTTGCCAGTTAATTAGGTGTACTTTATTATTTATAAGGTTGATAATGTAATGTTTTTGTTGAAACTGTTTAAAAGAGGTGTTGATTCAACCTTATGGACTTTTGGAGGTTGTATGTGTTTCTATTGATCCACGTGTTCCGCTTCAGTATAGATCAGCAGAGAGTCGCCGTTACCAGATTTCTGACACTAGTACTTATATTAGTATTTGAGCAAAAACCCAATAATATATTGGCCAGACAAACAGTTTTGTGAAGGAGGCCTCTAATTAGGTCAGGAAGTGGGACTGTGTGTGTGACGATGCAGATCCAGGGCAGTACTGATAATCTCACTGAGGCCTGACAACATACTGAAAGTTTTCCTGCATGCTGGTGTCGTCTTCACAGCATCTCGTTGATGTCTGATGAGCTTGTGTCTCGTACGTAATCCATCAATGCAAAAGTCTCAATTACAAATTGATGATTTGATGAAAATGCACAAATATATGTATGTGTGCCTATATATGTAGTTTTATTGTGGTAGGGTATCTCTTTTAAATATGAGGAGCAGTTTGTTTTACAGGTCTGTAATTCCCGAAAGTTTACCTAATAATTTCTTTGAAAGTTTCCCGGTTCCCAGGTGTTCGGTTGGTAAACTTCCAGTTAACTATCTCCGATTAATTGCGAGCATAAACTAGACCGTATAGAGCTGAAACAATAAGTTGCTGTTGTTTTTCCTAAAAAATAAAATGCTATTTGCGTCTCAAATGTTGGGATTTGCTGCTTTTCACAGTTTCACATAATTGTAAATTAATTATCTTTGGGTTTTGGACTGTTGTACTACAAAATATTGTCTTTGGCTCATTCTCTGACATTCTGTAGACTTAGTAATCATTAATTAATCAGAAAAACAACTGATATCATAATACATAATTAAAATGAGCCCTTATACAGTGTTTTAGTCGCTGACAGGAGGTCAGATGCACATGCTGTCTACAGACAAGTAAAGCAGAAGTGTCGGCTAATAAATGAATAATGAACCGAGGTTGGCTTGAGGTTTGAATGGATCCGTTAATGAAGAAGACAATAGGCCAACAGCAGGTGAATGTGTGTGTGTGTGTGTGTGTGTGTGTGTGGAGCCCTCAGAGATGCACCTTTCTTTTAGTTTTCACCACCTGCTTGTGTTTCTGCAAAAGGCAAATACAGGAAGGTGTTGTGAAACATCACAAGAGGAACTTTCTCAGTTTCCTTCGTGCAAACCAGGAGGAAGTTCCCACTTCTCCTTCCCTCCTGATGCTGCTGCTGCAATTTCAGATTTCACACATTTTTTTTGAACACTTTGACAGGCGAGTAAGATGGATGTACTGTACCTCCCAGCGGCCGTAGGTCAGGAAGAAGAGGGAGAAGGGGATGGCGGTGCCGGACATGGCGTGTGTGGACGGCATGCTGTACTCGGAGTTGTAAAACATCTCCACTTTGACCACCGGCGGCGAGGCGGGCCGGGACCAGCCCATCACGTCCTTGGTGCACTGGCCCAGGTACATGACCCAGACCCACACCATGATCAGCCGCCGGCTCACGAAGGCGTCCATGTTCCACGTGACGAAGGGGAAGAAGGTGATGTAGAAGGACTCGTTGCCCAGCTCGGTTCCGAAGGTGAACATGTAGTACAGGAACCGGTTCTGGATCAGGAACTCCTGCCCGGCGTCGCCCGTTAGAGAGTTTTTGCGGAGGGGTTTCACGGTGCCGCTCGCTGGGGGACCCGGGGCTTCGACCTCCTCGGGCTCGGCTGGGGCCCCGCCGGGACCGAGCTGACCCGCGGCGGGGGCCCCGGCGTGGCTGCCCACAGCAGGCGGCTCTCCCCCGGCGGTCGCGGCGGACACCACGGCCCCGTTCTGGGCAGGGTTTTCACTCTCCTCCCCGGGGGTTTTCCCCACGTTAGGATCGGTAATCCTCTTCCGAACAGCCCCCGCCGTCGTCTGCACTTTCTCCCCTTCTCCTCCTCCGATGACGGACAAGTTTTCGCTCTCATTCCCCCCCGCGATGTGGTGATGGCAAGCCCCGTTGTTGTGCTGCTGAGTCCGGCCAGCTTCCCTGCCGCCGCCGCCGGTGCCGGTGCCGGTGCCGCCGCCGGTTCCCGAAAACGACCCGCGGACCCCACAGAAGCGCTGAAAACGAGCGACGAGGTGCGGGTCCTGGAGGTAGTCGAACAGCTCTGCCAGACGGTTACTTTTCTCCATGTTTGACCCGGGTTGTTCGCCCCCACACGGCCGACAGGAGGAGCGCGGACTCGGCTTCTTTCACCCAAACTGCCGCTGATGGACGCTAGCTCCCCGGCTAACGGTAGCTGGCCAACCCGCGCATCGTGGCTCGGAAATGAACCGCGGACCGATTTTAAACTACAACAACTTGTGACGGCGGGTTGTGTTAGTCGAATAAAAACGACGAAACGCTGTTTTTTGTTTTTTTTTCTCCTCCAGTTAGTCGTCAGCGGATAAACGGAGCGGGTCGGTTGCTGTTCGGCGGTGTCCTGGTGCGTTCAGTGTCCCGCTGTCCTGCAACTGACAGATGAACGGGGAGCGCGCCTTCACTGGTGCCTTCACGGGGTGTCGGAGTTCACGGCGTCCTACTTTGGTCTCATTTTTTCTTTTGTTTTTTTTTTTTTGTTGAGGTTTTTTGCAGCCTTGGGTGGAGTTTAAATCCTATAATTAAAAAGATACACACAATGTTTATCAGTGGTGGGAAGTCAACTAAATAGAATTAAGTACAACTTTGAGTTTTTGTTACTTTCTACTTTACTCCACTACATTGGCAAATATTTACATTTTTGTTATTTTACTTTGGATTCAGATTATTCAAATAAAATATAATCAACAAATACATTAGGATGTATTATTGTGGATTAAGATAAAACTTCACAAGCTACCCAGCAGTATGTAAAGTAATAAAAATGATCTCCGCCGTTACCAGCTGCATCATCTAAGTGATGAACATATTAATGCATCAATAATTATAATCCAATAAAATAATAAACTTTTTTTTAAACGGGCCATTCTGCATGATGAGATCTGTTACTTTTGGTACTTTTGATGCTTCTTTTGTTCTTTTACTTAAGTACAATTTTAACAGTGTTTCTACACTGTGGCATTACTAATTTTTCTTAAGAAAAAGATCTGAACACTTCTTTCACCAATAGTGATTATTTGATTATGAAGGGCTTCTTAAAAACATATTTTACTATCATAGCTTTATATATATGAGAAATGTGTGGAAATGTTGTTATCGGAAACTTCCAAACATGAAGATACAAGAAAACAACAAAATGTAAACAAAAATATAAACATGGAATATTGAAAACCTTAGGAGGAAGAATGAAGAATATTTTATTATTATGTTGTTCCCAGAGGGGATTGTTTTTTTGGATCTGGATACTTAATTAGGCATTGAAGGCTTTTAGGACTTGAGGCCCTGAAGTTTGAGTTTTGTAGGAGCACTTGAAGGCAGCAGTAGTTCCGGCGCGCACGCAAAATAGACGTCACGACGTAACGTGACCGCGCTCAGTCTGTAGCCTGTTGTTTTTTGTCTTTATAAATTAACTTCTGAAATGTATTTAAACAAAAAAAAAAATGTTAAAACTGAAAAACTTAATAATATAATATAATATATATATAATATAAGTTAGATAGATGGATATTGATAGACAAAGATGCATCAAAACACATAAAAACATTGTCACCTTACATACTTTATTTGATAATCAATCACCTGAAAAAAGTTAAATGGCCCTTTTTCAAAATAGTTTATCTTAAATATGGAATATGCATTTTCATCAAAATATAAATTCTCATTTTAAAATATCTATAGCTTCTCTTTAATAGTTGCCTGCAGTCTGTTGTTGTTTTTTTTTTTTTTTTCATTGTAGTGATTGTTATCAAGATGTAAATTTTCTAACCCAGTGAAACTCCTGGACAGAGACTGAACACTCAAAACACAGAAAGAGACACTGGAAAAGGATGAATCATTAATCAGCGTTGACATACAGCAGATTAGTCGGCTTTATAAAGCAAAACTCAGTCCCTGTGACAACACTGCAGCTGCTGTTATAACCAGGACTGAAGGAAGGAAATATGGAACAAAATAACAATTTAAAGACATTCAGCTCTCTTTCTAACACCAAATTATTCACAAACAAATTATTTGGTAGCAGAAAAAAAAAGAAAAGTGTGACTTCTTAGAGCTGAAAAGAATGAGAAGAGATGCCATCTTCCTTTTTTAAAACCACAAAAAAAGCTAAATATGACTTCTGTTGTGTGTGAATTGAATAGGGAAAGAAAGATTAATACCCTTTTCAGTAAAACGTTATATTTACCCCCGTTATTTACTATTGTAAGCACCATACAAAATGTAATAAATTATTTATAATGTAGTTGTATGCAGATATTAGGAAATTTAAACTGTTTATTAATGTTCAGTATTTGTCAACAATTATAACTTCTCTTCCGAAGACATATTTTATATTATTATATCTGTGTTTTACTATATTGTCCTTCATTATATTTATGGGTGCCCACAGGAGGAATTATGGTTGTTGACAAATAGGCCTAAATGAATAAAAACTCATATTTGCTTACAACTGCATTATAGTGTGTGATTAACCATTTATTGACTGTTTATGTACTGATAATACACACTTAATAATCATCTTATCTTATCATTCATTGGCATTGTGAGATTTGAGCACATCAGCCTCAAACAAGATCTTCGAGAGGAATTCTGTCAACAGCAGAGGGCAGCAAAGTGATGCAAAATGAAAATAACTAACAGGATATTGAATGAACACAGGGACATCAAATACAGAGAGAGAAATAATCTTCTCACAGGCAGTATACTCAGAGAATGAGTATCTTGAGATAGCGATTCACACAGTCCGACGACAATTCACACAGTCCAGGGAATATTACACAGAATATTTCATAAATCACACAGTAGCATAAAAAGATAACAGAAGCATATCGCCGCATATTCTCCACGCAAGCCAAGGTGCATCAAGAGTAGCCTGCAGTCTGTAAATCCCTGAATATGCTCACAGTTCACATGAGCAACAATGACAATAAAAATCAACAACACAACATCAACAGCGAAAAAAAAATAAAAATAAAAAATCCTGCCTGCTTGAAGTTTTTCACATTATAGTAAATGGCAGTGATGCTGCAGAGTTTGACACCAACATCAAAGACCCAGTTGATCCTGAGGCAGAAGAAGAATCAGGGACTAAAGAGGAGGTGACATCCCAGCAACGGACGAAACAGACCCTACGACACATGTCCCTCAAAGGTGTTTGGTGAAAAAACGGGAGGGAAAACTCGTCCACATGCCCGTTACGTGCACATGAGCTGACGTTGCATTTCCCAGCTTTGAACAGAGGCATGACGGTGAGGTCTGGGCAGTCAGCCGTTGTCGTCCAGGTTGTACAGAAGGACCTGGTGGTTGGGGGCGAGGCCCGGGCAGGTACCCAGGCTGTACAGGCATCCGGGTGACGGGTAACAGGGCACCAGCCGGTAGTGCTGCAGTTCCTCCAGGCCGAAGGTCGGGGAGCAGCAGTCCATCACCAGCACCTTCACCCTCTTCCTGTCCGGGTACAACAGCCTCCGTTGCCCCCTCTCTCCTATGACCTCCTCTTCGTCTTCCTCCTCTTCTTCTACTTCATCTTCTTCTTCCTCCTCCTCTTCCTCTTCAGCCTCCAGCTCCTCCTCCTCATGGTGGATCTTCCTCAGCAGGTTGTTGATGAGGACGGAGCGCCGCAGGTAGGCCTCGGGGTCCTCCAGGAACCTCAGCTTCTCCAGGGACAGCTTCAGGATGCAGCTCCGGTCCTCCTGCAGTATCAGGTGCTGCAGGTAACAAACACAAAGGCCCGGGATTAATTTGTGCTTTTACATCTTTACTTGACACTTGACAGTTGTATCGTTTTGAAGGAGGATATCAGAGGAGTAAGATTAGATTTGTAGCTCATTTAAGATAAAAGAACTGAAACATTCAAGTGATTCACATGATTTTCCTGTGTGATACAGCAGAAAATCATAGAAAGTAGACATAACAATGGACTGTAATAGAACATCTCTGTTCTAACTTGATGCTTGAGTCATATTTTCTGAATTTTATGACCATGACCACAACTTTTTATCCGTCCTGGACTTAGTCGCCAAACACATACAATGACTGACAGAGGAGCGCCGTAAACAACCAAGATGGCTGCCGCTGATGTGGAACGTTCTTTTGAATCCACTATTGCGTCAGTATTAAACAAACTGGACAGTAAATTTACTCTAAAAGAAGTACTACACCTAAAGGTTGTGTTGATAAGAAACTCCATCAGGAGGATGTTTCGTTGCTCTGATTGGTTGTAGGTCTTTCCAATTGCATCCAGAGGCAGTTTGGTCTGCACCCGTTGATAACGCTCCTTCGAAATGGAGAATGAACTGAGATGTTGATGCAAGGCTAGTTCAATTCCTGGATAAAGGATAAATCCAGCTGGAGGTACTGAAAGACCAGCACTGGTCTCATTGCCCTTGAGCAAGACTTAACTGCTCCAATGGAGCATTTGACAACTAAACACTGTGGTTGTACTGTGTAAGCTTCAATGGCAAAAATGGAGCAGCAGATTTTAGTTGAATTTAAAAAGTTATTATGTTTAAAATCATGTTACCCACTTTAAACGCATCCACAAAGTTTATAAGTATCACAGGAGATACGATTAAGATTAAGACTTCAGCTTGATATCTAGTTGAGCATATCTGTTCTGTAACCACCACGTTGATTCTTAGCTGAACTGACATCTGTGATCTGGATATCTGTCACAAACATAAAGGTTTCATCTGCGTAGAAGCAGAGAAAGAGTGAAGTGATTCTTTTGGACAACACATAAAGAGTGAAACGGATGTTGTGGGAAACAACTATGATGAGGAGGAGATGATGAGCAAATAAAGCAGAAAGGTAAGAAGAAAAAGTGACACCAGGTCACGAGAACAAGAGCACGGGGACGTACAGTATGAATGGCAGAAATCCAATAACACATCTTTCATTTGAATGGCTTGAATGGTGAAGACGATGATGAATGAAGAACAGGTTCATACTTTTTGAAAATATCCATGTAGGCCTCCATGTAAATCCTCCTCCTCCGCATATTTCCTCTTGAAGTAAGCAACTTTCGACGTTGTTGAATGGTTTGGTCTCTCTCACAGGGAAGGGGCTGCTGGAAGCAACAAAACAGAGATCAGACGACAAATCTAACATGTTTAAATACCACAACACTGATTTTTCCCTACACCTAAATTGGATGTTTTTGAACAATGAGCTTGGAGAAGATTTTAGGATGTTATGGATCATAATATATATGTTACTTAAGGTTAATTGAGTAATCACCTTTTTTTGAAAAAGATCCATGTGATCAACTGATATTTCATTATGAGTGTTTTAAAGGTTACAGGTAAAGCTGCTATAATCCATATTCATCTTTGTCAAATGAAATGTGTCACTTTGGAGTTCCCCTCAGAGCTTTTTAGCATCTTTTAACTCATTGTTTTGGTTTCATCACATGGCCAGCACCTTTCAAGAACAAGGCAATTCATAGTGCTTTACATGAGACAGAGAGGCATTATGAGAAGATTAGGAACAGAAGGCAATATAAAAAGACACAAATGCTGTAGAAACAACATAAAATAGGAGATAAAAACAAACAAATGAAACAGGAAAATAAAAATAACTGCAGCCACAGTGCACAAGATGTAATTAAATTGTCCCAAGAAGATGGAAAAAATTTCTGGGAGTTTATTCCAGATATTTGTTGCATGAAAACTGAAAGCAGCTTCTCTGTGTTGAGTTTTGACTCTACAGTAAGTAAGCCGACCTGTCCCTGATTTCAGCTGAGGTCCCAATAGCGCCCCCAAATTCGAACAAGTCCTCCAGACTGTAAAGGGAGGAAAGCTGTAATATCACATGATTGGAGCGACAGATAGCAGCTCTGGTTACCTGCTGCTGACGCTCCACAGCCAGCGCTCAGCTCTCTGACCGGAGTTTGAATCAGTGCGTCTGAGCCGATCTGAGCCTCCACATCGCCCTCAGGCTCCTGCAGGGAAAACAAGTCGGGAGACGAGTGAGGAGGAGGAGGAGGAGGAGGAGGAGGAGGAGGAGGAGGAGACAGGACCAAAACATCTGAGCATGAACGCAGAAAATACACTGAGAGAAGATGTGACTGTAATCTGTCAGAGCTGCCAACCTCCAATTATTTGATCTGCATCAACTGGAATTTTTGGAATCAGAAATCACATCACCAATCACATTTGTGAAACATATATATATATATATATATATATATATACACATATATATACATATATATGTATATAAATATATACATATATAGATAGATGTGATACTTGACTTTTGTATCCGAACAATAAAAATAAGTAATTTAATCAAGATTTTAAAATGTCCCTACTTTAATCAGTAGGAAATTTGAAATACAATTTTTATCTACAACTAATTGCCCGACATCATCATCAGAGATTACATGACAGGAGATAGCATGGACACACTAATCAATCATGCAATCAGCAGGAAAACAACTCCATCTATACACCTGTGAGCAGCGAAAAGTAAGAAAGGAAGAAAAGCATCACTTAAAAAAGAAGTGAAAAAATAAAAAAAATAAAATGACAACAACAATGAAAGATTAAAAAAAATATTTTTTTTAAATAAAGAAAAAAACAAAATTAAATAGAATAAAATGATTTTATTTTATTTTTTTATCCGATATATAAGTTTTTGTTATTAATACATCTGCATTTTATTCAATATATTTCCACATTAAATACTGTATGCAGGGCGCTGCACTGCTGTATAATATCCTGATTTGACCTTTTAATGGTGTTACATTAAAGGGCAAGAAGCTCATTTAGATTCAAGACAGAGGAAGAGGAGGAGAGATAAGAGTGTGTGTGTGTGTGTGTGTGTGTGTGTGTGTGTGTGTGTGTGTGTGTGTGTGTGTTCAAAGTGCCATAAATCAATCATAAACACAGAGTGGGAAGCTTTATCGTTGCCAAACATTCACGTCGGCTCCACCTGAATCTGCCTCGGTGACTCACACAGATTTTAACATCCAACTGCAGCCCGAGAAAGATGCGTGATGGTGGATACATGAGCAGAGAGACACGCTGCGTGGGAAGTGTGTGTGTGTGTGTGTGTGGATACAACATTTGTATATAAATTTCCTTTTGCAGAAAACATCTCAAGTTAAACAGAAGTGTGTGAGCACAGGAAGTGATGAATTTCTCCTTTAAAACCATCTTTAATTTCATTAAGTTTGGTGAAAGATGTGAATAGAAACTTTATTTTATTTACTTTATTTTAACTAACACAATCTTGATTTAAGAGACTTTGAGTTGACATATTATCACCAAAATGTTTTGAGCTTTGTGTTATTATAATTATTAGTTCCACAGGACAGTCATGATATGTTTTTAAGTTATAAGATAATTTAGAGAGCTGCATTATCCTTTGGTCAATTTGTATTATCTTTCTTTTTGTTTTAACTTGATTTTACTCTTCTTTTTATTGTGTTTTTGTGTGTTTTTATCGTCTTTAATGTTTTTAACATCTCTGCCTCAGTGTTTGAAAGGTGCTGTAATGATAAACTGAACTGCCCAGTTTAGGAAGGAGTAGCTGCTGTCTTACATGTGAAACTACCACCGCTAAATGTCCTTTAAAGCCTCTCACCTTTAAGTAGTTCCGTCCAGCAGCGGTCCAGTAAATCCCAGTGAAAGTCCTCCGCTCCCTGGCGCGACATCTACCGTCCTCACACCGATTCAGCGACGCTCCAGCTCGGCCTGAAGTCGTGCAGAGGGGCGGGCGGCGTGCAGCTCCTCCGGGGTGAGACGCTCTCTGCTCCGCAGCCTCCTGAAATAACGCGTTCACGGCGACGGGAGACGACTCCCGCCGCTCTCCGAGCGCTCCCATTGGTCCTGGCGGAGGCTGATGTTTCCCGTTGCTAGGAGACGGAGTAAGGGCGGCGGTGACGCTGCAGCATCAGCG
The DNA here is from genome assembly GCA_031216445.1 of Lateolabrax maculatus. Taxonomy (NCBI): domain Eukaryota; kingdom Metazoa; phylum Chordata; class Actinopteri; order Acropomatiformes; family Lateolabracidae; genus Lateolabrax; species Lateolabrax maculatus. The sequence goes on from CM062205.1 coordinate 23,888,560, forward strand.
CTCGTCCTCCCGCATCCTGCGCGGTGCGGCGCGGCGCGGTGCGGTGCGGTGCGGCGCGGTGCGTTTCCACCGACACAGCGGCGGACTGAGGCAACTTCTCTGCCCCCAGAAGTTACTTAAACAACGTTTCTCTCTCATATGAGGGCTTGAGAACAAATATTTTCTGTACAAACAAATACAAAAAAGTCCAGTTTTTCATACAGATACAATTTTCAAAAAGGGATTCAAACATCGATTATTTCTTTTTTAGCTTTATTCTTGATGGAATTATCAAATTATCTTTTTTTTCTCTAAAACTGGGAAATGTAGAGAAAAACTAAAGGTGAATGAATGTGTTTAATGTGGTGACAATAAACAGAAATTATTTTATTTTAAATCTTTCTTTCCAATAAACTTTAACTTGGCTTGTTTAGTTTTCTTATTATTTTTAATAAAAATAAAATCACTGGGGTTTGGGTGCAGACAGGTGAAATAACATTATAATAACAATGCATTTTATTGTTATTGTTTTATATATTTATAAAAATACAACATTTCAGAGATTATTCCATCGTCGTGTTTTCAGCCCACCAAACTTTATCAAGACGGAAACAGGCATTAAATATCTCACAACCAGAAATAGAAGCTAAAAACTAGAAAAATTGAATCATATGAACAAACTTTTTCAGGAAGCAGACATGCTTAAAAGTATCACAGATGCCTAGAAAGATAATCACATCATAACAGACAGCGGCTGTGTGACACTGTTCAAGATGCAAATATAAATCAATTATTTTTTTAACCTTTGTCTTAGGTACCAACACACATAAATAAATTCCTACCTTAGACCTTAGACTTGAATTTATAAGGATTTAAGCTTTCTACATTGCGGTATAAGTATTCTTAAATTCTTTATAATTTCATTCATAATAATCTATGATAACCTAATTTTTGAAGACTTTAAACAGAAAAGAAAAAAATACAAAACAAAACAAGATTAAAAGAGAGTAAGAGTTTAAAACATTTTAATTTTGAGTTTTAAAGCACAATACTGCCACTGCACTGGTACTGTATCATGCTGAAATACCTTAAATCTCTGTAGAAATATATTTGGAATAAGACAGTGATATATAGGAGATGAAAAACATAATTAAAAGTGGTAAAATTACTATTTATTGGCTGTTAATGGCCATTTAAATGTCCTCAAATGGTACTATAGGAATAGAAATAGTAGATTTCATGTAGACATGCTGTAGCTGTGGCTATAACAACCAGCTGCAGAGTATTTACTCAAATCAGAAAGAATAAAAGTTAACTGAACACTCGATACTATAAAGCTAATAAACAGCAACATAAACAAGCTGCAAATCTGTGTTTGTTGGTTAAAAAATCTAAAAATTAAAACTAAAGCATCTGTTGCCAAAGATCAGGCTCAACTCTCCCAAACACTTCAAAAAGCAGTCAATGCTTTCCCTAATCTCTAATCCACGGTGTGATTTCCTGCGTGAAACTGGAAATCTCTACCACCAATCACAGGGGGATGAACCGTATTGTTGTTATTGTTGTTGACTGTGGCCTCATTCTCAGAATTAAGACATCTGAACAGAGCTCAGGATGAGAGACGGACCCAAGAAGACAGATGGCAGACAGACGTTCCCTCAGCAGGGATCTTCTGGGTTTTATTGGCAACGACAAAACTTGGTACAAAAAGTGCTTTCTGGGTGCCGCGGGGGCTCGGCATGCAGGGCCTGGACCAGGGCTGCAGGACTGCAGAGTCTCTACAGGCTTTACAGTGTCTCAGACTCGGCTCAGTGTTGTCGTCCGTAGAACAGTTACAGGGTCCACTTAGGACCAAACAGGATTTTCAGAAAATGAAAAGGGGACTGTGCTTCAGTTTTTCTGTTCATTTGATTTGTTTCATATATTTTGTTTGTATTATTTATAAAGGAGAAAAACTAAATAAACTTAATTTTCAATCTTGTGTTTTTGAAAAAGCCTTGTTTTTGGACTAAGATTATAATGTTCCTAAATGTTTCAGTTCTGTTTCTAAAAGGAAAATTCAAACACCAGAGGATCTGGACTGACTGAAGACAGTTACATTTATGTTTGCTCTGTTCGACAAATGCTTACATGAGCAGATCAAAACTGCTCCAATGTTAGGATGCTCGAAGCAGGAGAATAAACAGCTGGCCCGGCTCTGTTAAAAGAAACACCTACCAACACCTCTAAAGCTCACTAATTAACATGTTATATCCTGTTTGTTAAATTACGTAAAGACGACTTCCTGTAGCACACGAGTGCTGGACGTACGGATAAACCCTGCAGCTCCACCCAAAACCACAAACTGCTGTTTGTGTACATGTTGAACAAATGAGGTACAGCATTTATATATAAAACTTTTTAAGCAATAAGCGCATCAGAAGGAGATTTAGTTCTTGATCTGTACATGAGTTTTGATGTGATCTTGGTTTCGACTTTACTGGATCTGGTCTGACCTGGACTTCAGCCCTGGTCCCGGCCCTGACCTGCCCTGTAGTCACCCTTCCATGCATGCAGTCCTACAGCAGCATTCACAGGGAACAACAAGAAGGCTTCATGCAAATTTGGATCATCTCTTTGTCATGGTGGATATGTTTCATCTGGAAATGTTACAGGCACTTCGTCAGAGTATTACAACTGTATTACATCTGCAGCACAATCGGATTGTCTCACATCTGTAATACAACCTGGGCTCTCAATCTGAGCATGCAGACGTGTAAATATAATAGAAATCCTGGGAAATACTTAAGAACATTAAACATTTACTATTTAAAAAATATATAATAGATATTATAGATTCTGTACAACAACTCAACATGCATAAAATATATCAGTCTGTGCAGTAAATATAGTTCATGTCACTGTTCACACCAACATGTATCAAGCCTGCAGAACAGGAGTGCTGATATCAAACTGGGACAGGTCGTATGACTCATATGCCAAATTAAAATGTATTATAATAAAAGTAGGTCGAGGCCAGCATTTCGAGCACTTATGGACAAAAATTCCTACCAATAAATACACTATACGACTACACTGTGAATAAAAAAGTGTTTTTACTACAGTTTGTTGTAGAAAATGAAATGTTCCTTCTAGAGCTGATTTTATTTTTTATTTTATTTCACTAAAGTGATAACAAGATTCTGTTTTATGATGCAATAAATGTAAAGACACACCTAACAATGACGTTGTTACAGTGGCCACTAAACCCCTTCACCAAACAGAGATTGCCAAATCTTAGTTTAGCAACCAAGCTTCGGTCATTTCAACGTTGCACTCGCTATCCAAATTATTTTTTCTCCTTTAAGCTGAAAGCACAAGAGCAAATCTTTATGTCAGCACATGCTCGAGCTCGCTGCTATTTATCAGGTTTCTCATTTTAATACGAGTCAGCTGACATTAAAATGTTAAAAAGTCAGCCAGAAACAAAGTTGCGGAGCCAACGTTCATTAACTCGCATCAGTCAGCGACAGTTGTTAGTTAAAAATGTCTTTTTATGTCCAATGTTTCAGAAAATGAATTTCAAGAGGTAAATCTGCAGCTAGGATGGAGGCATAGTAACAGTAACTAAGGGGAAGGGGCTTAGTGGAGGGTCAACTGTTGTTTCATCTTGGATAAGTGCTCACATTTTACCAGTAAGTACAGCCATTAGATGCCCACTCACTTTAAAATATGAACCGAAAAAGCCAGAGAAACAAGTTAATGGAACAGAAGCTAATTGGGGCAGAAAGTGGGTCTCCGAAGCGAACGTGTGGTCTCTGACTATGCCTACGTAACTCAAAAAAACATTATTTTGGTCTCTGGGGTTTTTATACGTACAAAAATAATCATATTAACAATTAAACAAAAATACAAACGATCCAGCCTTTGCAGGAAGTCTATCAAGCCAGTCGCAGCACTTAGTGCGGCCACAAAGAGGGAAA